>JAUIMM010000085.1:14067500-14667500 GCA_031769625.1 Taudactylus pleione | reverse complement strand
GTGAGGAATCGGATGATGTACACACTGATGAGGGTGAGAATGGCAATGATGGTGACATCATGCCACTGTAGACCTGTTGCCTTTAGTAGATTGGAAGATTTTTTTGTGGGGGCCCAAACAAACCAAGCACTTCAGCCACATAGTGGCAGTACCTGTCGCTGAAATGCTTCGTTTGTTAAAGTGTGCATGTCCTTTTTAAGATCCAACATAAAGGGTGGGTGGGAGGGCCCAAGGACAATTCCATCTAGCACTACCTTTCATTTCTGCCACTGCTGTGTGGCATAGTTTCATAGATGTGCTTTAAACTGTGGTGTCAGTGCCACTGCGCCGCTGCTCTGACGCTTGGTAACCAGTCAGCTCACTGCAACCCTTAGCCAATAATGGTGAAAACAATAATTTAAGCTGTGAGGTGGTCTAAATTGACTGTAAATGACTGGAAATTAATGTTATTGAGGTAAATAACACTCTAGGAACAAAAAAAAGCCCAATTTATGTCATTTTAGATTTTTTTGCCAATTTTGG
Source organism: Taudactylus pleione (assembly GCA_031769625.1). Classification (NCBI taxonomy): domain Eukaryota; kingdom Metazoa; phylum Chordata; class Amphibia; order Anura; family Myobatrachidae; genus Taudactylus; species Taudactylus pleione. The sequence continues at coordinate 14,666,978 of JAUIMM010000085.1, read as the reverse complement.
CAAAAAATCCAAATCCAAATCCAGTCACCGCAGTTTGGCAAATCCAAATCCAAAGCCGGACGACGAATTAGAACCAAATCCAAATCCGGCAAAAATGGTCCTGCGAACATCCCTAGTTTATATATTACCTGTGTCTAGAGTTGAATTCAATATAAATAAAGGGAATTTCCTTAGAGAGGCCTGGGTTTGTATAAAATAGGGAGGTAACTAAAATTGCAGTGATGGCATGCTACCTATAAAGTAATGTATGCCTGTAAGAGATTTGTGATGCTAAATAGACATATAGATAGATAGATAGATTTTCACTGCCATCGGCTTTAAATGATTAGGTCTGCTGGAACATACACCTGTCAGCAAGAGATGAGTGAAATGATCAACTGCTCTGCAAAGTCATTTACCAATTACATTTTGCTTGTTTGAAACCCCAACTGTGCCACACAGCAAAATGATTTGCTCTATTCATAGACTATGGGTTCTGAAATATAGGAGCTTACAGATACATTGTGGAATAGTGAGTAAATGTAACTGGAAGCTTGTATGATCACTGGAACTTTGCAGAACTGTGAACTGCTAGTCTGTACACAATTTCCTTGATTCTACTCAATGCGCCTGTCACCCTAACAAAGACATTTCTAACATAGTTGTCAATATTTTAAAATTACTTTAAGGGACTTGTGCAGTTTTCTATAAGCCCATCACACGTAGTACTGTCTTGATCGTTGGTGCACTACAAGACCTGTCTTGACCTGTTGTAATTTAGCTTCAAATTTTTGAATACTCTTCCTAAATAAAATATACTCATAAAGCTCAAAGAATATTAGATCCATCGATGTTGGCAAATACTGTAAAATAGGTACACTTTCAGGGGCGAACATTTTTTAAAATCTAGATGTAGCCCATTAAATTAAGGGCAATTGTCTACTTTGTTCTAAAGAAAAGGAACATGACCCTCGGCGGACAGGATATTTTGGCTTCTATTTTTTCCTTTGTATCAGATGAGAGTTCAGTATGACTGTATAATAGCAAAGTCTCCTATCTGTTAGGAAAATATGTGCGTCTCCAGATCTTTGTGTTTTCAGCTGACATCAAAGTCATAATAAGTAAATACAAAATGAAACGAGTAATCAAATATGTTCTCGTCTTAACAATGTACGTTTTATTATTGTGCCTTGTTTGTATCATTATATCTGGCAGAATATAAAAGACAATGTCTTATGGCACAACAATAATAGCATTGTAGGTTTTCCAGAGCTCTGGAGCAAATAGTAGCTTTCATGCAGGCCCAATAACAGCCATTCATCACTGCATATATTTTGGTTTGTAAATGAACTAATATGTTTCCTCTGTACTTATCATGAGGAAGTAACGTTACACCTTAAAAGACACAGTAGTGTAAACTTATTACAATGGCTAGTTGTTTGGCTGCACTATCAGTCTAAACAGCGGAAAGGAACTGGAGTCAGGAAACGCAGATATGTCCAGGTGTCACATGTAAAGCCCAATCTTGTTTTTTGTTCAGGTATTTCTTAAAATAGACTTACAATTATCTCCAGTAAACCAACAAGTTGTCCATTTAAAGGAATGTTATAGCCAATGTACAAAATGCTGTGCACAACAAGCAATGTTCCGCTGACCTACATTATACTGCACTTATTCATATTGCATTGAAAACACTTTGAGTTGCATTATGACGTCAGTATATAGGGGCATATTTATTAACGAGTGATATTCTTGTTATCACTCGTTACTCCAACCAATCAGCTCCTAATTGTTATGTGTATGAAAAATGACATGAGCTGATTGGTTGGAGCACCATTTAAGATGAGTGTTGAGTGATAACAAGAATATCACTCGTTATTAAATATGCCCCAGAGTTCCTCCCCACTAGCCGGAATCACCAGGGTTTTTTCCCTGGGAAGACCAATCACAAGCCTCAATGCGTTGCCCGATAAAGAAAAAGGAGCTATATAGGAGCGAGGTCAGTAACACACACTATAAATGGGAAACATTAGAGGACTTCAGATGTAAATATGCGGCATGTGGTGTTTCACAGCTGAAATTCTTGTGTGACAGGAACTGATTATTTAGTTGCAGAATAACCTATTGGGCATCTATTCCTATTAGGATATCTTGCGCTGACCACTGCCTTCATTATATAGTACACAACATAATGCCCTGCGCAGCTATTTTAGTGGACCTGTATACAGTGAATCCAGAATATTAAAATAATAAAAATATATTTTGCAACCTTGGTTATATATATTACACAATATATATAAAAAACCTAAGAAAACATTAAAAATAAATGTGATAATGTATGTTTAATACAGTTATATAATATATTATCTCAATTTCTCTACATATGTACTGTATTCACTGGTGCAAACTCTGAATGTCAAGCTGAGCCATTCATTAACAATAAGGAAAACCTCTCCTGTAGCTATTTATCCATTATTATAAGGAGCTGGGGAATGAATTTCTGGAAGAATTGTGATAGCCGAGTATTGTTATCCTTATATTCCTGTTTTCTATTTCAGAGATGAGAAAGAAAAACAATTTATGTGTTAAAATTTGCAGCCACACCTGAACTGAATCATAACTTGGTAACACACGGTATTTATCTTTCTCCAACAGATGCAATCTCCCCTCCACCTTCAACAGTAATTAACCAGACGGAACACTTTGCAAGAATACAGTTTAAACCCAATGTGTTCCAGCAAGCAAAGATCACTCAAAATGGTATTCTGGGAGATTTTGTTATTCGCTATGATGTAAGGAGAGAGCTCAGTGTGGGAGACATCCAGGTACTACCAAAATAAAACAAACTTCTATAGAGGCAATTTATTTAACAGTACAAGGAAGACAAATGTGGTGTGCTTTATAATCAGCCTATCCCGATAAACAAATTAACTTACTGTTGGTTAAGTAAAAGAATATATATCACCGATGTTATTATGCCAGCGTACTAATCAATTTTCTTTATGTGATATGTAATTAATTTCCTGCATGATGTCTATGACATCTGTTTTCATAGGAGACAACATAATAATAATAATTATTGCAGTTTTAAAATACAAATGGCTAAGATTTGGGGAGATGATAAAATATGATAAAATAGATGATAAAAGATGATAAAATAGAACTGGCATTATCTAAAGCTGCTCATATACTATCACTGGTACGTGCATGGCCAAATCTCATGTTGGTTGAACACCCGGCTATGGTAGAGATCCATAGACTGGGTGTCGGTTTACTAGTTATAATATTAAATGACTATTGTATGCAGGGGAGTGGTATATTATGCCGACATGTTTTTATTTCGACATGTTCAGAATGTTGACATTGACATGATGTCGGCATTGCCAGAATGTCTTCATTGTGAATGTCGACAGTCGGTATGTTGACAATTGGATTTAGCATTAAATCTCTCTCTAAGCCTATCCCTAACTCTAATTGCAGCCTGATCCCAACCCTAAAATCATGTGTCAACATTCTGGCTGTTGACATTCACAATGTCGATATTATGTATGTTGACATTCTGTACATGTCGGCATTGCTGATATTCTGAATGTCTACATGATGGGGTTAATGTAATAGGCTGCGCCTTTGAGACATTGGCGAATCCCGTGCGAGCCTGCACGATGTTATAAAGTAGCAGTCTTTTAATAGGCTAAATCAACCTGGGTTTGCTTATTAAAAGACTGCTACTTTAAAACATCGGGCAGACTCGCATGGGAGTCTCCGATGTCTCAAAGTCACAGCCTATTACATTCACCCCTCTCACTCTTGTGTATTTGGGATACCAAATCCTTCCTAACTAGGAGGTCTTTAATATTTGAATATTTGTGGAATCATTTTATTACACTTAGAGCCATATTCAATATGGGAGCGAAAAGTCTGTGCTAAACTTTTCGCTCCACATCAGAGATTTTGCTGGAATAAAGTTTCGGGCGTGTGCCCGCTTTATCCCCATATTCAATTTAAAATCAGCGAAATTGGGACCCGGCGAATTGGGAGCTACGAAAAAAACGTGAATTTTCAGGAATTAATTGAAGGACCCCCCTAAAGATGTCCAGACATGGGGTATAACTATGGGTACCCCTGATTTTGTCTGCAAAAGAAAGTCGAGGTTTTAAATAGCCGCGGCAGGTGTTTTTTCCCGACATTGAAGAAGTGATGCAGAAGAGCACTTAGGTTTTTTTTTTTTAGTTTTTTTAAGTGGTCCCATCAAATTTGGGGTACATGAAAATGGGTACTAGCATATTTTTAAGTCCCTAAAGTAATTTATTTAAAATTCTGCAAAAATGCACCTGCCGCAAATAGCCTATTCTAGAAAACACCTGCCGAATATTTGCAGAATACCCCTGAACCTATTTCTCTATTTTTAAACACTGTTTTCACTTTTTTTTTTTTCACCCCAAATTTTTAATAAATAAAATGTCCCTATTTTTTTTTTTACTTTTTTTGACACAGTTTATTTTTAAATGACATTCCCAGGGGTGCAGGCTATTTTTTTTTAAGCCTGCACCCCTAAACCCCAATTCTGCTCTTTTTTTCGCCATGTAAAACATGGTGAAAACTTATCCCCATTTTTTTTCAAAGACTTTTTGAAACCTGCGAAAAGTCTTTGAAATTGAATACGGGGATAATTGAAACATGCAAAAATGATGTCATCGCCGATGACATCATTTTTCGCAGCCTAATTGAATACCCCCCTTAGAATGTAAGTTATATTTGATATCTGCAAAAGTGTTCACAAATCACCGAGTGACAGTGGAGGAAATCACGCTTTAAGCCAGACTTCCTCCATTTCAAATTCATGCTCTCATTCTACAGTGCTGCCCTGTCCCTCTCCAATCAATCATATTTGAAGAACCTCATCTCCTCCCAGTCCTCAAACCCCCGGCGTCTCTTTGCCACTTTCAACTCCCTCCTCTGCCCTTTCCCTCCACGCCTCCCCTCCTCACTCTCTGCCCTTCCCCTCCACGCCTCCCCTCCTCACTCTTTGCCCTTCCCCTCCATGCCTCCCCACCTCGCTCTCTGCCCTTGACTTTGCAAACTACTTTACATTTAAAATTGACTCCATACATCAGGACATCATATCCCACTAGACCCTCAGCACTCCACCCCCTCCTTTCACAGACCACCCCTCTCCACCCATCTTACCTACTCTGACATCCTTCTCCCCTGTATCTGAAGAGGAAGTCATGGGCCACATTCGGCCTTCCCCCCCCTTCCACCTCTCCCCCTTCCACCTCCCCCCTTAACCCTCTCCCTTCCCGCCTCCTCCACTACCTCTCTTCTTCTGCCTGTTCCTATCTTCTCCCTCTCATCTGGCACAGTCCATTCTGCATTCAAGCATGCACTTGTCTCCCCATTCTTAAAAAACTTACCCTTGATCCTAACACTCTCTCCAACTATCAACCCATCTCACTCCTCCCTTTTGCTTCCAAACTCCTTGAGCGTTTTGTTTACAACCGCCTTACCACCTTTCTTTCCTCCCACTCCCTCCTTGACTCATTTCAGTCTGGCTTCCATTCTCTCCACTCCACTGAAACTGCCCTCACGAAAGTCAGCAGTGACCTCCATGCTGCCAAATCCAAGGCCCACAGCTCTCTGCTCATTCTCCTTGACCTCTCTGCTGCTTTTGACACTGTGGACCACCCTCTATTCCTGCAAATCCTTCACGCAATTCAAGGTTCTTACACTCACCTACAAACCCATCACCCAATCCTCTCCCATTTATATCTCTGACCTCATCTCCCTTCACACTCCCACTGAAAAAATGCATGCCATCTCTCCTGCCAACTGATTACTTCCTCCCAATCCTGCCTCCAAGATTTTGCTTGTGCTGCTCCCTACCTTTGGAACTCTCTCCCTCTCCCTATCAGACTATCCACCTCTCTACAAGTCTTCAAACGTGCTCTCAAGAACGACTTCTTCATCAAGGCCTATCTGCTCTCATCCTAACCCATTACTACATGCTTTTTCTTCCCTATCTACCCCATCTGTGTCACACCCAGGGCCAGATTAAGGGAGGGCGACAGGGGCGGTCATCCCGGGGGCCCCCACACACAGAGAGGCCCCCATCACTAGCACACACAGGGAGGTTCTGAGTACTTAGAAACCCCTCGAGAGACAAATACCCCACTACAGCGGCCAAAGTGGGAGCGGAGCCAATATGACAAACTCCGCCCCATAGTACCCGGGTATCACGACATTACTGTGTGAGGGGGCGGGGCCTAATGATGTGAGGTGCCCGCCTGCAACCTGCAGCTGTTGCATAAAAATGTAAGTGCATGTGTCCTGTTTTATTGTGTATATATATATATATATATATATATTAGGGGTGAGCGGGTTCGGATTTCTGAAATCCGAACCCCCCCGATCCGAGGCAGATCCGAGTCAGGCTCGACTTTTCCCGCCTGACTCGGATCTGAAATCGAGGCAAAACGTCATCATCCCGCCTTCCGGGTCTCGCGGGTTTTGGATCCTATATAAGTTACCTGCGTCGGCGCCATTTTCTCACTCAGGCTGTGGACAGTGAAGAGGGAGGGTGGGAGTTAGGGCTGGCTGGGCTGTGTAGTGTAGTGTAGTGTAGTGCAGAGTAGTGTTGTGCTGTGCTGTGCTGCTGTTGTCCATAGGGGCTGTGTCCACTACTTCAAAGTCCATAGGGGCTGGCTGTGTTGTGCTGTGCTGCTGTTGTTAATAGGGGCTGTGTCCACTACTTCAAAGTCCATAGGGGCTGGCTGGACTGTGTTGTGCAGTCAGTTCTCCATAGGGGCTGTGTCCACTCCAAAGTCCTGTGCAGTGTCCCAGTCCTAAAGGGGTGCTGTAGTGTTGTCCAGGGGGTGCTCTGTCCATCAGGGGTGCTCCCCCCAAGTGCTAAAAAAATAATATTTTTTCTGTGTTTGTGAATTGTGTGCGCAGTAGCCACACGTGCATCAACAAAGTAGTGCCAAGCGTGCGCCTGTGTCATAAGTAAAGGGCCGGCTGGCTTGACCGTTAAAGGGTGCTGTAACCCCCAAAGTACACTCCAGTCCAAACCAAAAAAATATATATTTTCTGTGTTTGTGAATTGTGTGCGCAGTACCCGCACGTGCATCAACAAAGTAGTGCCAAGCGTGCGCCTGTGTCATAAATAAAGGGCCAGCTGGCTTGACCGTTAAAGGGTGCTGTAACCCCCAAAGTACACTCCAAACCAAAAAAAAAAATATTTTCTGTGTTTGTGAATTGTGTGCGCAGTAGCCGCACGTGCATCAACAAAGTAGTGCCAAGCGTGCGCCTGTGTCATAAGTAAAGGGCCGACTGGCTTGACCGTTAAAGGGTGCTGTAACCCCCAAAGTTCACTCCAAACCAAATAACAAAATATTTTTTCTGTGTTTGTGAATTGTGTGTGCAGTAGCCGCACGTGCATCAACAAAGTAGTGCCAAGCATGCACCTGTGTCATAAGTAAAGGGCCGGCTGGCTTGACCGTTAAAGGGTGCTGTAACCCCCGAAAGTACACTCCAAACCAAATAACAAAATATTTTTTCTGTGTTTGTGAATTGTGTGCGCAGTAGCCGCACGTGCATCAACAAAGTAGTGCCAAGCGTGCGCCTGTGTCATAAGTAAAGGGCCGGCTGGCTTGACCGTTAAAGGGTGCTGTAACCCCCAAAGTACACTCCAGTCCAAACCAAAAAAAAAAATATTTTCTGTTTGTGAATTGTGTGCGCAGTACCCGCACGTGCATCAACAAAGTAGTGCCAAGCGTGCACCTGTGTCATAAATAAAGGGCCAGCTGGCTTGACCGTTAAAGGGTGCTGTAACCCCCAAAGTACACTCCAAACCAAAAAAAAAAATATTTTCTGTGTTTGTGAATTGTGTGCGCAGTAGCCGCACGTGCATCAACAAAGTAGTGCCAAGCGTGCGCCTGTGTCATAAGTAAAGGGCCGGCTGGCTTGACCGTTAAAGGGTGCTGTAACCCCTAAAGTACACTCCAAACCAAAAAAATATATATTTTCTGTGTTTGTGAATTGTGTGCGCAGTAGCCGCACGTTTATTAACAAAGGAGCAGCGCCAAGCGTGCGCCTGTGTCCCATAAGTAAAGAGCTGGCTGGCTCATTTCTTAAAGGGTGGTGTAACCCACAAAGTGCACTACTCTCCAGCAAAAATAAAAAAATATTTTCTGTGTTTAGCCGCACGTATATATCAAATCGATATAACATAAATGGAGGACCAAACTTTCTCCGATAAAAATAAAATAGAGAAAGATCAAGAACCACTTCCTCCTAGTGCTGAAGCTGCTGCCACTAGTCATAACATAGACGATAACATGTCATCAACGTCGTCTGCCAAGGCCGATGCCCAATGTCAAAGTAGAGGGCACATACAATCCCAAATGACAAAGTTCAGGAAAATGACCTTGAAAAAAACATTTAAATCATCTGAAGAGAAACGTAAACTTGCAAATATGCCATATACAACACGGAGTGACAAGGAACGGCTAAGGTTGATCCCTAGTATGTTCATGACAGTGGTTCAGCTTCACATGACGATGGAAGCCCTCCTCCCACTAAAAAAATCAAAAGAGTTAAGCTGGCAAAAGCACAGCGAAGAACTGTGCTTTCTAAGAAGATATCACAAATCCCCAAGGAGAGTCCAAGTGTGGTGGTGGTTGCGATGCCTGACCTTCCCAGCACTGGACGGGAAGAGGTGGCTCTTTCCACCATTTGCACGCCCCCTGCAAGTGCTGAAAGGAGCACCCACAGTCCACTTGCTGATATGCAAATTGAAGATGTCACTGTTGAAGTACAACAGGATGAGGATACTGGTGTAGCTGGCGCTGAGGAGGAAGTTGGCGAGGAGGATTCTGATGGTGATGTGGTTTGTTTAAATCAGGCTCCGGGGGAGACAGTTGTTGTCCGTGGGATGAAAAAGCCCATCACGATCATGCCTGGGCAGAAGACCAAACATTCCACCTCTTTGGTCTGGCAATATTTCTATCCAAATCCAGACAACAACTGTCTTGCCATATGTACCATATGTAAAGGTGGAATAAGTAGGGGTAGGGACGTTAACCACCTAGGAACATCCTCCCTTATACGGCACCTGCAGCGTGTTCATAATAAGTTACTGTCAAGTTCAGAAACTTTGGCTAAGACCGTAAGCAGTCCAGGGACACCTAAATCCCGTTGTCCTGTTGTATCCAAGCGCCTGCAAACCACACCGTCAACTCCCTCCTCGTCAATTTCCTCCTTAGTCAGGATCGGAAGTAGTCCTGCAGGCCATGTCACTGGCATGACTGACTCTCCTATCCGGGATTCCTCCGGAGGATCCTGCATTGCAACGCCTCCTGCTGCTGCTGCTGTTGCTGCTGCTGGGAGTCGTTCATCATCCCAGAGAGGAAGTAGGAACACCACTACTTTTACTAAACAATTGACCCTCCAACAGTCCTTAGCGAGGAGGATGAAGTACGACAGCAGTCATCCTGAAGCAAAACGTATAACTGAGGCCTTGACTGCTATGTTGGTGTTAGACGTGCGTCCGGTATCCGCCATTAGTGCAGTGGGATTTAGACAATTGATGGAGGTAGTGTGTCCCTGGTTCCAAATCCCGTCTAGATTCCACTTCACTAGGCAGGCGATACCGAGACTGTACAGAAACGTCAGAAAAAGTGTCCTCAGTGTCCTGAAAAATGCCGTTGTACCCAATGTCCACTTAACCACGGACATGTGGAACAGGGCAGACTAAGGACTATATGACTGTGACAGCCCACAGGGTAGATGTATCACCTTACGCAGCAACAGCAGCAGCGTCACCAGTAGCAGCATCTCAGAAACGCCAGCTTGTTCCAAGGCAGGCTACGCTGTGTATCACCGGTTTCAGTAAGAGGCACACCGCCGACAACCTCTTAGAGAAACTGAGGGAAATCATCGCCCAGTGGCTTACCCCACTTAGACTCTCCTGGGGATTTGTGATATCTGACAACGCTACCAATATTGTGCGGGCATTACATCTGGGCAAATTCCAGCACGTCCCATGTTTTGCTCACACAATAAACTTGGTGGTGCAGAATTTTCTGAAAAGCGACAGGGGCGTGCAGGAGACGCTTTGGGTGGCCCGAAAAATTTCAGGCCACTTTCGCCATTCAGCGGCTGCGTGCCGAAGACTGGAGCGCCAGCAAACACTCTTGAACCTGCCCCGCCATCACCTGAAGCAAGAGGTTGTGACGCGGTGGAACTCAACCCTCTATATGCTTCAGAGGATGGAGGAGCAGCAAAAGGCCATACAAGCCTATACATCCACCTATGACATAGGCAAAGGAGGGGGTATGCACCTGACTCAAGCGCAGTGGAGAATGATTTCCGTGTTGTGCAAGGTTCTCCAGCCCTTCGAACTTGCCACACGTGAAGTCAGTTCAGACACTGCCAGCTTGAGTCAGGTCATTCCCCTCATCAGGCTTTTGCAGAAGCAGCTGGAGGAGCTAAGATGGAGCGATTCTGCTCGGCATGTGGGACTTGTGGATGAAGCCCTTCATTCGCTTTGCCAGGATTCCAGGGTGGTCAATCTGTTGAAATCAGACCACTACATTTTGGCCACCGTGCTTGATCCTAGGTTTAAAGCCTATGTGGTGTCTCTCTTTCCGGCCGACACAAGCCTGCAGAGGTGCAAAGACCTGCTGGTGAACACACTGTCAGCTGAAGCGGAACGTGACACGTCAACAGCTCCTTCTTCATTTTCTCCCGCAACTGGGGCTGCCAGGAAAAAACTTAGCTATCCTAAGCAACCCGCTGGCGGTGATGCAGGGCAGGCAGGACCAAGTTTGGACATCTGGTCCGGACTGAAGGACCTGGCAACAATTTCTGACATGTCTACTGTCACTGCATATGATACTGTCACCATTGACAGAATGGTGGAGGATTACATCGGTGATAGCATCCAAGTAGGCATGTCAGACAGTCCATACCTGTACTAGCAGGAAAAAGAGGCAATTTGGAGCCCCTGTACAAACTGGCTCTATTTTACCTGAGTTGCCCCCCTCCAGTGTGTACTCCGAAAGAGTGTTTAGTGCAGCCGGGAACCTTGTCAGCGAAAGGCGTAGGAGGTTGCTTCCACAGAATGTGGAGAAGATGATGTTCATCAAAATGAATTATCAGCTGTTCCAGGGAGACCAGCCTCCAGAACGTACAGAGGGACCTGTGGTGGTGGATTCCAGTGGGGACGAGTTAATACTCTGTGAGGATGAGGATGTACACAACACTGAAGGGGGTGAGGAATCGGTGGATGAGGAGGATGAGGATGACATCTTGCCTCCGTAGAGCCAGTTTGTGCAGGGACAGATTAATTGCCAGCTTGTTTTGTGGGGGCCCAAACGAACCAATCATTTCAGCCACAGTTGTGTGGCAGACCCAGGCGCTGAAATGATTGGTTTGTTAAAGTGTGCATGTCCTGTTTATACAACATAAGGGTGGGTGGGAGGGCCCAAGGACAATTCCATCTTGCACCTCTTTTTTTTCTTTGCATTATGTACAGTTTGGGGCCTAGTTTTTCAAACTGCCATCCTGTCTGCCACTGCAGTATCACGCCTAGATGGGTCACGTGTTTGTGCCGCCCACTCGTGTCGCTTAGCATAGTCATCCAGCTACCTCGGTGCAACCTTTTGGACATAAAAACACTATTGTGAGGTGTGAGGTGTTCAGAATAGACTGGAAATGAGTGGAAATTAAGGTTATTGAGGTTAATAATAGCATAGGAGCAGAAAAACCTACAAATTCTGTGATTTTAGTGGTTTTTATGCTTTTTTTCAAAAAAATACAGATCCAAAACACAAAACCCAGAACCCAAAACACGGAAGGGTGGTTTTGGCAAAACCAATCCAGATCCAAAACACGAAGAAAGATCCAGATCCAAAACCAAAACACGAAAAGTGGCCGGTGCACACCCCTAATATATATATGTATGTGTTTGTGTGTATATACTGTATGTGTATGTGTTACTGTATATACAGTATGTGTTAGTGTATATTAAGCCAATTCTCTGGTGTGTTGAATTCAGTCATTTGCATCATACGTTTTAAATAACCACACATTTTATTTTATCATGCTTAACGCTGTTCTATATTATTTTTTTGTTTTCATAGGGCTGGAAACTCTTTACATACAGCTGCTTTTTATTGTTGTAAATCGTAGCACCTTAAGGAGATTATTCTTCTTTGTTGTCTGAAGTAAGCAAGCAATTCGTAATTTGAGCTAAATCTGTCAGATCATTATTGGGCATGTTAGTAAGGGCAGTTGGATATAGTACCACTTTCTGTCTGTGTGTACTGCAATAACCGGCCCCAGTTATGCCAGAAGTGATCTGGACAAATCGGACATTAATTTTGTACCAGATTTAAAAAATCAGCTGCAGTATCTAAAATAGGGCAATATATATTTTTTTGTGTGTGTGTGTAAATTTGTAGCCACACAAATTAGTCATCATAAATGAATGTTTTTATTATGCATATTTATTATTTACTCTACATTATTTTTTCCCCTAGGTTTTAAATGGATACTTTGTACATTATTTTGCACCCACAGACTTGCCTCCACTTCCAAAGAATGTGGTTTTTGTTATTGATATAAGTGCTTCCATGGTGGGAACTAAAATTAAACAGGTAAGAATAACCCCATAAATCTGCAAGTGTACGTCTTGTGATCAGGCCACTTTGTTATACTGGTAAAACATTTTAGGATTGCAATGATTTTAAGATCTACAGTTATATTATTTCTACTCTCCATTTTAAGTAAACCTGTAATGATATCAATGCTGTTTAAATGTACTGGTGGTCTTCAACATAAATCATACTTTCATTTGGGAAATAGGTTCTGTGATTGAACAGCTAGTATGCCTTTCGTTTCTACCCGTAATCACCCTACAGTATTATTTGCATTTACTTTTATTGGCGAAGAGCGCTTTGCGTTGACTCTTATTCTGTGCTGCCGGGATCCCATAGTACTGAAGTTGCATCACAGCGAGACCTCCAACCCAAGCAAGCTACTGCGCGAGACTTCAGCTTCTCTATAGAGGAAGGATGTGCCCCTGAGAGTCTCCTCAGAGAGACTGTCTGTTCTGATACAGGAGAAACGCTGCATACTCCCATGTGCCAATACCCCTGTATATAAGTGGGTGCATAATCCTCTGCTGCCGCTGTTTGTACGTATACAGTTGCATGTTTCCCTATACGCACACCACCTGCATTAACCCCTCGCTGAATTTACTGCATTGTGTATCTACTGCATTAATCCTGTTTTATCCTGCAACTCATTCTACCCAGTTAATAAACCACAGGCTGGTTAAGTTGTAAATCAATTGGACTGACCTCCATCACATACCGCTTGCACTTATATAAACACCTATAGGATCTGCCAATAAATTTTAGCGTATTGAGACTTACGATAGAAGTAAGTCTGCAGCCACCATGATATTAACCACTGGGAGTATCACTTGAAATGCATTGTATATGTATGGCTCACTAATGTATCTGTACATAAAAACACTTATATATGCTGGATTTTGCTATTTAACAAAGTGTAGGGTGGTAGGGTGAAAATATCACACTACCGAGAAGTCACTTAACCAGTATCGCAGGAAGAGCAAGCAGTTTTTCCCAATGCCCCTCTGTTTCTTTAATATAGCATCAGAAAATGTTCAATATTCAGCAGTTTAAAATGGCCATTTAGAGGAATGTGAGCAAGAGCCTGGAAAATCTGGTCTATGCAGTCACATCCCCATATCCAATGCTGTTTTAATGCACATATTCATTACAATAGGGACCTCCATCACACTAGTACATACAGTGGTGCTTGAAAGTTTGTGAACCCTTCAGAATTTTTTATATTTTTGCTGAAATTTGGTGTAAAACTACCTCAGATTTTCACACAAGTCCTAAAAGTAGATAACTCAAACAAATGAGACAAAAAAATTAGACATGCTCATTTTTTTATTGAGTAAAATGATCCACATATATGTGAGTGGCAAAAGTATGTGAACCTTTGCTTTCAGTATCTGGTATGACCCCCTTGTGCAGCAATAACTGCTTCTAAACATTTCTGGTAATTGTTGATTAGTCCTGAACATCACCTTGGAGGAATTTTACCCTACAAAACTGCTTCAACTCTGTTATGTTGGTGGATTTCCTCCCATGAACTGCTCGCTTCAGGTCCTTCCACAACATTTCGATTGGATTAAGATCAGGACTTGGACTTGGCCATTCTAAAACTTTAAATGTATTCTTTTTTCACCATTATTTGGTCGAATGACTTGTGTGCTTTGGGTCGTTGTCTTGCTGCATGACCCACGTTTTCTTGAGATGTAGCTCATGGACAGATGTCCTGACATTTTCTTTTAGAATATTCTGGTATAATTCAAAATTCATTATACCATCAATGATGGTAAGTCGTCCTGTTATAGAAAAAGCAAAACAGGCTTTTTTTTCTCATGGCTCCTTGCAAATGGGTTTTCAGGACGTTTGCATAGTAGTCACCATTAATTGTCTGTCTACGGGGAACACAGTGCTGTAGGATCATACTGTGCACATCAAAGAACAGCAGCAGCATGACTTTACATGCTGAAGGAATCACACAGAATTTTTGGGGGGCGAATTCCCGTGTTACCACACACTGGATTGTTGTTTGGATTCTGGATCATAATGACGAATCCACGATTCATCACAAGTCACAATCGATGTCAGGAAATCAGGTATCCTCTACGATATTCAAACGGTGTTCTTGCACGATTCAACTCATCGTCTCATCTGCTCTTCTGTGAGATTTCTGGGTACCCACCTGGCACAAACCCGATGTATTTTCAGTTCCTTTGTCACAATATGCTGAACCCATTCGAATGAGATGCCAAGTGAAGCTGAAAGTTCACGTAAAGTTAACCTTCTGTCATTTTGCAACATCTTCACAGCTTTGGCAATGTTAACGTCTGTAACCGCGGTGAATGGTCTCCCAGAATGCGCTTCATCAATCACTTGTGTATTACCCTCTTTGAAGTGCTTAGACCACCGAAATATTGCAGCACGGCTAATTGTTTCTCCACCGTATGCTTGCCGTAACATTTCATTAGTTTCATTTCCGCTTTTTCCAAATTTAGCACAAAATTTAACACACATCTCTGACATAATATCACAACATCCTCCATGATGAAACATATGAAGATCTTCCAATCGCTATGACCAAATAATGAAGACTACGGCAGTCCAACCGCATGTTCAGACACATCGATGTATGAGATTCACAATAACCAGCATAGCGTTGCCATGTCTACCTAGGGGACAGAAAAACAGAGGCAGTGTCATTACTTTTCGTTCAGCCCTCGTATATGTTTTTTGAATTGTTATATTCAGTAAACCAAACAGCAATTGCCAGCACTGTGAATCAGGAAATTACAATATAACAGTATGTTTGCATATAAATGTATGATGTTATAATATGAGAGCTACTCCTGCACATACAGTAGCAACAATGTGATAGTAGAGTATACACATGGAGAATTTGACACATCAGTGCTCCTAGTATACTTGTAAGGGGAGCCAAAAACACAGCTATACTACTATAGAATGAATGAATGAGATATATATATATATATATATATATATATATATAGTTTAATTGAAATAGCACTCACCCAAAAGTATTTGTTCACTACTTCATTATTTACTAACAAAATATTCCTTCTTTCTTCTTGTACCACTGTAATCCAGTGGGAAATGCTTTTTCTTTGTAATCCAATCATAAAAAAATATACACTATAAGAATAAATCTCATAGGATAGTAACTGCTTTCTAGAAGCACCCGTCACCTAATGACTGTGACATGCAAAGACCATGGGTATTACTAGCTGATCAGCAAATCAAAAGCCCAGGGCAAGGGTTACAAGTATAGTTTAATTGTCAGGAGACCTCAAAGTAAGGTGAAAACCATTGAAATCAGAAAATACATATTTCTGGATAGCAGGTTCAACTTACAATGACAAGAGAGAAGACCCAGCAGTCCTGACTGTTAATAGTATCGTGTAAGTGCAAATATGTGACTAAGAAGCAGGGCTGTGTAAAATTTGGCAACTGGACAATTATCAAGAGCTGGCAGCACTAATGAGCACTAAGCTCAGATATAGTAAGCTCACAAGGGACAACATTAATTCATATACAGACAATAAAGTAAAAATGGAAACAAGGTGGTACCAAAGCTACGCAATAGCCTTATAACCAGATATCCATTGTTCCAAATTAAATCTAAGTGGAAAAAAAAACTGATTGTGCAAATTATTAGATCTGCTGTTGTCACTTTAGTGACCATGGGCTTGAAGCTAAATTGGACTTCTGCGATACTGCCTAATACAAAACACACAAATTGGTTCTGTGTATACATAAAGAACTGGCCGCATTCATATGAGGGAAGGAGCTTTGTACTGTAGGGAGAGTATAAAAGTCCATGCTCCCATAGGGGCCATAATTGTGAATAGATGAATAGCCGCACAGAGACCAAATTGGTATCAGTTGCAGGTGTCTGAGGACTGGGATAAATACATATGATGAAGATGCTCATCAGCACTACCTTCGCTGAACATCTATATATATTACTAGCGTTTGCCCGCAGCTTCGCTCCTGTGGATGTCTGTCATTGCTCAGCGGAACTAATTTTACAAAGACAGTAATAGCATGAGCAGCGACTCTGTGATATGTAGTATTTTCCTTGGTGTGCCATCTACTGGATTGATATGTATACTTTAACCTCATGAGTCAAGATAAGCTGCCTGATTAGTGCTTCATATATAATTGGATCTTCCTGCAAAATAGATCTTGATTGATATCAGCAAGGTTCCCGGCACTCCCGAAGTATACTTCACAGTCCGTGCACTGGTGCCTTCTTAGGAGGATGATGCTCCAATGTGCAGTAGTAATGGATGGGTGGTACTCTGGGGGTCATTCAGACCCGGTCGTTAGCGCCGATGCGCTCGGACCGGGTCGATGGCCCCCCACAGAGCTTGCGCATGACGGCGCCGTCGTGCGCATGCGTGAGACCCGCTACGACCGACAGCGCCGGTCGTAGCGGGTCTCGATCCAAAGGGGGCGAGCTGTCGATGTTGATTGACAGCTCGCCCGGTTGGAAGGCAGGCCGGGGGGGTGGCAGCCCAAACGGGGGCGTTCCCATGGGAACGCCTACCATTTGGGGGCGGCCCCACTGACATCACTAGTGATGTCAGTGGAGAGCTTCCGGCTCAGACAGAGCCAAAAGCTCTCCGGGGCTTACGACAAGGGAGACCCTACCCTAGGGACCATCACCTTAGGCGGTCGTAAGGCTGTGGGTGTTAACCCACAGCCTTACCACCGCAAAGGAGGACATCTTGAAAATTCAAGACGTCCTCCCCTCATTCAGACCGACCACACGCTCTGTGCGACCGGCTCTGAATGAGGTCCTCTGTGTCTTATCAAATGCAATATATTTATTTCTCCTGGAGAAATAAATATTTTGCATTTGATAAGACACAGAGTGCTGCCTATCCATTACTATATATATATATATATATATATATATACACACTGTATCTATCTATCTATAGCCTGTGCAAATTTAGATACATTTTTTTCCATAGTTCATAAACAGTCCCTGAAGGCATATTTGTCCCCAAAAAATTATATTTTTATGAATCTAGTCATTTTTGGCTTGAGGAGTTTGCACACTGCACACACCGAATGTCAAGCGTCTGCTTTTTCTTTCATTGCTCCTCTACCTGATGTCACATTGAGTTACTAGTTTTTGTGTGATGCCGGAACAAACAGACAAACAAAATTTCTGAAAAAAAAATTGTCTCCATAGTTCATACACAGTCCCAAGGAGTACATATCTCCAAATAAATTTCTGTGTACATTGGGTTTAAATATATAAGAAATGTACATTGGTCTCCACTTTGCACTCTAAAATAATTGGGCCAATATAACTGGCAATATCTGTGCATAAGCCTCAGCTGGCTAAATTGGTTTGCACCTCACTACTTAAAATGGAAACAAGTTTGGCTGAAAACAGGGCACTTGATTACTAGAGATGAGCGGGTTCGGATTCCAGAGATCTTAACCCACCCGAACTTACGGGATCCGAGTCAGATCCGAGCCGATTCGAGTTTTCCCGCCTGACTCGGATTTCAAAACGAGGCAAAACGTCATCATCCCGCTGTCGGATTCTCGCAGGTTTTGGATTGTATAAAAAGGTCCTGCAATTGCCACCATTTTTCATTCTGGCTGTGGAGAGTGAAGAGAGAGGGGGCTGTGAAATTGTGAATGTGCTGATGCTGTGCATAGGGGCTGGCTACTGTTGTCTTTGTCACTCAGGGGCTGGCTGCTTATGTCCATAGGGGGTGGGGCTGGCTGTTGTCCATATATAGAGGCTGGCTGGCTGTTGTCCTGTCCACTCCATAGGGGCTGGCTGGCTGTTGTCCATATAGGGGATGGCTGGCTGTTGTTCTGTCCATAGGAGCCGGCTTGCAGTTGTCCATAGGGGCTGGCTGTGCTGCTGTTTTGTCCAGGGGGTGCTCTGTCCATCAGGGGTGCTCTTCACCCCCAGTGTGAAAAAAAATATTCTGTGTGTGTGTGCGCATTAGCCACACTTATCAGCAATGTCGGTGCGCAGGGGTGCTGTGCTACCTGTATCATTTATCAAGGGGCTGCTGCCTCTTTTACCAATGCTCTTCACCCCCAGTGTGAAAAAAATATAAACAGTTTTTTGTGTGCACGTGTTAGCCACACTTATTAGCAACGTAGGTGTGCAGGGGTGCTGTGCTGTCTGTGTCTCATTTATCAAGGGGCTGCTGCCTCGTTCAGGGGTGCTTCCCTCCCCCCAGTGTGAAAATTTTATTTATTTTTCTGTGTGTGATTGTGTGCGTTAGCCGCAACTTAGCTGCACTATAATTGCTTGGTGACAATGCTGTAAGATCGCAGTGAGTATGAAGGACAGTCACATGACAGGAGAGCAGGATCCACATACCAGTCTTGTAGCTGTAGGTAGCAGTCATGATGACGATGCAGGGCCGTCATCTATGAAGGCCAATGCACCAGAGCTTAATTCAGGCATGTAAAAAAAATCTACTTTTACCCTGTTAAAGAAAAAAAAAACTCTAAAGCCAAAAAATTGGCAATATGCCATTCACAACACGAAGTGGCAAGGAAAGGATAAGGCCTTGGCCTTTATTTATGCCTTGTGGTTCTAGTTGTGGTGATTTAAGCCATTCTGCTTGTAGAAGAGGTACAAAAAAAATTAAAATTGTCTCCGAAAAGTCACAGATCCCCGAAGGAGAGTTCATGTGTGAGCCTGGCCTTTCTAATACTGTACTTAAAGAGGATCCTCCTTCCACCATTTGTGTGCCCTCTGCAAATGTGGGGATGATCAGCACAAGTCAACATGCTAACATTGAAATCGAGGATGCTTCTGAGGAATTGCACCAGGATGATGAGGATGTTGATGATGATGAGGATGTTCATGCCGAGGTTGCTTGTGTAAAAAAAACTGTTAATCAGGCAACAGTTGTTGCCCATGGTGGGAAAAATCCCATTGTTGTCATGCCTGGGCAAAGGACCAAAAAATCCACTTCTCATGTGTGGAACTATTTCCACCCAAATCCAGACAACCTTTGCCAAGCCATTTGTAACCATTGTCATGTAACAGTGAGTAGAGGTAAGGACCTTTAACCATCTAGGAACCTCCTCCCTGTTACGTCACTTGCAGCGCATTCATTAAATTGGAAAGGGTATTTTAAATTCTGAAACTTTGGGGACAAAAAAAACGAACAACAATCAGTGCAGTGTCACCTAGCTGCTTCCTTCTATCTGGATCCAAGCACCTGCAATCTCCACCACCAACACCTGCATCATCATCAACATCCTCATTCATGATCGGAAGTAGTTCTGCATCTAATTTCATAAGCATGCCTGACTTCTCTCTCCTCAAAAGGATCATTGAGTGCTACGCCTGTTGCTGCTGCTGGGGGTGGATCTTCATCCCAGAAAGGGACCAAGAAGACTACTTCTAGTAGTAATTTAAAAAAACAATTGACTATTAAACAGACCTTTGATAGAGGAAGTAAGTATAACAGCTATCACCCAGTTTCACAGCGGCTCACTGAAGCCATGACGGCTATGCTAGTATTAGATGGTGAAATAATAGAAAATGAGGATGATAGTGTGGAGGAAGTGCAAAAGGAGGATGAGGGGGAAATTTGTGTCCTATCTGACGCTAATGAGGATGTTGATGATGAGGATGTTGTTTGCGTAAATCAGCCACCAGTGGCAGCAGTTCTTGCTCATGATAAAACGAATGCAAGAAAAGCCACGTCTTGGGTGTGGAATTATTTTAATCTAAATTCTGACAACAGTTGTGAAGGCATCTCTTCCATTTGTAAAGCCAAAGTTAGCAGAGGAAGGGACGTTAACCATCTAGGCACCTCCTCACTGTTACGTCATTTGCAGCGAGTTCATGCAATTTGTTTGACAAAATTATAATAATTTGTAAATTAATAACAAGCAGTCCAGTATAACTACCAGCAGTTTGTACCAACACAATCTCCACCACCAAAACCCTCATTATCAACCTCTTCCATAATAATTGAAGGTAGTCTTTCCAAAAAATGTTTTGTGGGGTCCATACAAACCAAGGAGTTCACCCACGAAGGTGTCAGTCCTAGTCGCTAAAGTGCTTGGTTTGTTAAACTGTGCATGTCCTTTTTAATATCCCACATAAGAGCGGTTGGGAGGGACAATTCTTGCACCTCTTTCCTTTACATTTGGAACAATTTGGGGCATTGCCAACTGACATTATTATAGTTTATTAAACTGCCATCCTGTCTGCCACTGCTGTGTGGCAATGTTTCATAGATATCCTATATTTTTTTAAACTGCCGTGCATTTGTGCCGCTGCTCTGTTGCTTACTGCTCGCTGCAGCCTTTGGCCTATATTGGTGAAAAATAGTGGAATCAATATTGTGAGCTATGAGGTGGATAAAAATGCATTGAAATGCCTGGAAATTATTGTTATTAAGGTTAATAATACTGTAGGAACAAAAATAGGCTTAAATTATGTGGTTTTCGCTGTTTGGCGCACATCTCTATTGATTACTGATTGTATATTTCAGCCTTACATCTCATTGACTCTAATCAGGAACAATGAACTGAGTAATTAGCGGATATGTATCAATTCTCTAAGTTGTTTTTGAAAGGAAGAAAGGCTTTGTCTTCTATACTCAGGGGATATTAAAAATACACAGCTAATTTCATTGTATTTATAGAAGAAGATTTTGTTTATGAACGTTATTATTTTTAATACATATAGTTATGCAACTGTAGTGAGGATTTAAGAGAAACAAAAGTAGGGCCAGATTCAAAATGGGCCAGATGGGGCTCCAGCTCCAGGCCACCACATAAAAATAGGCCCATCATCATGACGGCATGATGTTGACTGGCCATCTGCTGTCTACAAGGTCAGCCATAAATCATAAGTAGTAAAACTGTATTTCTAGGTACCTTTTTTTATTTAACATATTTAGAGAGACATTGGGTCTGATACTGTAGGGTGTGTGTACTCCTACATGGCACTGGCCACACCTACACAGTAATGGTCACACCTCCTCTGCTTCTCATAATAGGCCCTTCATCATTTTCAGCTCCAGGCCCATGTGGCCTTCAATCCAGCCCTGGACAAAAGTAGATCAGTTATGGAAAAGATGCATGTTGTTACTTGTGAAGAAATGTGAAAACAGAATATGAAATTATTTGAATTTCAACAAAGGCACCTGTCACCTCACAAACGTCTCTTTTTTTTAGTTAACTCTGCTAGGAAGACTAAAAAAGGCACTGATTCAACAAGTTCAATCTATTGTACATTTTAGCTGTGTTGAATGTTGTGAAAGTTATCTTGGCTTCTTAAGCTGTTCCTGGCTGAGCACTGCTGTATCTCCTCTGGACCTCTAAGTATCTCAACACTTATTTGAGTTGTGCAACTTATTACCCTGTCAATGCAATTAATAGTCCTCTTTATGGGTGGACTCAGCTAGTGTTGGACTGAGCTATGAAGGGCCCAATGGGGGAATGCAATAGTCAGGGGTGGGCTGGGCCGGGGTCAGGGTGCCATCTGTCCCCCCGGGCCGGTACTATTTCAGTCCTGGGGGGCCGCCAGCTGCCTGCAGCCGAGCACTGCATGAATGCCTGGTGGCTGGAGACAGGCTGTTGCAGCCGTCAAAGGCCCCACCCATTGAAACACCGGCGGTACTGCCCTCCCGACCACCAGTCCACCTGCACCGAGCTGGGGCTTGCTAGTGAAGCCTTCCACTCCACACATCATATAGCGGCGCAGTGGAGTGGAAGGCTTCACTAGCAAGCCCCGGCTCTCACTGTGCCGCATAGTGTATTGGCGCCTCCATGTGGTGTCATCTAGGTGACGCCCCCACCAACGCATCATCAACAACACAGCCAAGTATTAGCAGGAGCCCAGCCCCATTGGCTCCGTGGAGACTGCTCGACCACCTGGGTGACAGATTCTTCCTGACTCCAGTGGCAGTCTAGCAGATTAGGGTGTCATTTCCTGGTGACTGCTGCTACTGGTGATATGTAAGTACTTACATTAATGATATTGGGGTCGCACACTGAGGAAATGTGACAACCTTACATAATTATTATGTAGTATATATATACAGTGGTCGAAGTGGGAATTCTGAAGTGGGGGTATGGAGGTAGCCTGTGCACGTGCCGTAGTCGCGTGCACAAAAAAAATGGGTGTGACCATGCGTCACAAGGGTGTTGCCACTCAAAATGGGGTCTTGTAACCATTCCCTAAATGTCTCATGTCACCACTGCTCCTTTTCCTCCTTCCCTTACTTACCCCCTGCACCACTCAAACTTTATCCCTGTTTAACCCTGCACTTTTTTGGTGAGATACACAGGGGTGGACAGGTACACAGAGGTGGTGAGGCACACCGTGGTAGTGTAGTATACAGAGGAGGTGAGGGAAACAGGGGTGATGATGTACACACAGGGGGACAGAGAGGGAGGACAGCGCTCACTTGGAAGCAGTAAGGGAGGACAGCGCACATAAGGGAACAGTGAGGGGGGGACAGTACACACATGGGGACAGGGAGGGAGGTCAACGCACACAAGGGGACAGTGAGAGAGGAAAACGCACATGGGGGCAGAGAGTGAGGACAGCACACACGGCGGAACAGGGAGGGAGATCAGTGCACACAGGGAGAGAGGTCAGTGCACACAGGGGGACAGGGAGGGAGGTCAGTGCACATACTGTAGGGGGGCAGTGAGGGAGGACAGTGCACACAGGGAGATAGGGAGGGAGGACAGGGCACACCGGGACAGTGAGAGGAAAGCGCACAACTGTGGGCAGTGAGGGAGGACAGCACACACATGTAGGCAGTGAGGGAGGACAGCACACACAGGGACAGGGAGGGAGGACAGCACACACAGGGGGACAGGAAGGGAGGACAGCACACGCAGGGGGACAGGGAAGGAGGACAGTGCACACAGGGATAAGGAGAGAGGTCAGTGCACACAGGGGGACAGGGAGGGAGGACAGCACACACAGGGGGACAGGGAAGGAGGACAGCACACACAGGGATAGGGAGAGAGGTCAGTGCACACAGGGGGACAGGGAGGGAGGCCAGCGCACATAGGGGGACAGGGAGGGAGGTCAGTGCACACAGGCGGACAGGGAGGGAGGCAGTGAGGGAGGACAGCGCACACGGGGATAGGAAGGGAGGACAGCGCACACGGGGGCAGAGAGGGAGGACAGCACACACATGGGGACAGGGAGGGAGGTCAGCGCACACAGGGGGACAGGGAGGGAGGTCAGTGCACACAGGCGGACAGGGAGGGAGGCAGTGAGGGAGGACAGCGCACACAGGGGGATAGGAAGGGAGGACAGCGCACACTGGTACAGTGAGAGGACAGCACACATATGAGGGCAGTGAGGGAGGACAGCACACCCAGGGGGACAGGGAGAGAAGTCAGCGCACACGGATATAATTAGGGAGGTCAGTGCACATAGGGAAACAGGGAGGGAGGAGAGTGCAATCAGGGGTGCAGGGAGGGAGGTCAGTGCACATAGGGGGCAGTGAGGGAGGACTGCGTACACAGGTGGACAGGGAGGGAGATCAGTGCACACAGAGGGACAGTGGTAGAGGACAATGCACACAGGGGGCAGAGAGGGAGGACAGTACACACATGGGGACAGGAAGTGAGGTCAGCGCACACAGGGTGACAGGGAGGGAGGTCAGTGCACATAGGGGGGCAGTGAGGGAGGACAGCGCACACAGGGGGATTGGGAAGGACATCAGCGTACACAGTGGGATAGGGAGGGAGGACAGCACACACGGGTACAGTGAGAGGACAATGCACACGGGGTAGAGAGGGAGGACAGTACACACATGGGGACAGGAAGGGAGACAGCGCACACATGGCGGCAGTGAGGGAGGACAGTGCACACAGAGGCTGGCAGAGAGGGAGGACAGCGCACACAGGGGTATAGGGAGGGACATCAGCGCACACATGGCGGCAGTGAGGGAGGACAGCACACATGGGGACAGGGAGGGAGGACAGCACACACAGAGGGACAGGGAGGGAGGTCAGTGCACACAGGGGGGCAGTGGAGGACAGCGCACACAGGGGGGCAGTGAGGGAGGACAGCGCACACAGGGGTATAGGGAGGGACATCAGCGCACACAGGGGGATAGGGAGGAAGGAAAGCACACATGGGTACAGTGAGAGGACAATGCACACGGTGGGGCAGAGAGGGAGGACAGTACACACATGGCATACAGGGAGGGAGGACAGCGCACACAGGGGTATAGGGAGGGACGTCAGCGCACACATGGCGGCAGTGAGGGAGGACAGCACACACGGGTGACAGGGAGGGAGGACAGCAAACACAGGGGTATAGGGAGGGACGTCAGTGCACACAAGGGGGACAGGGAGGGAGGACAGCACACACAGGGGGTCAGGGAGGGAGGTCAGTGCACATAGGGGGGCAGTGGAGGACAGCGCACACAGGGGGGCAGTGAGGGACGACAGTGCACACAGGGGTATAGGGAGGGACATCAGCACACACATGGGGGACAGGGAGGGAGGACAGCACACACAGGGGGTCAGGTGGGAAGGTCAGTGCACATAGGGGGGCAGTGAGGGAGGACAGCGCACAAATGGCGGCAGTGACGGAGGGTGGACAAAAAACTGCGCTAGTGTATAGACAGATGATAAATAAGATATATACCAAAAATCAATCAGGTAGAGTGTGGAATGGTAAATATAGTAAATGGTGGATAGTGGAGGCTATATAAACCACAAACCTCTAGGCAATGAAGTAAAGATCAAACATATTATTTAATATTACATAAAAAAATTAAATACATAAAAAATATACATAAGACAATAAAAACCACATTATCCGCAGCAAAAATATATACTGGATAAATATGCTGATGCAAAAATTGAAATGGATCATAAAAATGAAAAGTTAAATGACCATCATAATATGGAATGAATCCGATTGTATCAAGTGGCAATGTTAGTCTCGCTAGTTAGTAAATAGCGTTATCTAGCAACATTGTAACTGCAAACCTGCAATAAAATATCCTTTTCAGTATTCACAGCTGGAATTTATATTGAACAGAATGTTCTTTGCAAAGTTCAGAGTTTTCACCCTGTCGGGTGCACAGTTATAGGAGGGATATGATACTGACCGGCTTCAAGCTCTCAAACGGCTGTTGGTGAAAAGCGTGACTTTCTATCCAATAATGGGATGAATAATTTTGCCGGAGAGGGAAACACGGCCTCCGTGCCTCGCAGTGATAGAGTGTCAGGTGGTATGGCTCTCTATCCGGCTGGACAGTGATGATAGCCTGCCGGTGGGTAAGGCCAAGGTGAGCAGGGGGTGTAGATGGATAAATGTGCACGGCCGCGGCTTTCCAATCCTCTGCACCAGACACTTGTTAGAACTTCCCACACCAAATGGTACTGCGAGCTCCTGTGGTGGCAGAGTGGAAAATGGAAGCAGCATCACCCTACCATTGCCGGAGGAATACCACGGCCGTTTCGGTGGTGCGACCATGCTCATGATGAAGGTGGTCGCACCACCGAAACGGCCGTCGGGCATATGATTCTTCATAACGCATGTGGTCACCAGGCACTGTTAAGTATTCAGTCTGCAATTTAGCTGTGACATGCTGTTGCTAGTAACCCGACTTACATGGCTAAGTTGAAATTACAAGTATACCTTTTTTGATGAAACCTGTCTGGTGTGCTGACTTCGTCTTTGATTAACTCAGGATCAATGCAACAATCTGTATATATATATATATATATATATATATATATATAAGATACAGGGATCGGCACTCACGTGTAGTCATCCAAAGTGTGCAATAACGGGGTGTACTAAATCCTTAAGGAGCCTGGCGCAGGGGCAAGACACTGTACACAATATTAGATAGGCAGCACTCCATGAACAAAGATGGGAAACATATTATATATTCAATACTTTGACCTTGAACCCTTTAGTTTTTTTTTTCCCACACACACACACACACACACACACACACACACACACACACACACACACACACACACACATATATATATATACACACACATCCATATACATAGTCTATAATATATATTCATTCAAAGAAATTAGTCCTTGTCAGGACTTTTTGGGAGAAAACTTGGGGCCACTCACTTGGTCTTGTCCCCCAGCCTGAAAGTTTCCAGCCAGCCCCTGGCAATGGTAGGGACCCAAAAAACCTCAAATCACTGACTAGCAGTGTCTCAAAACCCCATTAGCGTGTGTATGTATGGAGTTTTAAATTTGATGAACAGAATGCATAATGTATCACAAATGTACAATTAATTTGTTCAACAAAAACTATTAAAAGCAGAAGTCTATGCCTACCTGCCATCCTCAAGTTCAGTTATATGGCATAGTTTCTAATCATTAGCCACCATGACTCCATTAACTCCAGGCCAGGTGGTGGCACACAGCCTTTCCTACAGCCCTGCCTGGGTCAAAGCAAATACATTAGGCTGAATGACAGACAAAGAAGCTTTACTACTTGCACTGCTTGATAGTTCTTGAATGATAAACCAAAGTTATCTGAAGTTGGAACTCAAGATGTGAGTAGACTCCCATATTTTGGTTTTGGATTTGCATTAATCTTCATGTTTTGGTTTTGCAAAACCACCCTCTAGTGTTTTGGTTTTGGATCTGGATTTTTTTTTTTTAAAAGATAAAAAGTTTTTGAAAACAACTAAAATCATGTAATTTTTGCAATCCAAAACCTGAAATTTTAATTTAAAATCTGAATTCCGAACAACAGGAAGATCAGAACCGCAATTCAGATTTATCCGGATCTCCCCAGGAGATTAGAAATGCGGATCTGTCCTGATTCACAAAATTCAGGTGGATTCGGATTTCTGGGGGACTGAACCATACATCTCTAGTTGGAATCCCATTTTTAAGCACCTTAAGACTTATTGGGGAACAGCGCTATATAGATAAAATTATTATTATTATTATTTTAACATTAATTTATACTGTAAGTTTCTTACCCTATTTACCAAGTCAAATACAGTCAATAATAAGTTTAACCTGCTAAGTAAATGAAAGGGGGACAGAGCACTGTCAGGGAGATGTATCAAGCCTTGGAGAGAGATAAGGTTGAGTAGTGGCCCAAAGCAACCAATCAGCTTCTGTCTGTCATTTCGAATATTGTGCTTCTGTACATAAATAACAGTTAGAAGCTGATTGGTGGCTTTGGATGACATCTTCACATTATCTCCCTCTCAGTCTGCTGTATATAAAATATGAATGTGTCTAGCTGCTATACAGCAGGTCAGGAGCACCAGCAGGACAGTACAGTAAACGTCATATTCGTAATAATTTGTGGACCCTGTGAACGTAACAGTCAGCAAGGAATGGAGACTTTGGCAAAAATAATACATAAAACATTTTTTATTATGTTAAAATATAAAAATTTTTTATTATGCAATATATTTAACAACAAATATTCGTACGTTATCCTGAATGTATGTACTGGGGACTGCAACAGATATTATTTTGATCACAAAAGCAGCCAACATAGGTTTGTATAAATTTACAATCCATTGCTGAGCTTGACCTCAGCAGCTAATGACATTTATAAATGGCATTTGCCATTATAGCCTATGGGTTACGAGGTGCAAAACTTCCCAGGAAAGGATCCCTCTGAGTTACTGTGCGCTCTCACATACACAGTCTGATGATTGAGCGTGTGTAATAGTGCAGCCGGCGTCTGAACCCAGATGTAAAGTGTTCGTAGTACAATCATTTTACTTCTTACGCATCGCAGGGGCGAGATCCAATCAGTGCCCCAGTTCCTGCATTGATACGTGACTAATGGGTGAACATCATGGCATAAAAGCCTCATACTAGGGCAACCTCCTGACTCACGAAGAGTCATCCTTCAGCACTCAGCAGAGGAAAAACCCCCTGTGGGGGAAACCTCTTGGGAACCATGGCTTTAGGATCACCCTTCCCACTGGGCATTAAGAGGTGTACTAATAGGCACAGGGAAGGGTTCAATACTTACCAAAGATAAGCAGCTGCTGTATAGAGTTGGGCACGTGATCCCGGCGGTTCCCAGCAGTCATAATACCGACAGCAGCATCCCGACCTTCAGAATACAGACACAACTACCTAAGTATACTAACCCTCCCCCTAACCCACCTTTCCCACAGCCTAACCCTAAATAAGTTTTCGTTCTTATAGTAACAAGTGGATACCTAATAAAAACAAATGTGCCCAGTAAATAAAAGCTATACAGTAAATTGCTAACATTTAGATGTTAAATTCAAATAAATTATAAAATGTACTGGTACATTTGTGTGCAATATAACTAACAGGATTCTCAGAAAAGGGCTATTTCACACCTAACATTTGCATAGGCAAAGATAGAAAAATATTCACTAGTTACAGCTCTATTTTACACATTTTAGCCTATATTAGTTTGTCCCATTTCCATTCGTCTGCTATACTTTACACCACTGCTCGACACAGTGAGGACAGTCCGATATCCTACATGTGGAAAAAGACATACTGCAAATCCTGCCTTCCTACGCTCAGTGACTCCCTCCAGTCATCTGCCTTCTTGACTACACCACTGCTCCAAAAGTGTCCAACATCCTACATATGGGAAGAGACACATTGCAGATCCTGCCTTCCTACGCTCGGTGGCTCCTTCCAGTCTGCCGTCTTCACTACACCACTGCTCCAGAAGCTTCCAATATCCTACATGTGGGAAAAGACACACTGCAAATCCTTAAATAGTGTGGTTCTTCTGGTTCTCTAATGCTTGATGCTGGGTGTGTTAACACACTATGGTCACTTCTTGGATAGGGCAATACCTCAAAGAAAAGATGATAGAAATACCATGTGGTGCAGTATCGTTATAAGTTTAATAACAAATCTCATATAAAAACAGCAATAAATTTCAGAAAAATAAGGGATCCCCGAATGAACGGGGGCCTTATGGAGCAAGGCACACTTTACAGGTATGATAAGGGTGGATGGTATACCCGGGTAGGCTCCTTCAATTCCCGAAAAGCTGTCATCGCAAAAATGACAGCTTTTCGGAATAGATACTTATGGAGAGGTGGAATGATGAATTCCACCTATAATTAGCTAGAACTCCATGAGAGTTCTAAAGCTAATTATCTCCAGAGAATTTTTAAGTTGAATAGGCCCCTAAATCATCAACTGAAAAGACAAGTTAGCTTATTTAGATACTCCTTATTCAAAATAAACCTTTTGTACAAGAGAGAAGCAACTGGACATAGCAATAGCCAAATTAAATTAGACTGCTCATGAATCCCATTATAACTCTGGATCACACACAGAGTTGAGAAAACAGAAAAATAAAAACTGCTTGATCTTCTCTCATCATCAAATGTAATTCATACTCTCTCATCGATGACCCAATGTAGTTTTACACCTCCAGCTTTATGCTTTCACTCTGTCCACCACGAGCAGCAGTTCCTATTGATCCAGCACAGGCTTCCATTCTTAAATCCCTTGGCATTTAAAAACGGGGCAGTCGTGGGAAGCGAGGACGAAAGTCTCTTATCCGCTGTAACCACGTAAGTTCCTTGCCTTCAGGTTCACCAGTTTCATATAGGAGACAAATAGAGAAGTGGTACCTATCAAACGGCCCTGTGCTTGGTTCAAAGATAGTCACTCCTATTCTTCCAGTCGTATTAAAACCATCGTTGGCATTAAAAAGACTGAACGTAATTGGTGGGTAAAGGAGCTAGAAATTTGTCTAGCTAAAGCAGAAATGAAATCCATATATGAGCTTAAAACTCTAGAACTGAAAGGCCTTAATAGTGAATTTGAACTTAAATGGTTCTTATGAAGTAATATGTCTTTACCTTGAGATGTGTTTTTAGTCTTTCTTTGATGTATTTTATATGCACATTTACAGTTTAGATTATTCAGTATTATACTGCCTGGTGTATACACACACCTGATTGGCTATTTATTGTTATATGATTTTTAGACAATAGATATATCTTTTATAGCCTTTTTACCTATAGCGGATTTGCAACAAGAATTATTACGACATACTTCCGGGAGTAGCAATGAACAGAGTGGAGACGGTCCCTATTGCATCAGCGGACTCCTTGCTCACGGACGCCGGAAGTCGCCATGTTACGGCTTCCGGGTCAATAATGGAGACGGTCCCTATTACAGTGGTGGACTCCTTGCTCACGGACACCGGAAGTCGCCATGTTATGGCTTCCGGGTCAACAGTCTCCTGAGTGTACCCTAGAGGAAGCTGTCCACTACTATACCAGCCGACAGTTTAACCGCGCACACCGGAAGTCGTGAGGACGCAACTTCTGGTTTGACGGATCTCTCTCTGCATACACCTAGCATTCCCTGCATGGAACGGAAGTCCAGACACCCTTAATTAACGAGGAGGCGGGCCATATTGAATACCCTATTTAAACCAACTCAGTGATCTCTCCCTCATACCTTGATAAAGACTACTAGTAGCTGAAACGCGTTGGTGGAGACGATCACTGAATACCTGTTTTGTCCTTTGGGGAACACACTCCAACAGGGATTGAAGGAGCCTACCTGGGTATACCATACACCCTTCTCATACCCGTAAAGTGTGCCTTGCTTCATAAGGCTCTATAAGGTACACAGGAACTGCGCTCATTCGGGGATCCCTTTATTTTTCTGAAATATTGCTGTTTTTATATGAGATTTGTTATTAACCTTATAATGATACTACATCATATGGGATTTCTATCATCTTTTCTTTGAGGTATTGCCCTATCCAAGAAGTGGCCATAGTGTGTCAACATACCCAGCATCAAGCATTAGATCCAGAAGAACCCCACTACTTAAGAATTCGAGACTGTGGTAATAAATATTATAATAGTGACACCACATTTTTTCCTGACAAGGGGCACGCTTATCCTGAACTTTCATTCTTATTCAGACTATTTCGGTGTCTTGTGGCCTTCACCATTAGGATTCAAGCTGCACCCCGTTGGTTTATTGGCGCAACCAGCACACCTTGCTTTTAACACTGCAAATCCTGTCTTCCTACTCTCCCTGGCTCCCTCCAGTTGTCTGCCATCTTGACCACACCACTGCTCTAAAAGTGTCCGATGTCCTATATGTGGGATGCTCGGTGGCTCCTTCCAGTTGTCTGCCGCCCTGACTATGCCACAGCTGCAGAAGCGTCCGACATTCTACAGGTAGGAACTGATACTCTGCAGATCCTGCTTTCCTCTGCTCCGTAACTCCCTCCAGTCATCTGCAGTTCTGACTACACCACTGCTACAAAAGCGTCCAATGTCCCACATATGAAAAAAGACACACTGCAAATCCTGCCTTCCTCTGCTCCGCGGCTCCCTCCAGTTGTCTACCACCCTGACTACACCACTGCTCCAGAAGTGTCCGATGTCCTACATGTGAGAAAAGACACACTGCAAATACTGCCTTCCTCCACTCCATGGCTCCCTCTAGTCGTCTGCCGCCCTGACTATGCCACTGCTCCAGAAATGTCCGACAACCTACATGTGAGAAAAGATACATTGCAAATCCTGTCTTCCTACACTCTGTGGCTCCCTCCAGTCATCTGCCGCTCTGACTACACCACTGCTCCAGAAATGTCCGACGTCCTACATGTGAGAAAAGACACACTGCAAATCCTGCCTTCCTCCACTCCATGGCTCCCTCTAGTCGTCTGCTGCCCTGACTACACCACTGCTCCAGAAGTGTCCGATGTCCTACATGTGAGAAAAGACACATTGCAAATCCTGTCTTCCTACGCTCCGTGGCTCCCTCCAGTCGTCTGCCACCCTAACTACACCACTGCTCCAGAAGTGTCCGACATCCTACATGTGAGAAAAAACACACTGCAGATCCTGCCTTCCTCCGTTCCATGGCTCCTTCCGGTCATTTGCCATCCTGACTACGCCACTGCTTCAGAAGTGTCCGACATCCTACATGTTGGAAAAGACACACCGCGGATCCTGCCTTCCTCCGCTCCGTGGCTCCTTCCGGTCGTCTGCCACCCTAACTACACCACTGCTCCAGAAGTGTCCGACATCCTACATGTGAGAAAAAACACACTGCAGATCCTGCCTTCCTCCGCTCCATGGCTCCTTCCGGTCGTTTGCCATCCTGACTACGTCACTGCTCCAGAAGTGTCCGACGTCCTAAATATGGGAAAAGACACACTGCGGATCCTGCCTTCCTCCGCTCCGTGGCTCTCTCCAGTCGTTTGCCAGCCTGACTGCGCCACTGCTCCAGAAACTTCTGATCCGCTGACCTATCTGACAGATGGTAAGTGCATATACACTTACCAATCATCCACCCAATGTGTCAGGCCTGATATAACAATTTGGTGGGCATTTAAGCTGTCACTCACTGCCAAGTCCCTGCAGCATGTGTAATTATTGCAATTGGTGCTTAGTTGATAAATACGCCCTTAAAGTTCTATGGGGCATATACAATTGGGCGCGAGGTTTAGTGAGGAAAAAACCTTGCGCCAAATTTAGGAATACCGTGGGTATGCGCGCTCCCGATACCCACGGTATTCAATTTTAAAAAATAGTGGTCAAGGGGTTTTCAGCTCTGAAAACCATGCGGCGCGTAAATAAAATAAAAAAAAAAATCTTTGCCTACTGGGCTGGGGGTCTCGATGGTCTCTGCGGCTCCCAGTGACTTCTCCTCTCCTTACTGGAGAGGGGGCTGCTGGGAGTCCCGGGGGCTGGTGGGAGGGGCAAGGGCTGCTGGGAAATGTAGTTCTCCCAGCGCCCATTCTGGGGGCCACAGGGACAATGGGGGGGGGCACACTGGCAGTGGGGGTCAGACACACACACTCATACACACAAACACTCACTCACTTATACACACTTACAAGCACCACACACACTGACATACTTACCCTGCTGCAGAAGATCTGGCTCCAACGCTGGATGCAGAAGGTAAGTAATTAAGGACTAATTAAGCTTATTGGAAACTTCCAATTGCTTAATTAGTCCTAAGGGGGGGTACCAGAGCAAGTCCCACTGATTTTTCCTAAAATTAACAATTGTAGGAAAAATTACGCTTGCTCTGGAGGTGCAAGAATTAAAACCTCCCGGCGGCCCCCCCCCCCCAAAAAACGAACCTAATTGAATAGTAAACGATCCGCACCTGCTGGAAAAACCTTGCAGGTGCGTTTTTTTTTGCTATTCTCGCACCCAATTGAATATGCCCCTATGTGTACATTCACTGTTATAACATGCTAAGCACATTTACCTCAAACTAAAACAAATGAATTTATCTGCCCCGTCTGTCTCTCACTCCATCATCCTTCCCTCCTCCCAGCCCATTGTATTACTAATGATCCCTCTGCCAGCCCTCCTCACTCCGCATTGCCCTCTGTTACTTTCTCACATGAACAGTTCTGACTTTCCCTCTTCTATGACCCAAGTCCCTGTTCTTTCAGCCACTTTGTGTCATTTCTCTAATACTACATTATGAATTTTTGTTCCTAAGTGTATGATTCCTTCCTATACTTCTCCTAATTATGTGTCCTTGTACATATGCTACCTGTTCTGTCTATCTTGTCCTGCCTTTCACCTTAGTATATCGCACTCTGCTTTCCTTACCCACCTCCATCATACCCTGCTATGTATAACTTACCTTCCTCCTTCCTGGTAACTGGAATCTACAGCAACTGTAGATAGAATGTGTATGATGTCATAGCAACCATAGCAATGCTACTGAGTCACAGCTATTATACATATACATTTTACACATCAATTGTAACTGGATTTACATGAAGTATGGCAATGTTGTACAGAGTGCCCTAATATATAAGTGAAGGAAATATGTAAACGATAGGATTATCTAGATTATGGTAGATTGGAGTTTGTATGTTCTCCCTTTGCTTGTGTGAGTCTCCTCCAGGTACTCCAGATTTCTCCCACAATCCAAAAATATGCTGGTAGGTTAATTGTCTCCTGATAAAAAAATTAACATTAGTGTGTGTATGTGCGTGTACATGTGGTAAGGAACATAGGGGTCTATGACGGAGATAGAGCAACAACCAATCAGCTTCTAGCTGCCATTTTTCAAAAACAGCCTGTAAAGTGACAGGAGCTGATTGCCTACCCTCCAACATGACCCATTCCATTAGGTACAAAATGCTCTGCTCCTGGACTTCCCACCTAATCAATGATTGCAGTCACCTGTGTTGGGCTAGGTAATTGATGAGACAGGTGTTTCCCCACAGGTGGCTGCATTAATAAATTAAGAGGGAAGTCCAGGAGCAGAGTATTTTGTACCTAATGGAACGGGTCATGTTGGAGGGTCCGTGATTGGTTGGTATTTTATATCCATTTGGCGCTGGTTATCAAGTCAACTGTTCACTATTCTTATGCAAATTGCAGATCACCACTGCTTTTAAATCTCTTGATTCAGCTGACACCCATAACCCCTGGGGTAGTGCACTTTTAAATCTCTTTCAGATACTACGTTATTATTGTAAAACAGAGGTATAACTAGATTTAGGTGGTGCTCGTAATCCTCTACTTACCCTCATATATATATTATACATATATAATGATAGAGAAAGGACATGTACCTAATAATGTAATATGTAAGAGCATACAAGTGTTAACTGTATGTATATGATGTTGCTTGTACCAAAAATATGGTCTAAATGGTTTTATAATAGTTTTCAGCAATTGAGATTAAGGTAGCTGTATTTTCTCCTTGGCATGGTGTTAGCACAAACCTGAGTTCTCCAGACCAAACTGTTTCTTGTACATAGAGGCGCTGGTATTCCTTGATGATCAATAGTGAAGTGCACTTGTTCATCAGCACATGGCTCAAATTACCTCCTTTCTTGATGTGGAATTGCCATGATGTGCTCACTTTGTCACATGGTTTCTTCATGTTGTGTGCTATTTGTCACTTTGTCACATGAGATTAGATTAAGCAAATGTAAGGACTTGGGCCTGATTCAGAGATGGACATACGTATATACACTGTACATATATACGGCCGTAACTGGACAATGTTTGTTATACTGCACATGTTTCTGAGCCGCACTGTGCATGTGCCGTGACTGTCCTGTGATGGCAGTCACAGTGTGGATTAGGACGCAGGGAGATCGACAGTGACATTTTGGGAGAGGTAACGGGGGAGTGGCTACAAAAACGCAGTTGTGACCATTTTGGTGGCATGTCACAGCCCGCGACTGTGTCTTCAGTCGCAGTGTCACTGGCCCTGGCATCTTACTTGTGATGGACCTTCTGAGAAAGCATAGAGTTGCTCAGAGGTCCGATGGTATGACCGATGTTTCGGATGTCCATCCAATGCTGACTTTTCGGACACAAGCAGCAGATCTGAGAAGCCGGCGGTGGAGGTCTCTTTACAAAAGACGATGACTGCAACTCTGAGAAACGAACCCACAGAATGAGTGGCCAATTTTGGTAAGCACCCACACTTAACAATTGGCCGCACAAAATGTCTGCTCAGACATCATAAAATTGCCTGCCCAGTTGTGATGTCAGTGTCGGCGGTTCCTGCTGCTAGTTTAACGGGTCGGTCGGTGGGCCACCTGCACACATCAGCAGTTGTGCACAATATATCTGCAAGATATATCACATTTTCCATGCTGCACAGCCAACATAATTCACAGATATATTATGTGCACACACGAGCTGCCACACTTAGCGATATATCGTTCATTGGATGTATGATCGATATATTACATAGTGTGTACCCAGGGGCATAACTATAGGAGACAATGGAGGCGCCTGCCACCGGGCTCCAGCACTGAAGGGGCATCTCCTCCATTGCCCACAATATATTCACCCCACTTAGGGCTGTAGCTATGTACCTGGAGTGTACCTTCACGGCTGCCCAATACATGACACATCTTCCAGGCACCTGAGAAGCCACCATACACTAGTGGAGAGCTCCGTGTCAGACCATCAGCTGCCACCTCCGTCTATCTATAGCCTGTCCCGTTCATTACTGTCGCCGCTCCTCATCAGCTTCATTTGCCAGTGTGACACGTCCGGTGCCCTCCTCACCCACAACTCTGTCTCACTCCTCCCTGGCGGCTGTATCTGCATGCGAAATGCTACATTACAGTGCCAGCGGCTGTGATGGGGGCACCAAATTCTAACTTGCCTCCGGGTGTCTGGGATGAACTTACGCCACTGTGTGTACCCAGCATTACAGCATTACTGTGGTTCTGCCTCTGTGCACTGTGAGTAATGTTCATTCTATCCACCAGCAGCAGAAAATGTGGATAGAATAATTAAGCATAAGGAAGGTGCAGGCAGCCAGCTTTGTGAGACCATACATAATACAGTATATGGCGGGGCAGTATGTGATGCTGTGAGGTTGACATTGATGGGATGCTGCTGTGAGGTGGACATTGAAGGGGGGGTGCTGTGAGGTGGATATTGAAGGCGGGGGTGTTGCGAGGAGGACATTGAAGGGTCTGGGGGACGTGGTTTGAGGTAGATATTGATGGGGGAATGCTGTGCGGTGGACATTTAAGGGGCTGGGGGAGGTGGTGTGAGGTGGACATTGAAGGGGGGTGCTTTGAGGTGGACATTGAAGGGGCTAGGGGAGGTGCTGTGAAGTGGTTATTGTATATTGCTTCCTATATTTTATACAGTATGTCACTAGAATAGTCTCTGATTGTCCAACAAGGCTGGTAGGTGATGTCTTTGATTATAGTTCCTTTTCATAAATTTAATTACACAATGAAACCGCATCCCCATTAGAGAAACCATGCCTGCAGTTTTTCTGCCAAATCCATTTTGCCGTTGCCATGCACTGGTAGAAATCCAGGGCCACTTAATTGCATTTGCCCCCCGTTGTGGGCCGACGATTGGTGCAAAGTGAATGTACTTCAGATTTGCTTTGTTCAACATCGGAAGGATTACCACAGTGCTGCCCACTGTCACAGGACCACTGTAGTATAACTGTCGCCATAGAACAGTTAAATACTTTACCTGCTTCATCCAAGCAGTGGGCCTGATTCAGACCCGGACGCTATTTGCGGGCGCTCGCTGGCTAAAAGGGGCCAGCTATTTAAATCACGCGCTCGCACTGAGTCGCGTAAAGCCGCCCACTAAGTAATAGCGAGCGGCCGCACTATGCGCTCGCACCTGTATAAAGACGCCCCTTTGCCACTCGCAACACGCCATCTCCGGCAGTTGTAGGATTAATCGGGAACATCGAAAGCCATCGGAGCTGCTCGCAGTGCTTTTGGTAGCCTTTTCCCACCACAACATTGCGAGCAGTTCAGGCTAAAATACAACCCAGTCACGTGTGTAATGACGCTACTTTGCTAATTATGCACACCCATTAAACGTTGTTCTGATAGTCGGGCACGCCTGCGTTCGCACATCGACACCCCCGTTTACAAGAACCTTCCACTGTTACCACCCACAAACGGCACTGTCACTCAAAATAGCGGCCCGACTGCGGGCTACGGGCGAGCACTTTCCCATCGCAATGACTGGTTTGTGAACGCGCATTGCGACTCACACGCATGCGCAGATTGCGAAAAATCGTTCAATACGAGAGAGCGCAGCATAACGTCTGGGTCTGAATCAGGCCCAGTGTTCCGCAATGACACACCCATCTTGAACACTTTTGTACTCAATAGCGACACACACTTATTATTTTTTTATTTACTTCTAGAGAATATGGGTCTCATTCAGACCCAGTCACAAGCGCCGATGCGCTCGCAGCCGGGTCGATGGTCCCCACAGAGCATGCACAAGAGGGAGCCGGCCTCGTCGTGCGCATGCGCGAGACCCGGCTAGCGACGGGCGCTCCTTCGCTAGGGGTCTCGTAGCAGACGGGGTGAGCTGACGATGTTGAGTGACAGCTCGCCCCATTTTCTGGGCGGGCCGGGGGCGTGTCCGGCCAAATGGAGGCGTTCCAGTCGGAACGCTTGCCGTTTGGGGGCGGCCCCACTGACATCATTGATGATGTCAGTGGGTAACTTAATGCTCAAACAGAGCAGGAAGTTCCCTGGGGCTTACGAGAGCCCAGACCCAACCTTAGGGTCTGCTCGTAAGCCCCGATGGTCGCGATGGTGATGACCATCACGACCATCACCCTGATCGCAAGCTAAGCTGTGGGTGGTAACCCACAGCTTAGCTTGCGACCTGGAGGAAGCACTTCAAAACAAGAAGTGCCCGCCCCTCATTCAGAGTGAGCGATCGCTTCTTGAGATCGACTCTGGATGAGGGCCAATGTCCCTAAGTTTAAACTCAATTAGCTGCATTAAAATATCTTTTTCTTTAGGACTTCATCCCAACCATTTTGTATACTAGCACAAACTGGTGAGCCAGCATCATTGCACAGATCAGCACCTCCTATATGTAAAGATATGTACCAGATATCTTCATTATTTTTATAATGAAAAGTGCCTGCATAATGAAATAAAAAATAAAATACATTTGAAAAATCCTTTCTTTGGGATAGGTAATATCTAGTAACCGTTTATGTAATATTTTGAATCACTCTGGTATACTCTGGGAAAATGTAACCCTGCAGTATTAATTAAATAATAAGTCAGTCTTTGCTCTGTGCTATTAATCTGCATCTCTATGTGGTCCCATAAATAAGTTCTATTTTAACTCCAAGTAAAGACCTTTGAATTTCTTTCAGAGCCAGATAAGAGGCACAGCTCTTGACCCTCAGAAAACATTTTTCAGGAGCTGGCAGAGGCCTGGAGCTCTGTAATCACATAGATGGCTGCTTTCCAATGGGAACTTCTATAAGTTGTGCCAAAAAAAACTCATGGTTGCTGCAGAGCAAACAGTAATGCTAATTTCAACATGAGCAATTCCCAAAGCAACCAAGTACTAAATAGCAAGACAAAGACGCTGTTAAACTTGCACTCCGAGGAACGTAAAAATTAGTAGGAGGCATGCATAGGAGTTGTATTATTATTATTAGAGACCCACAATGCACCTGGAATTCCCTTGCTCTGTTCATTCTTGTCTGGTCTTATTGCTGGTAAACAGCAACCTATCTTACATTATTTCTATAGTCTGATGTGTTCTTACTTCTTATAAATCTGTTATGCTGGATTAGTGTAACATAATTCATCCTAGAGTGAATGGGATTAGTAGTTTTATTATAAACACAGTTTATTGAGGAATTTTATGGCTCTGTAGACAGCAAATAATCTATAACTCTTCATCAAAATATTTATGTGTGGTGACCCTGTTATGTGTTATATGTTCCGCTGTGTGGGTGCGTAGTCACACATGGAATGCTGCACAAGGACTACATATAGGCAAACAAGCACAGCACACCTGACTAGCACTGTTAGTGGTAGATGTCTGCTTATTAAACCACACTTACGTAATAATCAGAAAATAGCATACGGTGAGAATCTTATATAATCTTAATAATAGTTATGAAGTTTAATGTAACATAATAAAGGTACTTAAACATGTTGTGATTTGTCCGTTTTAAAGTACTCACAAGTGCAAGTCAGAGAGGGATTTGTCTATTCCTGATACGAAGGATCAGAAATCTGCGGAAATAAGCCCATAAGCTGCCTATGGGGCACAAGGTTCGGAATCTTTTGCTTTCTGGAGCTTGATTCATTAGGGGAATGCCTTAAAGCACTGAAAAGTGCAGTTTTCTGAGTTTTGAACACATTTTACCCTTAGTACATCCTGCAGTTAACGTGTACTTGCCCAATTTCTTACTATCTGCTCGAGATCAGCATATGCATAGCCTACCGCACGTCCTAGTGGGCTCATTTAAATCACCTAGGCCGATTGTTGCAACCAAAACGTAGGTTATTCCATAGATGGCAATACAGACATGTGGATATACAATCACCAGATAGATGGGATTTGTTGCAGCTACAGCATACACAGGTGACAGAAGCACAAGTTCCTAGTCACCATTCCAAAAACACACCAATACAGTTAAAAACACAGGTTATATAAAGGGGCGTAGAGAGCCCGGCCGGGCCCAGGTGAAGGGGGAGTGGCCTAATTGCGGTAGAAAAAACATTTTTGCAGAGCCATGTAGCGGCGCTGCTCGCTGGGGAGGGGGGCGCTGTGAGGGAAGGGTGAGGGAGGGGGAGAGCGGCACCGGACCCGAGTAAATAGTACCCACTCCCTCCCCCCCTCTCAGCGCCCCTGGTTATATCATCTTCATGATTCCCACAGTGTTGGAGCTAGTAGTGGGTGAATTAGGAGCAGTCAGATTGTGATAGATTACGTAATGCTGGGTGTCCTCCCCCTATGACAGTTGACGACAGTTAGTTCCTTGTGGAGAAGGTGCCCAGGTGTCTAATCCAGGGCACTTGCATACTCTGGTGTCAATTCATGTAAAACATGAACTGGCTACCGAAAAATATCACTATAGATCACATCACATTGATGCAATATATAGCAATGTTTTGTAGCCGCTCAGGTAGCCTTACCTGTCCAGTGACATCCTCCAGTAAACGGCCCCACCACTTTCCTGAGAAGCAGCACGAAGACAGACATATCGGGTTTCCGATATATGTCTTCCCCCAACTGCCACGTGCTAGTGTCTGAGACCAGCAGGTCACATCAGACCTGCTGTAAAGGACGCTGGTCTAAAGGGGGCGGAGCAAGCACAGGGTGACGAGCAGAAAACGGGGAAGTACTCAACTTCCCTGCTCATTTAATTTCGCAGTACAGATTATGCCATCCTGAGATGGCAAATCTGTACGCAGCGGAAGAACCGAAAGCTGAGCTTTCCATTGTTCCATGAATCGCTTTCCCCATACTACTGTATGGGGAAGGGATCCAGACATGGTGGGGAGGCACTGCTGGAGAAATCATCAACTTCTCCACAGTAACCAACCCCCTTCCTGAATAAAAAGAAGCAGTGACAAGCTCTGTTTTCAGTCAAACAGGGCTTTCCACTACTTCATGAATAGACCCTGTGACTTTGTTGGCTAAACATGAAAAGATTGATAGTATTATGGGAGATATGTATCAAACCTCGGAGAGAGATAAAGTGAAGAGAGATAATGTGTCACCCACTCAGCTCTTGACATTTTTCAAACACAGCCTGCAAAATGTCAGTCAGAAGCTGATTGGTTGGTACTCTCTCTCCACTTTATCTCTCTTCAAGATTTGATAGATCTCCCCCAGAATCTGCATACTCTAATTTTATTACCCCAGGCCCCTTATCTCTGATTAAACATTCCACCTGGCAACATTTAAGAATAACTTATCTAACTTATACAACAATTAACATAAATGTTCATGGCATACAATAACTTATGTTAACCTTCACATAGGAACCACAAATGGCAATAAACTGTAAGGCAGTGTGACAATGACACAGAAAGGGGGTGATGGATCACACGAGCTGTTATCATGCTTCAATCACACTGTATGGTTTCACACGTATGTTGTGTGAATTCATATGCAAGTACAGCTATGCCTGCTAGGAGGCTTATCGCTTGCACCTAAAACATGGCAGGAGTTAAGTGTACACTGAGGATGATGATTGGGAGTAAAACTGGCTCAGTAATCTGAAATAAACCAATACAAACGTATATCATAACTTATAAGGAACTGCAGGGCCTAATTTTAAACAGAATGTTAAGTAGGACAAACACAGATATTTATTAAGTGACGGCACAATTTACTAATGGATTTCTATGTAAGTGTGTTGATGAAAAAGCCCACTGATACATGCTGTTCTCATGCCATAATGCCCTTTATTACTGAAGTGACATTTAATGGACGGGGTTGAATCAAGTGATTTCTCTTTGTTAAAGAAGATCTTAAGTTGGCGACAGTTCATGGGTAGAAATGTGGAACATCATACTCAGACAAGTAATCCTTTGTATTCACACTCATCTGTATGAAACAAAACTTGTTAATTCTTTATCTCCTCCTTGCATGCTAATCAGAGAGAAAAGGGATTTATGGAAAGTTTATAATTACAGAAACACGCATACTTCAGATACTACTTTATCATATTGGATTTGGATGAATACCAAGTTAATTTAGAAGCCAAGCTGACATCATTAGCACACCTAATGTAAATAAAGCACAACAACAACACTCATTATATTATGTTATTATTACAGAAAGTTTTGTATAAAGCTGAAAGAACAGAGAAACATGACAAGATGAAGTGTGAGTGCTGAAAGAACAGACGCCTGTAAAACAATGCCTCAAGCAGAATGCCATCCTTGTAACTATACTGCATTGAGCTGAACAAAGTAATCACATATATGCACAACTATTATGAGCAATAGGGAAAAAATATATATAATGCATATTGGGCCGGATGTACTACACATCGCATTTTGGATGCGTTACACTTATCGAGTACATACCTGTACCAATTATCAGGTACATACCGGTGTTAATAACGTACTTATGTACCTAGAATTCCAAAAAGAGCCGTCCTTTGGAAAAAAAGGTCTTCCTGGTTTTTGACACGGGAGTCCTTCTGTGCATGCGTCGTATGACGTGTGCGTCGCAGGGGATTCCCGCTGGCATTGTATTCCTCTCGGTGCACAGTGCACAAGGCTTGTATTGGGCAATGCCATCTACAGATAGTGTTGCCCACCAGGTCCAAGCTCTGGAAAGTAACACATTTCTGAGCTTGGTCCATACGGGAAATGCGGCCAAATCTCTGAAAACAGCAGTAGTACATCCCGTCCATCGTGACTTGGCCCAATCCACATTGTCATCTCGAAAACAAGAATGATTCAATTAAAATACTCATAAATACAGTCAGCAGATGAGCCCTGTCAATGTGTCTACAAAGTCATCTGGTGACCACACTAACAGGCTGCATAAAGGTGGGTTTCGTTCTGATCGAAATGAATAGTACAGACACGTGACCATTTGAGTGAGTACAAATGAACACACTTTATTTACAAGTAACAAACGAACATTTAACAAACAACATACAAAGTATACTCAACTTTTGTCTATGTATTCAGATGACACCGGTAATTCATCATCTCCAACATAAGATGTACTTCATCTTATCTTCTCTGGGGAGCCCTCATTTCACAATGCCCAGGTAGTTCAATTTACATTGCAGGCATCTTAATGCAGTCTGAGATCCATGCACGAGCTAAGAGCCTTTGTGTAAATCTTGATTTATAAAACCTAAAATGGGGTGGTGGCTTTCCGGATATTAAGCCCATATTAGTTATATACTAGGTATCCACTGATTGGTACAACATAGCATTGGCCAAACATATCTCTCTTGTACATGCTCCGTAAACACTAACATATACTACCAGACAAAGAAATACAGTAATGACGTGTCCTAATGTCTGGAGATAAACTCTTCCAAAGCCCCTTTGTGTAGGGAATCTCCAATAATGCTTAGCATCTCCACACATCTTACATTGGTCACTCCATTGGAATGTGGCTCACTGTCTGCTGATAAGACCATGTAAGATATGAATGGCTCATTATACATCTCTGATAGTGACAGGTACAAGCTAGGGCCCCTCAAATTATGTCTTATTTGATCCCAACAGGTTATATCTAACCAGTATGTGCAGACTGCAGCTATATGAATACAATGATCTTCTTCACACCTCAATGGGGCCTAGCAAGGGTTGTGTGTTACAAACTTATATGTCTATGTAGAAATTAATTATTTAACACACTGGTTACACAGGCCTCTTTGGGGTGTGGCCCCCGAGTACTCCCAGTGTAATGTTGAACCGGTATTCTTATCCAGCTTGATAACCTGCATTTGTAGCAAATTTGGAAATGGGTCATGATAATTTCTTCTTGGCTGTGTGACATGTTTATCCCTTATGTGGCTACCATAAGGACTTTCACTTTTCTGATTTCCCAAATCTATTATTAATGCATAAAACAAGCAGGACTGATCTATCTGGACATTTAGGGGTTATATTTACTAAAGTGTGGGTTTTTAGAAGTGGAGATGTTGCCCATAACAACCAATCAGGTTCTACTTGACATTTATCTTGCACCTTCTAGAAGATAATAGCTAGAATATGATTGGTTGCTA
Source organism: Taudactylus pleione (assembly GCA_031769625.1). Taxonomy (NCBI): domain Eukaryota; kingdom Metazoa; phylum Chordata; class Amphibia; order Anura; family Myobatrachidae; genus Taudactylus; species Taudactylus pleione. Next base: position 14,622,353 of record JAUIMM010000085.1, on the reverse strand, counting down.
TGGGCAACATCTCCACTTCTAAAAACCTGCACTTTAGTAAATATACACCTCAGTGTGACACAGAGTGTAGAGGAATTAGATTGGCATTTTAAACTTGTAAAAATCAAAACATTTTGGACCATACAAGGAACCGTAAGTTATAATACTGTGTTACATGGCAAAGGGAAAGCATTAGTATCAATTGTGCTGATGTAACAGAAGCTGAAGTAATATGACGTACACTGTTAGAAATGTCGGGCATGTTCTATAACTGGCTATTGTGCAAGTTCTAACTGTTGGATTGTTCGTGTAAAAGTGATGTAATATCTACTGTATATTCACTGTAAATTTGTAAACACAGCCTCCAATTTATATGAGAAAGGTCACTTAATGACAAGGTTTAATTTCAGCTGTTAAACTTGGTACCAGGGTTTTAAATGGATAAATATCACAAGTCACATTGTGTATAATTGAATGTAATTTCTTTTGCAGACTAAAGAGGCTCTATTTACTATTCTTCGAGATTTGCGGCCTGATGATCATTTTAATATAATTGGCTTTAACAATAAAATCAAAGTTTGGCAGTCAAACGAGCTTGTGAAAGTTTCTCCCAACAACATCCGGGATGCAAAAAAGTTCATCTACAGCTTGTCACCTACGGGAGGTAAGCAATTTCCTACTGTCATTATCCACAGGTTTAAGCCTCTGCTAACACATATACTCAAACAGTGAGATTACAGTTGTAGAAAGTCATAAGGATTGCATATATATCCCCTGAGCATACAGGATTCACAATTACATTCTAAAATAAACTTAGTTACTGCAGAAAAAAGTCAGTATGCTGACAGAATACAGACAGTGACATCGCGACGGTCAAAATGCTGACAGATTTAGGTAAGTATTCTAACCCTAACCCACTCCTCCTGCAGTTTATCCCTAACTATCCAATCCCGCAGCCTAACCCTAACCCTCCCCTCCAGTAGCCTAACCTTAACCCTAATACTAACCCTAAGATTCCCCCTAACCTGAACATCGGCATCCTGACCTTAGGGATCCTGACTAAATCCCCAGATCACTGGGTATGATTATGTTCATTTAAATTTAAAATTTCTTACTAATTGAGAATTATATACAGATACAGAACAAGAGGAGTTGTACTAATCAGCTGTCTACAGTTAAAGAAAGTATACACTCAATGTACACAATGAACCTCCCAGCACTCCTGATTTTTGCCATACTTCTGATCTGCCAGACATTGCCCTAAACCAACAAGTTATGTCACAAATTAATAGAACATGACCTTTTATACTACTTAGGGCAAATTAAAGTAGCCACGAAAAGTGCTGTTTTGCGAAAATGGTTGCTAGTATATTTTGATGTCTCTAAACTGAAGATTTAAAAAAAAAAATTTAAAATACACCTGCTGCAGCCTCCAACAATCTCAAAAACACCTGTCTCATCCATATAGCCCACCAAATACCGGACTCCCCACTTTTTACAAATTTTCCAAAACTTTTTACATTTTCGTTTTAAATTAATTTTTTTTAAGTTTTGTTTGACTGATTAATCATTAGGGTGGGTGCCCAAAGGGTTCTGGATCAATTCCCCACATTTGCACCCCAAAATAGCCATTTTGCACTTCCAATTCGCCTACCTATATGTGGAGAAACTTTTTTGCCTATTATTCCATGTAAAGTTCTCACGTAGGCGTAAATGTCCTGGAATTGAATATGGAAAAAAGTAGAAAACAGGCGAAATGCGCAAACTTTTCTCCAAACGGCCCTTAGTAGTTCCCCTGACACCCCACTCTAACATGATCCATGTCCTATACAAATGTCCAAACATAAAAGTTTCCTAGTGCTGATAACCGGAGTCATGAGAGAAGAGCCACACATAAGGTCCTGCAGTTCCTTGTTTGCACAAGATGTTTGGTCAGGCTCATGGACTGGGATTACTCATGGAATGTCAGGCCAGGATTTATCATTCTGGGGGAGTTGTATCAAACCATGGAGAGAGATAGAGTGGCCATTGTTACACCAATTCAGCCACAAATAATGTACAACTCTGAACATCTCGTATCAGCATACACTCGGCCAAGGAGCCTGCACAGTGCTAAAACTCTCAAAAAACATCTACAAACGGTATTGCTTACAACTCTGACATTGCCCCTGTGAGTGGTATAAAAACACTTGTCCCACTGGCAGGTTGCAGTGTCTCATTGGAGTGGGGGGGAGCCCTCTCATACTGCTGCTTTGCATGAATAGATGCCATTCATATGCGCACAGCATCTTAACAGTACAGAGAGAGCATGGGGGACGCTGAGCTTCTCCGAGAGTGCTCTGCACTCCCCCAGAGTGATGAAAACATTGACATGGATTAAGGCCACTCCCTCTTTTTGGGCGCCGAACCCCGACTTTTACCTCACTCGTATTGTGAGGTATGATATTATAGACAGCTATAAATATTGTTTACCTTTAACAATATGATTTGTTTCCACTTAATTATATATATGCGGGACATAGAATTACTGTTCACTATGGGTGCATGTTTCCAAACATGGTTAATATAATATATCCTACCATGACTTGTATGACAAAGATTAGGACCTGATGCACGAAATGTCGATGTCGGACAATGTGTAGCGATATTTTGCTAATGTGCATGTGCCAAGGCTGCACTTCACATGCACAGTGTGACAGTTACCTTCTGCACTCCCTCCTAGTCACCATCCCCCCCTTGTCATATGTTCTTTCTGGTTGTGGTGCCCAGTGGAGGAGGACGCTGGCCTTCACAGCATATTCCATTTCTGCTGCTCTGTATGGGAAGGAACACCTACTGATGATGTCACTGGCACTCTGCTCAGAGCACCCACATCATGGCTAGCAGAAGCAGATTATGAGAGCAGAGTGAAGCAGAACATACCTCCTCACTGTCCTCGCAGTTAGCATAAAGTCCTTACTGTATTGATCAGTTTCCTAAAATCAGGACTGCACCACCAGACTCAGGGTAGGTGACAAACTATCTGCTGCATCTCCTGGTGTAATATGCTCTGTTGGCGGAACAAGTGGGAAGCCATTCACACATGAGGGAGATGAGGCTGATCAGAGCCTTGCCCTGACTAGCTGTGGGCCTGCACTTGTCTTAGTAACAGTTGAGCCCGCTAAAGCAGGATGCATATCCCAGCTGACATCAGCAGGACATAAAATAGAGCAGCTGTTCCCTGTAGAGGTGCAGGGCCGGTGCTACCATTAGGCAACTTTAGGCAGATGATTTTGGCACTGTGCTGTGTGTAATATTCTATATAGTATATTATGAATTTGGGACACTGCTGTGTGGCATGTTACTTAAATGGGGAGACAGATGCGTTGCATATTATGAATTGGAGGGAGCAGGGGCGGTTGATGAAATGTTGCCTAGGGCGCCCGGAAACCTTGTACCGGCTCTGGAGAGGGGTCAGCCACCATGAAGAAATAAATGCTAGACACAGCCAAAACAGGGCCAGAGACCTCTCACTGTAGTCGACAAGCCACACAGAGGGGGGGCATAGGCTGTGCTAGGGGTGTAACTAGGTATTTGAAGGACCCATAGCAAAAGTTAGTAAGAGCTCCTATGTACCACCCAATAGTGAAAACTGTATACAACACATGTAACTTTAACAAGGAAGATTGGGCCCCCCTCAGCTTTGGACCTCATATCAGCTGCAGCCCTTGCACCAATGGTAGTCATGTGTGGGGGCCATCAGGGATTAGGGCGGTCTGACCAGGGAAAAAGCACGCTGAGATGACACAATAACTCTAACACACAGATTTAAGCACCATTGCTTTTTACACTGTGGCTTTCCACATCCAGTTTTTCATTACAAGAACCCCTCAATAGAGCTGATTCTGAGTTGGTAGCAAAGCACAAAAGAGCAAGTAACTGTGCACCTCGGCAAAACCACGATGCTGGTGGGGTAGGTTTAAAATGGAATCAGTATGTAAAGCCGGTGGCTGAATAGCCCCCAGATGAAATACCGACAGCAACCTAACCACCCCTTCCTGCACCCTAAACCTAGCACTCCCGGGGGGGGTGCCTAACCCTAACCTCTCCCCGGGGGTGCCTAACCCTAACCCCCTTCCCCTAGCCTATCCCTAACCCTCCCGGGGGGTGCCTAACCCTAAGTCCCCCCGGGAGCCCCTAACCTAACCGAACCCCCCCCCATGGCTAGAACCTAAGACACCCGGCTTACCTTCATTTGGTATGCCGGGTGTCGGGATTTTGACGCATATCTTTAGTCCCATGTCAGGCTTTTAGTGTCGGGATTTCAGCAGCCGGGATAGTGGCCGCCAGTATCCTGACTACATCCCGTTTATAATATGCAGAGAGATTTGGATTTGGGAAGGGTGTGTCTAAACTCTAATCTAAATTACAGTGTTAAAATAAAGCTGTCCAGCATCTGTGGGCTTCCTGAAAAAGCAGCCAGTATTTACCCTGCATGCAAATTTAAAAATAATAAATAAAATAAATAGATGTATTGCACCCTTTGCATTGCACCATGGGTTGTTCCAGACCCAAAGTTACTTGCAAAGTTACTTGCCAGAGCCATTTCTATGGGTATGCAACCGGTGCCCAGGGCAGAGCTCTGTGAGCAGCACCGTCTATGTCCCATTACTTCTGGCAGGCACCCTGCATGTGTACAGCTGCTCTCTATTGCACTTGTGGGTGCTGTGGTCTAGCCCCCTTTGTGTCAAGACATAATGTTGAAAGGGGGCTGGCACAGGGTGCTTTTAAGCCCTGTTACTTGCTTTTTTTGCTTTGCTCCCGCCTCAGAATAATCCCCATTATGTGTATATAGATTTTTTTTTTATTTATCACCTATTTATATAGTGCATACATATGCCTCAGCGCTTTACAAAGAATATTTGTCCATTTACATTGGTCCCTACCCTATATTCTCTACCACATGTATACACACAGACTTAATTTATGTCAAGAGCCAATTAACCTACCAGTATACTTTTGGATTGTGGGAGGAAACCAGAGTTTCAGAATGTACAAGCTCCAGCCAGGGCTGTTGTGGGAATTGAACTCACAACTTCAGTTCTGTGAGGCAGTAATGTTTTAGTATGTGACCAATTGCTTATTGCAGCATGAAATGCTATTCATCAGAAGAGTTGCAAAATCTCAGAAAATATATATGTTTTAGGTACAAATATAAATGGAGGTATCCAGGTTGCATCAAATCTCCTGAATGGTTACCTCGCTAATAATGACAAGCAGGAGCGGAGTGTGTCACTGGTTATATTCCTAACTGATGGACGGCCCACTGTTGGGGAGGTACAGTCTATGCAAATCCTAAGCAATACCAAGAATGCCATACAGGAAAAATTCTGTCTCTTCAGCATTGGCATTGGCAATGATGTGGATTTCCATCTGCTAGAGAAATTGTCTCTGGAGAACTGTGGTATGATGCGTCGGATCAGTGAAGATGAGGATGCAGCACTTCAGCTCAAAGGGTATGTGCTAATGGCTGTAGCCTTCATGACATATATACTGAATATTGCAATGAACATCTTTAGGTAATGGGGCTGATGTTACAGTTGAACACAAGTCAGTTCTGTGGATGTATTTTGTGTATTTTCGCACTGCTCTGGAGTTGAACTGAAGTTGCATCTCCACTTGCGGCAGAAGGGACATAACTGGGTGGTTACAGGGCATTCGTACATAGGATAAGTTCCGTGAGGGAGAGTTGATGGATTTGCAGACTATGCAGAGTTATAATTATGCCTGTTTTCAGACTGATCTATTGCACCAGGTATAGGGCTGGTGCAAGCACGCACTGATAATGGACTGATAATGATGGTGGCTATGAAAAGAAGCATATGGATAGGGGACATCTGCATAAAACTCAGCATATAGGTGAATATCTGTAACTAATGCTGTTCATGCAATGCCTCTGCCCCAAGTGTTCAATAGGTCAGTGAGGTACTGAGGATCACTTACTACATTGCTCAAACAAGGTGCAAATCTGCACTAAAACCAAAGTAATACATCAGTCATTTACTTCATTGTCTAACTTATTTAAGGCAGCAAATTGTGGTTTGGTGGATATGGTAATTATTAGCATATTATATGCATTTGCTTGTCATGTTACAGCTATGTATGGAGAGAAAAGGACTTAGGGAAGGTTCCATACCTGTCAGTGTTAGGTGAGATCAGCGTGTCCTTTACAACATTATATGTAAAGTGAAATATTTATTAAAAAGCTAAAAGGAATATAGAAAACAGCTGGGAGTGGTCATAATTCACTGGTCAAAATTTTAATTGTAACTATAAAATCTATAGAAATCTGAAGCAATACAAAACATAACAGTAAAACTTTTTATAATAAATATCCTAATCATATTATTTGTCTGACAAATTAGTAGTTCACTAAATATTTGCCAGAGGATATTGCAAATGACTTGCTGCGACTTTACAAACAACAGGTTTCCAAGTGTATCTTTTCCTGCCCATTTCCCAGTCTAGTGTATTGTTCCAGAAGCTGCTCTGACCCCAGTATATAACTTGGCTCTGGTTAAAGCAACTTGAATGTTATTAATAGTTATTGTCCAGTACATAAACTTACAAAACCAAAAGGGGATACATCTGCAGAGGAGCCGAATATGAGCCCAGATTTCTTTTATACTGTTCATAAATATTTACAATATGATGCAAACTGAAAGCCAATTGTCTTATATATTTCTGCAGAGCACTATGAAATGTTTTATGCACAGTCAGCACAGATGTACTGTACATTTAGCACTGATACCCCCACAGGGCCATACAGACCTTGGCCTAGATTTACTCAAAACAAGCATGTTTTGCATTTAATAACAGTGACATTTCACATTTCTGAGTCCAAAACCGCAGGAAATCAGCAGCTTGCTAAATCCCCTTTTCACCTGTACCATTATGTGAGCACTAGCTGCAGAATTCAGCTGCAAGATTATGGGCACACCTATGATATCGGTGCAGTCAAAGTGGAGCTGATATCCAAAACAAAGGCTGGGGTACACATCAATACGACGTACAAAAGACGAGATGGTCGCTCCAATTTCCCTTCATCCCAGAACATGAGATAGAGAGTCTACACACTATGCACTCTGCTCAACGACGGCAGAGTATATCATGTCAGAGCTTTGTATCCAATTAATCTTTTCTCCTGTACACACTATACAATCATCGTGTAGATCACTGACAGTTCAGGTAATGTCTTCAGAGGAAAGATTGGACAAATATACAATATATGTGCACCACATCATTCATGACATCTTCCCACCTGACATGCAGCACTTCACATCTGTAGATGCGATGAACGACGCACATGAACGTGTGATTAAGCATACACACTATGCAGTGTGGATGATGTTATTCCAATTTGCCTTAAAACGACAAATCGTCTAATAGGTATGCGGTCAGGAAGCCGGTGGTCGAAATGCCGGCTGCCCGACTGTGAAATCCCAGCATTGGACAAATGATAGCCGTCGAAATCCCGCCGCCTATCATTATCCACCCGCCGAAATCTCGACGCCCAGCATAATGAACGAAGGTAAGCCGTGCGTCAGGAGTGGACAGTCGCAGGGGGGGAGTTAAGTTTTGGGGCTCCTGGGGGGACATAGGGTTAGGCACCCCCTGGGGGGTTAGGGTGCGGGTAGGGGGGTTAGGTTTCGGCACCCCTGGGGGGAGGTTGGGGCTAGGCATTAGGGGGGAGGTTAGGGTTAGGCACCCCTAAGGGAGGGTGAGGGGGGGGGGAGACGGTTAGGGATAGTTAAAATACTTACCCTGTCGAGATCTTCAGTCTCAATGAATTCAAAGGAGAAAAGTAATTCCTTTATGGGACACTCATGGACTTATTACTGAAACATTTCAGCAGACAATTTGTCGACTGTTATAAGGAAATTGTTGTCAGTTAAAATGTAACCTTTATTGGTATTTCAATTAAAATATTTGTCCGCGAAATATAGAAAAAACAAACATAACAAAGTGTCATAATAATAAACAATGTGATATTAAGATTCAATTAAACAAATCTAACCACTATGAGTCTCCTGTGTTTAATGTTCTTTAATCAATTATATAATATTCATAAATCATTCAGGTGTCTGTAGACCTGAGGACATCTCAAATTGATATATGTATGAAAAGATTAGATTTTCATATAACAGTACAAGAAGAATATCCTGAGTTTTAGTAAACCATCAATGTCAAATTCTATCATTCAATGGGAAGGTATGTGTTACAGACATAGAGGGTGTGAATATCATAGTCTGTTAGAAAAAATGTATATACAGTTGCTTAATATTTGTGCAAATTTCACTTCAGACTATGTCATAAAGAGAACATACAATTACACTAATTAGGAAATAAGAGATAAATCCCAAACTGGACTTATATAGTATCACACAGCTCCTGTGCTTAGAAGGGAAAGAAACATGTGTCACTTAGGAATTATTGCAAATCCCACCTATATTGTGACTCTTAACTAATTTTGCTGATTCCATATCATTAAAGGGTACAGTTGCTACTTAGAGATTGTTGCATATCCCGAAAATTATGTAATTAGCACTGTCACCTAGTGTTCATTAACACAATATCATTAGGAATCATAAGCGCAAGATATAAAGGAAAGCACCAAATATGTTTATTATATGAATTAACTGAAGGTTAATCGCTATGGCATCATTCCATTTAAAAATTCCAAATTAAGCACATAGACTATATGTGATATTGGCAACCAAGTTGCATTAGTAGGCATGTGTCCATTTGTTATGCCTGCTTATCTAAGCTCACATCCCTCCTAAAACAATTTAACTATAGCAGGTTTGTTGTACTTAAATTGTATATAATTGACAACAAGGTGTCCATATAAGTTGTATCATTTTATATATGCCCACTAATTATAGCTATTTGTCTGTACATACATCCCTCTTAATTAATATATTTCACAATCCCATGATAATCATGTGGAATGATGATACAGATTTTTAGTAAATACTGCACATTTCCTCTAATGGTTAATAATTCAGGTGAAATTACAGGTTTAGCACGTGGTGTTCCTCCGTATAACTCTCACACTATCATCTATACTGGCTAATAAACTGAGATATACAAAGGTTTCTTCAGTACACGTGCGCCCGCTTATTGTGTCCACCTATCTAACAGACACCCTTATCGGCAATGTATTCACACTTTCATAGTGGTTTAAAGTTAATACTTCATAAAAAACATAGCACACACTTATTAGCGTATGCCGCATGTCTCCTGACGCGCGTTTCACTTAGACAGCTTACTCATAGGATCTTCAGTCTTCTGCCTTCTGGCGTCAGTATTACATCCACCGGGCTTATGTCCGGCGGTATGTCATACCGATTCCGTCTAATATATCACCTAATTTCATGTACACTTTTTAGTTACGTGATGCACAAGCTTTTTAAATACAAAATCAGATCACTAAAATTGTGTGTCCACAAAATCATTTGTACTCAGAGAATTTTTAAGTGAGATCAGTCTTTATTGGAAAATATTGCTTATCTAATTTAAAATAATCGTTTCACTAGCAGAAGAGTAGGGATCCCTTACCTGCATCCCTACAGCAACCATGACCAAGATACAAAATTCTGTCCTGTCCTCTGTATCTTATGCCTCACTCACATGGGCAACATAATCTAGAGCACCCTTTTAGCTGATCAATGACATTCAACAACAAATAGTGGGCTTGATTCAGAGATGTACGCTAATGCAATCGCAACTGCATTTTCTTACGGATCACAGTTGCTAAAATATGCTAATGCCTTCCAGAGCACAGCCAAGCACAGCGTCCCGCCCACTGCTGCCTTCTCATATCCATCTGACGATGTACAACAGCGCAAACATTGGTAACATTGATGCAGATCGGGCAGCCATACAGCAAGTCTGACCAGCCGTAAACACTGCAGTTCTCATGACAGGCAGAGAGCTCTCATGCAGTGAAGGAGATCGCAATGGCTAATTTAATGACGCCCATGAAACAGCATTTAAAACAGTCAGACACGGCTGCAATTGCTTTGAAACCCCAGTTACCTCCCCAAGCGCTGACTACCTGTCACTCATTTTGCAAATGAATCCTCTGTACAGGCATAATCGCACACCAATCATTGCGCATGCGCAGTGCAGCTTACACACATGCGCATTGGCAAACAATTACTCAATCTGCATAAAATAAAATGGCATTGCGTACATCTCTGAATCAGGCCTAGTGTCCTCAAGCTTCAGGAGCTTACACAGCCATTCACATCTGGGGGCAAACAACACAGGAGTAGACTCCTGCAATCTGAATATTTATATATATATTGTGATAGAAGCACTGGTAAAGTGGTCAGTGGCAGGTACATTTGTCCTAGGTTTTGGCCTATGTGTTCTAAAAAACCCCAGGAGAAGTCTGTTTTGTAAACAGAACAGAGTATCGGCTTTTGGAAAAGCCGGTTTGGGTTCTGGGGGTGTGGGTGTGAGGAGAGGGAGGGCTCCATCCACAGGCCACTCCAGGTTTTGAGCCTTTCAGCCTGGTAACAGGCTCATTAGGGCTTGCAGCTGGAAATGGCTAAGATTAGCATGGTTTGTTTGTGTCTCACACCTGGGGAAGTAGGCATGCAGGCTAGCATGTCCAGAGAAACTGTATGATTACCCTGTAAGTACTGTGCACATGCTGTTATTGATGGCAAGGGCAGTAGTGAGGGTACCCACGCTTTAGTTAGTGCCCAGACGGGCTAGGGTTTTGTTTATTGTATTATTTTGGTTTATGTGTTTGGTACAAGAACCCCAGACTTGTGTCCTGTTTCCTTGGCTGCTGTGTGTGTAAAGAGGGAGTCCATCTACCCCAGGAGAGGGACTCCTATCCCGAATGTGTCACAATGGATGGAGAATGCAGAAAAATGCACACTGGACATGCAGCAAGATGAAAAATTCTACATTTAAAATTTAAAGTGGCAGACACCAATTTTTTGTGTTGGGTATCAACTTGTGTTCTGTGAAGTCCATGAAGGTGGCATCGACAGATGCTTAGAGAAGATGCCAGGTTTTGCTACAAACCTACACCAACAGACAACATGGAGGACATTGTTAAGGCCTTACTCCAAGCTAACAAAACTCAGCAGGAAACTAAAAAAACTCAGCAGGAAACTAAAAAAACTCAGCAGGAAACTAATAGAGCTCAGCAGAAAAATACCAGAGCTTAGCAGGAATCTACGAAAGTGCGACTAGTGGACATGGAGGAAGCCCTGAGGCAACAAGTTGCCATAGAGGAAACCCGCCAGGCCTTAAAAGACGTGGTACAACAGTTAGTAGTCCGGTCTGGAGATGCTTCCACTGGACTTCCAAACTACACTCGCTCCATACGGGCCAGTCACTTTCTGCAAAAGATAACAAGAGTGATGATGTGGAAGCATATTTTACGGCCTTTGAGAGAACCGCAAAAAGGGAGAGTTGGCCCAAGGAACAGTGGGCAAGTCTTGTGGCACCCTTCCTGTCTGGAGAACCACAAAAGGCCTATTATGATTTGTGCCTGGCTGATGCCAATATGTCTCTCTATTTATTAGGTCTCTGTCCCAGTCACCACCACGATTACTAATATTCAGTTTCTCAATGCCCTTAAATTTCAAGACATCAGGATTACTACTATGATCCTGAAATAAATTAATGAATCACAGTCTCCCAAGACATTTTCAGGATCATCATAGTAGTAATAAAAAGAGAGACATATTGGATTCTGGCCCTAGATACTTTGATACCGAAGGGTCTTAATGAGGGGATAGAAATAACTCCCTTTATAAGAGATGTTTAAATGAATGTGTATTGTATTAGCTGGTATCCTTCTTTTTGATTTTTGATGTCTCTTGATTTCTAATTCCTTTAATCCATTGTTTTTGAGGTATTGATCCTGTGTAGAAAAAATCATTTATAGGTTTATATTGATCGCTGTATATCAACATTGTTTGCAAAAACAAAAGATGGTTTTTAATGTAAGTTGAGTGTGGGCTAGTACTGAGTGACAGTCTCCAAAAAAATCCTCTTTGTAGTAACTAAACATACACCAGACACGATCGTTCCGGGTGTTGATATGGGTGTGGATGTATATTTCCACACTGACTGGCTAGCTTGCCTTTTATAAATGAGCCTGCTACATCACGAAAGCCCAGCCCTCTGACCAACTCCATGTTAAAACGCGTTAGGCGGGGCCTTGCGACGCACACGGAACTGATCCCCGGCTTCCTTGGCAGTGTGTCCAGGACTGAAGTGGTCTGACCAGCGGCGCCTGCTGCCAGTGTCCAGCGGCGGGGTATGTGAACCTGACGGATCCTGGGACGTTAGTTGGAGACAGTCCGGTGGAGTATCTATATTTACAACGGAATCGGTATGAATTACCGCTGGACCCCTGGCCGGCGGTTCAAATCCCGACAGCGGCTGGCCGACAGAGGAGGAAATCCCGATCATCCCAAAGGTAAGTATAAACTAACCTATTTTTCCCCTAACCCTCCTTTAGGGTGCCTAACCCTAACCTCCCCCCCTGTGCCTAAACCTAACCCCCCTTCCCTGCCGCCTAAACCTAAGTCCCCCAGGGGGGTGTCTAACCCTAACCTCCCCACGAGGGTGCCTAACCCTAACCCTCTCTAACCCTAAGTCCCCCCCGGGAGCCCTAAACCTAACCCTAACCCCCCACCAGCGGCTGTCCGCTGCGACACCCGGCATCCGCTCGATCGGGATGCCAGGCTCTGGTCTCCCAGCGTCGGTAAAATGACAGGCATCTAGATTTAGACGTCTGTCATTCGTCCCTCATCGGGATTAAATTGTCGGGAAGCCGGCGGTTGGTACTCCGTCCGCCGGCTTCCTAAACGTATACCTTTACACCACGTGGTAACCAGCCCACACTGTTTTCTATATGGTACGAGTGGCACCATTGCTGATGAGTGCTTTCAACAAATTTGCGTGTTATTAAAAAGTGTTTTTATCTGCGCCATAGAGCACTCTCTTTCTATTGTATTTTGATATATATATATGTGTATAATATATATATATATAATGTACATGTAGATACAGTATATGCCATGCCGAACCTTTTATTTTATATCTGTAGTAATATGAAAAATTAACTGTAGCTTGCTATGTAGAATGTCCTTGTTGTATGGTTAAAACAAACCTTAACATAATATAAGTACATACTAGATATATCAGGATTTTTTTTATCTGAAAACTATTTTAAAATGAAATAAAAATTTATAGTCATCAACTGAACTGCATATAATATATATATTAATTTGTGGATTTCAGGTTTTATGATGAGATTGGAACTCCACTGTTGTCTGACATACGTATCGACTACCCACCAGATAGTGTTGAATACGTCACACAGAACTTGTTTTATAACTACTTTAATGGGTCAGAAATAGTGGTGGCTGGGAAACTAGTTAACCATTCTGATGACGTTCTGCATGTTGAAATCACGGCAAGCAACAGCAATAAATATGTTGTCCTAAAAGCTGATGTAAAGCTTGAAGGTTTTGAACGAGACGAGATTATAGGGTCTGAGATCATCAAGGACAGTAAAGAATATCGGAACCATATTGAAAGATTGTGGAGTCACCTGACATTCAAAGAACTCCTTACATCTTGGCATAAAAGTAACAGTGACACCGAGAAGGAGACTATAATGAAAAAGGCCAGCAAATTAGCACTGAAGTACAATTTTGTTACCCCATTTACCCTGTTAGAAGTTAAGGAGTATGAATTTCAGGCCGATCTTCCCAAAGAAGAGTCAACCAGCCTTTACACAGAAGGGATTGGTCAGAAACTACTCAACCTACCAGGAAAAAAAACAACACAAGGTATCGTAATAGTATAAAATGTATTTAATATTACAGCTAATTTGACACAACTTCAGGAACAAGAGAGTAAACTGAATACAAAACAATGAAAGCTGCAGAACATTGTACAATATGTACAATCAAAGTTTATACGTATAGCAGATTTATGAAACATATCTTTTCATTTTCTAATTTGTTTTTATATATATATATATATATATATATATATATATATAGTAATTGCATAACTGAAGTAAAAATTTCTAGGTCAGCTTTGCTAACAAATAGTATGTGCATCTTACAGGAGTAGTGTATAAATAATGAAACTGTTATGAGAAGGAATCACATAAATTTTATACTTTGTATATGACGGGGTGTTTTATTTATTTTATTTTACTTTTTTATATGCATACAGGACCTCCATCTACGCAGATAAGCAATAATAAACCACCCACCTCCAACACTTCAGGTAATCTACTGGCAAATATGTTTGGACTTCTTGTTGTGGATTCAAGAAACTCACACCATTCTTAAATGACAATAATAATAATAATAATAATAATAATAATAATAATAATAATAATAATAATAATATAATGGTCAATAATATAAAAATTCAAGTCTGAACATATGAGAACTAATGCACACCTCACCATGACATGTCCATAAAACAAATGTCACAGAGGTTTTCAAGAACTATGTAAAGGCACAAAGACACAGGTCAATCCCTGTGTGTTGTGTATACTATACTCAAAAATTGCAAAAATAATTAAGTATTAAACCAACATAATAAAAAAAATATACACGCATAAAATGGAGGTGCTGCCGTATACCCTGGGTAGTTTCCCAGGAAAGATACCAAGAGAAACAAACCTAAAAACAATTTTCTAGAAAATACGGGGCATAAATGCAATGTAAATTAACCCCCAAAAAAGGAACAACCAACATATATAAATGTTGACTTTATACCCGGTTATCACCTGACCGGGTCCCAGTGCAGGATGGGATGTCAGCTGACCGGAGCCACGGAGGACATCACCGGAGCACCGATCACCAGAGGTAAGTGTAATTAAGAGGGGGGGGGTCGCAGGGGAGGTTGCGATGCGGGGGGCGGGGCTTAGCAGCAGGGGCAGAGCTTAGCAGCAGCTGGTCGGCGCTTTCGCGGGCACTTGTCACAGTATTTTTTGCGAAAATACCGTGATAAGGCTGCGGAGGGGATGCGTAGGGACAGAGCTTTATCGCAAGCTCTGTCCCTGCAAGGGATTTTTAGTAAATTCCTGTAATATTGCCTGAATTCGCAATGCGAATTCAATCGGTAATATCACACTACAATCTGCATTCAAAATGCGGATTGTAGTAAATAGAGCCTTTGCTGTACTAAAGTAAAAGTGTATTTATATAATCAAATTGATGCTCATAAAGTCCGCATACAGTTTAGTATATCATAAAACAGTATTAGTCAAATACAATATAATATATACAGAGATAATTACAGAGAGAGAGAGAGAGAAAGATAATTCAAGATGGTTGTTAGGAAGCATGGTGGGAGGTGTGTGTGTATGTTGTGCAATGATGATGTATGTTTATAGGGGATAAGAGTTATTTTCACAATACCGCATATACTATATTTATGTGTGTACAGATATGCAGAGAAATGTAAGGGGGATGGGAGACCGCATGGATCCTTTGTTTCCAAGCCTCATGCTTCAAAGATAAACTCCATTTTGAATGTGAGGAAACTCCCATGAGGCTATAGCTCTATAAATCATCCTACAAAACTGATATCCATCAATGATCATAACTAAAATAACTATAACAAACCTATTTGAACTATACAATCGATTACACCAATTACAATCTAAACTATGATCACAATACTAGCATTATACAAACTTCACATTATTATTGTAATGTAGCAAGTAATTCACAAACCTTTTGGAAACAAGCACTTGGCTCAAGGCCTTATTATTAAAGGGAAAAGCACATGGCAATCGCCATTTTCTTTCAACAAGCTACAATTACTAGCTGATATCAAACTGAAATATACACATTCTTCAGACTACAATATTTCAACCAGATTCCATTATATAATATTTCAGAAGGTATAAACTATTAAACAGTGTATAGTGCTTATGAGCCTATTACAATATAATTGACCATTACAGAACTTCACAATAAATAGCATATCTCACAGTTCTTTCACAGAATAGTACAAAAACTCCTCTACGAATCACTTTCCTCCATGCTGCCCAGTGCCCACAAACATTACTCTCTTTACAACTACAAAAAGTATAAACAGCCTAGATCACACTACAGCATTTACATCATGCTATCACAGAATTACACATAGAAACTAACTACTGTTCAGACTACTACATTATTAAACCATTAACCGTGCCATAATCGAGGTCCATGTTAGCCAAATTACACATATTTAACCAACGCTTTGTCATTAATCCATTTTCTATTCATTAGTATGTTTCTATTTAGTTTGATACTTCGCATAGGTTGAGAGGATACATTTCCAGGCCTCCTGGTGATTGAAGTTGCATCTTTGCAGTCTTGTGAGAGAAAGTCTTCTGCCCTCTGTGTCCCACTGAGAGTGTTTCTGTCTGTATGGGATCCAACCCCCCTCCGCCTATCTCACCTGTGGGGTGTGATTTGCAGAGGAAATAGGTCTGGCTCTGGGTGTGCGTGAACAGAATAAAAACCATGGCCAGCTCTGTTGATATGGTAATGACCCTGATAAACCAGTTTCTGGGCATAGAATTGATATAGTCCTCATATAATGTGACTATAAATTGAATAAGAGAATTTAATATTTATATATATATATATATATATATATAATGATTGAGTAACAATTAGTCTACAAATGGTGATATAAATATACACATTCGTTAACAAGCTTCTTGATACGGTCATCAAAATTTCTATGTATTTCTACTGACAAAGGAATTTTTAAAGGTTGTCTGTGTTTTTTGAATGAAGTTATATTTTGTTAAAAATTGATAATTTTTCTCTATGTGTGGAGACCTTTGGACCGCCCTGTAGTTTGACAAAGATAAAACATTTATAATTTATGTTAGCATGATCAGACCTGCACTTTGTCAGCCTCAGTTATGGAGGAGAATGGTGACTACATACCTCTGAACTTGCAGCTTGGCCCTATAGCAAGACAACAAGATCAATGTCAAGTTTGGAAACTCACATTGGTAACCTATCTGAAAGATCCAGCTATTTGATACTTTGATACTTTATGGCTGGATTAATTCTGGAATTAATAAGGCCTATTAGAGCAGTCAGAAGATAACTACTGTACATGCGCAGGTCAATAGCAGTCAACTTCCAACCACATTTACTAACATGTCTAATAATGTGAATTGTTTATTGGGCTTTAATTGGGACCACAAACGCTCTAATGCTGATATTGCTGCACTCTTTATAGTATGTGTGACCAGCTCAACTTCACCTCAGTTGTATAATGATTCATTTTGGACAGCGACCATGAGCAATGGTCTGTTTTCTTGGCTGAAATCTGGGAATTACTACAAAAATTTCAAAGTGTTGGCTTGAAACATTGAAATTCAATTTATTTGCATCTGTAAAAACAGCAGCTTTGGAAATAACAGTGTTAAATGGAAACAGTGTTTTACAACTGGAAATAAGAATTAATTATTAATATTTTGTTAGATGACCTTACTGTATATTTATACATCCTTTCAGCGGACGGAGACCCACATTTTGTTGTTGACTTCCCTTTGAGTAAGCTGACCGTGTGCTTTAACATTGATGGCGAACCTGGTGACATACTGAGGTTGGTGTCAGACCACAAAAAGTCTGGTAAGTTCCTTACTTAAATTACAAATACAATTTACCCACAGTATCTATCAAATGTAATCCATACAGATGCTTCTTTCATTATCTTATTAAATTAATACAGAATGGTAATACGATTGATCTTGCTTCTAAGTTATGTGTATTGCAAGCTAGTTTTCCTTTAATTCATGGTTCACTTTATTGGAATTAATCGGAAGAAAACATAACAAATTACCTTTATTTTTGGGTGGTCACTTGTTTTATCAAATTATGTAACATAATTGGTCACAAGGCGAAGAATCATATAATATAGTGCCCACTGACATTTCTGTAAGTATTATTTCTATATTCAGATGACTACGACGGTATCTGTTTCTGCTGAAAAGAACAATGCAACAAACAGTCATGTCATTGGTAGTAGTAGATATCAATGTACCAGTGATGTACGGTGAGGTTAATGGCTGGGGAGAGACTGGCTAGTATCAGAGCCAGATTTACAGATACATACAGTCAGGTCCATAAATATTGGGACATTGACAGAATTGTCAGATTTTGGCCTCTATTCACCACCACAATGGTTTTGAAATGAAACAAACAAGATGTGCTTTAACTGCAGACTTTCAGATTTAATTTGAGGGCAAGGACATCCAAATCGGGTGAACGGTGTAGGAATTACAACAGTTTCAATATGTGCCTCCCACTTTTTAAGGGGCCAAAAGTAATGGGACTATCAACTCAAAAGCTATTTCATGGACAGGTGTGGGCTATTCCCTCGTTATTTCATTATCAATTAAGCAGGTAAAAGGTCTGGAGTTGATTCTAGGTGTGACATTTGCATTTGGAATCAGTTGATGTCAACTCTCAATATAAGATCCAAAGAGCTGTCACTATCAGTGAAGCAAGCCATCATTAGGATGAAAAATGAAAACAAACCCATTAGAGAGATTGCAAAAACATTAGGTGTGGCCAAATCAACTGTTTGGAACATTCTTAAAAAGAAAGAACGCATTGGAGAGCTCAGCTACACCAAAAGACCCGGAAGACCACGGAAAACAACTGTGGTGGATGACAGAAGAATTATTTCCCTGGTGAAGAAAAACCCCTTCACAACAGTTGGTCAAATCAAGAACACTCTCCAGGAGGTAGATGTATATGTATCAAAGTCAACAATCAAGAGAAGACTTCACAAGAGTTCACCACAAGATGCAAACCATTGGTGAGCCACAAAAACAGGAAGACCAGATTAGAGTTTGCCAAACAACATCTAAAAAAGCCATTACAGTTCTGGAACAACATCCTATTGACAGATGAGACAAAGATCAACTTGTACCAGAGTGATGGGAAGAGAAGAGAAGGAAAGGAACTGCTCATGATCCAAAACATACCACCTCATCAGTGAAGCATTGTGGTGGTAGTGTCATGGCGTGGGCATGTATGGCTGCCAATGGAACTGGTTCCCTTGTATTTATTGATGATGTGACTGCTGACAAAAGCAGCAGAATGAATTCTGAAGTGTTTCGGGCAATATTATATGCTCATATTCAGTCAAATGCTTCAGAACTCATTGGACAGCGCTTCACAGTGCAGATGGACAATGACCCGAAGCATACTGCAAAAGCAACCAAAGAGTTTTTTAAGGCTAAAAAGTGGAATGTTATGCAATGGCCAAGTCAATCCCCTGACCTGAAACCAATTGAGCATGCATTTCACTTGATGAAGACAAAACTGAAGGGAAAATGCCCCAAGAACAAGCAGGAACTGAAGACATTTGCAGTAGAGGCCTGGCAGAGCATCACCAGGGATGAAACCCAGCGTCTGGTGATGTCTATGCGTTCCAGACTTCAGACTGTAATTGCCTGCAAAGGATTTGCAACAAAGTATTAAAAAGTGAAAGTTAGATTTAGGATTGTTTAGTTTGTCCCATTACTTTTGGCCCCTTAAAAAGTGGGAGGCACATATAGAAACCGTTGTAATTCCTACACCGTTCACCTGATTTGGATGTAATTACCCTCAAATTAAATCTGAAAGTCTGCAGTTAAATCACATCATGTTTGTTTCATTTCAAAGCCATTGTGGTGGTGAATAGAGGACAAAATATGAAAATTCTGTCAATGTCCCAATATTTATGGACCTGACTGTATATGAACCCGAGGGTTCATGTGGGCATTATACAAAGGTGCAGCAGTATATAGTGCTGGAAATTTGGTGTGTTTTGATCAGGGATCTGCGGAAAAGGTAGACAGGGGAGGCAGTGCCTCACCTGCCATACACTTTTTACTCCAGAGTTTTGCCTATAAAAATGGTTATAATAATACAAAGAAGATATTTATATTTTCTTTCAATTTTTCTTATAATATTTATAGTAAAATCTGTGGAATATACCCAAGTATGATGAATATACCTAAGTATGACAGGAAAGGCTCTGCCTCACCACACCTCACCGCACATCACTGCAATGTACTGTAGGGGACGCATCTCCAAAGCAGCAGAGGATGGTGTTGATGGTGACAGTGTGCATGGTGAGGTGGAGATACAGTTAGTATAAGTTATAATAATACAAAAATACATATAATAAAAGTAAAATAACAGTAAATGTATGTCGCAACGAGTCTATACTTTTGGTTGTTTCAGTGGTGTGTGAGGATGTGTCTGTGTTTTTAGTTATCAACTTCAGAATAAGAAAGAATAATATACTATGGATATTAGAATCATCTTGGAGAATCTTGACCTATATAAAATAATTTTTCCAGTAACCTTATTGTTTTATACCATTATATGAAATGCTTTAGTGACTTCTAATATTTTTACAATGCATATATTCTAATTGAGTTATGAGCAAGTGCAAATGGCTACAGCAGATAAATATACTACCGTATGCTAATGCCAGTATCTGTATCAAGTCATGCATGTAGTCACATTGCCCGCGGCTGTCATCATTAGTATCGGCAATTACACCTACCTCACGGTGGGTGCAAGAGATCCGTCAGTAACAGGCATCCTAGGACATGCACATGACTTACAATAGCATGGCTACATGCCCACAACATTCCCATGAAATGGATGGAGACCCAGAAAACAGCATTTCATGGACAGAGAGAACTGCTCACTCACGGAGCCTCCATCTAGGTGGGTATGCGAGTACATGCATAGTGTGGCTCATTCGCAGTGTGCTAATTATGGCTATATGCCTCTGCATTTGGACATGAGCCTGACCCCAAGACAGACGCATTATTTATTTATGGGTATGTCAGGTCTGCATGGATGTCATTTGAGAACACTTAATGTATGCATTCTCTATTATTTTAAGGTGTAACAGTAAATGGACAGCTGATCGGGGCACCAGCACCACCCAATGGTCATAAGAAGCAGAGGACTTATTTTAGCAGAATTACCATAATCATCAACAAACCAAAGCGCACTTATATAGAGATTACTCCTGCCAAGGTCATCATGGACAGCAAGGATCGGCTCATTCTGGCATGTGACAAAAGTGCAACAGTGAAGAGTGATGACCTAATGGTTGAGGTTGCTGCAAAATCCAATGTCACTATAACCATCCATGGGTCCATCAGCTTTGTAATACTGGTCCACAACTACAAGAATCCAGCGCCATACCAGAGAAATCACTTGGGATTTTACATTTCTAACAGCAAAGGATTGTCTTCTAATTCTCATGGCCTTTTAGGTAATATGGATTGTAATCAGTCATACATATTGAAGAGTAGGAATGATTTGCATGTACTAAATTTTAAACTAAACCTGGGTTCACACTTAAATTGAGTTCTACGGCAGAATAATTATAAATGTCTTATCCATGTGGCATAGTGGTTAACATTGCTTCCTCACAGTCAGAGCAGGATAAGTGGGTCTGGGGTACATAAAACAGAGGGACACTATGGTTTAAGATATATGTTTTTATATTTTGATTAACAATAGCAACAATAGAATGAAAGCACTGTTGTAATACTTCACATAGTCAAGCCTTCGCTGATGAATCTTACCCTAGGTACACACTATGCGATCCCTCGCACGATCTATAGTTTTGAAGCAAATTGGAATGATATATCGTTCGGATTGCACAGTGTGTAAGCCAAATTGCGCATTGATGTTGGTCATTCATCACATCTTCACAACTGATGTGCTGCAAGTCAGATGGGACAATGTAATGAATGACTTCATGCTGCTAAATGCAGCATGGGACTGCACATTGCGCTATCGTACACAACATTGTGCAGTGTGTACGGACAGAGCGATGTATCATCTGTTAATAGGGCTTTCTCCATTTGTGCATCCTCAATAAGGAATCCCTGACAATCAGTGTCTCAAGATCCCATTATTATGTGTGCCAATGAGGTTTTTACCTTGATCAGGTCTAAATTGATCAGCACCCATAAATTTGTGCTTAACTGCTGTCCTTAGGTTCAATTAAGTGGCTTTGGACATGATCGTCCCTCTGTTCTCTCATACTAAGAAGTTGAAAGATACACTAGCATTGCTCGTCATTAATATGATAGTTTTATTTATTTATAATCTTTCAGCTCATTGTGGGACAAATCTAAACACTAGTACAAAGGAAATAAAATATGGGTGCTATGGCCACACCAGCTATTATATCGCTACATCCCCACAATTTAGAAAATGAAAACAAAAATTAATTGACTACTATGAATAACTCCACTTATTTCCTATACAGTAGTTTTCTTAAAAGGCCCCCACTGAATGGGAATGTACTGTACGATCTTGGTAGATGCACAGATTATTGAGTTCTCACTGTGAAATTTAATGTCTGATTACCCTCATTGTAGAAAGCATTAACTTGTCTGGAAGCCCAGCAGTTATTCAACAAATGTATAAGTAACAATTAAACCTTTTAATTTCCAATTTAAAGTTTCTCATAGGTGATGCCCCTACTTCTAATTGTTACAAGTGTAATGCTTCAGATGCAGATATACATTGCTTACGAGACTGCTCTCTAGTACAATCTCTGTGGCAAGATCTTCAGGGTTACATTAATAATACCTTAAGATTGTTTTTCAGATTTTCAAAAAATTGGCATTTTGGAACCTATATTCTTGTAATATTCCTGCAACACTCACTGTTGATAACCGTCTTTTACTCACTAAATTGGCGGCTGCCACCAAAAAAAACCTATGGTATTATTACTTCCTAGGATATTCTTTTTGTTCATGTTGGATTGGACAGGGGCATCTCTACATTACAAAAAATGAGTGGAGAAATTTTTTGACACTTGGCTTCCATATATACATCCCTTATCCACTATGCTGAAAGAAGATTTAAGGAAATATTTCAGCTCACTTCATGATACAACATAGAAGTTCTTAGTAATGACGTTCCTTTCTGAGTGTATTATTATTTTATACCCTTGGTTCCGCCGTTATTATTATTTTGTATGTTAATGATAACAGTTTTATGGAAAATGTTTTCTACTCAATGTAAATTTCACTACTGACCCCCCCGGCCACACTGTCTCTATGGCAGAAGTTTTGATATATAACTGTAATCCTATGCACAAGTAATACGCTTTTGTGTTGTCTGGAATAGTTTGTGCTGTATTAATATTGTTATATGTGTACCAGGGACTCAATTGCTGTCATGTATCAACCCAACCCTTCATTAAAATAGGTTTTTAACTTTTTAATTTCCATCCATAGGTCAGTTCCTACATAATGACGTTAAGGTCACTAAAGTGCCATTCAGCACAAACAGCCCAGCAACAAACCAAACCACAAATGTTGTCAACATTTTGAAAGTGAGGAATCGCTCGGTCCCTGTAATCAGAAAGCAGCGGAAACTATATAACGGCCTGCACCAGGTGGACTGTTGGTTTGCAAAAAATAATGCTCACAAACTAATTGACGGACTGTATCTGGATTATCTGGTGTCTCATCCTTTTGACTGTGGGACTGATTTAATAACAAATGAAGTTTAAAACACCTAAATTATCATGTTTGATTTTAACTACATTCCACTTTTCCTGTGCTAAGAAATGATGGAAAAGAGCAGTCAATTATCAAAAGACTTCAGTATAAACATTGTTTTTTGTACATGAAATGGATGGGTCTTGCGCTGTGCTGTGTTTCTGAGTGACAGAATAATACTGTGACTTACTTTGCACAAAGTGTTCCTTGGAAACCCTTTATCATATGGACCATTACATCAGTTTCCACCGTGGTCACTGAATTGTTCGAGCTCAATACCACATGAATAGTTGTTAAAGTAAAAAACTCAGTTTAAAATGTAACCATACTACCATTATGATATACAATTTCCAATGTTTTTTATCAAGTTGTTTTTACTAAATCACTTTATTTATGTTTTTGTTTTTAGAATGTTGTTTTGAGATTGCTTACATGAGTAGCTAACTTTTGGAAAAACCATACTTAATGAATTCTGCCATCCACAAAGAGCAAATATTCTGTACAGTATGTAGCAGGGATAATCAGATTCAGGTTATCTATTTTACACATTTCATAGAATCAAGGCAATATGCTTCCATTTTAACATATTCAATTTAGTTAGACATTATTAGTGTAAGCAACCAATATAGCTCATGCATGCATCGCACACCTGTGAATACAAAATGGTGCCTATACACACTGTGATTGTGACAGCCAATGCAACTATTGTAGACCTGTTTGGCTGTAAATTACTACATGTGGACACATAATGACCACCCATTTCATTCTACACCTGATCGGAAACAAGGAATGTTGACCGAAACTGGTGTAAAATGTGGTTGGGAAAAGATCTTGTGCGATCATTTGTCCAACTGCACAAACTGTGCTCCATTGGAACCAGCTGTTTGACCTGAATGCCAAGGACCACATAGGTCCCATCTGGCTGCAAACATGGACAAAATCCGGAGGCTTGGGTCAGATCAGCCTGTATATGACCATTTTAAGATGGCCATACACAATCTGGTTTGGCACAACGTTGTACTATTTGCAGCTACCACAAACAATAAATTTGACAGATCAATACACAAAAAGCAGTCTGACCACTATTGCATTTGATGTTATTGGCTAAACTGCAAGTAATAAGAGCTTCATTTCATTTCTGATGTGGCTACTGGTGTGATGCCCAAATTAGTAGGTCTATTTTTTG
This sequence comes from Taudactylus pleione, assembly GCA_031769625.1. Classification (NCBI taxonomy): domain Eukaryota; kingdom Metazoa; phylum Chordata; class Amphibia; order Anura; family Myobatrachidae; genus Taudactylus; species Taudactylus pleione. The sequence goes on along the minus strand of JAUIMM010000085.1, from coordinate 14,597,577 downwards.
ACAAGTGTACAAGAGAAACTGCTAATACAAAGTGACAAACTACTTTCGTCAACTTAAAACAATGATAGATCATTCACCATATAGGTTGGTCTTTGATTTGTGCAACCTGTGTGGGTGCCCACTGTGTCATTTAGTTTGGGTGTTGGCAGAGTTTATTGGTAAGGGAGTAAAAGGTTGCTCATTATTGCTGCCAACCTGGGTAAAATACAAGGTATGTAGGACATTTACAACCGGGTGCCCTTTTCTACTCAAGTCACTACAAGGCATGCTGAGAACTTGTACAGAAATGTATTCTGACAGAGGGCCTATTCAGATGTTTCCGTACATATCCTATGGTGGGGCGTCTGCGCATGGGCAGAACGGGGCCTGCGATCACAGTCGCAGTGCCCACTGAGCAGCAGCCTGCCAATCATTTGGGGGCAGTGACCGAGTCAGTTCCACAAAACGTGACATGGCACCTCCATTTTGTAGGATTGTTAAGCCCAGGGTCTGCGACGTCAGACACAGACTTCGTGGACCTGGCAAAGGGGTTAGGACAGCCAGGCTGAGTAAGCTTCGTTTTACACAGCCTGACCGAGATCGCGCTGGTGATCCGAAGCAGCATCTACAGATGCAGCACTGGGATGGCAGATGCATGCAGAAGGTGTATATTTCCTACATATATCTCCTGCTGCATTAGGATTTTAGTTATACGGTATTGCACAGTCGTTTCTCTCCACATCTGAATCAGGCCCAGAGATATACTGTAGAAAGAATCCAAAGACACCAGAAACAAGGGTACAACATGGATTTAGGGGAATATTTTTCAAAGTGAGGCAGTAAGGTGCTTGTCTTAGTGATAGAAAATCACCTGTCGCTGCGCTAAACAATTAAATATAGCAGCATCCTCGGCAATACTGGCCCAGAGCTGTAAGAGTTAATACCAAGCCGGGTCAATAGCAGGGGATTTACTTTTTACACATAGAAAATATGCCTTGAGATGGTGATAACAGAACAAGAATTACATCAGTACTTTTACCGCTGTGATGCCTTTGATAAATAGACCCGTTAGTGCAAATACTATTTTAATTCATCACAAGTCATATCGATATTTAATAACAGCTGTGCAGATGGATTTCATTGTGATAAGAAAAAAATTATTTTTGTGTATACTGCACAAAATCTGATACAGTGGAGTCAGTCCAATTAGGTACGATTTGGGTCCTGCAAGACATTCACACAGCAAACTCGCATTGCAGTCCAATTTCAAACATGCATTCATTTTTCAAAGAAAATTTGCTTTGTTTGTGCACAACCCCCTGTGCAGGTGACAAGGTAGGGAAAATCTTCATTTTAAGGTAAAAATGTTGGGACATAGGGCCTGATTCAGCTTTGGGAATAGAGTGAGATTTAGCACTTAACTGATCATCTTGGTGAAACCATGCTGCACTGCAGGTGAGGCAGATTTAAAATGTGCAGAGAGATTTAGATTTGGGAGGGAGGTGTCCAAACTGACATCTAAATTATAGAGCAATAATAAAGCTGTGCAGTATTTGTGGGCTACATGTAAAAGCAGCTAGTATTTACCCTACATGCAAAAAAAATTAAGTATTTACACCCCTTGCATTACAACATGGTTTGTCCAGGTACACAGTTAAGTGCTACTTCTCACTCTATTCCCAAAGCTGAATCAGGCCCATAGTGCAGAACCTCTAGAACACCCCTCCCATATTTATACTCCATAATGTGGCCAATAAATATGTTACTCTTCAGGTAAATTTCTCTAAACGCTCAATAATGGGTTAAATGATGTAAGTGTGTGGTGGTGTAAATGATGTAGGACAGGTATGGGGGGGTGTAAATGATGTAGGACAGGTATGGGGGGATTGTTGTATTCATGGGAGAGGGGTTTTCAAACTTGCACAAGAGAGATAAAAGTGTTTATTTCAACATTTTACAAACTTGTATGAAAATATTGAAATATTACTATACAGGCAATTTTCTGTTCCCCAAAATTCTGGAAACACTTTAATTTGATGAAAACCACTTGCTCGCTATAATTTTCCATCATGCATTTGACACCTTTTGAGAACCTTTCTATTGCTACTAACATCCTTCTATACTGTCCTACTATCTCAGTTGTCACTTTTTGGGGTACAGGATGGTTTCCCCAGTTTTTCATGGACTTCTCCCAGGTTGCATTTTGTAGAAAATTCACACAACCTTACAGTGACTACCGCAAATTGACATTCTAATTGGGTCTTGCATTTCTCAGGTGCGCACTTTCGGGTGATGTATGCAAGTTTTATTAAACAATCCTGCTGCTAAGTGGATTGACCCCAATGGCTGCAAAAATATTCAACCATCTAAACTGTCAATTGGGTTGTCTGTATTACAAATGACACAGAAATTGTTCCAGAATTGAAAAATGCTTCTTACATCAGTATTCAACCCCTTCATACTAGTATTTGGTAGAACCACCTTTTGCATGAGAAGGGGAATGGGGGAAGGAGGAGGCAGTGTGGAGTCCACCAAAGGGAAAGAGGAAAAAATTGGCCTAAACTAAAATCAAAAGAGGAAATGAGCTCAAGGTTACCAAAGTTTTGGTATTATTAAGGATTCTTGTCATAAATTCCATTTAATAGGTATACCAAAGTTTATATTTAAGAGCATGAATAGTAGGAGAGAGAGGGTGTTTCCACGAGGCTGCAATCAAACAAGAGGCTGCAGAGGGCATGGGGAGATCAATTTGTTTTGATGAAGAATAGCATTAGGGACATCCATGGGAAGGAGAAAGTATTTAGGAGAAAATGGGATATCTACGTTTAAAATAGTTAGCACTAGACTTTTAATGTCCTGCCAGAAGGTGGATCATTTGGGGCAATGCCACCAAATATGGTAAGGTGCCATCGATGTGACATCCCCTCCAACAGGAGTGCGAGACATCTGGAAAAAATTTGTTCAAACGTAACGGGACATAATACCAACAGTATAACAGCTTATGTTGGTTTTCTTTTGTGCCAATGCATATGGAGCTTGTGGCAGTAGTCGTCCTTGTCTATAACTTCTGCAATATCAGCTTTAAGGGGGAGATGCAACAAACCTTTGATGGAGTTAAAAAATGAGAAGTTGCTTAATGCAACCAATCAGCTTCCATCTGTCATTTCAAAGACTTTGATAAATGACAGAAACTGATTGGTTGCTTTGGGCAATTTCTCCACTTTATCATTCTCCAAGGCTTGATACATTTCCCTCAAGTCTGTTGGGGTAAACTCTACCAGGTTTGCAAACTGTTTTTGCTCATTCTCCCTTGCAGATATTATCCAGCTTGTTCAGGGGCTTGGATGAAGCTTGTGGGCTGCAATTTTCAAATATTGTCATAGATTCAGTTTTGGGTTATGGTCTGGATGTTTACTTGGCCATTGCACAACATTCACCTTTCTGTTGTTCAGCTACATCTGGTGTCTGAGTGACATTTTGCAGCTTCCATTTCCTTTTAATTGATGCAAAAGTGCTCAACGGGATATTTAAGCACTTGGATATTATTTTGTAGTCTTACTATCTTGTGCATGTACTTTATCTTTAATTTTCTTAGATTACTCTTTTGCTTTCTTTCAGCTTCATAGTATGACCAATATTATTTGATTCCATGAAAGCTAATATTTTAATGATTCACAGGTAGAGGCTAATTGAAAGCCAACTTTTAGAGCAATATCTTTCATCTGTGTAAACTTGTATCTTCCACAGCACAGGGACTGAATACTTATGCAAGCATCATTAAGAGCCTACCGGTTGGTAATAAAAAATACTGTTTAGAACAAATCTCACAAATAAACTATACATTATTTATAGCAGTTTTCTTTTGTAACCTTTATCTGCTGGGAGCTTTTTTACTAGATGTTACTAAGTCACTGATTTAAGAGATGTTGTGTTATCTAAGCAAGATTGTAGAAAGCACTGAATCACCAAATGGTTTTGGACTACAAATTTTTATATATACAGTCTTTTGTGAAGGATGTAGGAACATTTTTAATTTCTGATTATACCTAAAAAAATTTGTTTGCAATGACAGCAAGTTTATTTCTACGAGTTCAACCTTTATTAGAATGCACTTCCCTTTATAAGAAATAACTATGAATAAGTGTAAAGCATTACAAATCCACTGATTATATACAAAAGCAGATTCCACAGAACAAAGGGTTTACATGCCCACAAAAAATGTAGACATGTGAAAAGTTACATTTGTTTTGAAGGTAGAAAGGCCACTAACTGCGAGCCACTTTCACTAGATGGCGCAGTGTAATGCGGACTACAAGTAGCACACAGCAGTCTCTATTGAGAGACACATTTACAATAATCATGGTTTATTAGATGCTGATAGACCTTAAAACAATATGTAACGTCTGGCACACGGCAACTGTAAATCATTAATTTACTGCAACTCAAAACAAATATACTACAGTTAGCATATACTACAGTTAGCTGTAGAACCACCTGCTAATAAGAGTGTATACTGTATACTCAAAAAGGAAGTGCATTACAAATGATTTTAAACCTTGTAGTTTTGCACTAATCATCTATTTAATACACCGTGTAACAAATGGATAAAGTGTTTTGTGCTAAAGATATAAACCTAATATGATTTATAGTCACAATGTAACAGCGCTGTCAATTAAATAACATTTTATAGCTGATTATGAATAAATTATGTATAGAACAATGTGATTGTTTAAAAATATATTAAATGATCTATAACCTTTTCTTTGGTGCCATCTAACATATGTAACGAAACTGTTGAAATCAGTAGAGTGGGTGTACGATGACACACTGTGTCACGGACAATGAAAACTTTAGTCTACATTTTATTGTAAACAGGCATATTTTTAATTTCGGTGTGTGTTGCTCATAGCATTGCATTTAAAATGTATATACAGAATATGCTAGCTAAACAAATACAAAAGTCTATCAAGCATTATACAGATGTTTCCACAAACATCTATCCTCCGTGCACTACAAGTCGCATTACACAAGTACCATGTGACTCTGTAGCAGCGAGCATCTTTTTACCTTCAAATATATCTTAAGCTGGACATCCACTATACAATTATCTGTCAGATATCTGTCCAATCTGGCTGGTTGGACTGAAAACCTGGTAATGTATGGGAGCAAATGACAATCGACCCTTTGCTCACAAACACTGGAAAATAGCCAAAAATGGTTGGTAAGACAAATTGGTTAAAACACACAAATGTAACCAATTTGAACAATTTTTTTTGTCCTTTTTTCAGAGTTTAAAACCATATGAACGACTGTCATTTGCTCCCATACATTAGCAGGTTTCATTCCAGCCAGCCAGATTGGACAGATATCTGACAGATTATTGTATAGTGGATGCCCTGCTTTATTCGCACAGTGATGTGAATAGACAGCACAAGCAGCTGTGCGTATAAGCCATTTGAAGGTAAAAAGTCGCACAAAAAGAAACACAGCGCTACCGAGTCACGCCACGGCATGGCATGACTAGAAGTGTTGTTTAATGCGTATGGAGGCTAGCTGTATGTTGACACATCTCTATACTAATATTTACATATTATTCAGATTCTCATTTAATGAAAATGGCTTCCACTTCTGCTGCTTAATTCTAAGTTTGTAATCTACATTACACAGCTAATGTAATAGTCATGGGCTGGGTCCATGTTTGGCGTATCTAGTGCAGTAATCTATCTGCAATTATATAATTATTCCTCATAGCTGTGTCATTACTCACAGGAGAAATCCCTAATGGGAATCTACATTATATATAATACTTATCCCCCAAATTCATTATGGGATGGATGTGTGATAAAAAATATACAGTATCAAGGTTTATTTGAGCCACACATTTAATTTTTATGTATTTAAAGTTATTTCTTGTGATTTACTTGGAAAGGAAGTAATATTTTTGAGAAAGTAATCAATAGAACTATTTCTTTTCTTCAGCATAACCTTTAATGAATTCAAGCTGTCCGGGTTGTGGCCTCTCAATGAACCACAGTTTGTGTTGCAAATAACAAACGGATGGAGAGGTCATACAAAGGGAGTGACTACAGTACAGTACGTGCACTATCATCTTTAATAAGACCATGCGATGGAAAAAATAATTCACAAGAAACAATAGTTGGAAACACTTGATTGTGTATTATGGCTTTGACAGCAAATGTAATATAGATTTACATGTCTGAGATGTATCTATATGTATAGTAATTACAATTATGCTTAAAGGTCCTCAAAACAGAAGTTAATCTACTTGATGTACATGAAAGATTGTCATTACACTCTAAAAAATTCTTCATTGTTTTCAAGTACTGTACCAATGCAAATACAAATAGTGCCCCGCATGAGCTCATCTACAATCAGTTATGTCAAATATTTCATGTGGATTATTAGAAGGTAATCAAATGCTCCTGTATTTGCATCCTCAAGATGCAGGAAATTCATCTAAAACAGAAAGAGTTTGTCCCAGCTATAATGTTTACGTTGTAATTGAGCAAAGTAGAAAAATAGAAGATGTTTTATAGAATGCTCTTGACTCCTTTTTCTTTTTGAATTTCTCTGTGTAGTTGGTCAGGGAAAAAACAAATGTACACGATGACTTTCAGAAGGGTAAAGAGAGGAAAAACAAAAAGGGAACGCAGTACAAACATAGATTTTATTTCAAAATGAATGTTACAGAAAGCAACATGTTATACGTATACAGAGAAGCAGCTTAATAGGTTTAGGAATACTTTTAGCATATCATGGTTTTTAGTGTCTAATAGTGTCATTTACACCTCCAACAACAAGCATTCCTGATTAAGAAAAGCAACAGCATGCTCCTGCACAGACAATGACCTGAAGGAAAAACACATCTACACTTGTGCCAAGTGCCTGTGGTTCACTGAACCAAGGAGAATGATTCAGTCAGTGTGTCTTTATTTCTTTTTATTAAATTCTTCAATAGACCAGCAAATAAGAGGGCAAATCCTGGACACCGTTCAGTTTAACAGTTTATGTGCTGCTATGGACAGTGGCACAGGGGTTCGCAATACTGACATGGAGTGGTGAGGCTTTGGTTTTGATACCAATTAGGGTGCTGGATTTTGTATGTTTCCCCAATAAATATACAGGAAAGGTAGGTGTGTGTGTACCCTGTGGTACAAAATAAAATGAAACCACAGAAATGGACTGAAATTAATGAATATAGATTTTTAAAACGCAATGTGCGGTTTAATAATTTGCTCCATCTATAGGATGCATACCTCCCAAGTTTGGATTGGCACTGGCGGTGTGCTTGAATTGTGATGGGGTATGGCCACAGTCCCAGGGGAACACCTAGCTCTTTTTAAATGCTAGACTGCTCCTTGCTATCTTCCTTCCATCCACAGTCATCCATTAATTGCCAAGCACATAGGCTGTGAATGAAAGCTACATCTCCAAATCTAGAACAGTTGGGATGCAAGGAATAATTGTATATCAAAGACAGATAACTAGCCTTTCTTCACTGAGCAAGAAATGAAAGGAAGAGGTTTACTGCGAGCATACCCGGCAATGTTAGCGATAGGAGGGGGTCCTAAAAACATTGGGGGCCCTTTCAAAAATTTGCAAGGGGCCACTAAGGTGCTGGTAGTGGTGTCAGAGGATACAGAAGACTGCAACAACATACAACACTAACAAATTCCAGTGACACTTTGCTGGGCAGGTGCAGTTTAGCTTGTCACATTGCTGATCTGTCACAAGCCGCCACACTGTGAATGCAGGGCGAGGCAAACGCCGGGCGATCGTTTGCTGAACTCCTCCTACCAGTTGTCCATCATCCCTGGCTCGATCTGGATTGGCTCCTGTGACTATTTCCTGCTGGTGCGAAGGCTGCTCTGGTGCCTGTAATAGCGTTTCACGTGTTTCTGGTTCTGGCTCAGTCTCCTGTTTGTTCAGTCGAGTACCCAGTTCTCCAGTCAGTTTTGTTTACCTGCCGTTTGTGTCATCCAGGCGACACGGACCGCAATCCTGTGTCCAGAGTGTGCAATCAAGCGTCCAGCTGCTTGAGTCAACCTGGTGGCACACCAGCATCCAGAGTATGCAATCCAGCGTACCACCACTTGTGTCAACCCGGGGGCACAGGCCGCACTCCAGTGTCCAGAGTACACAATCCAGTATACCGATGCTTGTCTCAACCCGGCGGCACAAGCCATACATCAGCCACAACTACCCAAGGCTTACCAGCCAATCTATTCAGCATTTTACAGACAGCAACTAAAGGGAATAGAAGATGGGCGTTATGTGGCAGGAACAGGGCTGGTTAGTTACCAGTCTGACTGCTGCATTTATACCAGCTGCAAGTGTTGCAATTCTTTTGCTGGGAGATGGCATTCCAGTAGTCAAAGCACGGTGATACAAATGCATGTAGTATTGCTGACAGATCTTCTGAGGGAAATTAGTACTTCATACTGGCTATGTTCCTCCTATGAAACAATGAGCATTTGATCATGGCTGATACATTAGGTTTAAATTAGGTTTAAATGTCAAGCCACCATACAGGACAACACCAAGATTCGCTACATGTTCAGAGTTTTGCAATTCTAAACCATCAAATGCAAGTCCAGTTGGTTGACTAAGCTGTAGTCTTGTCCTTTGATGGTGAGGTCCTATCATAAGGACCTCTGTTTTATCGGGATTAAGTTGCAGACAACTGGCACTCATCCATTCCTGGAGCTCATTTAACATTGGTATCAGTTGAGTATGATTTGCATAGCAGTGGTAGACCAGGCCTTAACAGCTGATTATTTCACCCAGTGGTAGCATATACACTGCAAATAGCATGGAAGATACAACAGAACCATGTGGACCACCACATGACAGTGGCACTGTTGATAAATATATTTCTAAAGATGCTCTCTGTGAGTTGCTGGTGAGAAACAATTTGAACCAGCTATAGACTGTGCTGTACACAGGATATATTCAGCCGCTCAAATAGAATCCTATGGTCCACAGTATAATTGACTGCAGAGAGATGCAGAAGGATTAATATTGAACAAACACCTCTGTCATTTCCAAACAGAAGATCATTAAGCACACTGAACAGGGTAGTAGTAGTAGTAGAGATAGGTCTGTATTTTGACATCAAATTTTTTTGGATCACTTTCAAGTTGACTCGCAGTTTTCCATGCCTTACATGAAAATTGTGTTTGGTATGAGGCAACATTGTAAGTAATGACAACAGGTCCATTGCACATTGGCTGTTTAGTTTGTGTGACTGGAGCTCATGGAAAATCTCTTCTAATACTATATTGAATATAAATTAACAGTTATCGCGCTGAGCGAAAAAAAATTGTGGGTCCCAGGGACCCCTCACTGTAATTGGGGTCCTACTCCACAGCTTCTGGGTCCCATCACATATTATAGGGGGTGAGGGCAGGACAATGCTGGGGGGCAGGAAGCAGTTTGGGTAGAGCTGGGGGTATAGGCAGGGAGAAGTTTGGGTAGAGATGGGGGTAAAGGGGACTAAGGGCAGGCAGTGCCACAGCTAGGGAAGGCTAGCTGCAGACAGCAGTTGTGACAGTGCTGAGGGGCAAGGAGGGGGCTAGGGGCATGCAGTGCTGGGGTAGGGAGGAAGCAAGGGTAGAAAGCAGCTGTCGCAGTACTGGGGGGCAAGGAGGGGATTAGGGGCATTCGGTACTGGAGGTATGGAGTGGGCAAAGGTAGATCGCAGCTGGGACAGTACTGGGGTCAAGGAGGCTCAGCATGATATCGATGCCAGCAGCAACGGAACGACAGCATGGCCCCCGCTGACGATATTCCCCATTAGACCTGCATGCAGGTTTGGAGGGCGATGTTGCCGACGATGCGCAAGAGCAAGCATAGTCAGTGACATAGCGGGTACACACTGCCTGATGTGGATATGTTGTCTGATCTGCCCGATTGGATGACATATCGTCTAGTGCATACCCAGCTTAAGAGTGGTCGACTATATTTTTAGAGACCATCAGAAATGGTCCTATTGGCAAAGCTCTTACCAAAAGATGTATCAAACTACATTTTCATCACATCCCCAGAAGTTTTTTTGTTGTTGGAGGTTTTCCGCATCACTTTAGGATCCACTGAATGTATGATCAGGATTTGCAGCAGATATTAGAGTGCACAATGGAGCACCAAACTAATTCACTGTTTTACAGTCCTGAAATAGCTACAGCATCAACACTTTTATAGAAGTGTATTTCATCTCAAACCAGAATAGTCTGTATTCAGATTAATAAGCACAGTTTATCAAATCAGACCGCATAAGCATCCTTGTCTGCCCAGAACATCACTTCTGGTCCGCACTTATGCATTCCAGCGGGTGGAACGCATTGAGTCTATTCCATAATGGGTCTCCTATTTCTACTGTGAGTAACCTTCTGTAGGTTAAGAACGTTTTTTAAAGTTGTTTAAATGTGCTGGATAGTGAATATTAAAGTCTGCTAAGGTAGACGCTATTCTTACTTGATTGTTCCCCGCCCATAAGGGAAATGAAACTGGATGGGGTATTTAAGAAGGACAGAGATGCACTTCAGAGTACACCTTGATAAAGACCAGGACGGTCAAAAACACGTTGCTGTGGGACTCTACCGCTTATGGATTGTTTCATTGAACTATTTTGAACACATAAGGTTTACCTGTGATACTCTGCTACCTTTTTTCCGGAGAAAGGTGACATCTGCATGGTTGCCTTTAGTGTATCCTATAGTCTTTAAACTTATTTTATCTATCGACTTTTTTCATAAATTCATGGAATAAATTATTTATGCATCTTAAAACCCCTTGCTGTGGACTCCAGAATCACTTGTGATATGTAAAGATACCTTTATTGATGAGATCTACTGGTATTGGAAGGGAGTATGGTATGCTCATTTGAAAAGAAAGCTTTTGAAGCATATAATCACACGTGTTAGAGTGGGGTACGCCCCTTACACATCGTTGAATAACTTTGGGTTAGGGAGCACATGGGTTTGAGCCTTGGAGGGTGTTCTTTCTATACACAAAGGACAAAGTTACCTTTATGAGTTTCTCCCACCTTATATTTTTAGTGTGTATGGTACGTTGGGTCTCCAACTACTTCATCTAAATTTTATTAAAAGGAAGGTACGACACATTGTTATTCTTTTTCTCCTTTTTTATATAAACATTTGGACAATACTGTGACAAGAAAGAAACTCAGGAAAACCATCCGGAAGAATACCGCCCATCACGAAAATTGGGACAATTGTAAAAACTTTATTTATTCTTTTTCATTATTAACCTTGGGGGATTTGTAGCGCCTGTCTCTGTATTTATTATACAGACCATAAATGAAAATAAAATAGCAGACCGTACATGAATTAATAATAAAACACAAATTAAATAAGGACACATAGTAGTATTAAAAGTGAAATTTTATTTTATTTTCACTATAATATTTACCTGTTCTTTGAGCACTTTTAATTTTAGCATCTATATCCCTTATATGCATATAACATACTTCGCTGGTTACTTCTTTAATATTCTTCTACTGGACCCTATAAGGTTAATTTTATTAAGAAAATATAATAAAAGTTATATTTTAATTTCTAAATAAAATTATATAACCTAGTGTGCCATTTTCAGGACAACGCTATCTTTCTCCTTGGTTGTGTCTATTCCTTTGTTGTTTTTTGGCAGCACCCCTGACAAGAAAACATCTATATGGTTTAAATTATACAGGGTTAGATGTATTTTCCCTTATACAAATGCATATAGAAATATAAAGTGTGTATGTATATATATATATATATATATATATATATATATATACACACACACATATACACACACACATATATATATATATATATATATATATATATATATATATATATATATATATATATATATATATATATATATATATATATATATATATATATATATATATATATATATATATATACACACACACACACACACACACACACATACATACACACTTCTTCAGAGAGGTCACTATTATGCCTAGCCCGGAGGTTCCCAAACTCAGTTCTCTAGACATCCTAACATTCGGGGTTTTAACTACAGTATATCCATGCTTCACCATAGTTGACTTAAATTAGTAGCTCAGTTAATTTGATTTAACCACCTGTGCTCAACCATGAATCTCTCTAAAACCTGAACTGTTTGGGAGCCTTGAAGTCAGAGTAGTATTGAGCATTGACTAGTATCGTTTCCTTAGTGCACGTATTCCGCATGTCAGTAGTTAATCTAATGAATAGCTCAACTTAATTTAGATATCTCCCATAAAGCATCTCTAAATTGGTAAGAACGCTAGTTACTCTTAGCTAGTAACAAAGCTTGTTACTCTTAAGGGGCCTATCCACTAGGCGACCTGAAAGACTGAACATCTAGCGTTCAGACCTTCAGATCGCCGAGGTGTGGTGCCCGGACTGAACGGCGTTCACTTAACGTCATTCAGTGCAGGAGCCCGACCTCCTATCTCTGAACATGCCGAACCTGACGAGTGTCGTCAGGTTGACGGGCATGTTCAGCAGATAGTCGGGGTCGGCTAGGACCCAGCGCACACGCGCATCGCTGGTCCTTGCCGGCTATCCATTACACGACTTTGTGAACAATGCGACCAAAACCTCCTGGTTTTGGTCGGATTGTTCACAAAGTCGTGTAATGGATAAGCCCCTTTACTTGAGAGTATTGTTGTCAACATTCGCCAACAAAATGCACTAGAAAGCACAACTTTTTTTAAAGAAAACTATAGTGAATAACAGATACTGTGCTCATAGGCCAGGGATGTGATATAAGGATCTATATAGGTTGAAAGGTCATAGAGTACAAGAATAAAGTTGGTAAAAACATTTTCAAAAAGCAGATTAAGGATACGTGGGTACTAAATCATTCATGAGGCTATGCACTGCTGAATATGGGAGGTTACAGGAACTCACAAGAGAATGTTTACGGACGTCTTTTTTTAGCAGTATTTCCAGCTTACTATATTATGAGTTCTTATATACGGTTATATGTAAACACACATTTACAAGAAATACACGCTAGAACTAGACCTACCACAGATTCATTAATGACTAGGCTCCATGCCCCCAATAACCTTTAAAAAAAAAAAACAATACAGAGATCTGCATGCTAGAAGTAAATAGAATGTGGACATCCTGAAACTACTGTTCCAGCTCTGCACAAGTAACAGTTAGGTAAAGTCAGATTATACCTAGAGGGGAACACCGCAAAGTTTTTCCCGCAGGCGCAAGGTCTTTGGTATTCAAACAAGTTATTTTTTTTCACAGCTTCAGAGCAGGTGCAGAAAATACCTACTTTAAGTTAAAAAAGTTGGCACTTGCTTCAAAACCCCTTGGCCATCCTCCCCATGACTAATTAGGTAATTGGAAGCTTCCAATTAGCCCAATAATTATAAATTATTATATGGTGTGAACAATGGCTTAAAATCACCTCAAAAAATGTTTTTGTTAGTTTATTTACTCCACATATAATTAGAGTATTTTTTAAATTAAAAATAATTGCTTTTTAGCATTTTTTTGTATAAAAATGGTCTAAAATTACCCCCTAAATCACCTTGTTTTCTACTTTTCTGTGAATTTTGTAATTAAACGAAAAGAGGTTTGCTTTTAATCATTTGTTTTTACTTAAAAAAAAAAAAAAAAAAGAAGCACAATCAGCCATTTAAAGATCAAAATATGTTTTCTTTGGGAAAGTAAAACATCATTACTGTTGTATAATTTTTGTTTATTTTTTTTATTAAGGTACAGGCTGTTCCCTAAATCTCCCGCTGGTTTTTGCCAGAAAAATTGCCCTAGCCATTTTTTTTCAATTGGATAGCGTGGATATCGAGAACACTCCTACCCACGGTAATGAAAAATGGTTTTAATGCCGCTGTAATTTTCTCTGCAAAAACCTCAAGGCCAACTGAATATGCCTCATAGGGTCACAGGCATTTTAGGAGAATTGTACCAAAAGTAAGTTCCTCTATCCCAGGAAAGAAAAATGAAAGATTGGACAATTTTGAAAATAATTTATTTTATTTACATACCTTTAAGCTACTTCTCAACATAATCACCATTAAGATTCAAATAGTTGTCGTAACTGGACACCAGTTTCTCAATACCAGTATTGTAGAAAATTGTGTCCTTGGTTCGGAGTCACAATTTCACCTCAGCATTGACCTTATCAAGTTCAAATGGTCTTGTATATAGTATATTTTGAGGTTACGGTCATTTGGACAAGTGCACGAATTGCTGTGATGGTCTCTGTCTTTTTCTTCGGGCCTCATCGTGAACTTCTATGTGATCTTCAACAAACTGTGGTTGCCATTGTCGTACCATTTGCACACTCGTACACTATTCTCCATATACAGCCGCTAACTGGCGGTGAATATTGATAGCCCTTTCATTTTTTGCAGTAAAAAAAAATGTATTAAAGCACGCACTATGCAGTCGGATGCATTTTGCAGTGGCACCTCCATAACTCAAGGCTGCTCAACTGTCACTGGCTGCAGTGATAGTGGCTTGGTGTGGAATATGTTGCCAACATACCCCGACTAACCATCCCTCAAGCTACTCACATCACCATTGTTACCCTCTGCGACAGGGAAACTTACTTTTGGGATACCCCTCTGAGAATGTTCCAAATTTCTGACCAAACTGCAGTGCTCTAAAAAGAGATGACATGCTAGGAGCTTATCACTTCATAATGGAACAGGGAGTTACATAATAGGTCGTCCAGACATAATGTTCTGCTAGGACACATTTAGAGCCATCTTGGACAGGGCTGCCATAAGAAGTTACTTAGCCCAGTACAAATGAAATATGCAGCCCACCCTCCTTAACTCCTCACTGCTCCTCTAACCCACAAAATGGTTTGGTGAACGCAGGAGTAGTAGCATAGAGTGCTGCCTTCCCCACCACTGTATGGAAGTGTTCACAGGATCTTCCAGATTGGGGATATTAGTTTTTGATTCCACATAATACCTCCTAAAAGTAAATGTGTGTTTTTGGGTAAAGGTATCCTATAATTCATGTATGCACACAGGACTGCTCTCTATAAAGCATTGTAGTAGCTACTGATTAATGCTCCACAGCGACAACAATTACTTGGACCTCAGTGCTTAGAAGCCTTGTACATCAATCCAACATATGGAGACATAAAATTGTATGGGGCAAAATTTTATACATTTTCTAGAAGAGGTAAACCGAGCAAAAAAAAATTCTCTTTAATGAAGCTACTCTGCAGGCCTTTACATTACTGAGGCAATATATCAACATACATATATGTAATAACTATAGTAAAATATTAACTTTCATCATAATAAATCAGTTAACAGTTAAAAGTCTGCGGCAGCTGCTGAACTGACTAGCTAAAATATTGAAATGCAATGACAAATGAGTCATTTAACACATGCAGATTACTTTGTTATACAAACAATTGCACACAACACTGAACTCCATCAAATATGTTTTGAAACCAGATAAACATTCTTTCCTAATGCAAAGGCACAGCTACAGGTTTCTGTACAATTCAGCCTCCTCATGTTTCATAAAATAGTATGTACTATATTTGAATAATACTATTGATAAATAAGCCCATAAGTAAAATGTATTTAACAAATTTTTCACAATCTGCTTAATATTTTCTGTGTGTCATTAATCACACAATTGGGAACATACAGGCAAATGCAAAAGTCCATTGTGGAGACTGGAAAAGCTATTCATATTTATAACAAAATATCTCCAAAAATTGGAAAGTTATGGTTTTATTTAAGATGTATACTAAGGTTTTTGAAGAGCTCAAACCGTAAACTAATTGCAATGAAACATTGTATAACACAAAATCAGCATTTTAATGCTAAGATTTCCAGCTCACATACAGTGTATCCGGAAAGTATTTACAGCGCTTCACTTTTTCCACATTTATTTATGTTACAGCCTGATTTATTTATTACCAGTTATTTATATAGCGCACACTTTACAGAGCGCTTTACAGAGAATATTTGGCCACTCACATCAGTCCCTGCCCCAGTTCAGCTTACAATCTATGTTCCCTATCATATGCACACACACACTAGGGTTAATTTTTGTTGGGAGACAATTAACCTACCAGTATATTTTTGGCATGTAGGAGGAAACCGGAGTACCCGGAGGAAACCCAAGCAAGCACAGGGAGAATATACAAACTCCGCACAGGTAGGGCCATGATGGGAATCGAACCCATGACCTTAGTGCTATGAGGCAGTAATGCCAACCACTACACCATCTATGCTGCCCATTCCAAAATGGAATAAATATTTGCAGCATATTTCCCAAAAACACCCATTTTCGGGTGATTACAGCAAATAGTCATTCAATTCATTTTTGTC
This sequence comes from Taudactylus pleione, assembly GCA_031769625.1. NCBI lineage: Eukaryota > Metazoa > Chordata > Amphibia > Anura > Myobatrachidae > Taudactylus > Taudactylus pleione. The sequence goes on along the minus strand of JAUIMM010000085.1, from coordinate 14,581,205 downwards.
CTCAAAATTCTACACACAATACCCCATAAGGACAACGTGTAAAAAGTTGTTTTTTTTAGATTTTTGCAAATTTAATAAAAATAAATAAATAAAAAAAAATAAGAAATCACATGTACATAAGTATTCACAGCCTTTACTCAATACTTTGTTGATGCACATTTGGCAGCAATTACAGCCTTTAGTCTTTTTGAATATGATACCACAAGCTTGGCACACCTATCTTTGGGCAGTTTTGCCCATTCCTCTTTGCAGCACCTCTCAAGCTCCATCGGGTTGGATGGGAAGCGTCGGTGCACAGCCATTTTCAGATCTCTACAGAGATGTTCAAATCGGATTCAAGTCTGGGCTCTGGCTGGGCCACTCAAGGACATTCACAGAGTTGTCCTGAAGCCACTCTTGGCTGTGTGCTTAGGGTCATTGTCCTGCTGAAAGATGAACAGTCGCCCCAGTCTGAGGTCAAGAGCGCTCAGGAGGAGGTTTTCATCCAGGAGGTCTCTGTACATTGCTGCATTCATCTTTCCCTCTATCCTGACCAGTCTCCCAGTTCCTGCCGCTGAAAATCATCCCCCACAGCATGATGCTACCACCACCATGCTTCACTGTAGGGATGGTATTGGCCTGGTGATGAGCGGTGTCTGGTTTCCTCCAAACATAACGCCTGGCGTTGATGCCATAGAGTTCAATCTTTGGCTCATCAGACAAGAGAATTTTGTTTATCATGGTCTGAGAGTCCTTCAGGTGCAGTTTGGCAAACTCCAGCCAGGCTGCCATGTGCTTTTTACTAAGGAGTGGCTTCCGTCTGGCCACTCTACCTTACCGGCCTGATTGGTGGATTGCTGCAGAGATGGTTGTCCTTCTGGAAGGTTCTCCTCTCTCCACAGAGGAAAGCTGTAGCTCTGACAGAGTGACCATCGGGTTCTTTGGTCACCTCCCTGACTAAGGCCCTTCCCCCCCGATCGCTCGGTTTAGACAGCCAACCAACGCTAGTAAGAGTCCTGGTGGTTCCATACGTCTTCCATTTACGGATGATGAAGGCCACTGTGCTCATTGGGACCTTCAAAGCAGCAGATATTTTTCTGTAGACCAAAAAGATCTCTCTGTACTACTTTCTCTCTTTTGTCTAATATGGAATTATAGCTACAAATTCAGCACCAGAGCACAACCACCACAAAATGTAAATTATTCAAAATCAGTCGCACAGCTTAAAGCACAGGTTCTCAAACTCGGACCCTAAACAGTGCATGTTTTCCAGGTCTCCTCACATAATCACAAGTGAGATAATTAGCTCCACCTGTGGATCTTTCTAAATGTGTCAATGAGTCATGAGTACCCCTGTGCACCTGCTGGGTGACCTAAAAACATGACCTGTGTGGGGTCCTGCGGACAGAGGGCCTGATTCAGAGCCGGATACAATTAGCGCTCGCTCGTCCAGAAAATAGGGGTGGCTATTCAAATGAACCGTTCACTCTTTGCGGTCTGTTCACGCCTCTAGGTCTGAACGAGCGAACAAAACTTGCGGTCGTTTTTTGGGAAACTACGCCCCCTGGCCGCTCGCATCCTACGTCAAGTCCGCTATTTATTAGATTAATCGAGTACATCGACCAGGGTATGAACTGCTCGCTATTCTTGTGGTTGGTTTTTGCTACCACAATTTTCCGAGCAGTTCTGGCTATAAAATAACCCAGTGACGTGGTCAATGACGCTGCTGTTTTAATTATGCACACCCATAAAACGCCCGTTTTGACCTTTAAGCACGCCTGCGTTCGGATCTCCACTCCCCGTTTTCAAGCACCTTCCCCTGTTACCACCCACATACGCCTCTTTCTGTCACTCAAATTATCAGGCATTCGCTATTTTGCGAGCACATGAATTTCGACTGCACTGACTGGTTCGCGCATGCGTATAACGATCCGTACGCATGCGCAGTTGGGCAAACATCGCTCAGAGCGAACGAGCGGCCGCTTACGAGCGGCTCTGAATCAGGCCCAGAGTTTGAGAACCTCTGGTTTAAAGCATTTTGCATTTTTTTTTAGTTGGCTCTCATTCCTTTCTTTCTGAGGGGCAAATTTATCAATGATGACATACGCGATCTGGGCTTGATATGAGGAACCCTCACCTGGTAATTTTTGCGGTGTAGCCCATAGGCTACAGCAGCACAACTGCATCTTTACCCCCAGAGGTAAAAACAAAACATACATTTGTCCCAACACAGTAATGCCCTATACAGATTATGCCACACAGTAGTAGTGCCCCATATAACACTTTATTCCACCCAATAGTAGTGCCCCTTACACATTCTGCCCCCTCCCCCCCAGCAACTCACCTCCTCATGTCTCTCCAGCAGCATCTCGCCTCCCCGTGTGCTATCAGCCAGCAAGTATGGATTTGGGGCTGGGCCACTGGCTAATTACAGCTGGTACACCAACAGACAGCACTGGTGGTGCTCATGGACTGGCAGCCACTCAGGAGCCACCACTGCTAATTGGCTGCTAGTCTGCGAGCTCTGTTTGCCTCGTGACCGGTGGCGCTGTCTCTCCATGACTGTAATCAGCTGGTGGGCCGGAACCTAATCAACATTGCTGACACTTGGGCCCCCCTCAGTGGCCCTGACTGGACCGGGCCACCTTGTGTGCATGACTGGGTGCACTCACGGTAGTTACGCCACTGTTTACATGCATGTTAGCAAACAGTGGGGTCCTTTTCAGGATCAATGGAATGGGGTTATAGACTAGGACAGTGTTGGCTAACCTTGACACTCCAGCTGTTGTGGAACTATATATCCCAGCATGCCCTGCCACAGTTTTAGCATGCCCTAATAGCAAAACTGTAGCAGTGCATGCTGGGTTATGTAGTTCCATAACAGCTTGACAGTGTCAAGGTTAGCCAACACTGGACTAGGACAATGTAAACAAAGAAAGACTGCAGGCATACTTCAGGGTCCAGTCTTCAACCTGTCAACGCCGGGTATCCCAGCTTGTATCCTATATCAATATGAGCTATGCCTTAAAACAAAGGGCTTTATTTATGAAGCAGCAACTTTTCTAAGCCACTGCTTCCCGGCGGGTTTCAGGAGAAAATTTAAGACAACTACAGTCAGTACAAAGCCACCTGGGATTTATTTACGAAGCAGCAGCTTTTGTAAGCTGCTGCTTCGTAAATAAATCCCCAAGAATCATAGATTGCGGTAACCATACACAAGGGCATATACAGCAACATATTTCAAACTACCTTTCATTACTTTCCAGTTAAACGAACTGCATGTCAAGGGCAGACTTCTGTATTGCCCACTGAATAGCTAAATCACCCAGTAAAACTCTAGAACAAAAATAAAAGCACTATTAGCATTTGAGCAAAAAGTTTTTTGATCTTAGTATATTTTAATAGCCAAAAATGATGTTTTATATATTATGCAAAGAAAAGAATTACAATATTGTAACTATTTCAACGGCTTTTTAGGCAACATTGTGCATTACCACCAGGATAATGTGTAGACTTATAAGTTCAAGGGTGTGACAACACATTTCGTGTCATCATGGTCCACCTCACCCACCAGACATTTCGGGAGAAGAGGAAAGTATGATTCTAGTAGTTTTCTCTAGATGTTCTTTAAGAATTGAAATGGTGTATTCTCCGTTACAACCCACGAGAAACAGATTTCATAGATGATGATCGATCAAGCACAGCAGAAGCTGGTGTCAGAGTCTATATAACAATTGTCAATAACATCCATGTTAACAATACATAAGTACAGGGGACGGTCCAAGCAAAGCCTAGAGCAAAGACAAAGATAAATATTATTCACACTTTAGGGTAAACAGTAGTCAACAATTTTTAATTGAATAAATGCCCAATAATAAGAGTGCTCCCATTTCCTAGCTGATTTGCTGAAAAATGACATCTTACTAAAGGCAAATGTAGTTTAATTAAGCTTTAAAAGAACAGAATGACTGGTGGAACTACTATATATGGATGATATTTAATTGTATGGGGGAATTCAATTGGAGGAGATGTTGCTTAGTTCCGGAATATGTGCCCAGAGCTATTCAATTGGCCACCCTGTAGACTACAGCATTTCTGCTCACACCCTCCTGAGTTGCGAGCAGAAATCTAAATTAACTAGTGGCGTGAAGCTAGTTGCAGGTTCACTGTGTGTGCTAACACCAGCGCAGCTGGCACTCAAGTCGGAAATTGCTGTCTACTGCAACTAAACCTCTGTAAACTACATCTCCCGACTTAAAGGTGGGTACACACTGGGTGATATGTCAGGTTGACATATCCTCCTGGTACACATCGTACCGCAGGTACACATCAGAGCGATGTTATGAACGACGGAACGGTCACTCAATTCCGTCCTTCATTAACATGAATGGGGCCGCATTCACTATTGTCAGGTTTGATGTGCAGCACATCAAACCGGACAATGTACAAATGTCGTTACGATTTGCCAAAATCATAACGAAATCGTCCCAGTGTGTATCCGGCTTAAGTGCCGGCAACAATACAGACAATTGAATAGCTCCGGGCACTCATTCCCAGAGCTAAGCAACATCACTTTCAGCTGAATTCTCCCCCTATGGCGGCCAAGCAAGCTACATGGCAACCCCCACATCTTAATAAATGTATTAACGAAGGACCACAAATATTCAATTTAAAGTCATTTTCTTAATATGGCACTCCAAGTAAAAAGTGTGGACGCCACTGCTCTATAATGGAAGAGCACCAGAATTATTTTTAAAAAGTATCTATTTGAAAGCAAATGTGTCATTTTAGATGAAATACATGCAAAGCAGGAAATATCTTCTAACATTCATTATAAAATGCAACAGTAACAACTCACTTGTTATATAACATTTATACAGTAAATTGTAAAAACTATAAATCAGTGTTTGACCAGCAGAACAGCAGCTGCATGGAATACATAGATGAGATCATTATGAAATACAGATGAAACAAAGTCACGCAACAGACAGTACTAGTATACAGTGAAAGAATTCTAAAAGAGCATTACCATGGGAACTAAAAGGGAAACACTGATCTGAGGAGAATCATTGTTATATGGGTAGGAGAAGCACTAAACCTAGATGATGAAGGTTGGTTATGTAGGTTGTATAGTCCAGTGCATTATACAGAGTACGTCTTTTGTACAGAAGAATTTATTCTGTGTTTCGGTACACGAATCATAAGTTTTGGGTAAAAGGTCACTTTTTTTTTTTTTTTACTGCAGAGAAAAAAATCCCTTCAGTATAGTTTTTCATGGAGGGAAAAAAAATGGTTTAACTAAAATAGAAGAAGCGAAACCGTACCAAATCATCCAAATAGACAATTAATGATGATAATAATAATAGATTATTTTATAATGGCTTTATCTTTGTTGAGTGTTTGCTGAGTGATATTATCATCCCATTTTTTTTTTCAATGTTACAATAAGGGGGTATCTATAGAGGGCAAGGGTATAAGGGGGTATCTATAGAGGGCAAGAGTGATACGGTCTCCATTGCCAGCAATAGGGACTCAGCAATAGCCTTTCCAGCTTCAGCAAAGCCTTCCAGGCATTGCTGGGTGACAGTGTCATGCGCATGTGCAGACTAGCCATCACGCATACGCATAACAGGCTGCCAGCAATAGAGTGGGGGATGCCACCAAGGAGGGGCACATCGCTGGACCTCGCCACAGGGGTAAGTAATGTTGAACACCTTTGTTAGTATCACTGCAATACTAAATGAAATATGCCGCTGGTAATGAGACTAGTTATTAAATGGGGCCCTAAGTCAATTGTGCTTTCTTTATCTGTGATTTCTATTACAATAAATTTTAGTCTTAACAGCTGCAGTTTTATTTGGAAGTTATCCGTTTCAGCTGTTTGTTTGCTGGTGTGTATTGTGCATGCCTGAGAAGTGAGATATCCAGCAACATCTGTGTGACTAGGCACCCATGCAACATTTATATTTTTCTTTCTGTATTCAGGGGCACACACCCTCTGGGTGTTTGAGTGTGTGTATGGGAACTGACCATTTGGAGCTTGGTTCAAGAGACCAGAACACGCAAAAACCAACAGCATTTTACGGAAATGAATGGTAAAATTGTGTGTGTCAAGAGGGATGTCATCTTGGAGGTTGCCAATCTGCAGAAGCCATGACTGGGTTAATCTAGGGAGGATGCCAATGATAATTACATGTCCAGTGCTTATGCATTTTTATTTTACTGAGATTCATTGTGGGAAACCATTATATAGCGATACCACGGAGCCACCAATGGCAGGAGGTTTAAGACTGACAACTTCCGAGTCCTGATCCAGCCCCTGGGAGATAAGAGTGGCCAATCAGAGACAGAAGAGGAATTGCCCACCCTATATTATCATAACAGTCATGGGAGCTGGAGCAGGCAAAAGAGGCAGTGCCTGATCTTGCAAGATATAATTCAACAGTGAGATCATGGAAGCTCAAAGTTAGAACTGGTTGGAAGTTACAACTGTTGCTGGACTGATCAAGAAGTGGAGGTTACAGCAATGTACTACAAGGGCCAGGGGTTATCCTCCTTTATCCTTGTTCCCTACATGTATTGTAGATTTTTCTCTCCACCAAAAGCAGGTAGCTATTGAAAGACAGCTGTTGTACTGGTGGCAATTGGTAAGGAGCCTCACTAGCACGGTTACGAACCTCGAATTTAGCCTCATGTTGTACAGACATGGGCTGGTGGACAATGGCATGGGGACTTCATGTTGCGGTTAAACTACTATAGTGTCCCTGGCACAGCCTGTCATAGCTTAGTGCCAGTAGAAGCTTTCTGTGGGGGGGGGGGGGACAAGGTTGGTCTCCCAATTCTGCAGCTAGAAACTTAGGCTGTGTGCAGACCTGCATCTAACTACATTTGTGGTAACAATCTCCTGATGTACAGTGTATGTGACCATGTCCTTCAATCCCATGTATTGCTCTATCCGGATGTAAGGAGATCTACGTTAAAGATCACACAAGATGCTACATCAACTGATAAAGTGCCGAAAATGCATCAGCGCCTTTTATTACTCAGATATATGCCTGGGTGTGCGAAAACTTTCCCCCATCAATAGTGCTGGAGGCAGATGGAAGGAAGCCAGATGAGCCCCGACTTGGTGCAGGAGTTGTAGTCATTTACCTCTTAACAAATAGAATGTGGGCTCACTGATACAGATACAATAATTTGATCATAATATTATCTGTCATACAGTAAGGTCCTAAATGCACAAATGAACAGATGCTGACCTGCACTAACCAGCAGATACACATGCAAGTAGCCATATCTACTGTAGACTGGTGCACAACACACTGAGGATGGTCGCAAGCTCTAGCTGACCGCTTCCGATTAGAGGCTTTCTTCTTTGATCATGCACAGAATTAGGGATGTGCAGGCTCGGATAGGTTCGAGTTTGCACGCCGAGGGAAAAATCCGAACTCGGCGTGCAAACTCGAACCTATCCGAGCCTGCACATCCCTACATAGACAAAATCTTCTATTCTAAGAATTTTAAAAATAAATCGTGCTACTGTGATATGTTTGCCAGATGAAGTATTATATGTGCTGTATTATTTCAAGCCTAACAGCAAAATATTTCTTTCCTATCAAAACTAATGTTAAACTTTGCATGTGCTCATTACTTATTTGTGTGTATGTGGCTGTATGAATGCCTATTGAGCTTAGAGCATATGTTAGCAGTGCCAAGCTAGCATCTTGCTATCTAAGCGATTCAGTATATGGGTGTAGCGTGGTACAAGGCAAATGTATAAAAAGGTTGTGAAAAGCAATGCCACTTAAGAACATCTGAGATGTCACAGGTTACGTATTATTCAACGTGATTAAAATAGTGTAAGAGTCACAAATTGCATTAATGAGATCAGTTATTAATAAGACTAAAAGGTAGGGCAGAGAACACACAGCCTCCTATAACAGGGTGTATATACACTATTTTTATGAGCATTTTTTTGTACTTATGTTCAATTCAGCTTTCGGCTCTCTGTAAAGTCACATGGGAGTGACGAAACACGTGAGGATAGTAATAACTTTTGTATCTACAGCTCCTTTGTACATCCCAGTAAAAACTTGGACGTTGTTACGAGAGTATACCATTGCTTGTATTCTCTTTATTGCAGCTGTGGCAAATTAATCGCCTAAAGAAACTTCTTCAAAGACCTGGTGAGCATTGCTATTATAATACCATTACTGGTACATACAGGATTCGGATTGTTCTTCGGCACTATAACTAAATAGTGAGACATCACCTATTTTAAATCATCGGTGACATCACTGCACCAGCGGTACGTTCAATTCATCTGAGACTTAGATGTACAGAGCCTGGAGAACTGAATATAAGGAAAATTCCTCTCTCTAGTTCTCTTATTGGGCCCCTAAACATTCAGACCACAGCCACTATTGCTGGATAAAATCAGGAAGGAGCATTATTCATTTATACATTCAATGATTTACATAGACATTGCTTATGCAACGCACAATTTATTAATCATTGAATACAAAACTGTTCAATGCTGTGCTGCTATTAATTGGACTTCGTTTTAAACAAGCTTTTGTAAGTGAGATCTGCATTTGTATGATAAACCTGTCCATGATTATTTAATTCGGCAGTGTCTGAATACAGACAGCCGCATAATACATTGTTACAATTTTCAATTAGGAACTGTTGCAAGATTATTGCTTATAATATCTGTCTGATTATTTGGAACTTTCTTTTCATTAGTTTACATCTCTGTGGTTAGTTTTTACTTAGCACTGTTCAAAAGTTATCAACTGTCCATCTGCAGAAGCCCAAATAAAAGTCAGCAGGCCTATCCGGGTTGGGATCATTTGAAGACTGTGGAGATATGTGAATGATATACAAGCTTAAAAGGTACAGGGCACCAATGGGGTTTAGGGTTGGGTACGTAGTTGGGTACGTAGTACCTAGCCCTGCCTGGGAGCCCAGGGAAGGCCTGAAAATGTCAGAGAGGTGAAATGACAACCAAAGATGATCTGGCTACGTCCCCTAAGTGTGTAGGTTCATCAGAGGGACCAGTATTCACAATAGGTCAAGGCTATACCCTAAGCTTGCACCCCTACCAGGGTCCAACTCATCTCTAGGTGGACAATCTTAAAGATTCAAGCTCCAGTGCCTGTAGTGTATCCCATGAGAATGGAGGTGATTGGAGGGAAGTCAAGAATACGGAAGAACAAGATTGAGTTGTGTCTGTGTTGTGCTGTCAGAAAAAGAATGGTATGGTGGGTCTCAGCGGTTTTAGAAATATTTTTGTAATGAAGAAGTAACAAATGAACTACCAAATTGTTAGTGATGGCACTCACCATAATTGCATTGGTGACAAGAGTGTAATTGAGAGCTAAAATATTGTGTTCTTTTTTTATATATATATATATATATATATATATATATATATATATATATATATATATTAGGGATGTGCAGGCTCGGTTCTACTCGGTTCCGTTCGGTTCTTTTTACCGAATCTTATTGGCTATCCAAAACTCGTGACAGCTGAAACCCAATAAGATCCGGTAAAAAGAACCGAACGGAACCGAGTAGAACCGAGCCTGCACATCCCTAATATATATATATATTTATTACACACACACACACACACACACACACACACACACACACACACACACACACACACACACACACACACACACACACACACACACACACACACACACACACACACACACACAATCACTTTAAAGTTTTGCCTGTGACTATCATGCAAAAATACAATACAAAATGTATTGGAAAAAGAGAAGTGAAGAAAAAAAAAAAGAAGTGTGTTTATTTAGATAGGAATGTACTGCTACAGCAGTCATGAGATGACTATTGAAAGTGAAGTGATGGATATTGTAGGGTGAAAGGGAACATACATATATGTAGCATTACGTCTGTGCGTACCTTCAATCTCTGTATACTCAGTGATGTCTGAAGGAGTATGATAGTATTCTATAGGTAGTGTGTGGCAAAATATAGTGTTGTGCCTGTATGCTATATAAAACACAAATTTAGTATATAGTATATGTATTGCTCAGAGCCGTAACTAGACTTTTTGGGAGAGCATTGCCAACCCCCCCTCTCCATTTTTTAATAGGAACATAAGATTCTGCACCTGCAAAAGGGTCATGGCCTCATGAGAAGGGCCAGGAAAGAGATAGGGGAGACCAGGAGATGCTGGAGATAAAAGAAGAGGAAGCTACAAGTGAGAATGATAAAAAACAGGATAATTGATAGGCCCAAACAGCGCCCCCTGCCCTGCTGTGCCCTGTGCCTCGGCACTGGTCGCACTACCCTGGTATTGCTTGTGCATTTCAAGATGTCCCAATAGATGCACAGTGTAGTTACTGCAGACAGTGCCAAGGGAGAAAATGAAGTTAAAGAATTAAAAGTAAATTGGGTGCATGTTAATCCAAAGAAGTGGAAAAATAAAGAATGCATATATTCATTGTGATCAGCACTGTGTGTACATGCCTAGTTTGCTACTAGCCATCATCAGTGTGCATTTGCACCTAGACTACACTAGGTGCAAAATATACACCTCTAAATGAGCAATATTGTTTGCTTGTGTGTAACTTTGTCTAGTCTGCAGGTGCATCAGCAAATTCTGCTTGTGAGTCTTATTCACATCACATTCTGAATAAGATGCATTTGTGATGAAAAAGGCGCCGGGCGGCTCTCATGAGATCTGTTACACAAGGCATATAACGCACGGAGGATAGAAGATGAAGGACATAGCTGTATGTGAGAACACTCCATTACAAAGGGCACATGATTCTGCATTGTGGGTAATTGTGTGCGCTTAGTTCTGGAGCATGTGCAGTGCAAAAACACGCAAGAATTGTTCCACAAACAGTCATACGTTCAACTCTGCGTCAGCCCCAGAGAAAGATGGAGAAAGAGGAAGAGAGAGAATGTATCTGCAGCAAAGCCCTACCAAGCATTATCTGTAGTTAGAAACATACCCAGGTTAAAGTGACCATTTTCTGAATTACAAAGTGGCTCAGACCTAGTGGTAAACTAGGAAGTAGGGAGTGAGGGTGCGCAGACAGTGCTTCCCATGACTCATTTAGAAGTGAAAGTTTCCAGTAAGATTCCACAAAACACAAAGGACAATATACAGAGAAATAAAAGGCAGCAAGCATCACTACTTAGAAAAATCTAAAACATGACAATGAATGATACAAGAGTTATTTGGGAAAGGCCTGTGGTTTGTAGTGTTGCAAGCTTGCAGTATGGACAAAATAAAGTCATGTTTTACATTTTGCAAATGATGCCCATTTCCTCATTGTACTCTACTTTGGGCGTTAGAACACTTGTTTATATTTCTGCACTGGGCACAATGCTGGACATCTTATCTGACACGGAACAAGACAACAGGAAAAAGAAAAAAAAAAGAAAAACAAAAAACAACGTACAACTGAAATATAACCGATAGAGTGTACAATGACCACAGAAGTGTTTATGGTAAAGCTCCTGGCATCTAATGTCTGGAGTGTGGCAGAAGAGTTGTGTGTATCTGGCAGCCCTGTTTAGAAAGGTGTTTTGATGTTGTCTGTACAGCCATGGCCAAAAGTTTTGAGAATGACACAGGTTTTGGTTTTCACAAAGTTTGCTGCTTCAGTGTTTTTAGACCTTTTTGTCAGATGTTACTATGGTATACTGAAGTAATATTACAAGCATTTCATAAGTGTCAAAGGCTTTTATTGACAATTACATTAAGTTTATGCAAAGTCTCAATATTTGCAGTGTTGACCCTTCTTTTTCAAGACATCCGCAATTCATCCTGGCATGCTGTCAATCAACTTCCAGGCCACATACTGACTGATGGCCGCCAATTCTTGCCTAATCAATGCTTGAAGTTTGTCAGAATTTGTGGGTTTTTGTTTGTCCACCTGCCTCTTGAGGACTGACCACAAGTCCTCAATGGGATTAAGGTCTGGGGAGATTCCTGGCTATGGACTAAAAAAGGTTGATGTTTTGTTCCGCGAGCCACTTCGTTATCACTTTTGCCTTATGGCAAGGTGCTCCATCATGCTGAAAAAGGGTTGTTCATCACCAAAACAGGGATATGCTGCAAAGGCGCTTATAACATCATGAACACTATCAGACCAAAAAGTGGTAAAATATACTTTACATTTAATGTAATACACATAAATAAAACTAATAGCTCTTGGGAGTGAATAAATAATAACAATCAATAAAATGAGAGCTAAATAACTAGTAATGGATGGTAACAGAAAAAACCTAAGTTGAGATTCCAATAGTGCTAATTGTAAGACTGGATAATGAGTAACAGTCACAAAGTGAAAATTAGATGTCCAGTGTTCTGTTGTAGCAAAAAGTAAATGTGACTATATCTTCCACAGCCGTGTGAATAACCCGCAGATGAGCTGAAGTTAAAATCCTTTAATGGGGATAAAAATAGTATTAGGACAGTACATAGGAGAGGTCCCTTGTTACTCACTGCAATACAGTCCTCCGTGTCAGACTCCGGTCTCAGTGTATAGCGTAGTATTTCCAGCGGCTGCTGAGTGCAGTGTAATTGCCGGGCCGTGGATAGAGGACCAGAGGAGCCAACTCCGGTCGGTCGTGATCAGCTGATCGCCGGTCTCCTGTGTGAATCCTGGGCCGCACTGGGCCTCCGTAAGCAAGGTCTCCGTGAAGATGCAAGATGACTGAATAACGCTCTGGTGTATAGCCCTTGGCAGGTTGGTGCTAAGGAATAGATGGCACCTGCAGCTTCGACACGTTTCCCTGTGGTATCTCCAAAATTCTTGCTAAGCCCTTTAAAAACATCCACATTTGGATAACCCCCCCATCTGGCAACACTGTAATGAGTACCACTGCACTCTCTCAGTGGACAACTGAACGTGGCAGCCGACATGGCCAAGACAGGAACGATAATATGAGCCTTGGTGGACTGTGTGGCCGTTTACCAATTTCTAAATTTGTTGTATTCCCAAGATTAATGTATATAATTAACCTCTTTTAATACGGCTTTATTATTATTTTTATTATTGTATATAGCCCCTCTTTGTGGAACCTGGTTCAGCTGCACTATTTGCACCAAATGGTCCATGGTAAATCCAACAATGGAAAATTTCTGTAGTGCTCCCCTTCCCTTGATGCCCCAAGCATGTGTTTAGTTTGCTTAATAGGTAATCCAGCCCTGCTTGTTTGGAAAGCAGTGGTTTAGCAAGCTCAGAAAAAAGTGAAAGGAACGTATTGCTGCTACTCAGAGATAATATTATACACAGTCATCAGGACACAAGTGTCTCATGTTGTAGTCACTGTGAGGAGCAGCGCTACACAACTCAGTAGGGAGGGGAATGAAAATGCAGGCTGTGATTGCAAAGGTTCATTCTGAAAGTCAGTAAGTACGTTTTGCCAATTCTTCGTTTTACAGAGAAAACCATATCTGAAAAACTAGAATATCAATGCACTCCAGACAACATAGTTCATACATGATAACCGGTACATAACTGACATACACTGCATTTTAATATCCAATATTCAGGGGGATATTTATTTTATAGCAAATAAACAAAAAAATCCCATACATGTGCAATCACTGACCTGTTATTAAAACATAACAAAGATTATAATTTGAGCATATTTAGAGCTGTAGATATTTGACCAGGAGCAGAGAGTACAGCTGGCCCTGTAAAACAGCTGAGTTTATAGCGACAGGTAGACGTTCTGCCCCATACCCGTCTCTTGTACACTAAGGGCCTGATTCAGAGCTGCACGTAATGCCCATGTCCACGTAGTGCAGCATTTTTTTGCAACTGCGCATGTGTGAAAATTCCAAAGAACTCATACGGTGCGTGTGTTACACAGAGTTGCGCTGTTGCAATTGAGATGTGTACAGTTGCTGAAAGTGCGGGTCTCCGTCCTTGCACATTCGGCTGCATGGATGTACACGAAGGAGTTTACAGCGGCATTTACATTAAGTCGCAGATGGGCGAACGGCAATAGATGCTGCTGCGGGCAGAGCCATCTCTTCCATTGGGCTTGTTGGAGAGTTGCCCAAGGACCCGAAGCTTGTAGGGGCCCGCCAACCCACTCCCCTGCAGCCACGGCCAGTTGGTAAATTTGTGATATTTTTATAAGCCAGTCGCCGATGCACTGTATTCTGATGTAACCTCCCCCACCCCATTCCCCTGGTGACGAGTACTCACCTCAGTCCCAGTTTCACTTCATCCGCCGGCTTCAGACCAGTCAGACTGAGTCTCTCTGCATGTGTGGGAGGTCTGATGGACATGCAGGAGGGTTTCATTTTATTGACCATTTACATTTTTTCCCGTGAATGGGTGGGTAGGGGCCCCAGAGCATTGCTTTGCCGAGGGCCCACACTGCTGTTAAGACAACCCTGGCTGCGGGCGCATTTGCATCCACCTTTGAATCAAGCCCAAAGCCTGTTCCATGGCAGGTGCTGGACCTCCCAGATGGAAACAGAGGTTTCCCAAATCATTGTTTACTTTAAATGAATAACAAATCTGAATCTTACAAGCCATTATAATGGTGTACTACAACAAGGGCTATAATCCTGGAATCTACGTTCAGCATTAAGTCGCTGTGGCCGTCTTTCTCTCCTACCTGTGCTTCATCATCCATTACTTGTGGTAAATTGTCTGAATCCAATTTATTTTCAAAAATATCATCCACTTTCCTTCTCTTGTACTTCCTCATTATAAGGCTGTCCACCACCCAAAACATTATCACCTGGAAGGAAACAAAACATTAATTTTCTGAAAGTGTTATTTCAGCTTACTATGAAATGAACAGGTGCACAACAAGTTTCCGTGGACGGGAGGTTACAGAATAAATTCCTGGTAACAGTGCATTTCATGCTTTATATTTCCTTTGTCATGGATACAAGGCTTTAATAACACACCTGCAAAACACTGTCATCATCAAATACGACAAGCCAACAAATAATGGTACACACATATTCCAAAGATATTTGGCCACTCACATCAGTCCCTCTCCCAGTGGAGCTTCCAATTGATATTCCTACCACATGTTCACATACACATATACACTAGTCAGTATATTTTTGGATTGTGGGGAGAAACCGTCATACACGGAGGAAACCCACGCAAGCACGGTAAGAACATACAAACTCCACACAGTTAGAGCCATGGTGAGAATCAAACCCAGGACCTCAGTGCTGTGAGAGACATTCGGGGGATACTTAATATTTGCTAGTACCCCCTAAAATGGGTGTTTTCTGTGGACATCCTGCAAATATTAATTGATAAATAGTCTCCTTAGTTTTATTGGAAAGCTATATAGATATATGGGCCAAGATAGTGGCACCTTCGGGGTTGCAAAAGTTTGTATCCTTCCAATGGAAGGAACTTGGCAGTTTTTCTTCTACCGAATAGTGATTATGCAGATATGTACCTACTTGTTCACCAAAACGCAAAAAGGAGAATTTTATAGGATGAGATTACTTAAATGAAATAAAAGCTGGGAGAAGGTGCATATACAGAAAGGTTCCTAGTGTTGCGGGAAGGCGTACATCTCTCTTATAGTAGCACTTCTACGAGAAAAGATAGTTCTAGGTACAATTTGATCAGTGTAATATAAAAACAAATTAGGACGGTCATTAAGACATAAATGAAGCTATACTGAGCAGTATTTAAGAAGAGATTTGTAAAAAATGTTAACAATTTAAGGGTCAGTCCAAAAGAGTTCATAGTGATGACACTTTCCAGAAATCACATTGTGTAGCATTCACAAATGTGCAAAACTGGGGCAGACTAGACCAAAATACTGGGCATGTGCTTTGAAATGCACTAGGGGGACAAGCAGGCACGCATGAGCATAAATTAATAACTTTTTGTGGTTTGTAAATTACCCTGTCGGTATACCATACAGTTTACAGGTAAATATCACTTAAACATTATAATTAGAACTGACCCTAACCAAGTTCTTTGAATAATAGAACCACAAGTCAAGGATCCACTTTTTTTTTTTTTTTGCATTGCACTAATGTCCATCTTTATTGCATTCAAGGATAAATAAACTTGTCAAAAAAAATTATGTACTGGTTAGCATTACTGCCTCATAGCACTGAGGTCATGAGTTCAAATCCCAATCATGGATAATCGTTCTGGAGTTTTTAGGTTTTCCCCATATTTGCATGGGTTTAATCCAGGTGCTCCAGTTTCCTCCCACACTCCAAAAATATATTGGTAGGTTAATTGGCTGCTGACAAATAAATTAAACCATGTGACAGGGGCTATAGATTGTAAGCTCCACAGGGGCAGGGGCTGATGTGAATGACGGTATTATTTTCTGTAAATCACAGCATAATGGTCCTGATTTAGAGAAGTACGCAAACCAGATGTTAGAAGATTGGCACATGTGCAGGAGCTGTACTGAGCACCTCAGTCTTTTACTGTAAGATCTTTTGTAGGTCCCCAACGCTTCGGCCCGGATTGACAGGCTGCGTCAGTTTGGGGTCAGGAAGTGGGCATGGCAAACCTGCGTTCCAACGGAGATTTCCTGGCCTCAGCTACGGATGTGAGACGCCATCTCAGTAACCAGAGAGTTTACTCAGATTGCAGATGGTCTCGCAAGTGATCTGATGGCTGCCTCCTTAGCCAGAAGCTGGCAGGTGGCATCTATTTACACCAGACGCCTCCTGCTGCATTAGCATATACTGTCTTTGGTCGCAGCAGTGATGCTAACAGCGTGCAACGCTGATTCAGGCCATATATATATATATATATATATATATATATATATATATATATATATATAAAAACTGTAAACAATTAAATAAACCAATCTTGACAATCTCCTATGTGGTGTGTGCTTCTACTGCTATTTTTAACGAACTACGCTGGCATACCTGCTTCTCTTATACTATGCCAAGCTGTGCTGGCATACCTGTTTCTCTTATACTATGCCAAACTATGCTGGCATACCTGCTTCTCTTATACTATGCCAAACTATGCTGGCATACCTGTTTCTCTTATACTATGCCAAACTATGCTGGCATACCTGCTTCTCTTATACTATGCCAAACTATGCTGGCATACCTGCTTCTCTTATACTATGCCAAACTATGCTGGCATACCTGCTTCTCTTATACTATGCCAAACTATGCTGGCATACCTGCTTCTCTTATACTATGCCAAACTATGCTGGCATACCTGCTTCTCTTATACTATGCCAAACTATGCTGGCATACCTGCTTCTCTTATACTATGATAAACTATCTTTATCAGCAAGTCTCAGCTTAGCCCGTCAAGTGCACTAGTTGTGCAGGATGTACAAGAGTTTCTGATCTATCATAGAACAGAACTCCAAAACTAGCAGTGGTCTTAGGAAAGCTCAGGTAGGACAGAAACCTCTCGTGGAGCAGAGGGGCAAAAGCAATAATACCCAGAGTTGTTTTTATGATTTAAAGAGAAGGAATTATATACTGTTTTGTATTTGTCCGATTCTAATTATACAGACAATTCCATTTAGGTTTCAGTACAAACATAGTGTGTACTAAAAGCCTGGTTTGAAAGTACACTTTGAACACTTGCTTATGTTATATAGGGTCAGCTCTTATCTCATTAATTGTGTACAGAGTCAACTTACTAAGAAATAAGCAATAATTCCTGATCATCAATGCTCCCACGGCATCGGTGTGATTTACCGCCAGACCCCTGGCCGGTGGTTCAAATCCCGTCAGCGGCAGCCCGACAAGGATGAAAATCTCGATCGTCCCCAGGTAAGTATTCACTAACCTATTCTACCCCCTAACCCTCTCTTAGGGGTGCCTAACCCTAACCTTCCCCCCAATGCCTAACCCTAATCCCCCCTCGAAGTGCCTAACCCTAACCTCCGGGGGGGGAAAGCCTAACCCTACGTACCCCACGGGAGCCCTAAACCTAACCCTCCCCCCCGTGGCTGTCCGCGCTCGGCATCACTTCGATCGGGATGCCGAGCGCGGGCTCCTGGCGTCGGTAAAATGACAGGCGTCTAGATTTAGATGCCTGTCATTTAACCCTCGCTGGGATTAAGCAGTCAGGAAGCCGGCTGTCGGGATTAGGTCCGCCAGCTTCCCGACTGCATACCGCTCTCACTACCTGTAACATGTAACTAATACATACAGGTGTGAGAGTTTTCAGCCAGAATAGTCTGATTCCTACCATAGATTATGAGGGAAGTAGTATTACAAAACATTACAGGTTATAGTTAGGCATCACATACACAAGGACTACAGTGTATAACATTTCAATATCATGTATTAAAACTAGAACTGTAACTAGTTTTGTGTTGTAAAACATTAATTGTAAGTTGTCAGACATTGTTAAATCTCTTTCCCATGGTGTAAGTTCACTATCCTTATAAAAAAAAAAAAAAGACAATGCGCTAAATAAGGGCATTAGGTTGGCATCACAAGAGCTGCACTCACATTGACTATAAAAGGCACCACCAGCATTACCAGGACAAGCTCCAGCTTGGGATTTGGAATGTAGTCCAACAGAATTTCCTGAAGCTGCACAGAGAAAAACACAAAGAGAGGGGATATACGTTGTACAAACAGACCTGTCACTTCAGAGGTTTCCCAGCCGGAGTCTACACCACAGTTATTGGAACATTAAAGCAGACACACAATAACATATTACACAGAAGAATGGAGAATCAGGACATTAACTGTAGACAATCAGGTTCACATACACAGAGCGGTTTCAAACACATCTGTTAAACATTACGTTTTGAGCATGCCCCAGTGCCTCACATGTAAAACATGCCACATACTAATAGAGTTCATCAAATTATTTTCTTACTGCAGGTATAAAACACCAGAATTCAGTACAAAAAAGGCTTTTTTTCTCTTCTGTGAACCGTTACCCAACTACAAGTGACCTGGGAAAGGAAAGGACACCCCAAATAAAATAATGACCTTACTTGCTAACGCTAAGTAATCCTATGATCTGTTGCGTCAGTGCCAGGCAGCTCTATGTTACACTTTAACAGTGAGCATGTACTGTACTTAACATGAAATAAGTGCATGCTGAATGCAATGAGCCAATAGGCAGAATAACATAACACAGCTCCAAAACATAGGCTTTATATTGCTGTCAGACGGAAGTTAAGCTTCATTTGTAACCTAGAAGCGATCAATGGGTCACATCAAATAATTCACAACATATCACAGGATTAATTACCACCAGAAAAAAGGGTCACTTTATTTGTATTATTATTATTATTATTATTATTATTATCATTTCAAAGCTCACCTCTAGCTGGGTAATGAATATAAAGTCCGATTCAGAGATGGACGCAGCTGCAATCGCTCGGGTCTGTTGCCAGAGTTGAGGCTGCGAGTATATGCCAATGCTGGGATCAGCCCTTTCCCCAGTGTACAAGTCTGAATGTGCAAAGACTGAGATGCCCACCGTAATACCGCCAGTGTTTTTGTTAGATGTCACTATCGGCCCTTGCACCAGCCCTATGGGAGGTGCAGCTTCACCTTCTGATTATGGCCTCTGGGAACGGCTGCAACACTTCCATTACATGCCCATGAGCCAGACATACATTTCTAGCCACCTCCCAGTCACTGCCTATCACACTTCTGTTTTTGATACCTCCTGTACGGATCACAACAGCGCCTTTGTGGATACACTGTCTAATGACCTTCATAGACCTTCATGCAATCATGTGCAGTTTTTAAATGTATGTGATATTTCATCTCTTGCATAGAATTGTTTTTACATGTATAGTCTATATTGTTCAGTGAAGCATAGTTTATGGTATATATCTGGCCTGGCTTTTGCTCCAACTCAGAGCAAGTTATCTCCTTTGATCAGCAGAGCAATTGAGTCAGTTGTAGCCTGTCTTAATCAAGGATACCACTCCTTTATATTCAGTCTAGGGGCAGCTGGGGCTGTTTGCAGCTGGGGTTAAAAGCACCAAGTGTTAAAGGCACAAAGTGTGATTACATAACAGTTAATCAAACAGTTGAACAAACATTGACCAACATCTAAGGTAATTTCAGATTAAGAAACTGATTGCTTTAAAATTTGTCTAAAAATAACAAACCTAAAACTCACCATGTACTACACATTTCTTTTTATCAACTCCCTCCTTTGTATTTTCTCTAAGGATATAACATCCCTAACTTTCCCTGCATCTCACCTCTCTGGGCACACTGCCGCCCTATTGAGTCACTCACCTCCTCTAAAAACTAATGAGCTTTCTTTTCATCAAAAATTGACAATTACAGCCTCATTGTGTCACTATAAAAAAGTTTTACACACCTACAACTATATCTACTTCTCCATCCTCCTGCTTTTATTATCTGGTGACATATCACCAAATCCAGGCCCCTCACACATACAGCGGATTTACTATGGAATATATATCCTGCAAACCTCACATGTCTCCCATCACCCTCCAAATCAATAAATGTGCCTTATAGAATTCACACTTGATCACAACTTATTATTTTACATCTGAACATCTCTTTACAATAACTGCTTTCACCAATTTCGACATTTACCTGAGACTGCTGGTTCACACGTTAACCACACTCTCTAAATAGCCCCACATGAAGTGGCTTCAGCCACCCGTCAGACTTCACGTAAACTGATATAACAGCCATGGCTCTCCACAAACACCTACAAAAACTGCCTCTTAAAGTAGAATGTCAGTGGCGTAAATCTTAATTCAAATGACTTCCACACATACTGTAAAATAGGAATCCAGCCATCTGTCATCCTAACCCTCTGTCCCACGCTCACTGTCTACCCCATCTGTGTCACCCCTGTCCGTCTGCCCATCCCCTTTAGAATGTACGCTCTCACGAGCAGGGCCCTCTATCCTCTTGTGCTTATCCTTTCTTTACTTATACTAACTGCTCTATACTCAAAAGCACCTAACCCGTGACTTTTGCCATCCTGCTTCTGTTGCAGCAGTGTTTATATACCATGTACTTGTCTTGTAGTGTCTTAAAGCTGTATGACACTGTTTTCTTGTTCTGTTCAACTGTTTATGTACTATGTTTCTGTACTATGTAAGGCGCTGCGGAACCCTTGTGGCGCCATATAAATAAAGGATAATAATAATAATAATAATAATAATGCATGCGTTATACAGTTTGGTGCAAGTGCAGTTGCAAATAATTGCTCAACTGCTTGAAAATCTGCATTGTATGCGGATTGCATGTCACTCAGAATACTGTTTAGTGCAGTGCCGTGAGGAAGTGGATTGGATGGCTGCAGAGGAACCGGTGTAGTTTGCCATATATGATCAGACATAAAACAAAGCTTGGCAAATAGCTTAATGGCCAGCACTAGCTTATAGTAAGGAATTTACATGACAATGTTTAGAGTCCAACATTATAGAAAACCCATCCTAATCAAAAAACAAAAAGAAGACGCAATGTATTTAATTAAAGAGTTTCTGACAAACTTTTCCCCACATTGTGCTATAGGTTTAACTCCTATAAACATACATAGGCATTTATTTACATTCAAGTACATAGTAATGTGCAAGCTGAGAAACTGCTCTTGTAAATGTCCTATAATCACATTCAAGTAAGTCCTGTTGCAAGTAACATATACATAGTGGACGAAGAACAGCAGTTATTGCAATTGCGGGTTTTGTTATACAAAGCCTATAATACCCTTGTTGCATAAATGTTTTATAATGGGGCAGTAGTTTTCAGTGTTTACTAATCAAATTCAAAATAATTTGCACAGGAAATTAGCATACACCTGTCAGCAATGAAAGGGATTGTGATAAACCCTAATAAAGTTCAACTAACAGGTCTGCAAGATTTAAAAAAAATCTACATGATCAAATTTTTGAGAGGGGTATAAAATAAATTTAAATTCATTACATGTACAGATGTGTCCTCCTCATACTCTATTGCTGCAGTCGCGCCAAACATTTCTTCCCCGTGTCGAGTATCTTTTAGCGTCTTTGACGCAATCAGGTGTCAGGTGACAAAACCACTTTGAGACTGTACAGATTAATGATATGTAACACTTGTAAATCTATATAAGAAGTGCTATCTATGCATCCATCAACACAGACACATGAGAACGTCACTTGTCCTTGAGATATGCCAGGGTGAGTGACTCGCAACTTCGCAAGGGAATCGTTTGTTTAGGGTTAGGAAACTGTACTAGACTGATTGATGTTCAACGTTTACATGAGAAATGGCAGAATTGACGTGTTAGGTGAGTTCATTTCATCATTCTTTTCATTATTACAATGCTCCAGCTTGTATAGATCCAACAGGTTTTGTGTTTAGTAATAATTTTAAAATATCACTTTTTTATGTGAACTGAATGCTTTTAAAGATAAATAGTATGAATATTAGGTAACAGGGCCGCAACTAGGGCGGTGCGTCCGGTGCCCTAGAGCATAGCGCATGTTGCACTTGGAGCAGAGCCAGTAACCTCCACAATGTCCATTTTCCGTGCGCCTACTGCAATGTTTTTAAGCGCAGTGCGCGCAGCTCATTTTCTGCAGTCTCCTTTCGGCTCCCACAGGGCTGTCAGAACATCAACAGATAGGAGAGGGAGAGTGATGTATGAGCATGGGGGCGGGGCTACACAGACTGAGCAGCAGCTGTCAGACTCACAGGGAGGAGCTGCTGCCAAAAAGACTCACTGTTTGTAAAAATTTTTAAAAATTAAGCATTAACAAAGTTTAAAATAATTTTAAATGCAGTATCAATTATTTATTTATTTTAAGAAAGACGGGATGGGGGGCCTCTTAATTTGGGTTTCCCTGTGCCTCTATGAACCTCTGAAAGGGTCTCAATCATCCCAACCATGTGGGAAAATGTCTGATGAATTTAGGGCTGAATGTTTTGAACCATGCTTAAGGGGTGTGGCCAGCCACCAGAGGGGGTGTGGATAGCCACCACAGACACTTGGCTAAACAATAGGGAAATCTTTGTGTAGTTTCTATAGAAAGGAACCAAGCACCCATGTTGATCAGTGGTATTACTCCACCAGGTAACTGACTATCTAAGAGTAACAATGCATGATTTGAGGTCTGAAACCTGACACCTAGAGGATAGGGGTAGGCCCTCAGGCAGTGGGGCCCACCGGGGATTCCCCTGTACCCTTGTGGGCCAGTCCAACCCTGGGTTCTAGTCAGGATAAATGGCATAATAGAAAGCTCTGAATATCAAATTATTTTCGATCAAAACCTGCTTGTCTTGGTCAGAAAACTGAGGTCAGGAGAATCTTAACTTCCTACATGATACAATCTAAAGCACACAACCAAGTCAGCCCAGCAATGGCTTCAGAAGTTCAGAGTCTCCTAAAATGGCCTCGGCAGAGACCAGATGCCAAACTTATTAAAAACCTGTGGCAACAATATAAAGAGGGAAGTGCAGGAGATCCTCTGGAAATTTGATGACTCTTGCTCTTTTTTGCAGGGATTACTGGGATACAATTGCGAATACGTACCTGGTATACAAAGTCGATAGAAATTTATTAAGCAAAACCTCAATGTCATAATGAAGGCAAAAGGTACAGTATATCCATAAAAGTATTGGTATTGGGTGTGCTCATCTATGCAACCAGGGTACTGTAAGTTTTTTTTTTTAATTTCCATTTCATAAAAATTATCGATTTGATTTTCACTTGCATTTTGTTGGATACAGTGATAACTTTAGATGACCCTGAGGGTGCTAGTCTTTACCTGTAGTTGCGCAGAGAGAGTACTTAGTCACGTGATAGTATAGAAGCCTAAACTGGTGTGGCCATATTGGCTGTGAAATAACTTGTAAACAAAGTGTGCTTATATAATAAAATAATTTAGCACATATTTTAGGAAACAGCATAGTACAACAGTCTGGCTGTATATATCATACAGGTTATGCTAGCAATGCAATTAGGAAGTCAAACTGCCCCATGTAATGTGTGTTATTACCATCTTGTCTTACACACTGCTCTGACGAATATTACTAATCGAAATACTGTTAACAAATTTAACTCAATCTATGCATACAGGTATAACTATTTACCTTTATCCATACTTTGATGAGTAGAACAAGGCTTATTATGGTCTTCTCAATAACCATTATTAAGAGATAAAGAACACATTGGCCAAGCCATGCAGCTGCCTGTGGAGGGTCCCCTGGAAATAAAAATTGAATTCAAATTAGAATGTTCAAACACTGCACAAAAATGCTACATACATTAGAAACACTAGGGGGGTACCCAATTAGGCGCGATTGGCGAAGAACAGGGATTTTTCTCAGATTATCCCAGTTTTTCGCTGATGTTTTTTTTCCCCTATCCTATTATTTCGGACGAAATAATAAGAAATTTCACCCGAAAACACACAGGATCCGTGATAGGTCCATGAGCTTATGTGTTTTCGCAACTGAGGCTGTGAAAAAATGGCATATATCATGGATTATTTTTCGGGACACATCAGGTCCCGAAAAAAAGCCCGGATAAGTGCCGGCGTCAGGATAGCCCTGGGGGATCCATTAGCGCCCAAACAATGTTCCGGGCTAATTGGATACCGCCCATTTAATTAAAAAATACCATAAAAAGAATACCCACGCACAAATCATGCCACCCCCTTGAGTAGTATAAGATGTAGGCTCCCTCCCAGGATGCAAACACTTACTATGATACGCGTTGTAGTAGGTATTACCGCCGGCCGCATGGAAGCCCAGCGGGGTTGAAGATTCCGAACGTCAAAAGGTAAGTATTAACTAACCCTATTCTACCCCCTAACCCTCCTTTAGGGGTGCCTAACCCTAACCTCCCCCCAAGTGTCTAACCCTAACCCCCACTTCCCACAGCCTAACCCCGTCTCACGGGGGGGTGCTTAACCCTAACCTTCCCCCGGGGGTGCCTAACCCTAACCCCCCCCTCCCCTAGCCTAACCCTACTCCCGGTCAGGTGCTTAACCCTAAGTCCCCCCGGGAGCACCTAACCTAACCCTTGCGTGGCTGTTCACGTCCGGCTTACCTTCGATCGGTAAGCCGGGTGTCGGGCTCCGGGCATAGGTCTAATGACAGGAGTCAGGATTTCGACGCCTGTATTAGTACTTTGCTGGGATTAGAAAGTCGGGAAGCTGGCGGTCGGGATTTAGACCATCGGCTTCCTGACTACATCCCATGATACGTCATTACAGAGCCATCGGTGGGTTGAGTCTGCTAGAAGCAAACAAATACTACATATTGTATAGTAATATTTAAAACTTGTCTAATTAAACATTTAATTTCAGGTTGCTCCTGATTTTATAGGTGCTCAGCCATCCAATCAGATGGCGCCTGTGTACAAATATTCATTACGCAACTTTTGAACAAACTGCTAAATTTGGGGTTTTCTGATTTTCCGTTTTAAACTGAAAGGAATAGAATAGATGCTTTTACCCAGTACTAACATTTCTTGTTTAGGAAAAAATCATTTAGTAACCCTGTGTCTAGCTATACCTCTCCTATAAGTGGTGATGAGGGGAAAATGGTGAACATGTTAAATATTTGAGATTGAGCACATGGAAATGAAAAAGATGGAGTCTCTCACTATTTATGTAAAGTTACTGTAAACAATTAAACTTTTAAGCAGCCTTTACAGTCCACCTGAGCAATGCTATACTTATTTTACATTTTGCTTGTTTTGTGTGTGCCTTTTTGTTTATTTGAGGCCTCCATTTGTTAATATACAGCAAAAGTAAAGATTATCTACTGTAGAAAATCTTCGATCACCGCAATTTACCAATAAAAGATTGGTGTGACTGTGAACGTGATACTCTGCTCACCGGCAATACTGGCTGGCAGCGACTTATTTATCTAAATGCAGC
The DNA here is from genome assembly GCA_031769625.1 of Taudactylus pleione. NCBI lineage: Eukaryota > Metazoa > Chordata > Amphibia > Anura > Myobatrachidae > Taudactylus > Taudactylus pleione. Next base: position 14,555,384 of record JAUIMM010000085.1, on the reverse strand, counting down.
ATTTTTTTTGTGTACAGATCCTCTGCAATCGCCATCTAGCAATCCTTCTTAAGTAGGCTTTCCCATGCAGTTATTGCCAGAGGCAGCCAGCAAAGGCCATTACTGGCGATGCTATCGCTGGCCAGGGGAGCTTCTTAAAAGAAAGCAGTTTAATAAACGGACAGAAGCCCTATCTTCCTCAAAAACACCCATTTATTCTGATGTAGAACTTGTCTCCCTATAACAAATACTCTTAGAAAAGAAAAGTCTGTCTTATGAATGTATTAGTTTACTGTATAAATCCATATTATATCCTATGGTGGACAAAGACCTGGGGTGAGGTCACTTGCTGGGGAGGCAGACATGGAGATGGGTCTGAGAGCTGGGAGCTTATCTCACCCCCTACTTACTGTAGCTCTCCCCTCACTACACTTAGCTTCAGTGTCCATTGATTCTCCTACCTGCATCACCGTGTCTTCTCTTGCTTCTGTTGACTGAGCTCCGATCTCTAAACACTGCAATGCACTTCCTGGTCACATGACACATCCAAGGTGTCCATCAGTGCTCAAGGCACGCCCCCCATACTTAATGGCATGCCTCTATTAGCTCTGTTTCTGTGCAACTTACTGCCTGTGGTGTGGCCCCGCCCCCAGCTGTTGCTGCCTCATCTCTAGTCTCCCTGCAGTCCCAGGGAGCTCCACAAAGCTAGAGAATGTTAACTATAAAAATAATTTCAATAAACAAAGAAGTTGTTTAAAAGTTATAAATATCTTATATGTATTATTCTAATCATTTTTATATCAAATCTCAGGACTATGACAGGGGAGGTTCTGCCTCCGCTGCCTACATGTTCCTGATGGGGTGAAATATATCATGCATCAGTCAACCGGTGTGTAAAAAAAAAAAAAGCACCATAACTTATAATAATATTCTTGTCAACAGCATCATCTATAATGGCTGATACAGTATCCAGGTATGAGATTGTACATGTGAATAGGTAGAGGAGAACAAAGTGTTAATTTTAAATTTGCCCATATACATGTTTAGCCAGACTGGACATACCAATATTTTGCTACTCCAGACAAGTGGAGACATACCATAGTGTGCTCAGCAAATGCAGGCAGACAACCACCAGTTTATTTGCAGGCCAAAAAGGGTATGATTTATTTAGTTCTGGGACAGGATATCAGTCCAATTTGCTGATGCTGGCACAGCACACAGGCCAACATTAAATAAGGGACTTATTGCAGAACTAGTATTAAATGTGCCAATGTTAAAATGAACTTCCAGCTCATCCTCCTTTCAGAACTTTCCCTGTATTAGCTCTAGGAGCCAAGACACCATGATCAGCACTAACATGGAGACAATGCATAGGACTGGGGGAATGCTCTGGAATCTTATGTGACAAAGCAAACAAACTCAAAGCCGTAGATATGGACACTAAAAACTATAAAACCAATGAATACTTTTTGTTTTGAAACCCTGCAAATGATTATTTCCATCCAAGACAATATTCTAGACTAAATAGAAGTACATTATAGTTTGTATTATCCAGAACAAAATGTCAACCTTATGCTCATCTGGAACTGAAATGTTATATTTGTCTACAAATCCAGCTGCATAAGTCAATTTACATGATGTAACCTGCATCCTTCTGGAGCAAACACATTGCTAAAGAGAAAAGCTATTGTCTAAAATGGAGCCAATCAATTCCCTTATCAATTAGCCTCAGAAACATATAAACACAGAAAAATACAATACTCCACCACCCAAATAACACTTAGTTCTGTTTAGGGTTACAATATAATAAATCACACAATATGTAATGATGTATATTATGGTATGGAACAGGATCTTAAATGGGGTGTACCTCCCTCTATATTGCATTTTTTTTTCTGCCACTAATTAAATATGTAAACCAACCAAAATTGTCCCGAAGGTTATCTCTCCACCTTAGATAATTATTATCCTTTATTTATATGGTCCCAGCCACAAGAGGTTCGTAGTGCCTTACAAACCAGAAGCCTGCCTTATCATCTGGTGGATACATTTGGAATCCTCGGGGAGCGAACTGAATAATTCAATCTGTAGTGAGTTTCACACATTTAGGAAAGTGTGTATAGCATATCACAGACAGCAGTCATTGAAGTGTTTTCATTTATGTGAAAGAGAATTCCCTTCAGATTTAATGCAGTTTGTGAAAAAAGCGGCATTGTAAAACAAGCAGTATGTGTTATATTTACGTCCATATTCAATTAACAGCTGTATTATTTTGTTTAACGTGGCTTGAATTAACGTGCCTATAGCGTGGAAATTGGGAAATCAGCCTGTTCCCCAAAAAAGTGCAAACAAATTAAAATAAAATTATGGGGGGCTTTTAAAATGTATGAAATTTGCATTGTTTAACAACACTGGAAAAAAAATTACAGAAAACAAGCGGTTTCAGTAAATTAAATACACTAGAATAATTTGGGGTGCATAAAATTGCATGACAGTTGATTTTTTTTTTGTCAATTTAAGCCACTTTTAAAATTTGTTTGAAAAACAAAAAAACCTGTAACTCCCACCTGCAAGTCTAAAAACACCTGTCCCATCAAAACAACACCCTCATATATAGTACCTGTCCATTATCAATTAACCCATTATTCTGCATTTTGAAGAATATCAACCCAAAAATAAGTCATTATTGAACAAATTAAGCTAATTAAAAACTTCTACATGTAATTAATTATTGGGGGGTCCCAGGGTTTCTGAATCAAGCTTCATCATTTTTACTGTAAAATAGAGATTTTTCCCAAACTTTTCACCTATTCTGGTGCTGCGTTAAATCCTATAGAAAGGTAACGTGGTTTAATTTGCGTGGAAAATTGGATAACTGCGTTAAATTGCATGTAACCACAATTTAAGGTTAACTCAGCAAATAGGTAATCTACAGTAACTGTTATGACTATATCAACTGTGTGAAGAATTGATATAAGTATTCTATTTTTATTATCCATGTTTAATAGTTAGTATAAATAGTTGCATACCTCCCAACTGTCACGCATTCAGCAGGACAGTCCCTTTTTTTGGGACTGTCCCACTCGCGGTGGAGGGGCTTGGGGAGAGTACACACCGCTGCTCTGCATCTATTCACAGTGTAGAGTGGAACCTGGGAGCTGCCCAGCATCTAAGAGAGTGCTGGGTATTCCCCCACATAGACGTCAATGGGGGGAGGCTCCATAATAATTAACCATAGAAAGTGACAGTGTAGGTGGCATTATGATGAAATATTTGTCATAATATATTATTGTACCACAAATATGTATTAAATGTGTGATTATACATAATTGGTGGTGGGGGCCAGAATGTGGCAAAAGGTTCTGGCTGCATAAAACCGGTTAGACTTAGAGCCAGTGCTGCAGACTGTGCACTTGCAGACTGTTTAAAAAAAAAAATGTCAGATAACCTGAGGTAATCACTGAGCGGTTTATGCATCAAGCAGTGAAAGGGTGGAGAAGTTGCCCATAGCAACCAATCAGCTTTGAAGTAGCATTTGTCAACTTCTCTACTTCTCTCTGCTTGTTACATAAACCCCTGAAAGAGGAGGGAGCCTGAATCAGGGAGCCCGTGCTCACTAGAGTGGAGGGGTCTGGCGGCTGACGGCAGGTAGCTGTTACATGGGAGGCAGACTGCTTAAAGGGGGCAGAAATCTGCTATAATTCCCCTACTGAATTTCAGAGAGATAAAGAGAGTTTACCTGAGGGGAGGAGTTCGGAGCACATGGTGTTGATGTATCAAGCAGTAAAAAGAGCGGAGAAGTTAATCAGTGGAGAAGGTCGCCCATAACAACCAACCAATCAGCTTTGACGTAGCATTTATCAAGTACAGTATATAAAATAACAGGCCTACCCTCCAACTTGACCCCTCCCATCAGGTTCAAAATGCTCTGCTCCTGGGCTTCCCACCTAATTTATGATTGAAGTCATCTGTGTTGAACTAGGTAATTGATGAGAAGGGTGTTTTAACACAGGTGGCTGCAATCATAAATGAAGAAAGAAGTCCAGGAGCAGAGCATTTTGTATGTAATGGAACAGGTCATGTTGTGGAGGGTCTGAATAGGTAGGAGCTGATTGGATGCTATAGGCAACTTCTCCACTGGTACACTTCTCTGCGCTTGTCAGCTTGACACAAACCCCAGGGTACTGCAACCTGTGGTGTGAAAGGAATATGGGGAGCTGCAGGTGCGTTTCCAAAGAGTTACATCCCCAGCAAATTGTAGAAGACTTCTCCTGTGGATGCTGTCAATGCGCACAGTGCCATTTCCCGCCGACTGCCAGAGGCTGCGAGAAAGAGATTGAAAGATCTCACTCCTGCTCCTAAAGCTGGGTACACACTGGAGGGATGTCGTTACAAATCGGAACAACAAATTGTGCAGTGTGTATGCACCATATGCATGCTCCCAGGTTCATTGCTCACTTGGCAAAGAGATTTCTATGGCTCAAATAGATGGATTCAATCACCAATTTAAAAATTAATGTTTTCTTCAGGAACATACAGAAATATGGGAGACACCTCATGTTATGCCAAATTAGACCTAGTCTGATCCTGATTACGCTGCGCTCTACTAGTCAGAGTATTCTCTGCTTCCTACAGCAGAACATTGTTATGTTTATTTTTAAGGGCGGATACGTCCCTTTCACCTTAAGTCCGTCCTTGATTATAGAGTTAGGAAGTGAAACTTGAAGCCGCTTATATTTTTATGCAAAATTACTTTAAAAATACTTTAGGAACAATAGCCAACTAGGAGAGCATTTCCTTGTGGATGTTACATCCCAGTTAACTGTATGTTTAGGGAGTTTTTGACCGAACAGGAAGTCTCAAACCTGAATTGCAAAATAATCATAATAAAACAAAATATAGAATATACAATATTGTGCTTATATTACTCAGCGCTTTTTCATTTATATCAGAGCTTAAACAACTTGTACACAGCTGACTGCTTATCAAGTTTTTATAACATTGGGTTACAAGGTCTTAATGTGTCAAATGTCTTAAAACCCTTTACCTGTGTGAGTTTCCAAGTTTTTAAGGAGACAGAGCAGGAGGCAGGGGATTCCTGAGTTGACCCCTGGTGGGCCCTGTACAATCTACAGACATCTGGACTTCGACCTTGGTAAAAAGCAGGTTCGAAGTCCTGGGAATTTTGACCCAGGTTGACCCTTTCAGACAGAAAAAGGACCCGTGTTGATCCGGAAATCACTGGGTACAAATTCGGAATCAGTATGTTTGACCACCGGAAGTGAGCCCGGCAGTTCAAATCCCGACGTCGGAAGCCCGATGGAGGCGATCCCAACAGCGGAGGTAAGTTTACTACTCCTAACCCTTTCCCCCCCTAACCCACCTTAAGGGGTGCCTATCCCTAACCCCTCTCTCCACACCCTAAACCTAACCCACCCGGGGGGGGGGGTGTGTGCCTAACCCAACTTCCCCCCTTAGTGCCTAAACCTAACCCCCCCTTCCCCTAGCCTATCCCTAATCCTCCCCTGGGGGGAGGGTCCCTAACCATAAGTCCCTCCGGGGGGTCCCTAAACCTAACCCCCCATCCCCGGCTACGTGGATACCTGCCCCTGGCATTGGACGATCGGTCTGGCGTACTGTCGGAGTTCCGGCGCCGGAATTAACATAGGCATCGGTATTTCGACGCCTATGTTAGATCCCTTGTCGTGATTACACTGTCGGTATTGAGACTGGCAGCCATGCGTCCGCCGGTCTCATAACTACATACCCCTAATGTTTGACCTGGCAATTTGGTTTTCTGTGTGAAAGGGGTATAAAGGGCTACATCATTTGAAATAGGTTACTCTCCTTTTTCAAATAAGGGTGCCCCTGAAGCCAGGATGTGGTGAATATTTAATTTCTGGACTTTATAATTATTTCTGTAGTGCAAAGGTGTTCTCTGGTGATGACACATGATCCCCAGAGAATAACTTCCCTGGGGTACCATTATTTAGAAGATGGTGACCCCCTTCCCCATACTCTTGTTTAGCTCCCCTTTTTCCTTTATTCATTGGCTTTAGGTGCCTTTCAATATTTCTACAGTCTTTTGCCTAGCATGGGCAGAGCTTAATGATATTATGTCCCAGGCATGATATTCCGAGTCTGTGCGACAGCAAATATAAGTAGGGACTTTTGTTAAGTCCCTGCCCGTACCACCTGCCATTTGAGCCAATGCAGTGCTCTTATTCAGTGAGTGGCCATCCTGAGCCACAGGGCTATATACACCACAGTTTATTCATGTTTCATTTAACAGCAGTAAGCTAGTAGAAGCAATAAATTCAGGGCTGGCAGGAGCTCTATAAGCACCCTATGAGATTAGCTCCCCCCCCCAACCGCTCCCTGTTTTTCCTCTAAGGAGGCGTTAGGTGGGAGCAGCATCCTTTACCTTAGATTGGGAGTACAGCGCTGTACTATGACATAATAGCCCAGAGCCACAGGTATATCTAGTCCTAGAAGAGCACCAGCTGGCAGACTCATACAATACAAGCAAACGGCCACATCGTTCCCTGGTCAGCAGCCGGCACTCTGTGGAGGGTGCTGGGACATTTAAACAATGTCATTATATTATGTAAACCATTCAGCGTTTTAGTAGCAAACCTGATCAGCAATATGTTTTACACAGGAAGACAGATTCTAATGCAGATTAAATTGTAGGGGATTGGTCACCCAATTATAAAATGTTCATATACCGATTCTATTGTACTTTACAGTTTTATTTCCTTTAACCCCAAATACTGAAAAAGAGAACTAACTTGGCTTGGTCAGAACGTGGGAAAAATCTGTTATGGAAATATCAGGCACTTCCATGACAACAGTGCTAACAGCAGCCCACACATCCTCCCTCTGGAGACAATCCGCCTGTGTCTACACAGCTGCTATGATACACGGATGTCCACTCACTGAATAAGAGCCCGGGACTTTACATCAATATCATTCATTTACTGCACACTGGCCTAAATTACTTTTTAAGGCACGAACTAATAACATAAAAGCTTAGGTGAAAAACAGGACATTGGGGTAGATGTATCAAATCTTGGAGAGAGATAATGTACCAACCAATCAGATTGTCACTTTACAGGTGGTGTTTGAAAAATGACAGGTAGGAGTTGATTGGTTGGTCCTTTATCTCTGACTGCACTACATCGCTATCCAAGATTTGATAATTCTCCCCCTAGTAGCAACCAATCAGCTCCTAACTATTTTTTCAAAGAAGCCTGTAAAATGACAGTTAGATGCTGATTGGCTGGTACTTTATCTCTCTCCCAGTTTTAATACATATACCTCTTTATCTCTCTCCACTTTGTCTCCTCCAAGGTTTGATAAATCTCCCCCATTGTCTGTTACATGAAAATCACTCAAATCATAAAAACAGCCTTCTCCAAATGTAGGTGTCTAAAGTAATAACTATAGTAATTTATTTCTACTAACATTACTAATGTAGGTGTTACCGGAAAGAGAGATCCAAGAAAACAAGAGTTGAGCACTAGGGAAATCCCTCATAATTTAGAAACTCCCTCAGTAGCCAATCAGTGGGGGTCCTCTCCTGCCTTCACACATCTGCTATAAACACAGAATTATTCACATGGAAACCAGAGAACTTTACTATGAAACAAAATGTAACTTGTAATGGATTTCCCAAGACTGACCACAGCACAATGTAAACTTGTAAAGCTATTCGCATGCTATAAATTTAAGATGATGTAATGACATTTATCTATAGTTCTACCAACAGAAAATGAGATACAATTTAAAACAAAGCTTAAACTATCGTGCCACAGCCACGCTTCTGTATATACATATATATTTCGAATTCCCAATGCTGGGAGGTCTGTAAATGTTTAACAACCAGGGTTGTGTTTAACATCTATATAAACTAGGTATATAATCTAGTACAGCATGAAAACAAAATATGCCTAATCTGGGCCTCAAAGGAATTCTCCTCTTCTATTTTTGTTACTAATAATATCTAATGCTGGGTTGGGTGCTGTCCTGTTAGCCTATAAAGGGTTACTGTTGTTTAAAAACTAAAGTGAATCTGATTTTAACAGCATTTCAGAGATGCCTAAAGCATAGATGTGATTATATAGGGGGTCACAAAAATGTGGACTTTTAAAGTTAGGTTGCAAGCTTAAAGGTTTTCATCAGAATATGAACGCATACCTTATTTTTATTGTGTTAGATGTATTTTTGTAGTGGCAATGACAACCACTGAGGACAGTTCTATTTTAAATGACAAGGGAGGACCTGCCACTTGTTCTTTATCATCTGTCTGTTTATGCCAGCAAAATCAAGCATAGATGCAATTAACCTAAAAATACAATAGTTTAGGTGTCAATAGTAAGGGCTCATACTTACTAAGTAGTGGATTTTCTAAACCCTCAATTTTTTACAGCCATATTTAGAAGGGCAATAATAGGGAATGCAAAATCAGGCTTACTATACTTTGACAGACAAGCCATCTTTCCAGCGATAGAATCAGGAGTTAAGCAGTTTTAGAATAAGTGGGGTACATATTGAGACCCTTGATCAATCTATGCAGGAAAAGATACTTAGGGGCATATTTACTAAAGTGAGAGTCTTTAGAAGTGGAGATGTTGCCCATAGCAACCAATCAGATTCTACTTACCATTTAACTAGCACCTTCTAGAAGATAATAGCTAGAATCTGATTAGTTGCTATGGGCAACATCTCCAATTCTAAAACCACTCACTTTAGTAAATTTCCCCCTTAGAGCAGAGGTTCCCAAACGCATTCCTCAAGGCTCCCCAACAGTTCAGGTTATAGAGATATCTATGGTTGAGACAAGGTGGTTAAATTAAATTGACTGAAGTACTAATTAAATCATCTGTGCTCAACCATGGATATCTCTAAAACCTGAACTGTTGGGGAGCCTTGAGGACAGTGTTTGGGAACCTCTGCCTAATGGTGTGTACATACGGTACGATCAGTCAGCGATAACGATATCGATGACTGATCTCCCTGCACCTTCCCGATTTGCTGGATGTCTGATATCGATCATCCAGCACACCACCAAAGACGGGCTAGTGATGTAACCTGGTCGATATCAACCAGGTTGGCCTGCATGCACAGGCGATGGTTGATATCGTTATCATCCATACTAGCCCATGCATCGCTGGTCGTTTGAGGGTTGGTAGGCTCCAAAAAATGAACGATCTGAACGATAACGATATGGTCGATATATTTATCGTTCAATCGTGCATTTTTATCGTACCGTCTGTACGCACCATTTCAAACAACTTCATGGTACTAGTACAGGCAGACATCTTGAATTTGGGCTAATAATTATACCAGCTGGAGGCATGGCCACTTTACTTCTATAGTATACCTTTTTAGGAATTATATTGTCATAGTATTATTCATGTGAGATGTTTAGTACCTATATATTAATTAGTTGTACAGATACTGTACATATCTGATGATTATCTTCAGAGTTTAATAAGAACTGGAGGAGTGTTCTTTATTACCCTCCCTTTCCCCCATTTTCCCTTCCTCTTTCTTCCCTCCTCTTACCTTTTTCTTTTCTTGCTTATTTTTATGTATAGGTTTTCAGGTGTATAATGTCACAAGGATCTTGTTACTGCTATCTGGATATTAAGCACTTTTGTGGCCTCACTACATTGTTGTTGAATGCACTGCTCATTGAACACGGGTATATATTTTATACTGTAGATTTGTGTGTTGCAGATTATTGTATATTTATTTATGACCTTGTGTATCGTTTTTTTTATATTTTGTAATTCTTTTTGAAATATATAAAAAAATAATAATAATAATTAAAACCAGTGAATTAATGGCCCGCAATGTGAGGTACAGATATTTAAAAAATACAATCTGTGTGGTGGGATAAAAAAACCTATATAATAATCCTGGTAGCATTTAATCCTTCAGTATTCAAAGGCTTAACTTCAAGTTCTGTCTATTAATAGAATAATAAAGTAATAAACAATAGGATATAACAGTACTTAAACACAGATTAACACATATGATAGGATAGATTTGGTTTCTGGACCGAGGTTGTCTGTAAGATGACAAGGAACAACAGTGCCCCCTTGTGTAGGAGCTGGGAAAGCAAGATGAACTAGACTATTATTGTATATAATGATAAATTCAGACAGGCAGAAACCCTCTAAAGATTGATTTACCCTACTATTTTAAAATTAATTGACCTCTTATTTCAATGCTTTAATCTTTTAAAAAGCAATTTTTCTTCATAATCATTTTATTTTAACTTCGATTAAAAAAAAACGTAATTTTACATGCACTGTTTTAAAAGTTTCTGTGTTTTTCCCATTTATTGTAATTGTGTTACCAGCGTGTGTCACAAATGAAATAAAAAGCTCAAACCATAATAACGATAATAATAAATAAAATAAAAAAAATACAGCACCCTTCCAAACCATCAATCAGCCCCTGTAATAGGCAACCTGGGCTGGTACCACCCAAACAAGCAGTCCACAACAGGCCTAAAAAAAAAAAATGAAAAAAATACAGCAGATAGCACCTTTCTGGACATGTAGTCACTGGAGTGGGTTATGACATCTCTGCAGTTTATGTAATTTCACAGTACAGGCAAAATTTTAAAATATTAAAGATTTTGTATACAATCCACATTTTGTTGTTTTCAAATCTCCTTCTAAATACTAAACTGTACTCTTAAACCATAGCATAAATACAGTTCTCAGGTATACCTCACATATTGGTCGCACATATATATATTTATTCTTTGGACAGCTCTGTGTAATGTATTGGCATTACATAAGCAGAGAATTTCATTCATGCACATAAAGGGGATCCAGTAAAGATGCCGGACGTCAGGATGCCTAATCCAGACGCCCATCAGACTGCCAACGCAGGCCTCCCCGAAGGGATCAAGATACAGACGACAGCATCCTGAAGGTAAGTGTGCAGGTTAGGCTAAGGAATAGGCCGGGGATGGGGGAAGGGGGGGTTAGGTTTAAATGACCTGCCGGGTTGGGTTAGGCTCCAACTGGGGAGGGTTAGGCACCACCGGGGAGAGGTTAGGGATAGGCACCACCTGGGGAGGGTTAGGTTTAGGGTGCAGTAAGGGGGTTTAGGTTTAGGCACCACCAGAGGGAGGTTAGGGTTAGGCACCACCGGGGGAGGTGGTGCCTAACCTCCTCAAATTGTATCACTTGTTCTTTCATCAAGAACAACACACATTCTTTCAATACATCAAGAGGTGATGAATCATTTGTGATACAGTCGTATGTCAATTGTAAATCAACATACGTTGTATACGTACTGTATTGTAGGTGCAATTTAATGTACGTTGGCAGAACCTCACGATGTTTGAAGGTGAGATTCCTCGAACACAGCAGGAACATTATACGGGGATCTTGTACACATGGCTTTTCTAAACATTTTGTAGAATCACATGGTAAAAATCCCAGTGGAATATCTTTGATAGGGATAGAATGGATAAAACCCACTTTGAGGGGAGGTGATAGATTTAATAGATTGTGTCTTAGGGAAAATTTCTGGATACATAAACTTGGGACCCTCGTACCCGAGGGACTGAATGAGTGTATAGAATTTGATCCCTGAACCATCGATTTATTCCAGAATTGTGCCGATTGATCCCATGGTCTTTGTTTGTAATATTTCTATTATGGAATCCAAATCCTGTTCCTATGTTCCTATCGTGTTTTCGATTTGTTACATTTTTACGTTTTCTACTATTTTTAGTACGTCATGAATTTATTTATACATCGATATTATCTGGTTTTGTGAGGGGTCTATGTGGTGATTTGCCCTCATTTAAATTTACAGATAATTATTGTTGTTAAAAGTGTACGATTTATATTATGCACATAATCTGTCATATATAATGTCTAGTTATGGCCAACTATTTTATTCAGTCTTTATTTAGGCATTTTTCATGCGATAATAACTTTTTATAATAAGTATATACTGTTTTTGGTCCCTTTTGCAATAGGAATTTTAATATTCTTTTAATTTATTTTTATTATTTTTCATTATTTATTTATAATTTATAATTAAACCCTTTTCCCCCTTTTTTTTCTTTTCTTTTTATTTATTTTATTTTTTCTTCTCGTGTATATAATTTTTTGATATAATGTAGTTATATTACATAAGGTTTTTCATTTATATGTCTCTCACGTATCTACCTATTTATTTGTTCAATTCTATTTCCATATTGGGTATAATTATCCTTACACCTGCAATCATTCAAGCAGGTATATAAGGAGCATTTGAAGTCAGTAGCCACACCTTTTTGAGAAAGTCAAGTGAACGTGACGAAACGCGTCAAAGGGCTTCCTGACTTTTTACCAGTGTCAACCATCTGAATACCCGACTGTACCTGACGCTACACATAGCGGTATACTACACTCCGGTTATCCTGACTAGGACCAGGACGTTCATCTATGCCAGGACATTTGATTGTTCCAGAAAGCCTCTTTGCACTTGCCCGCACTAGACCACGTGGAGTCCCTGCTCACGGTTGTCTCCGGGGACGCCCGGAATTTACTGCCGTGATATACACGTCTACTTGCATGGTAACTGACCCGCTGGACACGTGCCTATGTGGGGAGAGCTCTCCGGCTACTATAGCGATTGCTGTCATACAGCTTACCTCGGACGTCCTCATCTATATTTGTAACCGTGAGTTATAAGCCCATACATTGAGGCTGGTTTTTTTTATTACCTTTTTTTCTTCACTGTCGGGTATCCAGAAGGCCGTATGGCTATTGTGCATTAGCACTATTGACATTTGTGTCTATTTCTTCACACAGGATACATTGTTACTATGCTATAGCTACTGTCACAGTTTTTGGCAACAAGTGGAGTTCCTATTATCATACGTTTTTTCCTCCAAGGAACTAAACTACCAGTAATTGGATAGCATTTACCTAGTGTCATGACACTCAGCCATTATTAGATACATCTGCAGATTTAGGACCTTGTTGGGGTTTATTGTATGTACATTTATTTGTATTGCCATCATTGTTTCTTTTAATAATTTTATATGTGCATTTGGCCATGTCATTTATATATTAAATATTGTCATTATTATTATTATTATTTAGCAGCGCACGTCCAGTGTGTGTTTTTTGTTTGGTATCTATTATTGGAACTTTCACAGTAGGTTCCATCTGGACTTGCAGCGCAGTATTATTTTACATATTATGTTTTAATACTTTTTCTAGGGGGCACTAGTTAAACGCCGTGTTTATTTTTTTTTTTCGTGGTGTACCACCGTGGGAGGTACACCGTGGGTAATCCTACCAGGAAGCTTACAATATCATTCCCTACCACAACACGTACACCAGGACCAATACATACATAGAAGCAGCAAGGGAGGGGCTCAGCATGGGCTGAATATGTCAAGCAGCTTATTTGGAACTAGCTGAATTATCTCAATCACAAGATTTTTTTAATTATTTTTTTAACCCAGTAATTATAACAGCCATTATCAATCAAAGTACTGCAAAACTTAAAACAGGATTGTGTTTTATAAAAGAGATACTAATAATATTGCATACCTTGCCAAAATTGTACATCTATCACAGGATATTTACAAATGTTATGCAGCAGAATGCAGGCTACTTATTAACCAATTTAGATAAAATAAACTGTATTTTTGACAAGATATCGCAGGAATATGCACTGTGAGCAGATGATAAATGGCCTTTCACTTATAATTTCAGCTCAGTGGTAAATAATCATCTGTCCTGTATAATCTGGTTGCAGGATATGCCTGCAGTGGAGGATGGTTAATTCAAGATACTCACCAAGCACTGACATCAGAGAAAAATCATTGTAGCCCAAGCCCTGAGCAGGGCACCTGAACTGGCCCTAACAGGTATATAAAGGGCTAAGAAGACGCTATTATGTGTTTTATGATTGTTTTAACTTGGCAAAGATATTTTTAATAGCAGCATCAGGTCTGCTTTAAAGTCCAAGTATTGTCATTTGCAAATAGTATTAGGTTTAAAAAAAAAATTGTGCATTTTGCACCTTTCTGAACAGATTATACCAATATCCTTACCATATTCACCAAACACGAGTAATGTGCATTGTCGCCGCTCCACGATTATTGATACAAATTTCACACAAAGCCAAATGACCAGCATTCCAAGGGTGGCATCCAGCAAAAAATTCATAAGGTACCTGTACAGGGGAAATGTGATTACCATGGTGCCTCAATCACAGAGTTTCATCACACTGTCTGTAATAATGTGTAGAAGCATGCTATATAATGGGAATAATAACAATATAATTTAGTTTAGCTTTTTTGACACAGTAGTTTGCAGTTAAAAGCTACTGTAATAGCAGTTATTAACATATGAGGAGTTGGGACCAATGGTAGTAACTATATCGATACCAATATGCTACACAGGCTAAGGGCTATTTGGCTCTTCCCTATGATGGAAGCACCAGAATGACCTGTTTTTGTCTCTTTCTGAAGGTGGAAGAACCAGAATGCCCTGTTCAGCAGATACCGTCAAAACGAGACCCTTTAAAACGTCTATTAAACAGGCCATTTTGGTCCATGTACAGTGGATCCAGAAAGTAATCACAGCACGTCACTTTTTCCACATTTTGTTATGTTACAGCCTTACTCCAAAATGGAATAAATTCATTTTTCTCCTCAAAATTCTACACACAATACCCCATAATGACAACGTGTAAAATGTTTTTTTGAGATTTTTGCAAATTTCATTAAACAAAAAAACTAAGAAATCACATGTACATAAGTATTCACAACCTTTGATGCACCTTCGGCAGCAAATACAGCCTCAAGTCTTTTTGAATATGATGCCACAAGCTTGGCACACCTATCTTTGGGCAGTTTCACCCATTCATCTTTGCAGCATCTCTCAAGCTCCATCAGGTTGGATGGGAAGCATTGGTGCACAGCCATTTTCAGATCTCTCCAGAGATATTCAAATCGGATTCAAGTCTGGGCTCTGGCTGGGCCACTCAAGGACATTCACAGAGTTGTCCAGAAGCCACTCCTTTGATATCTTGACTGTGTGCTTAGGATCGTTGTCCTGCTGAAAGATGAACAGTCGCCCCAGTCTGAGGTCAAGAGCGCTCTGGAGCTGGTTTTCATCCAGGATGTCTCTGTACATTGCTGCATTCATCTTTCCCTCTATCCTGACTTGTCTCCCAGTTCCTGCCACTGAAAAACATCCCCACAGCATGATGCTGCCACCACCATGCTTCACTATACGGATGGTATTGGCCTGGTGATGAGCGGTGCCTGGTTTCCTCCAAACATAACGCCTGGCATTCACGCCAAAGAGTTCAATCTTTGTCTCATCAGACCAGAGAATTTTGTTTCTCATGGTCTGAGAGTCCTTCAGGTGCATTTTGGCAAACTCCAGGCGGGCTGCCATGTGCTTTTTACTAAGTAGTGGCTTCCATCTGGCCACTCTACCATACAGGCCTGATTGGTGGATTGCTGCAGAGATGTTTGTCCTTCTGGAAGGTTCTCCTCTCTCCACAGAGGAATGCTGTAGCTCTGACAGAGTGACAATCGGGTTCTTGGTCACCTCCCTGACTAGGGCCCTTCTCCCCTGATCGCTCAGTTTAGATGGCCGGCCAACTCTAGGACGAGTCCTGATGGTTCCGAACTTCTTCCATTTACGGATGATGGAGGCCACTGTGCTCATTGGGACCTTCAAAGCAGCAGATATTTTTCTGTACCCTTCCCCAGATTTGTGCCTCGAGACAATCCTGTCTCAGAGGTCTACAGACAATTCCTTGGACTTCATGCTTGGTTTGTGCTCTGACATGCACTGTCAAGTGTGGGACCTTATATAGACAGGTGTATGCCTTTCAAAATCATGTCCAATCAACTGAATTTACCACAGGTGGACTCCAATTAATCTGTAGGAACATTTCCAGGATGATCAGTAGAAACAGTAAGCACCGAAGCACAATTTTGAGCTTCATGGCAAAGGCTGTGAATACTAATGTACATGTGATTTCTTAGTTTTTTTTTTTTAGTTCAATTTGCAAAAATCTCAAAAAAAAACTTTTTACACGTTGTCATTATGGGGTATTGTGTGTAGACTTTCAGGAGAAAAATTAATTTATTCCATTTTGGAATAAGGCTGTAACATAACAAAATGTGGAAAAAGTGACGCGCTGTGAATACTTTCCCGGATGCACTGTACGACACGCACAGGCTCAGATTTTGTACTTGGCAAGACCATCCTTAGATCTTGCCCTGCACACCAGATATTTGGCGTAACACAATTTACTGTGCTAAACAGCGTATGTTCAAACTTTTATACCCATACCCACAATTATTATTAATATACTGTTTAGCAGTCATCCTGGTAGCGGAGTCACAAGCAACTCTCCAAAACACATGAAATATGTGTAATACAGTTTAATTATCCCCTTCAATTTGCAAGATGTGTGCTCACCAATATGTAAAAGCTTTAAAGTGGACATGCCACCCACAAACAACAGAAACAGCTATGTTGCAGGATGAATATTCACAGACTATAGCCAGTACTTTGTTAACATTCTGTTATAATTGTCAGACAGGGCCTCATAAGTCATTGGTTCCAAGAAAATTAACAGGATACATACTCTGTTGACAAAATGGATAATTCCAATGTAATTGACAGCTCGACTCTTGGCTACATGCAGCTTAACAAGCCAATGAGGGGTATTCAATATGAAACGTTAACTTCACTGTCGAAGTTAACGTTTCATATCGGAGTTTTTTTCTGCGTTAAGGTATGGTGCGCGCTCCCGCTTATCCCTGTATTCAATATAAAATTAACGAAAACGGGAAACTCCGAAGTTGGATTTGCGTAAAGTTACGAATTTTTCCTTAAAATAATTGTAAGACCCCACTAAAGTTGTAAAAACATGGGGGAACACTATGGGTACCCCCGTTTTAGCCTTTAATTGAAAGTTGGGGATTTAAATAGCCGCAGCAGGTGTTTTTTTCCCGACATTGAAGAAGTGATGCAGAAGAGCACTTATGTTATTTTTTTCATTTTTTAAAGTGGTCCCATCAAATTTGGGGTACATGAAAATGGGTACTAGCATATTTTGGTGTCCCTAAAGTAATTTTTTTTAAATTCTGCATTTGTGCACCTGCCGCTATAATTCTATTCTAGAAAACATCTGCCGCATACTTGCAGAATAGCCCTGCACCTATTTCCCTATTGTTTAACAATTTTTTCCCATTTTTTAATAAAATTTTTTGGGGTGTCCCTATTTTTTTTTTTTTTTTACTTTTTTTGACACAGTTCTTTTTTAAATGTCATTCTCAGGGGTGCAGGCTATTTTTTTTAAGCCTGCACCCCTAAACCCCAATTCTGCACTTTTTTTCGACACCTATTCAATGGTGAAAAGTTATCCCCATTTTTTATCAAAGACTGCTCAAAACTGCGATAAGTCTTTGAAATTGAATAGGGTGTAAAAGTAAAACCTGCGATAATGACGTCATAATTGCGATATTAACGCAAAAACGATGTTATCGCACCCATATTGAATACCCCTGTTAGTCTGTTGTTTTTTGACCTTAAACATAACCTCTCTACGAAAATCGGATCTAATTTTACCATTGTCCATACAGTGCGACTGTCAGTGACAGCTACAGTACCTCTTCATTTATAAGGTGTGTAATGATGACAGAATTCCATACTCACAATGAACAAGGGTCCTCTTTAGTCAGCTGCGACAGGAAGACATTTGTAAAATGAATGAAGAGAGCACCAACAGCTTGTTTAGAAGTGTCAAAAAACCTAGCATTTGAGAAAAAAAAAAAAAAATTATAAATGCATAATGCATTCTGCAAAGATAACACACAACTCTACACTGGGGCAGCTTCCATAAACAAAGAACAGACCCTAAAAGCACTGGCGTGTGCAGCACATTTCATTAGGATGTGCACCTAGGGAAATCCAAGAACAGATAGTCTATGCTGAGGGGTGGGTCTTCAAGAAAAGTTGTTGTTCTTCTGGAGGTCTGTGCCGTACAGCAATGGGTCACCATGGAGTAGAGATGGACATCGGAAGTTGATGGTTAGCAACAATTGATGTTCCCAAACCAATGGAAGTACTTTTTCCATCAAATTGCGGGTTTGGCTGAATTTTTTTCAGCTGGCTAAAATCATAACATTGCTTGATTTGATTTACCATTCGATGCCATTCTTCTGATGTCCATCCCTACCATGGAGAACTTGTAAGTACTTTGCATCAGCATCTAGTCACTTGAAGTGCACGTTTTGGACTGTCGTGTATGCCCGTGCTGCCTGCATGGTTTGAGTGACAGTAGCTGAATGAAAGTGCAGGCAAGGGTAAGATAGTGTGTGTGCTCAGTGTATACGTTTGTGTGTGATGATATACAGTATGTGTCAAAATTTAAGTTAAAGACTGCTGCCCAGCACGCCCTTTTGTGGAGGGTGGGTGTATAAGAAAAGTTTGTTGCTGGTGTGGGGGAGGGTACGTTTCTTTGGGCCTGATCCAGATGGGGACGAAATACCGATGCTTGCAGGCAGGTTTGAGTGACTTTTTATTTTGTACTGCACAAGCATCAGAGTTGCACTACAGCCCTTCACAGTTCATCTGTCAATTTTACCTAAACCCATGGATGCCTATATGAAATGAAGATGACCTCATCCCAGGATTTTGTAAGTATTAAAATGGAGAACGAGTGCTATTTGTCCCTTTTTTTTGGGGGGGGGGGGGGTGACTCCTGACTTCTCTAGGGATTAAAGCCCTGGGATGACCAGTTTAGGGCTGCATAAGTGTATGGCAGGGGACCCCACGCTGTGTGTCTCCCTGCTATACGGTTATCCTCCTTGCTGATTCAGTCTGGTGCCGATTTTTTTAAAATCCGGGGAACCCCACATAGTTTTTCCCCATAATTCCCCAATAACAGGCCAGCCTGAGAGGTCCGGTGCTGGTTATTGCTTTGGGGGGCTGGACCCCAAGTATTTTTTATTTAGATATTTCTATACTTTTAAAGCTAATGAAGCCTGCACAGATCAATGTGATCTGTGCAGTGCTTCACCCAAACTCGCCTGCCACAGCCAGGTCTATGGTTTGTGCAAGTTTGCTGGCAGTTCATAAATCCAGGGTTTCTATTCTATTCTTACTTTGGTCTAAAACATCGACGGGTGCTTTCATATTAAATTCTGTTCTATTCTAAAAGTGTGCTTTCTCAAAGGTTTTTTTGGCCTTAGTAAAATCAGTGGATTGCAAAACAGCTGTAAATTACAATTCATGCTTAGTATTTAGCCCCAGTGGTGTCATTGGGGTTGGTGACACCCAGTGCGCCAAATGGAACACCCAAAAGGGGGTATTGGCCTTGCAGGGAAGCCAGGATGTGTGGGTCATGCAGCACACATGCTGGTTTCATCACTCTTACTGGTATCACCTCTTCCATAGTGGAAATAAGCACTTCACTGACTGGTTGCAATTATAATGTATGGAGATGCTAATTTCCAGGAGATCACTTATCTCAGGGGTTCTCAAACTCGGACCTCAGGACCTCAAACAGTTCACGGTTTCCAAAGAACCCAGCTGGGCACAGGTATATCCAGGGTCGGCCCGAGCCCAATATTTTTGGTAAGCGAAGATACATTTTGGCGCCCCCTGGTGGAATTTGCACACGCCTAAGGTGCGTGCACCCGACAAAGGGGTGTGGTCTCATAGGAAAAGCCATAATTACGAGCGCCGCCCTGTAATTCCAATTATGCTGGGTACATGCCCAGTGCTCTAAGAGCTGCTGGGCATGCTCCCAGTCCCTTTCACCAGTCAATAGATGCCGCATGCATGCGCATGGCATCTATTCACCATTCCCCCCCCCCCGGGACACGGTCACCAAAATAGGGATGGTTGAGAGGCATGCTAAAGGAAAGGTCTCAAAAGAAAGGGGCTTGGTCACACAATAGTATCCCAAATTCAAACTACACCACACAGTAGCACAATCTTATTCACATTACATTGCACAAAGTGCCCCTGATTTACATTACACCACATAGTAGTGTCCCTTATTTATGTTCTGACACACAGTAGTGCCCCTTTTACACAATGCCCACATTAGTGCCCCTTATACACAATGCCTACAGTAGTAGTGCCCCTCAGAGCCGTAACTAGACGTATTGGTGCCCTGTGCCAGAAAGAGCATTGGCGCCCCCCCCACCCCCCTGCCTATTTTTAAATAGGGACATAAAATGTGCACCCGAAAAAGGGCCAAGGAAGAGAAATGGGAGGCCAGGACATGCTGGGGATAAAATAAGAGGAAGCTATAAGTGAAATGATAATAAACAAAAAAATTGACAGGCCCGAACAGCGCCCCCTGCCCTGCGGTGCCCTGTGCCATGGCACTGGTCGCACTACCCTAGTTACGGCCCTGCTTATGGGAGAAATGCCATAAACTAGCCTACAATTGCTATGCTAAATCCATTTGGTCCTGAATAGTGCCTTTCATCCACATGTACTGCTAACAATGGGAAAATTAAACCATGACAAGAATACCTAGCATGTTTGTATTCTGAAACATCACAGCCCTTCATTTAGAGATAGGAACAAATCTAGCTGGCAGGTGCATTATTGCACTTAGGCAAAACCAGACTGAGCCACAGGGGGAGTTAGTTTATTATGTGTGAATGGATGTAGAGTTGGGAAAGGAGAATGTCCTAACTCAATTATAAGACACAGTCTTACAATACCCAATATTAATGTGCTACAGCCAAAACCAGTCAATGTTTGCTGCATGCAACTAAAATTGCATTTGTTCCCCTAACACTAAATTTGCACCCTTTGCTAACTGTAAATAAAGCCCATGTAGGGGCTCATGCATAATATAAATGCTTATCCCTGACGTGCACCTCATTACATCTAGGGAGAATGAATAGGGGACTTAAGGGTTGTGCAAGCATAGGTCAAGTACAGTAAAGATGTGTTAATGTAATTGCTCTGTACTTAGAGGTACACAGAGCTGTGCATATGCCTGTCAGGAGGCTACCTATTGAGGGTGTTCTACCCCTGGAGCAAAGATTCAGGATGATGATGATCAGTACAGGCTGTTGCAGTGTGTAAATTCAGCAGAGCCGTAACTGGACATGGGGGAGACACTAGGATGGGAGGGCATTGAGATGGAATAGCATTGGGCAGGGGAGATGGGAACACTGACCTGGTGTTCCAGTAGACAGCATGCTTGGCCCCTCACTTCAGCTCCAGCACCGCGGCACATACAACCACAGCAGCCTCCAGTCCTGAGCAAGCCAAGCCCTTCTGCAGTGCTCTGGGAGCCCGAACCTTGCTCACAGGCCCCATCCACATGGCTCAGCGCTGGCCAGTTGCTACTAAGTTCCAAAGAGTCAGGTAGTGAGCTGGCAGCAGCTCTGGCTCGCAAGAGCCTCTGCTCGCGATGTCAGCTGGGAGCTCCACTGTGGTGAGGCCACTGACAGGCACCAATGGGCTGCCTGTTATACAAGAAGGGTGATATGCTAAGGCTGCCCCACAGTCCCGTCAGCAACTTGCCCGGGGTCTCATGAAGAGGGAGGCTGCGGCCGCTGTCCTAATTAGAGCTGGGCACTGTAAGCAGCGGGTGTACAGTGCCAGCAGAGAGATAGAGATTGAGGTGGGGGCGGTCGGTGTTCCACCCTGTTGTGCTCTGTGCGGTCGCACAGGCCGCACCACCCTAGCCACGGTCCTGGTGCCCCTAATACAATGCCCACAGTAGTAGTGACCCTAATACAATGCCCACAGTAGTAGTGCCCCTAATACAATGACCACAGTAGTAGTGACCCTAACACAATGACCACAGCTGTATTGGCACTTACACATAATGCCCACAGCAGTGGTACCCATTCTGCAGTGCCCCCATTAGTAGTGGCCCCAGTAGTAGTGCCCTCTGCAGTAGTGCACCCAAAAGTAATGCTCCCTGTATTAGTGCCCCCAGTAGTAAGCCCACAATAGTAATGCACTTGTAACAGCCCCCCTATAAAAGTGCCCCTGTAATAATGCCCCAAGTAGTTAGCCCCCAGTAAATTTTCCCCCAGTAGTAAGGCCACTGTAAAATGGCCCCCAGTAGTAAGGCCACTGTAAAATTTCCCCCAGTAGTAATGCCCCTGTAAAAGTGCCCCCAGTAGTAATGCCTCCTGTAATACTGCCCCTGTAATAATGCCCCCAGTAGTAGTGTCCCTTTAAAATTGCCCCTGTAAGAGTGCCCCCAGTAGTAATGCCCCTGTAATAATGCCCCTAGTAGTTAGCCCCCAGTAGTAATGCCTCTGTAAAATTGCCCCCAGTAGTTATGCCCCCAGTAAGAGTGCCCCCGGTACTAAGCCCCCAGTAAGAGTGCCCCCAGTACTAAGCCCCCTGTAAAAGTGCCCCGCCCAGTAGTAAACCCCCTGTAAGAGCGCCCCCAGTACTAAGCCCCCTCTAAGTGTGCCGCGCACACACACACAAAAAAAACCCCAGAATACTTACCTTAAGCCCCGATCCTGAGTCCGTTGCCATCCGCCGCTCCGCGGAACTATGGGAGAGACGTCATGCCCCATAGTACCCATGGGGGGGGCGGACGCCGGTGCTCAGGAGTGAGCTCCGGCGTCCGTCGTTCCTCGGAACCATGTGAGAGATGCCCGCTGGTAAAATCTCTACGGGCGCCCGGCAAATGGAGCCTCCCTGCGGCGGCCGGGCGGAAGGGGGCTAGGAGAAGGAGTGTGGCAGCAGGGTACACAAATCAAAGCGCCCTCTGCTTGCTGGCGCCCTACGCCGGCGTAACGGGCCGGCTGGCCGTGGGTGTATCAACGGTCTATGGACCACAATTTAAGATCCACGGGTGACCTAAAAAAAAATTAACTGTTTGGGGTCTTGAGGACAGAGTTTGAGAATCACTGACATATGCCATTGTAGTGAACAGATGGTCCAGAAGGACCTCCAATAGCTAGTAACATGTGTGACAAGTGCCCCCAGTGGCCTGAAGTTCTGAGATGTAGAGAATGGCCACAGTATAGAACACCATGGAAGCAGGGGTCAGCCGGCATGAAGATCTACATCATTGGCCATCTAAATGTGGGACAGGTATAATGCAAATACTACATCACTGGTGGTGAAAAGGTTAAAAATTGAAGGTAAAACAAATAAATGGTTAGTTATGCCTCTTCTATGAATTTAAGTCGCTAAACTGAGCATGTCTATTTCACATCAGTACACCCCATCTGTCTTTTAATGGGGAAAATGTAACACTATGGCCCGTATTTAATCACAGGTGAAAACCCGTTATCGACGATAATTTATCGCCGATGATGTCATTTTCACCTATTGTAATTATCCCCATATTCAATTACAAAGAGTTTTCGCCGGTGCGAAAACGCTTTGTAAAAAAAACGGGGATAATTTTTCTCCAGTGTTTAGCTGGCAAAAAAAAGTGCAGAATTGGGGTTTAGAGGTGCAGGCTTAAAAAAAAAAATAGCCTGCACCCCTGGAAATGCCCTCTAAACACAATGTATGTTAAAAAAAAGTTAAAAAAAAAAAAAAAAACCGGGACACCACAAAAAAAAAAATTTTTAATTTTAGGGTTAAAAAAAAATAAAGTAGGGAACACACTTCTAGAATAGCTAAATTCAATCCAGTGGGGTTCCAAAGTATGCGGCAGGCGTTTTCTTCATTGCAGGTAGTAGCTGCAGGTGCATTTTTGAAGAACATTAAAAAATATTTTTAGGGACTTAAAAATATGCTTGCACCCATTTTCATGTACCCCAAATCTGATGTGCACAGTTTAAAAAAAAAAAACAACAAAAAAAAAAAAAAAAAAAAAAAGAGAAGGTGATGAAGAATAGCATTTAGCAAACCCGCATTTATGCACCTGCCGCGGCTATTTAAAAACCCAACTTCCCTTCAGCAGGCAAGAACTGGGGTACCCATAGTGATCCTCCATGTCTGGACATCTTTAGGGGGGTGATGGGATGTGTTTCCGAAAATTCCCATTTTTTTTTTTTTTAGCTGCTCCCAGTTTCGCCGGGTCCCGTGTTCGCATCCATGGAAATTGAATACTGGGATAATCGGGCACGCGCGCAATACTTTTCCACCTAGAAAACAGGCGAAGGAGGCGAAAAGTCCAGCAGGCGAAAAGTCTGGACTTTTCGCCTCAAATTGAATACGGACCTATGGGGTAAATATAATGTTGACTCAATGGCAAGCTTGGTCGATGCTTTAAAGGCACAGGTGGCTTTTGCTACTTATAACATCAGCCACACTTGCCAGGAACTCGCTCATGCCTGTAATTCGCATGAGTATCTGTTCTAGCCACAGAACCTTATAGTTGGTGATCAGGCCAAAAAGAATGATTATGAAGTGGCACTTTAGGCCAAAAACATGTCAATTTGGCCCGATCACCAGACATTTTGACTAAGCAGTGCAAAGAAATGGGTAATTTAAGCCAAAAACAGCTCAATTTAGTTTATCCAATATAGACGAAATTCAAAATATCACTGTGTGAGTTCAAAGTTTCCAAGAAACATGGAAATATGGTCAGAATCAAGCAGATTGTATAGAGCATGATGTAAAACAATGTTGACCAAGATGTGATACACTTCCAAATTCAACACAGATTCCGTTTGGTGCTCACACCAAAATCTGTTTATTTGGGGGTTAAGTTCGAAGAATAATTTTTATTTAAAACAAACAAACCATATTCTCCAGGGTCGTCTTTCTTCTTTTGGTTCCTTCCAGCGTTTTACTGAAAAACAAAAAATGTTTCATAATTAATAAATCATTGAGAATAAAAATAATTAAAAAAATAAAAGGATGATAAACTTACAATTCTGTACCTTCGTAATATGGGTGCTAGTGATTGAAATGGTCAGGTAATCAGATCCGACAATTGACTTTGGTATGAGCATGTATGAACCATTAAAAAGGGGGCTTTCACATTCGGTAAGCCACGCTTACTCACGCAGCAAAGGGACTCACAATCAATAGGATCAACCACTAAGACTGCATGCTGTACAATTTGCATATGTCCATATCTCAGTGTGTAAAGCTAGATGCACACCTAACAAATATGAGATATGATACACAATTTTATTTTCTGCAAGATGAATGATCCCAAAAACAATCAATCAATCTCCAGTCTACGCACTACACAATTATCATCCCTACCTGTGCGTTAAAATGTCCCTAAACAACACATTTGCAGCACAATATTTACTCATCGTTACAGACAAATGCCATGCAACAGGTCAAATTAGATCTCCACATGACAAATCAAACTCGGATGCTCTGTA
The DNA here is from genome assembly GCA_031769625.1 of Taudactylus pleione. Lineage (NCBI taxonomy): Eukaryota > Metazoa > Chordata > Amphibia > Anura > Myobatrachidae > Taudactylus > Taudactylus pleione. The sequence goes on along the minus strand of JAUIMM010000085.1, from coordinate 14,530,090 downwards.
CATACTGTACAATAATTAGATTGTGCAGCCGTTAATCAGCTCTTTTGCCCAATTATTATACCCAGCTTTAGGGGCAAATCAAATTAGCTGCACAATTTATGCAGTAAAAATTACCGCTGTCATCACAACTTTTTGTTTTCATTTACTTGGGTATGCATGCTTCCGATTCACACACTATTCAATTGAAAATAAAATTTGCAATAATTTTCACTGCAAATACCTGCAGGATTTTTTTTTTTAAATGGAGAACAGTCTGTACCCTAAATAAATAATAATTTGGTAACAGTAATAATGTTTATTACTGTCCCAAAGAAAAATATTCTGATATCTAAAAATGGCTATTTGTGCAGTTTTGTTTTTTTCAAAAAAGTTAAAACATTTGTAAAAAAACAATTTTTTTATCATTTAATTATAATTAAATTATAAACAAATAAAACAAAGGTGCAAGAAAATAGAAAAAAAAATGGTGATTTGGGGGTAATTTTAGGCCAATTTAAAAAAACAAATTGTAAAAAGCAATTATTTTTCATTTAAATAAGTAGTGAAATAAAATTTGCAGTGCATAAATTAACAGAAAAAATATATTTGAGGCTATTGTTTTTTGTTTGTTTTATTTTTAACAACCAGTAGTGACATGTAATTATTGGACTAAATAAGCCAATCGGAAACTTACAATTACCAAATTAATCATTAGGGAATGGTGGGGGAAGGGTGTGTCCAAAGGGTTCTGAAATATGTCTCAAGATTTTTAAAAGAGTTACACATGCTAGGTTTTTGTCCCTAAAGCCGCATATCCACTTGCAGATAGTGGAACGACAGTACGATTACAACATTGTAATCGTACAGTCGTTCCTCATCCCCTGTAGTGCCTACACTGAACGATAACGTTCAATGCAGACACTCTCCCTCATCCCAGAACATACACAATCTGTCATTATCGGCAGATTGACCAGCATGTTCAGACGCTGATTGATGTTGAAAACGACCAGCTGGAGAGTGCATCCCTGGACGTTTTTGACATTTTAATGCCCGATTTGTTAACGATTAATGATCGATTGAACGTTAACAATGTTATTGTTCAACCGCTCATTTTAATCGCCTAGTGGATACGCGGCATTAGACTCCAAAAATGACTAACTCCTGACAATCAAGACCAGCAATCCAACAGTGGAGCTGGCTAGCCGGTGGTCCGCACCCTGCCAGTGTGGGAAAGTGGGACAGACAATTAGAGGTCCGTGCCTGCTAGCGGCCAGTGCCCTGCCTGTAACTACGGAGTGCCTTCTCCTTGGAACCACAGCCACTGATCACTTAATAGAATAACTTGCGGCATTCACTACTAGTGAAACCAGCACCCTGTACAGGTCTATTATATAACCGGCTATATACCTCCACTACCATCCACATGGACATTACGCGTTAAGAGACTGCGTGTAATAACACTTCACTATAGAAGGAGTTAAAACTCAAGCTGCATATTTGATACTTGAGATATTTGAGAGCTGGCTACAGTAATTTGTTGCTCATTTATGCTACATTGTGTCCTTCATTGTTTTTCTTTTGAGTCTATGAACTACAGTCTTACTATATACTATTTATCCATCTTATATTGTTACATATGAATGGACTAGTGTACTTGACTGAAAACCATACTGTGAACATCAGATTGTTTTTCATATATTTTTGCTGTCATATCACTGATGCTGATTAGGTGCCAATATTATATATATTTTATTTGTTTGTACTTAATAAAAGAATAATAACGTTGGACTCATCAACTGTGTCTGTTTGAGCGCTCCTATGGTTTGTTTTTGTCAGCAGAATTATCATTGGGCATAGAAGAAAAAGGATGACTTCTATATCTGTGTGCTGTGCATAGTTTGACCCCACTGACTGGTTGCAGTGAAGCTGCAAGCAATTATTGTTTTGACAAGTGTGCCAAATAGTGGTCTTCTGCTTTTGCCATGTACAGTACATGTGTGACTAATTAACAATATTATTCTGTTGCTTGACTTCCCACCATCATAGCTTGTTCTAAAACCAGATGACCAATAAAATAGTGAAAATATTTTTTTTCTTTCATTTTAATAAAAACCATTATATACAGTAACTATTGATAAATCAATATATAAAATTCTCAGTATCCAGACACGGATGGCTAATGATAAACACAATTTAAAGCAAAATCCATACTAGAAAAAAAAAATAGCACATAGAAAACTGAGACCACCCATTTGGTCTTAAAATGACTAAAGTGGAGACATCAATGCCAAAAAGAAATGAGGTAAAATATCTTTAAATAGTATTTCAGTAAAGTGTTCCACGGAGTGCACAATTTGCTAATGTGTTAGATTCAACACTTTAAATTTAGTAATGTTTATTAAGTTGTATGTGTTACCATGTACTGTGCAAACAGAGGCTATATTGTACATGTACAGTACTGTGCAAACAGAGGCTATATTGTACCATGTACAGTACTGTGCAAACAGAGGCTATATTGTACCATGTACAGTACTGTGCAAACAGAGGCTATATTTGTACAAACAAATAGAGGATAAACGCTCATCACACAGCATTTTTCAGCATTTCAGAGCTAGAAGTCAGAACACTCATCCAAAAACACACACTACGGTTCTTAGGAGATTGGTAAACTAGCAAAATAAGAAAGTACTCCAACCTCCAAATGGACAAAAAAGAGGCTTCCCATAACAAAGAGCAGCTGAGAGGTATGTGGGCAACATGCTAAATGGAGCAAAAGCAAAAATATTCACTGTATTTTTTGTTGTTTTTTCATTTGCTGCAGAGGTAATAATATAATTCTTTTAAATAAAAAATTAAATGCAATATGGTACCAACAAATAAAATAAATAAAACCACATTGATGGATAGAGGTTTTCACTCTATGGGGTATATTTATTAAAATGATGAATTGTCAAAGTTTTCCCCAGCAATAGAACTTTTCCCGAGTCCTTATACATCAAAGATCTCTCAGAGGATAGCTTTTTCATGCAAAGCATGTGGTAGTCTATGTCCAAGCATCAAGGTAGCAGTACCACCACAACACTTAGGGGTAAATGTAATAGGGTGCGGAGTTCTGACTTTGGCGAGTCCCATGCGAGACTGCCCGATGTTTTAAAGTAGCAGTTATTTAACAAGCAAAATTAATATGGTTTTGCCTGTTACATAACTGCTACTTTAAAATATTGGGCATTCTCGCATGGGACTCGCTGAAGTCAGAATTCCTCACCCTATTACATTTACCCCTTGTTCTGTTATCACCATTTCAGAACAATCAGTTAAACTTTATTCGTCTGGCCTTTCAGTTCACTACGCAAGAGTGAACCAGCTAGCTGGGTCCCAAATGTGATTATTCCTTTAGACTCAAGGGCAAAGCAGTAAGTTTACACCACCCAGGACAAGTGTCACCAAAGTAAGAGTATCATTCTCAGTGAGATTATAACTATAGATTGTGACACAAGGCTGATTTTCAAAAAAGACTCCTATCACCGCATTTTCAGAAATAAACGTCCGTGCATTTTAATCAATAGACCTCTAATTTGTCCCAGGGGACAGTAAATATGTCCACAGTTAACCCTATACATTCATACTTTGCTGCTTTGTACAGAAACACCAACAATAAGTAGGAAAGTACTGAAAACTAACAATATTGATGCCTTAAATGGAATGTTGGCATATTGTCATATTGTTGTAGATAATCTAAAAATGTTTGTTAGAACAACGCAAGTGAAATAACCAAGAAACGTGTACAGTTACGTCCATATATATTTGGACACTGACAATTTGCGTTATTATAGCTGTTTACCAAAACATATTCAAGTTACAGTTACTGTATATAATTAATATAGTTTTAAAGCACAGCCTATCAGCTTTAATTTGAGGATCCTCAAATCCCAATTGGAGGAAGGGTATAAAAATTACAGCTGTTTAATATGTAGCCCCCTCTTTTTCAAGAGACCAAAAGATGAGTTGCTGCACTTCGCCGGGCTAGAGGGGGTCCTGCACAATACTAGGCATCTAGTCAATGACTTTTTGGCACTTCAGTGTATAAACATTGTACATTAATCATGTTGAATATATTGTAATTCAGCTGTACTATTTTAGTCATGACAGTTATACACAATGACATACAGTACTGCTTACATCTATAACATCTATTACTGTGCATCTTCTACTAAAACTTAACTTTTTCGGGCAAAAACTGGACATTTTGTGAAAGACAAAAACTCTTCTGTAACAGCAGTATTTTGAGATTACTTTTTGAAATCTTTGTAAAACTGCACTGTAAGCATTCAGTTTGGTCTAAAGCATTGTGTAATGAATGTTTTCCATATCAATGTATATATAACCTTAGCCACCCTGGATTGTGTGCCTTGTGAACTTAAAAAGCTTTTGTTTTATCTTTACATGACCTTACTATGAACCTTACATGGGTTAAAAGCACACTACCCTGATATGTTACTTTTCATTTGTATTTGTCTAATGTAAATAATGGATTAATGTATAATTTATTTAATCAAAATACATTTTTAATTCAAATCTATATTCATTCTGGTTGTTTTGTCATCTACTTATGGACTTTCAACTGACACGTATAGAGTACACAATAATATATCATACTATATTATATAATATTTATGCAAACAATACATATGATAGTAATATATACATGCGCACACACACAAAATATATATTACATATATACACACACACACACACACACACACACACACACACACACACACACACACATACGCACTTTAAAAAATAGAAGTGTTAATAGTTTACTTTTATCAATTAGCAAAATGAATGAACAGAAGGGGAATCTAAATCTAATCAATATTTGGTGTGACCACCCTTTGCCTTCAAAACAGCATAAATTCTTCTAGATTCACTTACACACAGTTGGAACTCGGCAGGGATGTTATTCCAAAGATCTTCTGTGGCTTTAGGCTTGCTCAAATCTGTCAGTCTCTTCATGTAATCCCAGACAGACTCGATGTTGAGATCAGGGCTCTCTCAAAATAAGTTTTTTAATCAAATCTATATTCATTCTGGTTGTTTTGTCATCTACTTATGGACTTTCAACTGACACGTATAAGGGTACACAATAATATAATAGGGCAGATGTATGAAGCTCTGGAAAGTGATAAAGTGCAGAGTTATAAACGACCAACCATTCAGCTCCTAACGGTCAGGTTACAGGCTGTGTTTGAAAAATGACAGTTTGAGCTGATTGGTTGGTTATCACTCTCCACTTTATCACTTCCCAGAGCTTCGTACAATTGCCCCATATCACTTCCAGGACTCCTTGTTCTTCTTTACACTGAAGATATTATTATTATTAATAATAACAACAACATTGGCTGTAAATTTGGGGTCACTGTTCTGCTGCAGAATAAATTAGGATAAGTACCTGCCTGTATTTCTCAGCACTGAGGACACCATTAATCCTGACCAAATCCCCAACTCCATTTGCTGAAATGCAATCCCAAACTTGCAAGGAACCTCCACCATGCTTCACTGTTGTCTGCAGACACTCATTATTGTACCACTCTCCAGTCCTTTGGTGAACAAACTTGCTTCTGCTACAGTCAAATATTTAAAATTTTGACTCATCAGTTTTCAAAGCACCCGCTAACATTTTTCTGCACCCCAGTTCCTATGTTTCATGCATAGTTAAGTCACTTGGCCTTGTTTCCATGTTGAAGGTATGGCTTTTTGACCATAATTCTTCCATAAAGACCACTTCTGGCCAGACTTCTCCTAAAAGCAGATGTGTGTTCCTGGGTCCCACTGGTTTCTACCAGTTCTGAGCTGATGGCACTGCTGGACATCTTCCAATTTCGTAGGGAAGCAAGCATGATGTGTCTTTCATCTGATGTACTAGGTTTCCTTGGCCAACCACTGCTTCTACGGTCCTCAAAAGAGCTTGAACAGCACTTCTTGAAAGCCCAGACTGCTTTGAAATCTTTGCCTGGGAGAGACCTTGCTTTGGTGTTTTGGTTTTGGATCTGGATTGGTTTTGACAAAACCTCCCCTACGTGTTTTGTTTTCGTGTTTTGGTTTTGGAACTGGATTTTTTCTTTAAAAAAAAAATCATAAAAACAGCTAAAATCACATAAAATGGGCCTGTTTTTGTTCCTACAGTATAATTAACCTCAATAACATTTATTTCCAGTAATTTCCAATTAATTTTGACCACCTCACAATATTATTTGCTTAATCTAGTTAAGGCCAAAAGGTTGCATCCAGCTAGCTGGCTGGCTAAGCTAAGTGACACAGTCGGCAGCACTAACATGTGGCAGTTGAGTTTCTAATTTCCAACACGTATACAGAGTGTTACACAGTGTGGGTTGGATACACCAATACTGCACTTACTGTGACAGCAGTGTTGGCAGAGCGGGGTTGCTGACTGTGTCCTCAATACATGGAATGGAAGTGCTGCGGTACTGGCAGTGTCCTCAGTGAAGGGTACCAGTGATGTCTGCAGTGCGGGGGTGCCAGCGGTGTCTTTAGTGCAGGTTTGCTGGCTGTGTCAGCAGTGCAGCGGTGTGTTAGTGCAGGTTTGCTGGCTGTGTCGGTAGTGCGGGGGTGCCAGCAGTGTCTTTAGAGCAGGTTTGTTGGCTGTGCCGGCAGTGTGGGGGTGCCAGCGGTGTCCTCATTGCAGGTTTGCTGACTGTGTCGGCAGTGTGGGGTTTGCTGGCGGTGTCCTCAGTACATGGAATGGCAGTGTTGTCAGTGAACGGTACCGGAGGTGTCGGCAGTGCGGGGGTGCCCAGCGGTGTCCTCATTGCAGGTTTGCTGACTGTCGGCAGTGCAGGGGTGTTCTCAATGCAGGGTATCGGCAGAGTGGGGGTGCCAGCGGTGCCCTCTGTGCAGGTTTGCTGACTGTCGGCTGTGCAGGGGTGCTGGTCTTGTCCTCACTGTGGGAGTGTCGGCAGTGAGGGGGTCGCTGACTGTGTCCTCAGTACGTTGGGCAGCAGTGCCAGCAGCGGTGGTGTCGACTGCTGCCAGTGGGGGTGCTGGCGGTGTCGGCAGCGAGGGGTGTCGGCGGTGTCAGGCAGCGGGGGATAATGGGCGCCATCTTTTATTCTTCCTTTGTAGTGTTTTCAATGGGCTTAACGCTGATTGGCTGAGAGCCGTGACAGACGGCTCTCTCAGCCAATCAGCGTTAAGCCTGCTGAAAACAAAAACTTGCAACTCGACAGAGGGGTTGCAGGGTTTTGCCTCGGGTCAGGGATCCGGGGCAGGCAGGGAGATCAGAGCTACGGTCGGATCGCCCCGGCTCCCCGAAATTCGGGTGGGTCCGGTTCTCAGGGAACCGAACCCGCTCATCTCTAATACACACACAAATATATATATATATATATATATATATATATATATATATATATATCACTCCCTGATCAAAGTGAGGTCATCAAGCAAACGTGATGACCAAATTTGGTTGTGCTCTGCAGCATGTAGCAAACCTAACGTCAACACGCGCTGCAGCCTTAACTATGGGACCAGAGAGAACTGGGTAACACACAAATATATATATATATATATATATATATATATATATATATATATATACACATACACACACACACACACACACACACCCTATCCCCACAGCTGTCCCCGCTGTAGGTTTAGGGCATGGCCAGGCTGCAGCTGTCGATGGCTGCATCGGTCAAGTGAACTGTCTGTTCATACATTTCCCTGCCTATTGGCGCTGCTATCTTGTAGATAGCAGCGCCGATAATGACAGGGGCACATAGTTCTCTTTTCATTTACCGCCCAGCCCCCCAATCAGACAATCAGACATGGGGGAGAAGCTGTATCAGCATACATAATGTACGCTGATGCCGATTCGGTGGTTAATACATCTCCCCCCTGGACCCATTTTCTGTACCCATGCTAATAGGTACAGATTTCAACAATTAATATTTCCATTGCACCCCCCTACATGTGTGAGATTTGTAGTGCTATATGTTTCTTGTCTACTTTATTGTACTGCACTGTTTTACCCTGTACTGTCTTATTGTTTTGCCCTCTGTACAGTGCAGCGGACCACTTGTGGCACCCTATGAATAAAAATGTAATAAAGAAACATCACATTTATACAGTTGTACTCTTGGTTGCTGAAAGAGATCCCTTCTGCTAGTTACATATAGATCCCCAATACCCACATATTGGATAGTATAATGCATCATTTATTTTGTGCATGCGCCCATTCATGTCATTTCAATTACTTTTCCCTGATGAGCGAATGAGGCACACGATCGATCGTACTACGACAGACCTTGTGCAATGAAAAACAACCAATCGTGCCGATGGGATTGCCAGGAACCCCCTCTGGGGAATCATATGTGAATCTTATCTTAAGCTGGTCGTGCAGGTGTATGGCCAGCATTATAGTACATGAAGGATCCAGCCGAAAAAGAACAGAGGGAAAATCCACTGTGTCCCTGCTGCTTACATCCTTGCTAGAAACCCTTACTCATAAATTTCTTCCACAACATGACAGCAATAAATGTAGAGTAGATGGTGCCAGCAGTGTAATATTTAAAAGCACATGTGCTGGAATCCACCGTATCTTCATTGTCAGTGGTAACGCAATGGGTATTTTTGAGTAACAGCCTGGGCCTATATTCCACAACTGAGACTACCGCAAGCTCTGATTTATGGTTTGCCGCTAGTGATTATATCTGCATCATATGATACATACGTTTCTTATGTCTGGGCTAGCCAATTCAGTTTTGATGTCAACTGTCTGGTGTTGCACTAATTTCATCAAAGCAGGTATGTTAAAAGTATTCTGTTTTTGCTGCATATATTGCATTTATATAACACTGCATTATACGACGCATCATCAACCTTGACCACCCAGTTCCAAACTCCAGAGAAAAATTGCTGACCTATACCAAAAGGACTTGTGACAGTCACATAAGTGAGATTAGCATAACATGGACATCTAGTGGTGCACTGAAGCATTGCAAACAATTTTACTTTTTGTTACTAAAAGTATAGATCTGCTTATAAAAATCAAACAAAAAATACAGGACATTGATCATTTGAAAGCAAAATAACTGTATATTAGTTTCAGCAAGGAAACGTAAATGACTGAAGCAATATTCCAGGATACAATTAGCCATAAGAAGCTAGTGATGTCACTGGATCATATTGAATGGTCTACAAAATACTGTCTCCAAGTTGGAGAAAGGACTGGAATCTATGTGTCACACAATCCGATAATGAATCACACACACAAAATATAAATTATTATAATATATATACATACACACATACATACATTCACCAGCAGTAAAAAAAAAAAAAAATCCATTTCAGAACACCCACATTTTTACAGTTTTTTTTTTTTAAAGAACTTGTCACAATGATATTTCTAATACCCCTTTTACACAGACAAAAATCACAGGTTTGATGCACGTGAACTCGAATCAACCCGGGATTTTTGTCAGTGTAAATGGATCCACCCGGGTCCTGGAACCCGGGGATCCAACACAGGTAGTTTGCAGGGTTGGCCACGGATTGTTCCCATGGCACCCTGCAGTGTGAACGGTACTATACGGGTCACGATGACCCGGAGAGTGACGCATGCCGCCCTATTGGCTGGCTTCTGTGGTGCTTGGAGATCACATCTCCAAGTGTCCACAGAATTGCCGGAAGAGCCAAGTCACTGCAAATCCGGCTCCAGTGTGAACAGTGTCGACTCGGGAATATCATGGGTCGGCATCGGAGTATGAAAGGGGTGTGTTCCGTGTCTGATCCGGATTGGAACGGTGTTCCAACCCCCGGGTCAGACTCGGAACTTTGGTATATAAGTGGTATGTTTCAATCATCCAGTGCTGGCACCTTTCTTTCTAGGAAACCAGGGTGCTATAAGTGCACCGGATGTATCACATGCGGGTATATGGAATGAGAGGAGTAGTGTGGAACCACGGCGCCTGGTGAAAGTGCATATCATAGCGCCCCCCCCCTCCACCTTCCCTGTACTGAACTGTGCCAGTGGGGTATGGACAGCCTGCGGGAGAATACTGAAGTGAAGAGAAAAGCAAAACAGCAAACAGTGGCAGTATCACCATCATTACTTTAAATAGCAAAAGCAGTGACTTTTTTTAAACTCATACCTTAAAATTTAAGTTTAGGATTGTACCTCAGATGTGTCACTTTTAAGCCCATTGAAGCACAATGACTGAATGAGGAGAGAAAGAGGGGATCAGAGAGGAAAGTGCCGATCAGAGAGGGTTGGTGACAAAGCCAATAAGAAAGGAGAGAGGAGAGGCAAAGAGTCGATCAGAGAGGGGTGGTGATGAAAGCCAGTAGGAAAAGGACGGGAGAGAGGTGGTGACAGAAACCAATAAGAAAAGAGAGGGAAAAAGGCAAAGAGCTAGTCACAGGGTAGGGAGGGGAGGGAATTAAAGAGGTGAGAAGTGAATGTAATCAATCTGACAGGTAACGGGAGGTGATCACAGAGGAGGAAGGGCTGGAGGGGAGACAATCTGGGCAGTTGGAGGGAGCATGAAATGTAGAAATGGTAAGCAAATCCGTAACTTATTTAGGATATAGAGTAAACAAACACGAGATAAAACTAACAGGCGGCCATCATACTCTGAAGTGCCCCATGAATTCAGAAACCCTGAATGGCGCCCTCTGTCCATATTGGCGCCCGGAGCTCATGATCCACTGAAACCACCCTCACTGCACCCCTGCATGGAATCAGGGCCGGCGCAACCTACTCAGCACAGCCTGCAATGCAGGGAGGCACCAGGCTGGAGAGGCACTCTCACTGCAGCTGCTGCTGAGTCAGTTCTTGCTGCTGCCAGCTGCCACTGCGCCTGTCACACTGTATGACAGGCAGCGCCGCAGCGGCAGCCTGCTGCAAAAATCGGCTCTTCACACAGTCCCACCCTCTGCTGCTTGCAGTCTGAGCACTGGTTACTTTCGGAGTCCTATGAACGGCTGCCTGCTCAGTACGGATGCCCCAGGGATCCCTGCCCTCTCTGTCTGAGTCCCCGAGACTCCTATCTTCCACTCTTCCCTGGCTGTATTCTCTTCTATTAAATATCTTGTGACTGTCCCTAAGGATCTGTCCCCTCACCGCGAGTCTCCGCAACCTCCTGTCTGTCACTACTCTGACTCTATTCCACTCAACTCACCTCCTGTCCCTAGCCAAGACCCTGCCTCTCACACCGAATCCCTGCCCCCTCTTCTAACCAGTGCGACTATTCTAATCTACTCCCTCTTGGCTAAGACCCCGCCCGACCCCGTGCCCGCTGATATACCCTGTCTGATTTTTCTAATCTCTTCCTCCTGTCCCTTGCCAAGACCCCACCCCCTTTCCTCGAGTCTCTGCTCCTTTCCCAGTCTATGCTGTCTCTGATCTTCATGTACCCTGGACCTCCGCAGGGAGACGCTTCCTCCTTCTGGACAGGTAAGTGCTAATGGTATACTTATGCAATGAGATGGGGTGTATTTGTTTTTACTTGATGGGGTTAATACTATCTGTGCTGGGGATTAGCTGACAGTCACTGCCACGCTCCCTGCATTATCTGGCAGTCACTGCCACGCTCCCTGCATTATCTGGCAGTCACTGCCACGCTCCCTGCATTATCTGGCAGTCACTGCCACGCTCCCTGCATTATCTGGCAGTCACTGCCACGCTCCCTGCATTATCTGGCAGTCACTGCCACGCTCCCTGCATTATCTGGCAGTGACTGCCACGCTCCCTGCATTATCTGGCAGTCACTGCCACGCTCCCTGCATTATCTGGCAGTCACTGCCACGCTCCCTGCATTATCTGGCAGTCACTGCCACGCTCCCTGCATTATCTGGCAGTCACTGCCACGCTCCCTGCATTATCTGGCAGTCACTGCCACGCTCCCTGCATTATCTGGCAGTCACTGCCACGCTCCCTGCATTATCTGGCAGTCACTGCCACGCTCCCTGCATTATCTGGCAGTCACTGCCACGCTCCCTGCATTATCTGGCAGTCACTGCCACGCTCCCTGCATTATCTGGCAGTCACTGCCACGCTCCCTGCATTATCTGGCAGTCACTGCCACGCTCCCTGCATTATCTGGCAGTCACTGCCACGCTCCCTGCATTATCTGGCAGTCACTGCCACGCTCCCTGCATTATCTGGCAGTCACTGCCACGCTCCCTGCATTATCTGGCAGTCACTGCCACGCTCCCTGCATTATCTGGCAGTCACTGCCACGCTCCCTGCATTATCTGGCAGTCACTGCCACGCTCCCTGCATTATCTGGCAGTCACTGCCACGCTCCCTGCATTATCTGGCAGTCACTGCCACGCTCCCTGCATTATCTGGCAGTCACTGCCACGCTCCCTGCATTATCTGGCAGTCACTGCCACGCTCCCTGCATTATCTGGCAGTCACTGCCACGCTCCCTGCATTATCTGGCGGTCACTGCCACGCTCCCTGCATTATCTGGCAGTCACTGCCACGCTCCCTGCATTATCTGGCGGTCACTGCCACGCTCCCTGCATTATCTGGCGGTCACTGCCACGCTCCCTGCATTATCTGGCGGTCACTGCCACGCTCCCTGCATTATCTGGCGGTCACTGCCACGCTCCCTGCATTATCTGGCGGTCACTGCCACGCTCCCTGCATTATCTGGCGGTCACTGCCACGCTCCCTGCATTATCTGGCGGTCACTGCCACGCTCCCTGCATTATCTGGCGGTCACTGCTACGCTCCCTGCATTATCTGGCGGTCACTGCTACGCTCCCTGCATTATCTGGCGGTCACTGCTACGCTCCCTGCATTATCTGGTGGTCACTGCGAGTTTCTCTATATTATCTGGGATCTGGGGATCACTACATCACTCTTTGCATTATCTAGCAGTCACCTTTACTTTAAAATTAACTCTACCCAAGCTACACAGTGCTGCAATCTGCTTTCGTACTAAGATGGGCCTGTCTCAAACTAATACAGGTTGAGTCTCCCATATCCAAAATGCTTGGGACCAGGGGTATTTTGGATAATGGAATATTCCGTATTTTGGAATAATTGCATATCTTGGAAATAGGACCCAAATATACACACATAATGCATTTATGTGTTATATACACCTAATACACACAGCCTGCAGGTCATTTTATACAATATATTCAATATATTGTGGCTCAAACAAAGTTTGTGTACATACATGAAATTCATTTATGTTTCATATACACCTTAGACACACAGCCTGAAGGTAATTGTATACAATATTTTTAATAATTTGTGCCTTATACAAAGTTTGTGTACATTGAACCATCAAAAATCAAAAGGTTTCATTATATCAGGCATGCCAAAAAAAATCCGTATTTCGGAATATTTGGATAGAGGAGACTCAACCTGTAGTAATGTTGTACACAAGTTTACATGAATGGTAAGTAAGGGGCATTGCTGGATGAATAAATTAACTGTATGGCTTATAGTGTCATTTTTAGGCATATAATTTAGCTCAGTAATATACAGCTTTTACTAATAATATCCTATAGGTTTACTTGCTGTTAAACATGTTTGAAATTGCTGTTTTTTCTAACAGCCCGAGAGATGGCAGAGAGGTGAACCCATGTGGGAGGTGTCTGTCGCCAGGGCCGGCACGATACGGTAACCCAGTACTGCGGAAGGCGCCGGGCTAGAGAGGCGCCACCGCCGCCTGCTCCATTTGCCCGGCGCCGCTAAGATTTTGTTACAAGCGGGTGCCCGGTGGCTCCCTCCCTGCAGCCAGAGGCTGGAGCTCACTCCGGAGTTCCACCTTCCAGCTCCCGCGTTGGGTGTAGGGAGAGACGTCATCACGTCTCTTTCATAGTGCCGAGCGCAAAGAGATGTTGGATAGCAGCGGGCGAAGGAGTGGGGTTTTTGGTACATATAGTGTGTCTGTGTGTCATTATGTGTAAGGGGCATTATTACTGTGTGTAATTATGTGTAAGGGGCACTACAGTGGGCATTATGTGTATAAGGCACAGTACTGTGGGCATTGTGTATAAGGGGCACTACTCTGTGTCGTGACATGAGAGACTACTATGTAGTGTAATGTGGATCAAGAGCACTATATGCTGTGTAATGTGGATAAGATTGTGCTACTGTGTGGAGTAATTTGAATTGGGGCTATTATTGTGTAGCCACGCCCCTTCCTTGTGAGACCACGCATCTTTTTTGTGGTGCAAGCTGAAGGCGCCACGCTGTCGCTTTATAAAAGCAGGGAGAGAGGGCGCAAATTTATAGTTTGCAGGGGGGCGCCAAACACCATAGCACCGGCCCTGCATGGAATGTTGTCATTTTTTCACCCACCCGCATTCCGGTACTTTTATTCCTAAACAGCAGGTTCTGACCTGTACTAGCAAATTTGTTGTTTACTTCATTCACCCTCCTTGTGGTCTTCTCTATGTTGGGAAGTCCATACAGAATAAAGAATGGCACTCCACAGGTAAGCAATTAGGTTGGCTTTGGAGGTTAAGGCCCCCATACACGGTGCGATATGCATCTTGCGATGCGATGGATGACAAACCAGGCGGTCCCTACACACTGAGTGATCGAGTGGCCGACCGCCTGATATGTTGGCAGCCCCCACCTGCACATCGCAGCATGGGATCGCACATCACATCCCCAGATCAAGTAAACATGCAGTAAGATCTGGAGGTGTGATGTACAATCCCACGGAAGCGTGCACTTGCCGATATCATGCCCACACACAATACGATATAGCAGCGATATCATACCAATCCGTCAGATTGCCTGCTATATCGCACCATGTATGGGGGCCTTTAGGGAACAGAAACAACCAGCAGCCAGGAACTTTTAAAGACCTTTAAACACAGCTATTTGCTGCAAATTCATTGACCAGGTTTATAATGCGATTGGGCGTTGGGCTGTGGCAATAAGCTGCTAGATGCCCGTTGGATTAACAGTCTAAATAAGATTGGCCCTTTTGGTCATAATGAGATGTTTAGCCTTAATTGCTTTTTATAGCTGGTCAGTTATTTTTTTCCCCCCTTGTTTATTTTTATGTATTTTTGAGCTCTTGGCGTTTCTAGTTTATCTGATCCTTCTATCATTAGTTTTTAGATATACTTAGTTTCTTTTTTGTTAGATTAAATATATGTACAGTATATGTGTATATATTATATAGTTTCCTGTTTTTCTTTCCCTTGTATTGTAGTTTATTTATTTTAGAGTGATTTGTATTCAACACAGTGGCTCTAGGCTTAGAGAAAATGTATGTACCTGCTGCCCTCTAGTGTCTCTTTCTATTATTGTGTATTTCTCTTTTGGCGAAGGTTTTTTTTTAATGTTGCCAAACATCCGCCGGGCATGCTGGGAGTACGTCACAAAGCTGTGATTTCCCCCTGGTCCGATGGCAGCGCGCTGTGGGAGCATTCAGTGCACCTGGGTGTTATCTTGTATGAAGTAAGACTCTTTTTTTGTATTGATTTGTACTGACAAAAGTTTAAATAAACTGAAAACGTTGAAGCGCTGACTGAGCCTTGAGCTCCACAGCCTATTTGTACAATATCTACAAGCCCTGTGAGAGCTGCTGTCCATAGCAGTTTGTGTACCTACTACCCTTCATGGAAGACACCCGAGCCATTCATTAAACCCTCAGTGAGCGAGTGCCAGCCATTTTCCTATCTGTCACTCACTCACTCTCACTCTCTCTCTCTACTATAATAAGACTTGCAGGGGTGGCATTCAAAGCACTATTAATCATACTGGCACCACAGTAGTTTCTACTGTATACACACATATATAGAAATATATCTATAATATACATCTTTAAATTTTGACTTATCAATGTACCCCCTTTTGCAGATAAAACCGCCAAACACACTTGTGGATTTCTTTTTACATTGGAAATCAAATATTGTTCAGGAAGTCCTTCCCAACACTGCTGCAGTCATTCCCACAATTGTGTTGCTTTTAGTTGCTTTATTTCACCCTTCTGTTCCATTCATCCTAAACCATCTTAATAGAGTTTAAGTCTGAAGACTAGGCTGGCCATTCTATGATTTGAAGCCTATGGTCTTGTTCCTTTTCTGGAAGGTAGTTCTGACAGAGATTGGAGGTTATGTTTTGTATCATTATCTTGCTGTAGGATGACCACTTGAACAATGAAGCATAGACCAGAGGGTATTGCATGGCCTGGCAAAATGCTGCACTAGCCCTTTTTATTCAGGGTGCCAGTCACCGACTGGGGAACCAGAAAAGGTGCCCCAGACCATCACACTTCCTCCTCCATGTTTGACTGCTGGGGACACAGCATACTTACCTACTTTCCCGATTTGGCCAGGAGCCTCCCGAAAATCGGGTGGCGCTCCCTGCCCCCTGGAAAAATAGGTAGAACTCCCGGCCGGCCGCTGCCCGCCCCCCCCCCCCAAATCTCAGACAAAACTCCCGCAGCAGGGGGGCTGAGGACGCAATTCTTCGCACTGAATCAGATCATGACCCCGCAGTGATTTTGTGGCCCCGACCCCACTCCACCCCCCATTGCCGGGTAGTATCCCCGGACACACCCCCTCTATCGCACCACACCCCCTGCTTGTCAGACCTGCCCCCCCCCCTAGAGGGGGCTGTCAGAATCTCGGCATGTATTGGTCACGGTAGTTTATTTATTAAGCAATGACTTGTAAGAAAAGCCGTGATTTCCCGGCATGTTTAAGCCCGAAATTTAGAAGAGCAATTTTGGGCTTAAACACGCTTAAGCTTCTGCTTAGTAAATAAACCCCACACGATGAGGAACCAACCTTTTGCCTACTGGACGGCATACAAAAATCTGTATGATGAACCAAAGATTCAAAATGTTGATTCATCAGTCCATAAGATCTTCTACCAGTCTTCAGTAGTCCATTTTTATAACTCTGAAAGTCATGTTTTCCAGTTTTTAGAAACCTAAAAACTTTGCTTTACCCTCTAGCAACTTACTGCTTACTTTTGTACCATTTCAGGTTCATCACATGAATTGCTTTATTTTTAATAAAAATTAAAAATGGGTGTTCTAAAACTTTTGATTCACTCCCCTTACACCTGCTACAAATGTTCCTCTTCAACCACACACTTGGCCAAGGACCAGGGGCGCTGAGAGGGGGGGGGGGGGGGGGGATTACAGGTACTGATTACCCGGGCATGACAGGATCCAGTTTTTAAATTCAAACTTTTTTTTTCTTTATTCAGACACTACGATAATCCTCCACGAGCTGCGGATGGCAGATGAAGCTAAGGGGGGTGGGCGGCGCGGCAGGGCAGGGGTTGGGGTCCCGACCACACACTCACTGTTTCAGACAGTGTAACCCACTTGCAGGAGCTGAGCCGCTACGGAGCTAATAATGGTCTCGCGAGATGACGATGTAATAATCTTGCGAGGTTCGCTCTACACGGCACCACTGTAGCAGGCTCCAGCCTCCGGGCGGCAGGTGGGGACTGGGAGGGACTGTACAACAGTACAGTAGTGGAATGAGGGAGTGTGGCACAGCAAGGGAAGAGCCGAGCCTGCCTGTGTGAGTGACATGACATATCTATATATCTCTCTCTATATAGATATATACCGTAAAATCTATGATTATATACATATATACACATATATATATATATATATATATACACACACACATACATACATACATACACACAGTCAGGTGCATAAATATTGGGACATTGACAGAGTTTTCATATTTTGGCCTCTATTCACCACCACAATGGCTTTGAAATGAAACACCTGACTGTGATTATATATTATATATATATATATATATATTATATATATATATATATATATATGGGATGTGCAGGCTCGGATAGGTTCGAGTTTGCACGTGGAGTTCGGATTTTTCCCTCCAAAAAAACGGAACTCAGAACGAGGCAAAACGTCATCTTACATGGAAGAACATCATCATTCCTGGTCTTTTGTCCAGGAATGATGATGTTCGTCCATGTAAGATGACGTTTTGCCTCGTTCTGAGTTCCGTTTTTTTGGAGGGAAAAATCCGAACTCCACGTGCAAACTCGAACCTATCCGAGCCTGCACATCCCATATATATATATATATATATATATATATATATATATATATATATATATATATATATATATATATATATATACATACATATATATACACATACATACACACACACAGTCAGGTGCATAAATATTGGGACATTGACAGAATTTTCATATTTTGGCTTCTAGTCACCACCACAATGGCTTTGAAATTAAACAAACAAGATGTGCTTTAACTGCAGACTTTCAGATCTAATTTGAGGGTAATTACATCCAAATCAGGTGAACGGTGTAGGAATTACAACGGTTTCTATATGTGCCTCCCACTTTTTAAGGGGCCAAAAGTAATGGGACAAACTAAACAATCCTAAATCTAACTTTCACTTTTTAATACTTTGTTGCAAATCCTTTGCAGGCAATTACAGCCTGAAGTCTGGAACGCATAGACATCACCAGACGCTGGGTTTCATCCCTGTTGATGCTCTGCCAGGCCTCTACTGCAAATGTCTTCAGTTCCTGCTTGTTCTTGGGGCATTTTCCCTTCAGTTTTGTCTTCATCAAGTGAAATGCATGCTCAATCGGATTCAGGTCAGGGGATTGACTTGGCCATTGCATAACATTCCACTTTTTAGCCTTAAAAAACTCTTTGGTTGCTTTTGCAGTATGCTTCGGGTCATTGTCCATCTGCACTGTGAAGCACCGTCCAATGAGTTCTGAAGCATTTGACTGAATAGGAGCATATAGTATTGCCCGAAACACTTCAGAATTCATTCTGCTGCTTTTGTCTGCAGTCACATCATCAATAAATACAAGGGAACCAGTTCCATTGGCAGCCATACATGCCCACGCCATGACACTACCACCGCCATGCTTCACTGACGAGGTGGTATGTTTTGGATCATGAGCAATTCCTTTCCTTCTCCATACTCTTCTCTTCCCATCACTCTGGTACAAGTTGATCTTTGTCTCATCTGTCCATAGGATGTTGTTCCAGAACTGTAATGGCTTTTTTTAGATGTTTTTTGGCAAACTCTAATCTGGTCTTCCTATTTTTGTAGCTCACCAATGGTTTACATCTTGTGGTGAACCCTCTATATTCATTCTTGTGAAGTCTTCTCTTGATTGTTGACTTTGACACATATGCACCTACCTCCTGGAGAGTGTTCTTGATTTGGCCAACTGTTGTGAAGGGGCTTTTCTTCACCAGGGAACTAATTCTTCTGTCATACAACACAGTTGTTTTCCATGGTCTTACGGGTCTTTTGGTGTTGCTGAGCTCTCCGATGCGTTCTTTCTTTTTAAGAATGTTCCAAACAGTTAATTTGGCCACACCTAATGTTTTTACTATCTCTCTGATGGGTTTGCTTAGATTTTTCAGCCTAATGATGGCTTGCTTCACTTATAGTGACAGCTTTTTGGATCTCATATTGAGAGTCGACAGCAAC
The DNA here is from genome assembly GCA_031769625.1 of Taudactylus pleione. Lineage (NCBI taxonomy): Eukaryota > Metazoa > Chordata > Amphibia > Anura > Myobatrachidae > Taudactylus > Taudactylus pleione. The sequence continues at coordinate 14,510,611 of JAUIMM010000085.1, read as the reverse complement.
TGATTTCAAATGCAAATGTCACACCTAGAATAAACTCCAGACCTTTTACCTGCTTAATTGATAATGAAATAACGAGGGAATAGCCCACACCTGTCCATGAAATAGCTTTTGAGTTGATAGTCCCATTACTTTTGGCCCCTTAAAAAGTGGGAGGCGCATATAGAAACCGTTGTAATTCCTATACCGTTCACCTGATTTGGATGTAATTACCCTCAAATTAAATTTGAAAGTCTGCAGGTAAAGCACATCTTGTTTGTTTCATTTCAAAGCCATTGTGGTGGTGAATAGAGGCCAAAATCTGAAAATTCTGGCAATGTCCCAATATTTATGCACCTGACTGTATATCTGTATATATATATATCTCTCTCATATATATCTCTCTCATATATATCTCTCTCATATATATATATATATATATATATATATATATATATATTACAAGGTCCAGCACTACCCGGTTTCAAAAATATATATATATATATATACATACATACATACATATATACACACACACATATACATATATATATACACACATACATACATACATACACGCACACAGTATATGTAACGTGGAGATGGCCGGCACTCCCTTGCCGTCAATCAGATACTTGCATCCAGTCTATTCCTGATTACCTCTCACTTCGTGAGCGCTAGATTTAGTGAGATAAGCAGGTGGCACTCATGACGGCTTCAATCAAATAAATAGACCCACTGGGTTATGTCAACGTTTCGTCCTGACGAAAGAACTAAAGTTCTGAAATGACATAACCCAGCGGGTCTGTCTATTTGATTGAAGCCGTCACGAAAATCTACCAACCTGCTGTGGCCACACCCCCTACAGAGGGGGCCCCGGAAAATAGCAGTACCGGGGCCCAGGATTTCTCTTGGCAGCCCTGCCAAGGACTGTAAGGTCAGTGTTAACTACATCTCTCACAACACAGCTCTACATCCTAGGCCTCCCTCACGGTCACAGTGTCACAAAGCATAGCAGGGAGCACATGTTTAATAAACTGGGATTGTAGCACTATATGGGCCATATTCAATTTGCCTGCGAAAAGTCGAGAATTATCTCCGGTCATTTTCGCATTTTTTAATTATCCCGAATTCAATTTCAAAGACTTTTCGCCTGTGCGAAAAGTCTTTGTAAAAAAATGGGGATAAGTTTTCACCATGTTTTAAATGGCGAAAAAAAGTGCAGAATTGGAGTTTGGGGTGCAGGCTTAAAAAAAAAAATAGCCTGCACCCCTGGGAATAGCCCCTAAAAATGAACTGTGTCAAAAAAAAAAAAAAAAAAATAGGAACACCCCAAAAATATTTAATTTTCGGGTTAAAAAAAAAAATAAAAAAAATATTGGGAACACGTTTTTAAATAACGAAATTAATTCAGAAGGGGTTCCCAAGTATGCGGCAGGTGTTTAAAAGAATGCGGGTGGTAGCGGCAGGTGCATTTTTGAAGAATTTTCAAAATGCACTTTAGGGACTTATAAATATGCTTACCCCCATTTTCATATACCCAAAATTTGATAGGAATTGTTATTTTTCCCCCAAAAAAAATCTAAGTGCTATTCTTCACCACTTCTTCATAGCCACAAATATGTAGCTTCATAGCCACAAATACGCGGCTATTACAAACCCCAACTTTATTCAGCAGCCAAAAATGGCGGGTACCCATAGTGATTCCTCATGTCTGGACATCTTTAGGGGGTCCCAGGCACATTTCCCAAAAATGCCCCCTTTTTTTTTTTTGTAGATCCAAGTTTCGCCAGGTCCCGTTTTCGCTCCTTTTAAATTGAATAAGGGGATAAGCGGCCACACACCCGATACTTTATCCCCACTCTAAACGCCGATGTGGAGCGAACAGTCCAGCACGGACTTTTCGCTCCCATATTGAATATGACCCTAAGTTATCCCAGGTTATTAAAAAACATACACATATTATTAATACTTGAGACTAGTTGCAAGTCACTGGTGACAGAAGGATACAGAGACTTTTTGAGAACAAATTTATTTTTAATAGGACTATTTATCCCAGTGAATATAATTCATTATCAGTGTATTGTTGTAATAAACATGCCACGCGTTTTAAGAATATTTTCTCACCCTACTTGCTTGAACATTATACAATATATGTAGGGTCATACTGGTGTTATGATTTTATAAATCATTTTCATTTTTAAACAAGATAGTAAAATTTCTATTTTAATTTGTTGTGACCTAGTGCACCATCAAACTGTATAGTTTGTTGTTGCTAAATACTTGTACTATATCAATGGTAGCACCTCCTTGGGGGGAAATTGACATTGAGTTAGATGTTATCTTAAGGAGAGGCTCATACACTGGTGCGGTGTTCTCCTCTTTGAACAAAATAGTATAGACAATGGGCCAGATTCAGGAATGCTATTATGATCGCAGCTACGTAATCGCACGCAGGTCTGCTGCGAAAATATGCAAATGAATGCTATCGCAATGCCATTGCACTGCCAGCATAGAGAGGCGGCGCCCACTGCCTCACATAGGTAATACCTTGCAAACCTCCATAAATATCGGTAACATTGAGTACCATTGGCCAGTCACGCAGAATTACAGCAGCCCTGAGCAGCAAGTACTAAAGCTGTGTATGCAATTGCACTGGCTATTTTTGCACGCCCATGCAACGGCGTTCAAACTGACAGACACCTGCATTTCTCCGACCACCCCGCCGTCACCACCCCCAAACGCTCACTGCCTGTCAATCACTCTGCGATGGCTCTCGCACAGTACGCAACAATCGCCCATCTGCATACGCTTTAGCAGTTGCGATCCTTAATGATTAAGGCCCAATGTCTTTTTAAATTTTACATAGGGACATTTTACATAGGGAACCTAAATAGGGCCTAAGGGCATGATTCAGACCCGCTCACAAGTGGGTCGATGTTTGGCCCCTGTGCATGCGCCGCGTCCGGCGTGTGCGAGCCCCAGCGAGCGACTGAAGGTCAGTCGCTCCGGGGCTTGCTACAAGACGGGGCGGCTGTCGATGTTGATTGACAGCTTGCCCCGGTTTGTAGGCTTTGCACAAATGCACTCGTGATGTCAGTAGTGGACTTCCTGCTCTATTAGATCTATTAGAGCAGGAAGTCCACTCGGGCTTGCGGGAGCCGAGACCCTACCACAGGGTCTCCTTGCAAGCCCGATGGTCGTGATAACCTTGACCATCTCCAGCCTGCTCACACAAGCTGTGGGTGGGCACCGACAGCTAAGCGAGCGGGCAGGAGAAAAAAATAAATAAATCCCCGCCATGATTCAGAGCGTGCACTCGCAAACAGCGAGCGGCTCTGAAACAGGCCCTAAATTTCTAAGAACAAATATCACCAAACACATATGAGCTGTATTTACTGTTTACACGTTCCCTAACAAGCATGGCAATTAAAAGCAGTGGCCTTGCAGGAGCTATATTGACAAATAACCATTAGTTATACCCCTTTTCCACCAAAATTCCTGGTCTGACCCGGAGTTGGAACAGGGTTCCTATCCGGATCAAACCCGGAATTTAGCCGGCGCCAACTCGGGATATTCCCGAGTCGGCGCCGCTCACACTGCAGTCGGGTCTGCATAGACCCGGCTTTTCCGGCGTGAAAGTGAAGCCAGACCAATCGGCCGGCTTGCGGTGCACTGCAGGTCATCAAGGCCCGGAGTGCGCCGTACACACAGCAGGGTTTCACGGGTTACTCCAGTGTTAAACCCTGCTATTTACCTGGGTTGGATTGCCGGGTCACTCGACCCAGCAATCCAACCCTCACCCCTTTTACAACAAGGAGCTTCCCGGGTTAACCCTGCAATAACCCGGGTTTTAGCTCCGGTGTAAAAGGGGTATAACTGAATACTATATTATATCTAGCTTCCTTAGGGCTCATTGTCTAGCTCTTCTATTTTTCTTTGTAAAAGATGTGGAGGACGTGAAGCTTTATGAAGTGAGTAGTTATCACACAAAAGTCATCAGGTCTGTAAATCAAATTTCACAGACTGGTTGTTATATTCAAACATTTAGGTCTAGATAATCAAATTATACACCAAAACAATTAAACCAGTTTTAGCTGCCTAAATTTTAACTGGATAGTTCACTAAATGATCCAATTTTGGATAAAACCATGTGATACTTGGGGAGCTCAAAATAATGATGACACACTTATCTCTTTGAAGTTTCACAAACAGACTTAAGCCAGAACTCCTACATCAGTGGCACAATAATCACATTAACAGTGTGACTGCCAGAGGAACCTGCACACAATGCTACTTTATATATTTCTAGAAAACACATTAAATTAAAATATATATGCAGTATTTATAACACTCTTGTAAATTACCAATCAATTTAAGTCAAATAACTATTATATGCCAGATTTATAAAAATACAAAAAAAAATTTACAAGTAGAATTTTTTTATGTTTTCTTAATATGGGTCTATGGGGTAGATTTACTAAGGAGACGATTGTCAAAGTGGTCGATCATCAAATTCACTATGGCAATAGAAAACAAATGGTAAACCAGGCTTGCATAAACAACCATCGACAGACAGCGATGCAATACTGATTATGAAAAGGTGAGTGCAATTACTGCATACTGTATATAAGAACATGATATACTGCACACAGTACACACTAATGTGCATTTCACTATACTTTTTGTGTTCAATGTTGAAAAACACTAACCCATCAGAAATGGCTCATGCAGAGGACCTGAGTGCACCAGAATTCCACCACTCCCTTTTCAACTGAGCTCCATATGGAAAGTAAAAAGTCCTTTTTTCCTGGCTGCAACTATCTATCCTATACAATTATACCTCTGGCGCAATTCAAAGCACCATTTTTACTCCAATTTCAGTAATCCTTTCCTAGAGAATAGATAAAAGCAATACCATAATATACATTAATCCTATTATTCTTACATCAGAAAAACATTGAAGAGTGTATGGATATTAAATGCAGCATTAACACTGATTTGTTGACTGTGGCGTCACTCAGCAGAGTCTAGGTCTTCCAAGAGATACTTTATATTGTCACATGATCAAAGTCTCTTTTAATGAGAGCAATTTTGGTGAAATCGCACCACAGTACTGTGCATCTTCACTGCTGGAAGTCAGATATTAGTCACCTAACCTGCGTCGCACCCAGATTCTCACCCAGGTTGCCAGTGATTGTGAGATATGACCTGATCAAGAATAAATATTGGGTCATGTCCTGGGATTTAATAACAATGGGAGTATTTGAAGACTTACATATTATAGATATACAAAATGTGTAACTTAAAGCTGGGTACACACTGCCAGAGACAGATGATGGTTGTTCAGTGTATATGTGTACCCAGCTTTAGATATTAGATCTATGTTTGGGTCATCCTAAAGAAAATATTTACAATTTGTGTAGCGTTCCCGCTAGGATGTTTATTGGGGCACCGCGCCGTGCGTATCTATTCACCATGAAGAAAGCGCTAGGGGAAAGTCCAGCACCTCCATAAGTGCTGGGCATACCCCCAAGTGTGACAAATTGGAGACGTGTCACAAGTACATTCCCCCTCCCCAGCCGGTCGCACTCCCTGTCTGCTCCCCCAGCGCTCCGCCCTGCCCGCAGTCTATCGGGAACGCTATTGTGTAATTTTGTATTTTTATTCCCAATATTTACCTACAATAGCATATTTTAAACATACTTTAATAAAAAAAAAGTAGGACGTTAAGGACATCTAAACAATTTTAAATTATGTTAAGACTAAGGGCACTGTGGATTGAGCTGCTCTGATTCTTAGAAGACTCAAATACCTTCCTGCAGGAAAACACTGGTGATGATATCACCACCATAACCAGCAAGATCCACAAAAGAGAACATGAAAAAATAATCTAATTAAGCACCGTCTGTCGCCTGTGAAAATGATCAGGTGTCCAGAAAGACACCAAATAAATGTAATCTATGCAAGTAGTGTTCCTCACAAGTCATCAACACATTTAATTATACTGGAGAATAGCAACGTCTGCAAGCTGAGAATGGCTTAAGAAACTGTAGCGGTGGAACACTAAGGTTTTCGTTGTAGTTTCTCTTTTATGTGTTAGTGTAGACTCTCCTAAAATCTTATTTTATTCAAGTGACGAGGGTGGAGATTAAATAATGGTCGAAGGAGGAGCAGAGTGCTGAGTTATACCCCTTTTGCCACCTAAATTCCGGGTCTGACCCGCAGTTGGAACAAAGGCCCTCATTCAGAGCCGGACGCTCTGAGCAGAGCGCTCGCTCTGAATGAGGGTCGTCCTCCATAAAAATGGAGCGTCCTCCTGGACGCTCGTATAGCTGTGGGTCACCACCCACAGCACATACGAGCGTGCAGGATGATGGTCGCGATGGTCTTGACCATCGCGACCATCGCCAGTGCGAACAGAAGCCTGTGGTCGGGTTTTTCGACCACAAGCCCTGGAGTGATTTTGGCTCTATCAGAGCCAAAATCACTCCCACTGACATCACTAGTGATGTCGGTGGGGCCGGCTTCTGACGGTAGGCGTTCCCTTGGGAACGCCTCCTTCTGGCAGGCACGCCCCTGGCACGCCCACCAAAGGGGGCGTGCTGTCAATCAACATCGACAGCACGCCCCCTTTGATCAGACACAACGAGCGAAGGAAAGTCCTTCGCTCGTCGCGTCTGGCGCATGCGCACGACGGAGCTCCCTCCATCGTGCACATGCGCAGTGCACACCATCGACCCACTTGCGAGCGGACAGCCGCTTGCGAGTGGGTCTGAATGAGGCCCAAAGTTCCTATCCGGATCAGACCCGGAATTTTGCCAGCGCCGACTCGGGATATTCCCGAGTCAGCGCTGCACACACCGGAGTCGGGTCTGCATAGACTCGGCTTTTCCAGAGTGAAAGTGGTCGCTTGGAGATGATGTCATCTCCAAGCGCCACTGAAGCCGGACCAATCGGCCGGCTAGCAGCGCACTCCAGGTCATCATGACCCGGAGTGCACTGTTCTCACAGCAGGGTTTCACGGGCTACGCCCGTGTTAAACCCAATTTACCTGGGTTGGATTGCCGGGTCACTCGACCCGGCGATCCAACCCTCTCACCTTTTACACCAGGGAGCTGCCCGGGTTAACCCTTCAAAAACCCGGGTTTTAGCTCCGGTGTAAAAGGGTTATGAGGACAGAGAGATGGTGGAGATGTATCAAGCCTCTCAAAGAGTGGAGAAGTGGATAAATTGCCCATAACAACCAAGCAGCTAGCATTTATCAAGTACATTCTATAAAATAATAGGTAGCTCTATAGTTGCTATGGGCAACTTTTCCACAGAGCTGTAACTAAACATTCTGGTGCCCTATGCGAGAAAGAGCCTCTGTCGCATGTCTGCGCACCCAAATACAACTGCTCCTTACTCTTGCCAGTGCCACTGTGGGAGTGTAGAGAGGAGACATCATGACCTACAGAGTGTGCACAGAGTATGGGTGCCGGCTGGGGTAGGCGGAGCTGAGGGAGATTGACAGATGGCAGGAGCTACTGGGAAGGAGCCTGGTGCACACTGCTGCGGATATACATAGCAGCGGATGACCCAGCAAATAATAATTGCGGTTGGTGGCCGGTTCCCCCTCAGGGCATCCTGCGCTCTGTGCAGTGGCACCGGCTGCACCACTCTAGTTACGGCCCTGCTTTTCCACTCCTAAAAGGCTTGATACATCTCCCCTGATGTTAGAGCTTAGTCTGTTTAGTCTGTGGGTGGGAATTAGAAGTAATTTAGGTATCTAAAGGGTCTATTTACTAAGCAGGGTTAGGAGACAGAGTGAAAAGTGATAAGGTACCAGCCAATCAGCTCCTGTCATTTTTCAAACACAGCCTGTGACATGGCAGTTAGGAGCTGATTGGCTGGCACCTTATCACTTTTCACTCTGTCTCCTAACCCTACTTAGTAAGTAGACCCCTAAATGTGAGAGTGAGGAGTTTGATCTGGATTCTGTATTATTTTAAAACAAATACAACGCCAGTGGGTAACAGTGTTAAAAAAACTCATTCTTGTGGAACACGTATTTACAAAAGTAAAGGAAAAAAAAAAAAAAGTTAAATTACACGTTTTATAAAATTTTCCAGGCTGCACTAAAAGAAACACTGTGGATAACTTTTTATTTTTTTTGTTATATTTTCATACTTGCTACATGTATTAGGATGCAAACATACTTTAAAATCACATGTATAATTTCACTTTCACTATTTGATTGCATAACAGTTGCTATATACAGAAAAACAAAAAAGTACACCTAACCCACATCTAAAGTAAAGCTGCATACACATACACACACAATGATTTTGTTACGATTTTCTGAACGATTTTCTGTCAGATTATCTTTCAGATATTTTAAAGTGCAATGAACGATTTTTTTTAACTACAAACGATTTTTGCATATTCCCTTACTGAAAATCGTTAAGTTGACAAGTCTGACTGAACTACAAACGTGAATGCGCATGAACAATAATCGTCGAGAGTCTTTTTTTACACATTTGAAATTTTGTGAACCAAATAACCCCTTCGCTGCTGTGGATGAGTGGGGCTGGTTATCACATAGGCACCCACAGTGCTGAAAGTGTTTCTTCTAGGGTGGCCAGGGCAGCTATCAGTCACGGACACTATACTGCGTGCAGCAAAAACACGCTCGAAAATGAGGCATGATCACTAGAAAATAGGTGTGTCCTTTAGACGAGCCCCCTTTTCACTACTATAGGAGGCGTGCCCAGCACTCATGGAGATGCTGGGCTGCCCCCAAGCTCTCCTGCAGGGTGAAAAGATGCTGTGCAGCATCTATTCACTCGCCGGGGGAGCATTGCAGCCTTGAAGAGCTCAGAGCTGTAGCAAGCGGAGAAGGCTCTAAAGGTTGTCAGCGTGGCGATCCCAGCAGGGTACTGGAAAAGGGGCACAGCGCATTTTGACTTTAAAAAAGTGGCAAGGTGTGGAGCCCCACAAAAGAAGCCTAGCAGGAACACCATGTGGATAATGTGTCCACTCCTCCACTGCAAGTGGCTCCTCCCCAAAAATAAGCGATTTTGTCTCCTACAGTCCAGACAACCAGTGGGGACCCACTGCAGGTGGTGCCAAAAACTGAATGCTGCCAATGAATACAAACTAAAAATTAAAAAAATAAAAATTTATGAAAATGGTGGGAGAGAGGGACTTTAAGTCCCTCTATTTCCCAAACCATATAACGTAGGTAAACTCATTCAAACTTTGTGTCCAGACAAAAGCTAATGTCTGGTGATCACACTTGGGGTTCTTACCAAACCTGGCTATAAATAATTAAGGGCACTTATTTTAGAAAGTGGTGTCCCCTCTTTCAGATGTTGGGGCCCCTTAGTACTTGTTGGGGTCCTGGCCAGTCGCGGGCGGGGAATCCCTGGCACCCACTGCTGGAGTCCTCTCTTCAGGCTCCTCAAATACGGTCACTAGACACAAAAGTTCAGCAAAAGGATGTTTGTTAACACCGCTTTTAATGGTATATATAATAAAAGCAGATTACAAGAGAGCCAATCGCGTCACTTGGCCAGACAGCAGAACAGCAAGACTACTGCCCACATTAGGCACACTAGAGAAAATTACACTTTTCAATGCATCAGACACTTGGCTGCATTACTTTCTGATACACTGTAGCCTATTAATGTTCATATTTTGACTACATTTTACAATGTAACTGATAATAATCCAAACGATTTATTATATATCCCAGCTTGTGGCAACTTGAAACAGGAATACAATGAAGTTTCTGGTGTGTACTACAAAGTAGCTTTACTGATAAAGGAAATTGCTGTATGCATAAAGTTCATATGTTATCTGCTTTTCAATTTAAGCCTTTAGGCAAATAGAGTAACAAGCAATGTTAATTTGGTTAAATAAATTATACTGAATATCAGAGATAATGAAAACATCTGTTTTGTTTTAGTAGTAACTGATTCTTTAAAATGTGTATAAATTAGTGACATGCTAATTTATCGATTATACAGGGCCAGTACAAAGTTTCTCGGCACCCTAGGAAAACCTACACACACACACACACACACACACACACACACACACACACACACACACACACACACACACACACACACACACACACACACACACACACACACACACACACACACGCTAAAACTGCCAGTGCCAGCCACAGTTAGTTTTGAAAGATACATACATAGATTTTTTTATTATTATTATTATTTATGTTCTGCACTGTAGCATACACCTCTGCTACAACTACTGGTATATATTTAACCAGTGCCCCACACAACAGACATTGCTAATTTTTATACTACAGTAACAGCACAGAAGTACACTTACTAATTCACTATCTATGTAGACTCAAGCCGCACATCCACTAGCAGATGGGTACACGACAGTACGTTTAAGACATCGTAATCGTACGGACGTTCCACTACTGTATGATCAGTCGTTCAGCGTAGGCACCCTCCGTCATCCCCGAACATGGTCAATCTGTCTTTATCGGCAGACTGACCAGCATGTTCGGGCGATTATAGATGTCAAAAATGACCAGCGGGAGCGCACATTGCTGGTTATTTTTTTACATTAAGCTGCCCGGTTCGTGCCCGAATAACAAGCGATTAAACGATAATGTCTTTATTGTTCAATCGCTTTGTTTAATCGGGTAGTGGATACCAGACTCTAGTCCCTTCTTAGCCCGGGTGGCATCCTTGCTCCTCGTCTCAGAGTAAGAGATAGAGTTAAGGGAACAATAGAGGCGGCCAGGGAGAGGGCGTCACAAAAGTTGAAAGCAAGCGCATATCAGCGCTGACGACAGGCAGCCGGGCAAATGCTGTGGGGAGAGAGTAGATCAGTTTGCAACACTGCCGATGCACGCTATCACAGTGACTGACAGCTGTGGCTGGCTAGACCAGCACTGCTAGACCATCACCACAGAGCCAGCACACAATGTTCTGTATCTTACATTTATCGGCAGTTTGCAGCACCCTCCAGTGGCTGGCGCCTCAAGGCAGCTGCCTAAAGTTGTCTAACAGTAGTGCTGGCCTTGAGATTAGGACATTTTGATCAAAATACAAAAAATTTGCTGGAAAACTGGAGTGCTGGTAATGCAATGGACTGCAGGAATCTAACCATATCCATACTGCCCAACGTTTTGATTTTGGAAAAATGATACATAATGCATACACACAAGATGGCAATGGGATCACAGCACATTGAAGTCTGCTATGTCACTCTGGTAGGGTGTCCAGTGCTTCTGAATCACTGGCCTCCTTCCTAATGCCACAGGCACTTGCCAATAGAGTGTGTGGTATTGAAGTGGCATCTTTTAGAGGGATGAATCTCCCAACTGTCCTAGAATCAGTATGAATTTGCTGATCCAGGGACTGTCCTTTCTAAATCGAGATAGTCAGGTGAATTTCTATTAAAAGTTAAAACATGAGGCAAATGATGTGGGACAGTTATGGTGGGGTGTTGCAGTTACAGTAAAGTGCTTTTGAACTTGCAGTTGCGAGTTAAAAGGTTTTTGCCAAAATTTTGCAAACTTGTATAAAAACAGTAAATAAGGACATTAAATACAATTTCCCGTACTACAAAATATTGTACAGACTTTGATTTACTGAAAAACACTTGCTGCCTACCATTTCTCCACCATTACAAACAAATGCAAACATTAGCATCGAGTCTGTCTGGGTTTGCATGAAAACACAGAAGGATTTGAGAAAGCCTACATCCACTTAAGATCTGTGGTTAGTTCTACAAGATGCTTGTAACAACCACGCTAGATTTCTCTTCTGTTCATTAACTTTAATTTTATCAATTAACAAAATGCAAACTATTAACACTTTTTATTTTTGGAAGCATTCTTACTTTGGAGCATTTTTCCACAACTGCCTAAAACTTTTGCACAGTACACATATATACGGGATACGTTCAGTATCCCCACACAGGGGACGCCGGCGCTTAGCGCCAGAATCCACTCACCTGTCAGAATCCCGGCACCGGCATCCCGAAGGTAAGTGGAGGGGTTGGGGGGAGGGTTAGGGATAGGCACAGGAACCAGGGAGGGAGGGTTAGGATACCTGCTAACACGTGTCGGTGTCCTAACCCTTTCGGGATTTTGACTGCCGGGATCCCGTACATTAGGGTTTACAAATTATTGCAATACTTTGTAACTAACATCCCTGAACTTAAATGAAGTACAGTTTAGAATAGAATAGAGTGCTGATTTTGTATGATTTTTTTACTTTAAATGGTGTGGTCACATGCCACTGGCACCGCAGATGTTTCAGTGCCGTGGATCAAAGCCAATTGTTTAAGTCAAATTTGTGTGGTCACACTTGCTCTTGCACCCCAAGTTCTCATATGTAAAGGCCCCCATACATCAGCAATTGATTACAGCAATCGTGCAATTTGCAATAGATTAAAAAAGGGAAAGATTTTTATACACAATCTATTGCAAATTGCATGATTGCTGCAATCAATTGCTGATGTATGGGGGCCTTTAGTCAAATTTTATCAGCTTATCTGCCTGGTGTCATTTATTAGTATGCTTGGGTGTGGTTCTGTCTCATGCACTGTTTGGGGTCCTGAGGATCGAATTTGAGAACCTGTGTTCTACAAAATGTTAAAGCTGTATACATTTTATTAATAGTATCCTTAATGTTTACTCAAGATACATACAGAAAATTAGAATTACCTTTATTTAACCCAGTGATTCTCAAACTTGGTCCTCAGGACCCCAAGCAGTTCATGTTTTCCAGGTCACCAGGCAGGTGCACAGGTGTATTCATTGCTCACCGACATATTTTAAAAGATCCACGGGTGGAGATATTATGTCACCTTTGATTATGGGCAGGATGCATCAAGCATCGCGTTTTGAAAGCTATGATTGCATGCATACTGCCATTTAGCAACGCCATATGCATGATGATTAAGGCCAAGGCCGCAACTAGGGGGGGCTGTAGGTGCACGTGCAATGGGTGCGCCACAGCACCCGCCGCCAGTGTCCTTCAGCCTGGCGCCGCAGGGAGGCTCCAAGCCGGATGCCTGCTGAGATTTTATTAAGAACGGACGCCCAGCTCCTTCCCTGCAGTGCCACGGTAGCCGGAGGCTGTAGTTCTCTCCTGAACTCCAGATTCTGGCTCTCCTCCCGGCCCTGGCACTATGGGAGAGACGTCATGACATCTTTCCCATGGTTTCGAGGAGCGCCGGGTGGATCGGACGGTGGCAGACGCAGGAGCGGGGTTTAAGGTTTTTTTTTTTTTTTATGTAAGCGGCACTACAGGGGCATTACCATATGGGCACTACTACGGGGGAATTACTATAGGTGCACTGCTGCAAGTGGCATTACTATGGGGGAATTACCAGGGGGGGCACCAAATTACTGTCTTGCCCCGGGTGACAAATATAGTTTTGGCTCTGTTTTAGCAAAGGACAGCTCTCACAATAACAGCTGTCTTTTACAGTGTCTGGACCAATGGCGTAACTAGGGTATTTGGAGCCCAGGGCAAGATGAAAAATGGAATCCACCCCCCATGTGCGCACGCACTGAAAAAGTGGGTGTGGCCACTGAAAAATGGGAGCGTGTCAACATGACACCACCGTTTCTCGTCACTCTGGGAGTATTCTTCTCCATTCCATATGCACCTGAATGCTCCCAGTGCGGACCGCACAACAAACTAACCAGGACGCTGCCAAATTAGTGCCTTGTCCCGGGTGACAGAAATCCTAGGGATCTATCTCACGTCATGCCGAGGCTCCTCTGTTTGATGGCACTGCTTATGCGGTGCTGGCTGACGTCACATGCAGCATTGAAATAAACTAAAAAAACGCCGGAGGGGCACTGACAGGGGGCTGGCTCGGGGCTAGCTGCAGAGAAACGGTGTTAAGGGGCCCCCAAAAATGTGTGTACCGGGCCCCATTATTTATGTTGCCGGCCCTGATCAGGGACATCCAGGGAAACAGTATGTGATGCGATCTCTATGTGCAGCCAGCTGTTAGCGGAGGCCAGGGAAAGTTGCACATGTTATAACTGAATTAGTACATAATGTATGTATAACATGAATAGAATAATGTGGAGCATGGCATGTGTACACTTACAGGTAGAAATACTTTGTACTTACACATGAGACAGCTGAACGCTGCCGCGGCTAGCACCGCCTGGATGAGAACCCCGAAATGATCTGTGAGCGCCCCAATATCGCAGCCCTGCGGGACGGCTTTCACCAGATCAGTCATATTGGCGACCGCTTGTTGGAGGATCCTCCGACCGTTGCTGTTTGCAGGAACCATCGCGCCGTCTGCTACTTCCAAGCAGAGTTGCAGAGTATTCCCGACATTACAGCTCCATGCACACAAAGGCTGAGAGACAGAATAATAGGAGGATGTGACCCTCTCCTTCACTTCTCACCTCCTCCTCCCATTCATGCTCCGTACTTCGCTTCCAAGCGTTCTTACCCCCCACTGTCCTGTCTTCTGGCTCCTCTGTGTAAATATTCCGATGGTACACATACAGCTGAACAGCATTACATGAGATCCTTACTACGAGACTGCTCGCCTCTTACATTGCACTTTTCCTATTACCCATTCAGGTACATGGGAGTTAATATCCACTTTGGTAAATCTAATCAGTTTAAATTACCTATGCTTTTTACACATGTATTGTATGTCATTCTTAGTGCTATGAGGAAACGTGTAGATTACATTAGTTTACCTTTTCTATGTACAGTTACGGCATTTCACATGGTGCAAAGTATAAGAAAACCCCCTCTCCCCCTAATGTCTGGGGCTGGGCTGCTAGTGCTTTCCATTTCCCTCCCCCCTTGGGTCTGCAGCTCCTCCCACTGTCTCCGTCTGAGTAATCAGTCTGCACAGAAGAACAAGAGATCAGAGCAGTCAGCTGTCCAAACTAAAGCGTGTGGACCTTGTAAGTAGTATAGCGCTATATATATATATATATATATATATATATATATATATATATATATATATATAACATTGCATTGCAGTGCAGTTATGTAAAATGTACTGTACGATGTCTTCATACTGGTTACTTTAGTGTCTTATGTTAAAATATAAAGTTTTCTTCTCAAACTTTTCAGTGTGTTTATTTTCCATAGGAGACAGTGCATGATTTGCTGTTGACAATGTCATACATGTTATGTAAAGCAATATACATGTATATACATATGTATGTTATGGAGTTCACATGATACACTGCTACACAATGTTGATTTCCACCCTTTCTTATATCTGTAAAATAAGCTTCAAATTGACCAATGCAGCATATATATTGCTTCAGTGGCGTAAATTCATCCCAGACGCAAGTTATAATTTGGTGCCCCCTTCCCCCTGTAACAACCACTGACACTGTAAAGTAGCATTTCGCAAAGCAGATACACCCGCAGTTGCACACAGAATATAGGCATGCCATGGAGGAATGAGACAGAGCGTTGTGGGTGAGTGAGGTGCCGGACGTGTCACACTGACAAAAGAACCACCAATGAGTAGGGACAGGCTATAGATAGACGGAGGCGGCAGCTGATGGTCTGACACAGAGCTCTCCACTAGTGTATGGTGGTTTCTCAGGTGCTGGGAAGGGGTGCCATGTATTGGGCGGCCGTAACTGTACACTACAGGTACATAGTTACAGCCCTAAGTGGGATGAAGATATTGTGGACAATGGAGGAGGTGCTCCTTCAGTGCTGGAGCCTGGTGGCAGGTGCCTCCATTGTCTCCCGTAGTCTTGCCCCTGTATTCCTTGTGTTATGTGTGCCAAATTACTGGATTTCTCCCAGTATCTAATACCCCTTTCAGACATATGACCCAGGAAATTTCTCCTGTGCAAATTCCCAGATAATTGGTTGAGACCCCCCTTTCACACTATAGCTTCTACCTGGGAAATTCCCAGGTAGACCCCTTTCAGACATAAGCCGGGTTTTTAATATTACCTGCCTCTCCTCTGCCCTTCCTAGCCTATCCCCTCTCCGGCTGCTGCTGATGATGTCATCATCATGCAGCCATTATAAAAATAAATAAATAGGTATTAAAATAAATTATTTACTATCTGCCCTGGTGGTCCAGCGGGAGTGTGGGCGGCCCGCTGTGGCAGAGACCCGCCGGCGAGTGTCCTGTCGTCCGCCTGCGGTTATCTGTGCCTGAGGACCCGGCCATGGTCGCTGACTCGGTTGTCAGTGCCACAGCCACTGGCGCGGGGGGATGGTGAGCAGCAGCGCAGCGCTGAGCGTCCTATAGGATGCTCTGCGCTACCAACTCAATGTAAAGAGCAGCAGCATTGAGCATCCTATAGGACGCTCTGCGCTGCCAATGTAAAAGCTGCTTGGTGCAGCCCAGGAGAGAAATTTCCAGGTAGCACCATTCAGACATAAGCAGGGTAATTTCCCGGGACTTAAGTCCTGGGAAATTCCCTGGTCGATTGAAAGGTCGGGTACCTTTCAGAAATACGCGGCAACCCAGGAATTTGGCTGAGGCAGGCCAAATTCCCGGGATTCTCGTTATGTCTGAAAGGGGTACTAGATACTGAGGTAGGTGCTTTTGGGGTTTAGGTAATTGAGAAAGTTACAGTTTTTAAACTATTACCTCACGAATCCACCATTGTAGAGATAGGAAGTTTCAACTTGTTGCACAGCCTCAGTAGGAGCCTCCAGCAGCTGCACTCACTGTGGCTTCACTTGGGTGCACCAAGATGGCTTTCCTCTGCGCAGGGGCGTTTCTAGAGAGGAGGATGACACGGCCCCCTCCTCTCCGCCCGGCGGCCGAAAGCGCACTGAGCTGTGCGCGGCCAGCGCCGGAGTACATTTTCCCTGTACTGCGCATGCGCAAACGACGGGAAAATGGCCACCGTGGCCATTTTACAGTCATTTTACAGCGCCGGACCCCCGCGCTGACGTGTGACTCCGGAGTAAGTAATATTATGGGTGCAGGGTGTGCGGTGCTGGGCGACCCAGGGGCCCATGTTCCCCACACACCCTGCACTCATTATAGATACGCCCCTGCCTCTGCGGGGGTATGCAGTTGGGAAGCCAGCGAACGTAAGCCTGACAGCCAGCTTCCCGACTGCTTTATCCCGGCGAGGGTTAAATGACAGGCGTCTAAATCCAGACGGCTGTCATTTTACCGACACCGGGAGAACGGTGCCCGGCATCCCGATCGAAGGGATGCCGGGCGCTGATGCGGATAGCCACTGTCGAAGCTGGATTATTGACTGAGACAAGATCAGTTTAAAATTGGATCACAGCGACGCCATTTTGCGACTGGCCGCAAGACGCCATCTTGGAAATGAGATCGCAAGACGCCATTTTGCAAATGGCCGCCTAAGAGCCATTTTAGGTAAACTCACACTTTAGTACATGTGGCGATATTACTATTAGCATCATGCAATTGCATCTGTGACCATCGCCATAAGTTACGGCGATTCATCAAAAGCCCATTTCATGACTTTACATAGTTTGGGTGCTCTGGATAAAGTGTGTGTATTATTATAATTCCCCTAAAGCATATATTTCAGAAATGGCTGTACAGTATGTCAAAATTGGATTGCATTAGCTAAACAGAGCAAATGGCCACGTGACAACTAGCCTGTGAAGACAAGCTTCATGAACATAACGTCTGCTCTCACTCCTGGTGGCCCTGCTCGAATACAGCAAGAGGGTCGTTTGTAGCACCTTACATTAGCAGGCTTCCTACAATAAAATACCTTCAAAGCCAAGAGTGTTATCTGAGGTTTGGGTCTTGTAGCTGTGCTAATTTGCATCCACACAGGCCCTGGGAGAACAAGGGCCCTCATTCAGCCCCGGACGCAATTAGCGCTCGCTCGTCCTGAAAATAGGGGTGGCTATTCAAATGAACCGTTTGCTGTTTGCGGTCTGTTCACGCCTCTAGGTCTGAACGAGCGTACAAAACTTGCGGTCATTTTTTGGGAAACTACGCCCCCTGGCCGCTCGCATCCTACGTCATGTCCGCTATTTATTAGATTAATCGAGTACATCGAACAGGGTATGAACTGCTCGCTATTCTTGTTGTCGGTTTTTGCTACCACAATTTTGCGAGCAGTTCTGGCTATAAAATAACCCAGTGACGTGGTCAATGACGCTGCTGTTTTAATCATGCACACCCATAAAACGCCCGTTTTGACCTTTAAGCACGCCTGCGTTCAGATCTCCACTCCCCGTTTTCTAGCACCTTCCCCTGTTACCACCCACATACGCCTCATTCTGTCACTCAAATTAGCAGGCATTCGCTATTTTGCGAGCACATGAATTTTGACCGCACTGACTGGTTCGCGCATGCGTATTACGATCCGTACGCATGCGCAGTTGGCCAAACATCGCTCGGAGCGAACGAGCTGCCGCTTACGAGTGGCTCTGAATCAGGCCCAAAGACCAGTGTTTTGGAGCCTGAAAAGGGTGGGGGCTGCTGGGGCATGAGCAAGTCATGGAACTATAATGCTCAGCATTCCACACTGCTAGGTATTCTCATACACACATTAATATGCACAATTGCGCTGTTAACTAGTCGCATATTAGCGAATGCATATGACCCTATATGAAAACGCTGAATATTAGCTTCATGCACACGCACCTGCCCCAAGTTAACTAGCGTCTTTACATCAAACCCCACATACTCACGCATTACATATTCACTTACAAGGTTCCATAAGCTTTAAGGTGTAAGATTCAAGTATGCACATTTACTATAATTGTTAGGAAATAAAGATTATTTCGTAACTAAGGTTTTATACGTGATAAGTAAGCCATGTTTGGTATTGTACTGATGCGTACTCAACAGTATTCCGGTAATATCGATGGAGAGATCGCAACTTGCATTCTCAACTTATGGACCGCAGAGACTTCAAGCAACAAAATGTACATTATATGAACAACTGTTAGGATTTGCATGGGGCGGGAAACCAGAGACCACCAGTTGTTAGAGGCTGGATCGTGTCTATTTGAACCAACCTTTTAAATGCCTTGTAACATATGCCCTCTTCTTTAGGACCAATGGTATTAGCAACAAACTTCTCTATTGTGTTGTTTATTTCTGGGGGGTATAAATATATGTGCTCTGACCCTGGGTTCCTAGTCTTCGTGCTGAATGCTGATTGACGAGGGGTTTCTTGCTGATGCCTAACATCTGGACCAGAGAGCGCTGCGTCTGTATATACTGCGTATGTATGTACTTGGGTCTGTATAATCTCTTTGCGCTAAGATTATATGAGGATCATAGCATGCAACTGCTGTACTTTTACTTGAATAATACTTTGTGCTTTGGAACCACAGGTTCTAGGTCTGGAGTCTTTATTTACTGTATGACTGCGTACGCAAATTAGCGTCATCCTTAGAGGTTTATAGGCAGGATATTAGAAGGTATAGGCAAGGGTATATAGAAGTTCAAAGGCAGAATCCTTAGTTGGGGGCTCATAGTGAAGTCACTTACCCACTCACACGGCACTTACGGTTATCGATTTCTCACCAAAGGGTGGAGTGGCCACATGCAGGGTTTACCTGCAACCGCTCGGTGCTGAGAGATCGCTACCCGTTTTCGTGTGAGCCAGGGACGCTGACTAGAATCCAGGGACAAGAGAGGGAAGAGTTTGTTTTCCTTTGTTGATAGAACCTAACATTTAAAGGGGTGCCGCAGTATTGAACACGCGGCACAGTCGCAGTTTTGCGCACAGTAAAGACGCACTTTTGTGTATGCAGCTAAAGGTTGTCATACGGTTGTGTGGTAGTCGCATTATTGTATATGCGACTGGTCGCACAATAGCGTATACGTACTTCCGGTCGTGCTGCTGCATATTTAAACAAAGCCGTTGAGGTTTACATTCTTTTCAATTGTCAATATCTGGGTTAACGTGTATTTTTCTGCGCAGGAAAAAAAGTGTGTAACAGTGAGTATTTGTTGGTAGGGGTAACTTGTTCCCTAAAGTTAGAGGTACCGTATGACCTTTAAGGGCTAAGTGCTAGCCGCTCGGTAAGCAGCTTACCGTTCTATACACAGTAGCAAGTGTACATGTTGTCTTTGTTGTAGAGAGGTGCGTGGAAGTAGCCGACTTAAACTTCCATAGGTGTGGAAGTTGCCTTCTTAAATCTTATCCGGGTGGGTGGAGTAGCCTTCTTAAAATCTTTACAGGTGTGTGGGCGCTGCTGTTAAATCGTCCACAGGTAAGTGAAAGTATCTTGACTGTCTTTCACCAGTTTAAATCTTTATTGAGAAACATAGGAGTTGTCTCAGAATGGGGGCCATGCAAACAATAGAGATGTTAGACAATGATGTGCTACTAATGGAAGTGCCGTTTGGATCGGCCCATCGTATTATGCATACTAATTACTGTACTTATGCAATAAGGTATTGTGATGTATGGTTTAAAATGACGATGAAGAGTGTTAGACCGTTTCCCAGAATTGGTAGTTTTGATAAAGATGTATTAGATAATGTCCGGGATCACATCAGTCTGATGCGCTCTCGAGAGAAAAAGGTCAAATATTATGAATGTTTAAAGTTGTGGCAGCATGAAGGGGATGCGTGGCTTAAAAATGCGCAAGCAACGCAAACTAGCGTTGCGAGCGCATTGCCAGAGAATACATCCGCGACGCTGAATTGCAATGCGAGCGAGCCGCAAAATGGCGCGCACGTACAGCAAGGTAGCGTTGTGGAAGGTATTGCCAGCAACTCACGTGCACCACCCCCACCTTATGTGGATGGAGGTGCAAGTACAGTTATCAAGAATACCCATAAAAATGTAACAAGCAATTTGTACCCTCTCTTAAGCAACTATAAAGAAAATGTTCATGATGTGGATGATGAGCCTATTGTAATGTCTGCCATTTCCCATGCTGTACAGATGATAGATGCTGCATCACAACAATCACGAGTGGTCCCGTCATCTCCATCAGTAACAGTAAGGGAAGTGCTAACACCCTCTGCACCCGTAGAGGAAGTTATTAATACCATACGTAGCAGCAACAGATTAAACCCCCAGCCAGGTAACAAGGTCAAAGGTAGCAGCACTACCGGTCTGCATCCCATTTGGACAATAACTGTTCCGAATGGAAATGCAGATGCGAACGGTGTAGTGCCCACGAGGGAAGTGGTAATGCATTGTCCTTGGACAAGAGCAGAACTAAATTCCATCATAAATGATTTCCCCGATCCCAAAAAGGAACTAGCCAAATGTCAGAGATTTTTGATTAATTTGGGTAGTTCTCATGAGCCAACTAATAAAGATTGGCGTGTGGTGTTAAGGGCCTGTCTACCACGCAATACCGACGTGACAAAATTTGTCACGGATTGTGTATTGGATGGTGACGTTCCCTTAACAGACCAAGTAAACCAAGATAATATTACTCGGGTTCAGACCTCACAGCCTGGCTGGAGGGGAGTCACAATAGCTACCCTCATAGAATCTGCCATAGAACATGATAAAAACATCTCAAAGAGGAGAGAGACCCAGAGCGACAAACTAATGGCTGTCAGTATCCAAGCTCTGGAAGGAATGACTGTAACATCACAGCCAGTAGACACACCTGCACTATACACACACTTGCACCTGAACAGTTACACGTACTCACCAATCCCACACCGCAGCAAACACATCCTTACCCCACATATCATACACAACCACAGGTCCCATGCTACCCTCAAATTTCATACCTCCCATCATACCCTTATCCTCCATATTCCTACCCATACCCACCATCTTTCCCTCTTGCTCAACTCCCACAACAATCCTTTCATCCACCCCGTTCAAAAAGATGTTTTAACTGTCTCCAAGTGGGACACATAAGTAAGTACTGCAATGTGAAGAACACCACACATGAACACGGGTTTCCCATGGGTTCATAGGCAACCCCACTATCTTCTCCCAGGCCTTATATGACTGTTTACAATCTTTTCAACCTGCCAATGGATCTGTTCTAATGTAAAATGTGGACAATTTATTGTTGTATTTAGGTCATGTTTAAATGATATTAAACTGTTGTGCTTTATCTCTCACACATAGGACACAAGGTTGCTAAGGATAAACAGCAGCCATGCCAGGCTACGGTCAAATACTCGGAATATTATCCAACCCAGGGGCCCAGGCATTATTTAGAGCAGTAGCTATTAATAACAAGATTTAATTGCAGGAACCTGTATGCAGATACTATATCCCTAGAATTATTCAAAGTGATAGGGGGACTCATTTTACAGGTGACGTTTCCCAGAACATGTGTAAGGTGATGGGTAATAAAACCAAGATCGTTCCAGACTGTCATTTCTTTTATCTGTCCCCCCTTTGAGATACAAAGATGAATTAGAATAACAGAAATTGAAAGTGTTATTAACTAACATGTCTAATGCAAACTGTCATGATGTCAAACCTGGGGAATTTGTTATGATCCGAATTTTTTTAGCTCAGGTCGTTTGACTGATTGGTGGAAAGGTCCGTATCTGACGATTGTTGACAAACTACCACATCCTCAAAGGGTGGCCGGGGATGATACGTGGGTCTATTCCACTCACTATAGGGAGGTTAACCAACCGGTGGAGATACAAGGCGGAGACGAGGCCGATAACGTGGACCTGTCAATTGCGAGCTTGTGCCGGAAGGATTAAAAAGGTAACGGTGAGATACCTGAGCTAAAGAAATGTGTAGATCAGTGCTCCCAGCAATGGACTGGTCTGCTGTGGTCATCCTAGTTCTTTTTTCCAGAGCTTTTGTCGTGATGATCTGTTTGGGGATACCCAGTTTCTGTGATGGAGGACCGATAGAGGAGATGGGAGCTGATGGCAGCGCTGATGGAGTGGAGTCAGAAGGCGTGCAATGCCAATCAGGGGAGTGTCTGACCAATCTTAGTACTGTTATTGTTAAGAGAGTTGTTATTCCGGATACTCGGGGACGGTGTGGAGGTTTTTCATCTGAAGATTCCTGTATTTGTGAGCTTTGTGGGTCCCTAGTTGATGAGAATTGTATCCAGCGGTGCCAGCCTAAATATAACCCGTACTGGGGTGGGTATCCTTTAGAGGATTATCATAGCATGGTAGGCAAGGTGTTAAATCAAACTGATTGCTGGGTGTGTTACATGTGCCACAGGGACAGCATAATGTAGGGTTGGTGCCATTTCCGCTGAATATCACGGAAATTTTAGAATTACAGAAAGGGAAAACCTTGGATGGAAAATTCCTCTCATCCAAACCACCTCATTTCAAACTCTATCAATTCCAAGTAGATAGATCACTTTTGTGTTTAAACATAACCAACCCCAATAAACCCGGGAGTTGGGAAGTGACAGGGAATAATCAGACGATGACCTTCTCACAAAGAGCTGATAATGAGTCCATAAACCATGATCTGTTACGCTCAATTAAATCTAGTGGGAGACATTTTAGGTACCGGTATGCATTGAGTTCCACCAAAGAAATTATTGGTAAGGTGCCAGATGGTTATTGTGCTAAAATAATACAGCTAGAAACTTGCATATACCAGATGGAAGACCCAGAAATAGGATTGTTTGCAAGGGAAATGTGCTTAATGATAATGATGCATACCATTCCTTATGTTCTCCCTGATAATGTATATTTTATATGTGGAAGAAAAGCGTATAAGTGGCTCTCCCCGAGTTCTGAAGGTTTGTGTTACCTGGAAAGAGTAGTCCCAGAAGTTATGACCCTCACACATGTTGAAATGCTTGGTATACATAAAAACACACCGTCACCATATCTTCACACACAATATGAACACAGAGGCAAACGAAATATGATACCTGGTGACGTGCACAAAGCCACTCAGTTAATTAGTGAGACAACTGGCTTTCAAGTTTTAGTCGCATTGGATCCCACCAGGATCGCTCGGGGTACATTAAACTTTAGATATATTCAGGAACTTGCTAAATTAATAGATAATATCACCGAGATGTACGATGACACATTCAGGTATACAGGGAGAGAATTACAAGCGTACAAGAAAGAACTGGCTAGTGTTAAATTATTTAACTGCTGTTACTGGAGGGTATTGCGTAACATTGGCCACCCAATTTGGAGTAAAATGTTGCACCTATGTCACCAATGATACCAGCGATCCTAAGGAAGTGATAGACCGGAAGATGGATGAAATTCTGCAGCTAAAATGGGAATTTTGTAAGAACCATAATGCTTCAGTGGCTGAAGTAGGGGAGAAGATAGAAGGATGGGTTTCATAGCTGAACCCAGTGAAATGGTTCTCAGGTCTAGCGGAATGGGTCCAGGAAGTGATCGCCAGCATCGGCAAATTCTTAATCCTTATACTGATTGTCATCTTAATAATTGGCATATGTGTTCGGTGTGTTCCTATTGTGTTGAAGTGTGGAAAATGTAAACATAGGTAAAATGAAAGAACGAAATTATGATGGTGGTCAGTATGAATACTGAGGTAAATACAGAACTGCATTACAACCCTGAACTAGCAAATACCATCATTTAATGTATTATATTTAGACATGCATGTTGTTCGCTATCAAAGGGTGGACTGTCGAAGCTGGATTATTGACTGAGACAAGATCAGTTTGAAATTGGATCGCAGCAATGCCATCTTGCGACTGGCCGCAAGACACCATCTTGGAAATGAGATCACAAGACGCCATTTTGCGAATGGCCGCCTAAGCGCCATTTTAGATAAACTCACACTTTAGTACATGTGTCGATATTACTATTAGCATCATGCGATTGCATCTGTGACCATCGCCATAAGTTACGGCGATTCATCAAAAGCCCATTTCATGACTTTTTGTAGTTTGGGTACTCTGAATAAACTGTGTGTATTATTATAATTCCCCTAAAGCATATATTTCAGAAATGGCTGTACAGTATGTCAAAATTGGATTGCATTAGCTAAACAGAGCAAATGGCCACGTGACAACTATCCTGTGAAGACAAGCTTCTTGGACATAATGTCTGCTCTCACTCCAGGTGGCCCTGCTCGAATACAGCAAGAGGGTCGTTTGTAGCACCTTACATTAGCAGGCTTCCCACAATAAAATCCCTTCAAAGCCAAGAGTGTTATCTGAGGTTTGGGTCTTGTAGCTGTGCTAATTTGCATCCACACAGGCCCTGGGAGAGCAAAGACCAGTATTTTGGAGCCTGAAAAGGGTGGGGGCTGCTGGGCATGAGCAAGTCATGGAACTATAATGCTCAGCATTCCACACTGCTAGGTGTTCTCATACACACATTAATACGCACAATTGCGCTGTTAACTAGTCGCATATTAGCGAATGCATAAGACCCTGTATGAAAACGCTGAATATTAGCTTCACGCACACGCACCTGCCCCAAGTTAACTAGCGTCTTTACATCAAACCCCACATACTCACACATTACATATTCACATACAAGGTTCCATAAGCTTTAAGGTATAAGATTCAAGTATGCACATTTACTATAATTGTTAGGAAATAAAGATTATTTCGTAACTAAGGTTTTATACGTGATAAGTAAGCCATGTTTGGTATTGTACTGATGCCTACTCTCTCACAGTATTCCGGTAATATCGATGGAGAGATCGCAACATGCATTCTCAACTTATGGACCGCAGAGACTTCAAGCAACAAAATGTACATTATATGAACAACTGTTAGGATTTGCATGGGGCGGGAAACCAGAGACCACCAGTTGTTAGAGGCTGGATCGTGTCTCTTTGAACCAACCTGTTAAATGCCTTGTAACATATGCCCTCTCCTTTATGACCAATGGTATTAGCAACAAACTTCTCTATTGTATTGTTTATTTCTGGGGGGTATAAATATGTGTGCTCTGACCCTGGGTTCCTAGTCTTTGTGCTGAATGCTGATTGATGAGGGCTTTCTTGCTGATGCCTAACATCTGGACCAGAGAGCGCTGTGTATGTATAATTGTACTTGGGTCTGTATAATCTCTTTGCGCTAAGATTATATGAGGATCATAGCGTGTAACTGCTGTACTTTTACTTGAATAATACTTTGTGCTTTGGAACCACAGGTTCTAGGTCTGCAGTCTGCATACGCAAATTAGCGTCATCCTTAGAGGTTTATAGGCAGGATATTAGAAGGTATAGGCAGGGGTATATAGAGGTTCAAAGGCAGAATCCTTACCGCGGGGGTGGTTGGTTAGGTTTAGGGCTCCCAGGGGGGAACTTAGGGTTAGACTAGGGGAAGGGAGGGCTAGAGTTAAGCACCCCCTGGGGGACTTAGGTTTAGGCGGCAGGGAAGGGGGGGTTAGGTTTAGACACTTAGAGGGGGTATTAGGGTTAGGTACTGGGGGGAAGGTTAGGGTTAGGCACCCCTAAGGAGGGTTAGGTTAGGTTAGTTGATGCTTACCTGGGGACGATTGGGATTTTCAGCCATGTCGGCCAGCCGCTGACGCAAGTCCAGCGGTAATTCATACTGATTCCCTCTGCGGGTGGTAGCGGCTATGGGCTCTGGGGAAGAAATTGGCCATTAGCTGCGGCCAGGACACGGGGGAGGGGTGGTAGTGGGCGTTAGCTGCGGCCAGGACCCAGGGATGGTAGCGGACATTAGCGGCAGTGCAGGCGGCAGGACTCGGGGGAGGTAGCAGCAGACAGATGTAGGCTCGGATCTGAAAGATCCGTGATACCTGCATCTGTGTATAAATAAACAAACAGAGAAGCATGGACAGGATTAGCGAGACCCATCTGTGCTTGTGTTTAAAGGGATGCCACAGTTATCTACTACCAATTTGTGGACTACAAGGGGTCCATGGTGATGTGTTTTAATTATTGTCTGTCTTGCCAATAAGATTATATTTGTATGTATAATTTTCGTCATTTTTCTAAATTATTTGTACATTGTATTAGCACTTTATATAAATCACATTTGCTGCATTATTGCATATATTTATTCATTTACAGTGTATATTGTTACCTTCAGTCTCACTGGGAGACATTATCTAAACTTTTTGTTTGCTCATGTGGATTAGAGAATTTTAAGGTGCTCCAATTTTTCCCCCCTTCCTTTTAATTGATTACAATAAAGGTTTATCTTTTGAATTAACCAATTGGAGGTGTGACCAACTTGATAGGAGTACTTTTTTGTCTCTTGTTCCTTACTATAGCATCCACTCCTTGGGAGCACGCCTAACCAATATCATAGGGGCATTTGAATAATGTATGCATACAGTTCTTTACTTTTATAATAAATGTCAGATGGCTGCTAGCTAGGGGTTAAACCAATCCCCCTTATGGCAAAAAATGCATATAACATGAACCAAGTAAAATAGCACCTATATCTGAAAATTGTAAATTCAAACACTAACCAACTTAAGTTTATATTTAAGTTGGTTAGTGTTCGAACTTACAGTTTTCAGATATAGGCGCTATCTTACTTGGTTCATTACCAAGAATAATGCGTGGTAAGTGGTGCCTAGTCGTCTGACTCCCACCAGCGTGATTAGGAGACATTTGAAGTACTTAACAGATCGCTGTGCCCATGTAAAAACCTATGGAAAGAACACACACACATGTAATGATATATATATATATATATATATATATATATATGTCTCCAGTAGGTAGAGCACACTCCTTCCTGTAGTCAAAATGGCTGCGGTGTCCGCTACATTAAAGTATGTATAGAGCCAAGTGCGGCACTCGACGGAGTTGTAAATCAAAAACTCATGACTCCTGTTTTAGAGCAACATTTCGGGCTCTATTTCCCTTCCTCAAGCTGCTTATATATCAACGTGATATATATGCAGCCTGATGAAGGGCATTAAAGCCCGAAACGTTGATCTATATATATATATATATATATATATATATATATATAAGTACACAAAGAAGTGTCGGCGCCAACTTGGAGTTAGTTCAGAGGATTGCTCAGGATATATAAAAATATACGTACTCCCTTAGTATAATAGGGTGTATTAGGTGATGAGCGACTGACGTATATTGGTGCAATGATTAATAAATTGTGCAATTCAACCAACGAAACATAATACACAAAGTGTATATAAGTGAAAAAATATATAATCACAATTTAATAATAAAATAAATACACAAAACATACATGTAAATAGATACTGCTTAGATAAGCACAAAGTGTTCTGATAAATTAATTATCCACAGTGTGCAAAAAGTGCTTAGAAATATTCTAAAAATGCTAAACACAATTCAACCATTTAAAAGCGATTTAAAAAGCGAGTAGAATTCATATATTTATATATTTAAAAATCAGTATCACAGAGGAATCAATAAATATAAACAAGTATAAAAAACTCATTAAAAAAGTTCCAAACTTGTTCTTTAAAAAATAGGAAGTTTAAGTGTAAATGTAATATATATCATCCTTAGTGGACTGTCCATAAGTCCTATATCAGTTCATGTTTATTGTTGAGTGACACAGGGCACCCAATCGTACAAGGACCCTTATACACAATCCGCTTCCGCCCAATCATAACGTCACATCCGTTCCATCATACGTGTCTGCACTAGTGATGTTGCGTCCACCATTTTGTTGGAGTCTATGCGCGGCTGTATTAGTGGTCCGGTTTATCTCATCCCGACAGTTACTCCAGGCTTTCTCCAGCTCCTATCTTTGTTAGCTGATACCATCAAGTCTCTTCCCTGCTGGGCACTATGATTGGCGCTTGCGTGTCTCATTCCTGTCGTCAATATTGCTGTTGCCATAGTAACCAGGATGCCATCTTCCCATATGCAGCTGATGATTCAAAAGGAGGACAAATTAGTGAATGTGTTCATAAATTAATAAATAAGATACGGAGCCTAACTAGTAACCTAAATCGCATCACACACTATAGTGTATTTGGAATCTAGCTATTAACGTAAATTACATCATATAAATGTAGTATATAAAAATGAGCGACATGATGTTACTAAAAAATATATATATTTATATAGTTCCATTTATATAGGGTGATAATTGTCCAAAGTCCAGGATAAATTTAAAAAATATAAAAAAGGGCGGAATTAATTAGATAAAATAAAATAAAGTCAGTATTCCATATTGCAGTCCAGTCAGCATAAGTATCTTCATTTTCTTATATTCTATAAAGCTTCGACTTGTATGTGACCCATAATCCTTAAGGTGGACTGAGTGGCTAATAAACGCCCTACTGTGGATATTCTACTACAACACTGTGTATTCCCAGGTGGTCTCCCATCCAAGTACTGACCCAGCCCAATTGTGCTTAGCTTCCAAGATCAGACGAGATTGGGTGTCAGTACAATGGCAAGGTTGTAGATAGTGTAAAAGATATCCACAGCTACCAACTCATCCATCATAGGAAGGGGGCAATTTCATAACTTTCGTTAAACCCATTTGGAGCCATTGTATTAAGTTGGAAAATCCAAAACATTTCCCTCCGCAAAAGTTTCTTACTCAAATCTCCTCCTTGTTCTCCCAAAGTCACGTGTTCAATTGCTTTAAAGGTGCATTCTTCATGGTTAGAAGCATGATGCATAATAAAATGTCTGGAAACCGCATGTCCTTCTACTTTGAGAGAGAAGAGATGCCTGTTTATCAAGCCCATTTTCCATAAAATTATGCAGAAACAATAGTTTCGTGAATAAGTTAGGTACACGGTACACGGATAGAAGATTTATAGTGTCACTCTAGGTAGACAGGCAGTAGGTTGACCGTTAAAAGAATGACATGGGCTAAGGCTAGTTTCACACACAGTGGTTTTTTCCATCCGGATAAAAACTGCATTTTTTTTTTCCAGATGGAGGGACGGATGACTTCCTTTCAACGGATTTTATTCAAATGAAACTGGCTACAAGGCCACCGGACGTCTGAAATCTGTGTGTGCAAAAGCATGCATAGAGTTATGTGAGGCACTAAGGAGCTCATTCAGACCCGCTCGCTAGAGGTGTTCGCTCGCACCCAGCGTATGCAAATCCTGCGCATGCCCAGCAAGGGTGATTGCATGGCAAGGCATTAGCACGCCCACTATATCTTGGCGTGCGATCACTTTGTGTATGCAGACACCCACCAGCCATTCATAAGACGCCCACCTGCGCACGTCATCTCCTGGAAGTGCTTGAAACCATTGGTACATCGACCATCATCGGAAGCAATCGCACCGCTTGAGGTTGACTATACCCTGCCACAAGCACTGCATACCTCTGAAACAGTATTGAGACATTTAGGCACACCTGTGTTTGCACCTCCACTCCCCCGTTTATAGTGGCCTGCCCCTGTTACCACCCACAAAAGGCATCTGGCTGTCTATGCTGGGCGAGCGAATGCTTCCCGATCTTTCACAGTGGTTCGCGCACGTGCATTGCAATGCATATGCATACGCAGATTGCAAATATCGGTCAGCTACGAGCAAACGCATCCTAGCGAGCAGGTCTGAATCAGCTCCTAAATTCTGGAGACGGCACTGCATTACTTATCACAGCTATAATACGGCAACCGTGCAGTGTGAAAGCCTAATGTATTTGTAACTTCCACTGAAATTAAACAACGGAAAAAAAAGTCAGTGGAAAAACACTTATCCAGAAAAAGGTATGTTGTAGTTTGAAATTTGATCATTTTGAAAGTTGTTTAAAAAAAATTAGGATCTTTTTTGCCATTGGAATTTAAAAATTGGCAAAAATGAATTGCGAGATTTGTGTGAGCAACTTTAGGTAATGTTATCACTGTAAGAAAGGAGTTTGGATATTTTAGCAATGTGATGGGGTCCACCTAGGGAGTTAGCACTATTGATGACATAATAAAATATTGTTTACCTTTGGAGATATAAGCAGCTGAATTTAAAAAAAGACTTACACAACAGATTTTTTGCATACTTTGTCTTCATGCTGTGAAAAAAGTTAGAAGAATTAAGTCTTGGGGAATCGATTTTAACTGCTTTTTTTACAAATTTTTTATCTCACCGTGAAGAGTTTGTGGACTTTTTATATTTTCTTCTGTCTATAATAAATTTTGGTATCGTGGATGTCCTTGTAATTCCTAGAGGAAAAGGAAACCCTGACATGCATGCGAGATAGAATCCGAATGTAAGTTTTTTTTTTTCCTTCCATGGGGTGCTGATACTCATGACGGTTTACAAGTTAAAAGATACATTTTTATGCAGTCGAGACAGAATTTGAATGTAAGTTCTAATCTGGTTGTTCGGGAGAAAGGACAGCGACTGACTGAAGTGTCGACCCACAGTGACATATAAATTCACCAGTAATCTATTTATTGCCTAGTATTTTAGCGTTAGTAACTTCTTTTACATGTGTATTTGGATATTATTTTGGGACATGGGTGTGCCTGTTTAGAGGTTACAGGCTGCTGAATTACCGACAGAGGCACAGGGTTAAGGAATTCTTTGGTTTTTTACTCCCCAGTGTCCATGAGGAAAGGACGGACTCCAGAGGCTCCCACCAGAATTCATGCCAGTACAGCTATTAACAATAACCACAAGTACCCTATACCACCAACAATACCCAGAGGGACTTTGGGGCTATCATCCACCAGTTCATTAGCCGAGTACATTACAACATCCTGCAATGCCCTAAACTCCAGGCTGCTATATTCCACACAGTTTGCCTACCGCTGTAACATCTGTGA
Source organism: Taudactylus pleione (assembly GCA_031769625.1). Classification (NCBI taxonomy): domain Eukaryota; kingdom Metazoa; phylum Chordata; class Amphibia; order Anura; family Myobatrachidae; genus Taudactylus; species Taudactylus pleione. The sequence continues at coordinate 14,479,076 of JAUIMM010000085.1, read as the reverse complement.
TATCTCCAGGTCTTCTGTTACTTGATCTTCTGCCAGTTTACAATAAATCTAAGCACAAAGAAAATATCCTGGTGCTGGAGAGTTAAAGCAACTTCAGACTCAATGTAGTTGTATGAGGGAGTCACCCTCACAGAATAAACAGATAAATACAAAGTAGCAACTGCAGAGTCTGAAGGTGAAAATGAAAAGCATTCACATCAGTAACAATTCATATAGTATTTATTATAAAACAACAATCGTAAAATTGTAGCAATATATATTAGCAGCTGTGTTTTGCATAAAATATACTGAGCAAATATATGTGAAAAGTCATAAAAAATAATAATAATTAAAAAGTCCCAAAGTTTTAGACCACTTGAACCTGTATACGGCAGCGTGCAACAGCATTAGAATCAAACTGAGGAGAAAATCCGATCTCAAGTCACAGTCAGTAGATATCATTTTATATGCTTTAATGTTTTTAAGACAGGTGTATCAACAAGGCAGAATTATGCAGTATCGTTGAATTTGTTACCTGCTTTCCTCCAATGTAGGTTAACAGTGCAATCCGTGATTCAGGATCGCTGAGTAGCGATCAGAATTATCTGCTGCTCAGGTCGAAATATCTCGTCTTTGGCTTGAGAAGGGGTCCGGAGTAGGCTGTGATGTAAGGTGGTATCCACGGATGGCTTGCTTCTGTGCTTGACCCAATGTAGATTGTCGATAGCCACTCTATGTATCCCGTGTAGCCTGATGAAATGCCGGCAATATCCCCAATAGCGTGTACCTGTGCCTGTACCAATCACCTGACTTAAACCCAACTGAGCTGGTTTGGGATGAGTTGGACCACAGAATAAAGGAAAAGCAGCCAAGTGCTCAGCACCTCTGGGAACTCTTTCAAGACTGTTGTAAAACCAGTATAGGAGACTACCTCATGAAGCTGAGTGAGAAAATGCCAAGAGTGTGCAAAGCTGTCATCAAAGCAAAAAGGGGCTACTTTTGAGGAATCTAAAATATAAAACATATATTGATTTGTTTAACACTTTTTTGTTTCAACATAATTCCATATGTGTTCTTTCATAGTTTTGATGTCTTCAGTATTAATCTACTATGTTGAAAATAATTTAAATAAACAAAAAACATTGAATGAAAAGGTGTGTCCAAACTTTTGACTAGTACTGTATATTAATTATGCGAGTTGTAGAAGGCTGCATTTGTCGAATGGCCTCAGGCCTAGAGAGGATATTGCCTTCTCTAAAGTAAGCCGTAGACAGCAGTGTATGTAACGTGTGAGTGATCCATCAAAATAAGGTTGCACATACTGCTCTTATCTTTCTTTCTCCTACTTTTTTCTGTTGGTAAAAAACCCTGATTGTGTGGTCAAGGTAAATGTGTTTTAATTGTTTATATTTTGCTGTGTTAGATTTAGCAGATGGTTTGGTTAACATAGATCAGTTTCTGCTGATATGTTATGATATATGTAAACTAGAGGTGTTTGTTCCTGAATTTGAAATATTGTTTAAGATTTGTTTTGTGTCAGATAAATGTTTAGGTTTGTTGTTGTTATTAAGTAATTATTTAGGGGTTGAGGTGATAGACATTAGTGACATAAGTGTTTTTTTTTATTTTCTTTATTGTCCTTTATGAATGGTGTGTAGAGAGACGTGAATCTGGTTATGTGAGCTTGCAGAGGGGTACTATTATAGACAAAGAAGTGAAATCCACGGCCATGGCTAGATAGTATGAAATCAATCTGCAGATATCTGGTAACAAGATAATATTGATGTAAAGGTGCTAAATCTGATAACGAAGGACATATAGCACAGGGTAGACTCGTAGTTACAGGCGGTGTAACAGAGGTGCTGATCTGATAACGAAGGACAGAGCACAGTAAATGTGTTGACGTGATAACAAAAGACAGGTAACACGGGTAGGTTTTTTTGAGGTTTTTATTTTGACAGACGTGTCACAATTTTTTTTTAAGCAAAAGAAAAAGGTTAATTTCATTTGTTTTTTAAAGGGCAACACTAAGTTTTTGTATGGGATTGAAGAGAGTTCATGTAAGTGATATAGAGGGTATGAGCAAGTGATTTTAATGTGCAGAGGTAGTTGACTGTAGCTTGCAATAAGCTACAGAGTACAGGGGCAGGGCGTGTGAAACATCTGGATGGTAATGGTTGTTTGACTGAAGATGATGTAATAGAGATACAAATGGTACATGAAAAGTACAAGCACCTCTTTACACTGTCCAAAGGTTGTAAAGTTGGTTTGGGATTTGGTAACATAATAACACTTGGTACATAGGGAATAACTGCTAATCAAAGAATGATACAGGAATTAGGAGAATTAATAAACAATATCACAGACATTGTGGTAAGCTTCAAGCAATAAAACACAGAATTAATGTAGCACAGATTATTTTACAGCTGCAACTTCAGGATATTGTGTTACATTATAAACAGTATATGGGTTACAGTGTTGTACATACATCACAAATTCTGCTGATGCAGAAGAAATAATTTAATTCAACCATTATTTTATTAATTGGGAGATTTAATAAAAATGAATTTGCTGAACAAATAAACGTGATGGTGTGATTCCCGACAGCTGGTTCACCTGGTTGAACCCCAGTACCTGGTTCGCATGGGTTGGAAATTGGTTGGGCAATATTATGTACACATTGGGAAGTTTAATATTTTTTGTCATGATAATGTTGTTGATTTTCTATATATTAGTGAAATGTTTCAAGAAGGTTTTCCAATGCATTAAGAAGAAATCAAATGATGCAATTTATGAGAGCTATGAACTTTCTTCGGAGTTATGACAAATGATCAGAGGATGGACTGATAACACAGGAATATGTGGATGTACATGTTCCTTCAGCAATTCACATATATATGCATGCTTATGTAACTTTATTTTCCTGCACTACAATTTAGAGTATATAGAAATTATTGAGAATATACAGTCAGGTGCATAAATATTGGGACATTGACAGAATTTTCAGATTTTGGCCTCTATTCATCACCACAATAGCTTTGAAATGAGACAAACAAGATGTGCTTTATCTGCACACTTTCAGATTTAATTTGAGGGTAATTACATCCAAATTGGGTGAACGGTGTAGGAATTACAACGGTTTCTATATGTGCCTCCCACTTTTTAAGGGGCCAAAAGTAATGGGACAAACTAAACACTCCTAAATCTAACTTTTACTTTTTAATACTTTGTTGCAAATCCTTTGCAGGCAATTAAAGCCTGAAGTCTAGAACGCATAGACATCACCAGATGTTGGGTTTCATCCCTGGTGATGCTCTGCCAGGCCTCTACTGCGAATGTCTTCAGTTCCTGCTTGTTCTTGGGGCATTTTCCCTTCAGTTTTGTATTCATCAAGTGAAATGCATGCTCAATTGGATTCAGGTCATGGTATTGACTTGGCCATTGCATAACATTCCACTTTTTAGCCTTAAAAAACTCTTTGGTTGCTTTTGCAGTATGCTTCCGGTTAATGTCCATCTGCACTGTGAAGCGCAGTCCAATGAGTTCTGAAGCATTTGACTGAATATGAGCATATAATATTGCCCGAAACACTTCAGAATTCATTCTGCTTTTGTCAGCAGTCACATCATCAATAAATACAAGGGAACCAGTTCCATTGGCAGCCATACATGCCCACACCATGACACTACCACCACCATTGTTCACTGATGAGGTGGTATGTTTTGGTGAGCAGTTCCTTTCCTTCTCCATACTCTTCTCTTCCCATCACTCTGGTACAAGTTGATCTTTGTCTCATCTGTCCATAGGATGTTTTTCCAGAACTGTAATGGCTTTTTTAGATGTTGTTTGGCAAACTCTAATCTGGTTTTCCTGTTTTTGTGGCTCACCAATGGTTTACATCTTGTGGTGAACCCTCTATATTCACTCTTGTGAAGTCTTCTCTTGATTGTTGACTTTGACACATATACACCTACCTCTTGAAAAGAGTGTTCTTGATTTGACCAACTGTTGTGAAGGGGTTTCTCTTCACCAGGGAAATAATTCTTCTGTCATCCACCACAGTTGTTTTCCATGGTCTTCCGGGTCTTTTGGTGTTGCTGAGCTCTCTGGTGCTTTTTTTCTTTTTAAGAATGTTCCAAACAGTTGATTTGGCCACACCTAATGTTTTTGCTATCTCTCTGATGGGTTTGTTTTGACTTTTCAGCCTAATGATGGCTTGCTTCACTGATAGTGACAGCTCTTTGGATCTCATATTGAGAGTCGACAGCAACTGATTCCAAATGCAAACATCACACCTAGAATCAACTCCAGACCTTTTACCTGCTTAATTGATTATGAAATAATGAGGGAATAGCCCACACCTGTCCATGAAATAGCTTTTGAGTTGATAGTCCCATTACTTTTGGCCCCTTAAAAAGTGGGAGGCACATATAGAAAACGTTGTAATTCCTACACCGTTCACCTGATTTGGATGTAATTACCCTCAAATTAAATCTGAAAGTCTGCAGTTAAAGCACATCTTGTTTGTTTCATTTCAAAGCCATTGTGGTGGTGAATAGAGGTCAAAATATGAAAATTCTGTCAATGTCCCAATATTTATGCACCTGACTGTATATATTAGTTGTGCGAGTTGCCGAAGGCCGCATTTGTTGAATGGCCTCAGGCCTAGAGAGGATAAGGCCTTCCCTTTCCTCTCTAAAGTAAGCAAGTGTGTGTCTGATGCACCAGCCATTTTGTTTACTATTTTAGCTAAAAGTATGTTAAATGATGTATTAAAAAGTATGTAGAGATTAGAGTTTTATTTCTTTGCTGGTGTGATTAACTGCAGAGATATGTATAGGTTAAACTGCTATATCCATTGTTTTAGCAATAAGAATTATGGGTTTAAAATGTATCAGTTTTAATATGTGCAGAACAGCTGACAGCAAGTCTCAGTTTTTATAAACAAAATAGTTAAATCAAGATGGCATTTGTCTGCAATAGTCAGAGGTGAAGGCTAAATGAGCAATTATGTTAGAATTCTACATGGGAACAAAAAGACAACACAGAATAGTGTCAATATTATGGTTAAGGCATAGAAAACCAATGAGAGCCTAACATGTACAAATATTAATTAAATTAATAATACCCATTGCGATGAATTGAAGGTACAGACAAAATTATAGTATAAAACTCACCAGAGAAGGAGGGAGGGGAGGGCAGTCGGAGAACAGAGGACAGAGCACGCAATGAGGGTCTGGGGGTGCCGGTGCCGTATGTATGAAATTGGCTGGCTGCTATTCTGCACTGGGTGTCACAATTTTTTTTTTACAAGTATTCCCTACTGCTGCTGGTATAACTTATGTTTTTTTGCTGTAAGTCTGCATTGGCAAAATATATGTATAATTTAGCTGTCTTTAAGTAAAAGCATTGTCATTTATTTTAGAATCTGTATTAGTGTGAATTATTTCATTATCCTTTATAACAAGTAAGGTTTGTAAGTAATCCAGAACATATCGCGTTATCAGGCCATGCGCATTTCAACATCCTTATGATGTCTTTTTCAAGGTGAGTATTATTCCCCAGAGTTGGCAGGTTTAAATAGTGTCAGTGAACAACATTATGCAACACATCTGTTTTAAATAAATACTGATATGAGTGAATAATTAACAGTGGAGACAGCCCTTATGATCCATATAGAGACATTTTTCTATACAGAAAACATAGGAGAGGGAAACAATAGTTCCTATGATATATAGAAATGTATCAAATATAATACATTATCACTAATATATTTTAACTAGACATTCAACCATCATAAGTAAATATCAATAAAGGAAATATATGTATACTCTGTAAATTATTACGTGGTTTGTTTTAGATTAGAGAAAGGCTACTCCAAAAAACATCCAGCCCAGGGTAAAACACGAAAAATGTCAAAAGAGTGACAGTGCAGTGTAAATGTTAGATGTGTGCGAGTAGTTAATAAGTGTTGAAAAAGGGGTTAAAATATATGTGAAAAAATTACATGAATAAAAAACAAACATAAAAAGTGATGTGAAAATTAACTATGTGTATTAAGTGTTGATGCCCTGAGGAGGCCCTGCCAGAGTAGCCTCGGGCGCCCTACTCCCAAATGATCACCCCAAATGAGGCCTTACATTTGACAAATTATATTTGTGCCTTTATCATGAGGCCTTATAATTGGTATATATTACATTTGGGGTGAGCGTTTGGGCGTAGGGCCCCCGAGGCTACTCTGGCTGGGCCTCCTCAGGGCATCACCACTTAATACACATGGTTAATTTTCACATCACTTTTTATGTTTGTTTTTTATTCATGTAATTTTTTCACATATGTTTTAACCCCTTTTTCAACACTTATTAACTACTCGCACACATCTATACTATACACTGCACTGTCACTCTTTTTCCATTTTTCGTGTGATGCCCTGGGGGGTTCCTGGGCTGGATGTTTTTTGGGGTGCCCTGGACGTGAACCCCTTAGTGTTAGGGACTGTTAGTGACAGAGAAGCCATGACGTGGCCTAGCAGCTTCCCATGTATTTGCAAATGCCTGCAACTAATATCTCTGAATTTCTATTACCATATAGTCTTCATATATTGTTGCAAGTATAATTCGGTGTGCTGAGGAACAATAGGGGGTTAAAACTCCCCTTTTCCTACTTGGTATGACTCCCTCCCTTTCATGCACCTGAAAAGTACTGCCAGAATTATTGAGCAGCTGCCATTTTTTGTTTGTTGTCATGAGATGCATGAATGAGCCAGCATTAGGAGAGCATGCTGGTTTTAGTAGAGCTAGTTGGAGTTCCCAGGGATGACTCCCAGATAAGCTGGCTCTCAATTTGGATGCATTTATGTATGTGCCTTTATCATGAGGCCTTACATTTGACAAATTATATATGTGCCTTTATCATGAGGCCTTATAATTGGTATATATTACATTTGGGGTGAGCATTTGGGCGTAGGGCCCCCGAGGCTACTCTGGCAGGGCCTCCTCAGGGCATCACCACTTAATACACATAGTTACTTTTAACATTACTTTTTATGTTTTTTCACATACATTTTAACCCCTTTTTCAACACTTATTTACTCACACACATCTATACTTTATACTGCACTGTCACTCTTTTTCCATTTTTCGTGTGATGCCCTGGGGGGGGTCCTGGGCTGGACATTTTTTGGGGTGCCTTGCTCCCTGGACATGAACCCCTTAGTGTTAGGGACTGCTAGTGACAGAGAAGCCATGACGTGGCCTAGCAGCTTCCCATGTATTTGCAAATGCATGTAACTAATATCTCTGAATTTCTATTACCATATAGTCTTCATATATTGTTGCAAGTATAATTCAGTATGCTGAGGAACAATAGGTAGTTAAACTCCCCCTTTTTCAACCACAATTGGTTTATCTGGTAACATTTATTTTAGCACACAGCCATATTTCAACATGGAATATTTTTTTTCTATAATTCGTCTGATTATCCCCGAAGAGCTATTATAGGTTGAAATAAATGCAAAATTCTCTTTAATATTTTGTTATTTCATTTCTCTCTTTTTTTATTTTAACAGTTCCTCTCTGTACATATTCGCTACTTCGTCGTAAGCCTTCTAATAGATCTTTAGGGTAACCCCTTTCTTTAAAGCTTTCACAAAGAGTTTTTGCCTGATCTGAAAAATTCTTAAGGTTAGAACAATTTTGACTAACATACGGTTGGCCGTATGTTTGTTTTCCAAGGATGATAGTGACAGCTCTTAAAATGTAAATTATTATCGGAGTTCACCTCCTTACAATAATTTGTAGCCATGATACGGTTAATAATAATTTGTAGGGTCCAATCAAGGAAGTTAACCAGATTCCTGCTATATGTGCATGAAAAAGATAAATTAAAAGAATTAGAATTAAGAGCATAAACAAAGGATTGTGCACTAGTAAGATCCCCATCCCAAATAATAAAAAGATCATCTATGTAGCGGCCATAGTAGACCAGGCTTCCACCGAACCCACCTCCCCACACATGTTGGGTCTCAAATTCCCCCATGTATAGGTTGGTGTAGCTCGGGGCAAACCTGGTCCTTATGGACATCCCAAGCACCTGTAAGTAAAAAGTGTAAGTAAAATAAAATAATTGTGAGTAAGAATAAACCGAATTGCCAGAAGAATAAAATCCTGATGTTGTACTTCTAAGGTCCCATCTTCTAAAAGATATTTAGCTATCGCATTGATCCCTAACTCATGGAGGATATGAGTGTATAGCGCTTTTACATCAAGTGTGAGAAAGGCATACCTTTCATTCCAGATGATTCCTTGTATTGAATTAAGGAAATGAGTGGTGTCTTTGAGGTTGAAGAAAGGAATCCACATAATAGGAGAGATTAGAAGTAAGAGAGTGGATTCCAGATATAATGGCGCGACCGGGGGGTGAAGTGAGTGATTTGTGAATTTTGGGCAAATAATAAAAAATAGGAGAGACTGGAAAAGGGACAAGCAGGAATATAGGTTCAATTGGTCTAAAACTTCGGGACTTTTTAATTATTATTATTTTTTATGACTTTGCACATATATTTGCTCAGTATATTTTATGCAAAACACAGCTGCTAATATATATTGCTACAATTTTACACTAGTTGTTTTATAATAAATACTATATTATATACTATATACTATATTATTTGAGTGCTTTTAATGTACAATAAATCTAAGACCTGGTTAAGCATACCACATGTGGACTAACTGCCACCAGCACCAGCATCTGCGTTATACAAACTATGCCATCAACATATTGACCAAGTGTACCTGGGTTTAACTCCATATCTGGAGGACTAGTGTACCTAGCACAATCCGCTATGCATATTTGTAACAGTACACTCTGCTATTTCTATTTGCTGTCACCCTACACTCTGCTAATAGAAAAATAAAAACTCTGAGATAATTTTGCAGCAGTGTTTCTAGCCAGGGCTCCATAAAGTCCAGTCAGGTCAGTACCATACTCCCAGGCCACATTATAAAATTTCTCTTGTCCCATTATCCATTATTGAGGTCCCATTTGAGAGAATAGTTATGGATTTGATTGGACCTTTAGTAAAGTCTGCCCGGGGTCATCAGTATATTTTGTTGGTAATGGATTAAGCTAACAGATACCTGGAAGCAATACCATGTGCAACACATCAACAAAATGTCTGTAGCAGAGTGGAAATATCTAAGGAAATCCTGACTGATCAGGGTACCCCATTTATGTCAAGAATCATGAGTTATGCTGCCTGTTTAAGGTTACTTAGCTAATGACCTCCCTGTATCACCCTCAGACTGATGGCTTAGTGGAGAAGTTTAACAAAACTAAAGAATATGCTAAAGAAAATGGTGGATAAAGATGGAAAAGATTGGGATTATTTGTTATCCTATTTATTGCTGGCCAATGAAGAGGTTGACAGTCTTTTATGGGGTTCTAGCCTTTTTGATTTGTTGTATGTGAGACACCCAAGAGGATTGCTGGATATTGCAAAAGATACAGTACATGGGAGGAGAAACCCATTCCTTATAAGACGGCTATTGGGCATATTTCTCAGATGCTGGAAAGAATAGCTGCCGTGTTGTCGATAGTGACAGAGCACTTGGAAAAATCATAATGTCCAGTTACACACCTTTGCTCCTCGGGACAGAGTGCTTATTTGGTTTCCATGGTAGAAAGTAAAATTTTGACCAAGTGCCAAGGACCATTTGAAATCCTTCAAAAAGTGGGTAAGATTAATTAACATGTATCAGCCTGGGAAAAGAAAGCCAGAACAGTTATTCCATGTAAATCTTATAAATCCTTGGAAACATAGACACCCACCTTGGTCCCTCTGGTAACTGCAGAGGCTAAATCATTTAGTGTAAGAGATAGAGATGTTTTCTGACATACCTGTAAAAAACAATTAAACATTACATAGGGCCTGATTCAGAGTTGTAGACAATGCAGATATTTTTGCAGGAATGAGTAGCTGTAAACTGCGCAAGAGTCTAAGTACATTACTGTAGTCGCTCGGGGGAGGCAACGGAGGAATCGGTATTATATCCCGCCGGACGTCAGCCTGGCGGATGTAATACTGACACCGGAAACTAGAAAGGACCAGATCCCGACAGGGTAAGTATCTAATCTATCCCTAACCCTCCCTTAGGGGTGCTAACCCTAACCTCCCCCCAGGGGTGCCTAAACCTAACCCCCCCTCCCTGTACCCTAAACTTAACCCTCCTGGGGGGTGCCTAATCCTGACCTCCCTCCCGTGGGTGCCTAACCCTGATAGGCATCAGGATTTCGATGCCTAGAATTAGTACCTTGCCAGGATATGACAGTCGGGAAGCCGGCGATCTGCATTTTGACCATCGGCTTCCTGACTGCATACCAACAGGGAGTGGCGACAAAGTACTCAGACAAGTCGTGACCATCGTAGACAAGTCCTATTTACGCAGTAAACATGGCTCCAGGACCTCAGTATATGTAGCCATTCTGTGCACCCAGACCAATAATCTGTGACCAATGTTGTGTCTTTGTATGCAGATGCTTGGATTTGTAAAGCCACAAGTGGGCGTCTCCATACATTCCTCTGTGTCTGCAACATTAGCATATTTTCGCAAAGCAGCTGCATACAAACTAAAGCCCTATAGAATACCAAAAGCTCAAAGGGAATCGGTGTTTAAGAAAAGTTAGACATTTTTGGAATTAGATATAATTATACAATATATATAATTATAGTGAGTGGTCAAGTCCCACTGTACTCAATCCAATACCCGACGGGAGCTTACATTTTGATGCATACCCAAGACCTCGTGTGGATGAACTTATTGAAAGACCAGGAACAGCAAGGCACTTAACCACTCTAGACTTAACCAAAGAGTACTGGCAAGTGCCATTGACAGACAAAGTACAGAGAGCTTTTTCTGCATCGGAGGGTCTGTTCCAATATAAGGTCCAATCATAATCCAATAATCTAATCCAATCTAAGACCCCATAGACAGTATGCTGCTGCTTAACTGGATGATGCAGTCATCTATAATCCTAATTGGCAGCCTCACTTACCCAGGGTACAAGCAGTGTTGAACTCTATCAATGAGACAGGATTGTTAGCTAACCCCCAAAAAAGTGTTGCTTAGGGATGGAAGAGGTGAAGTGTCTTGGATATACTATTGGCAAAGGTTTGATAAAGCACTAACTGTAAAAAAAAATGATGCAGTACAAAATTGACCATGACCCCTAAATAAGTAGTAGGTGAGAGCTTTCTTAGGAATCAAGAGGTGTAAACCAAGTTTTGCCTACTATCGCTGTCCCATTTACTGACAATACCAAGGATAAAGAGTCAGATATGGTTAAATGAAATCCTGAGGCTGAAAATGCTATTCAGGCATTGAACACTGCATTGTGCACCCAACCAGTTTTGCTGACACGACTTTAAATTTTAAATTGTCATGCAGATATATGCATCAGATGCATGGATGTGTGCTGTACTCTGAAAGCAAAGATGGTGAAGAGCAACCTCTTATTTATTTAAGTAGGAAATTGAATATACATGAGAGAAATTATACCACCGTTAAAAAAAAGAAGCATTGGAAATTAAGTGGGAATTAAAGACACTAATGTACTACCTTTTGGGGCAAAATTTTTTATTGATTATGGATCATGCTCTGTTAAAGTGGATGGCTAAGAATAAAGAGACCAATGGGAGAATAACTAGATGGTTTTTGGCATTGCAAAATATAAAGTTTTCAGTGGAGCTTAGGGTGGGAAACCAACTGTCCAATGCAGATGCTTTGTCCAGTATTATTTGCCTAGGAGCTACAGGTGTTCCATCCCATAGGTCAAAACAGGAGGAGGGGGAGATATGCGAGAAAAAACACTGGAAATGTTGTCAAGGGGAGATCTATATGCCCCATGTTTTTAGATTCTGTCTGGTAGAAAGATATCTCGTCTTTGAGCAGCCGCCTATGACGTTTTTATTGCCGGAACAACAGGTCTCCCGATTACCAGCTGGACAAGCGTGATTAATCACTATACTCCCTCCTGTGAAGTGAACCTATCCTCCCACCACCAGCATGCAGTCTGGAACTGTGGAATCAGGGTAAGCAGAGCTCTCACTGCTTTCAACAGAGGCAGTGGTAAGATCACAGTTAAGGGGACTGTGACATTTCTCCTAAAAACATATGATTTATAACACTACTTGCTACTATGGGCTGCAAACCTGAATGTCTCTAAGGACACTGAATATAAGGAAAGTGGAGTTTAAGATATAGCTGGTGATATTTCTCTGGAGAGAAGGATGAGACTTTCTTTCAAAGGCTATTGAACTTTATTTTGTCTAAAGGACATTAATTGGCTGCTCTCAAAATTGGGCTTTTACTAGACAGAGTTCATTAATTTTTTGATCAGCACATTTTTTATTAATCATTATTGAAGATATAAATACATTTCTAACTGTGTATCAGTATATATTGTGCGACATAATTTTTATTTATGTGTAGATGGATATATTTTATATTAAATACTGTTTTATATTTGATTTCTTTATGCGCTCCTAGTTATTGAAAGATGGCAGTTATTGTATGTTTGGTAGAAAGAAGCTGATTAGCATCCTTGGTTGTCAGACCACCTGTGAGAGGCTGATAACAGGTGTGCCATTTCTGTAGCCAGCAGTAGCAGGCAAGTTTAGGAGAAGCACTGCACAGATCAGTATGATCAGCATGATCTGTGCATGCTTCTTAGGTGTAAAAGCAATGAAGGAGTTTGAAAAAAAAATTAAAATCAATAACCAACCCCGGATCTCTCAGCCTGGGCTTGTATGGGAAAATAAAGGGAAAAAATGGAATGGGGTACTGCTATTTTCTTATAAACAGCACTGAGCTGAACCAGCTAGATGGATATTGCCATTGCAGGGGGGATCCCCCTGCAATCGTATTAACCAGAGGTTAATACGATCCCCCTGCAATCGTATTAACCAGAACTAAAATGGTCAGCTCAGGGCTGGAATTCCTTGGAAAGAGGAGACCCCAAAAATAAAATGGGGTCCTCCCCCTAAAAAAAACAGCCAGCCCAGGGCTATTTCCTGCATCCCTGGGTGCGGTGGATGTGGGGTTCATGGTTAAATAATAGTTAATAATATTGTTCATTACAGGGGGACTACAATCCCAGCCAGCCTGCCCCTGCATGCCAGCACTTATAGAACAACAAGTACCAGCATGCCTGAAGATTAATGGCCTGCTGCCACCTGTAATACGCCTGTAAAGAAACTATTAAAATAACCACAGTGCGCACACATCGGCTGTAGAGACTTGCTGATGTCAACGTTACCTACCAACATTACTGCTTTTACCACTGAAAATCCTGTGCCTGCTACAAATTACTACTGCCACTGCTGTTAACCCTGTGTACATCGCTGTTACCAAATAAAACCAACATCCTGGTTTAGGACATTTGTGTGGACTAACATTTATTTCACATTCCGCTGAACACCAGAAATTATTTCACCACACAACCTAAATTATGGTTCATAATCACATTATGAATACATAGGGGCTCATATTTCACCCTAACAGCAAACAACATGTTAAAGTCAAACCATTCCCTATTACTATGCTTTTTGTCTACATCATTATCAGTGTCACCTTGCAGCATACAAACAGGTAACAATTAGATGCTTACGGCCATGTCTTTACAGCCACAGTACTGTCGTGAGCCTCTTCCTGTAACCGTTACATAACAGAATACCATTTTATTCATCAGTTAAACATCTTTACTGGCTGCCTTATCTCAGGTGTATGCAACATGCAACCCTCCAGCTGCTGTAAAACTACTCATCTCAGCATGCCCTTTAATAGTTTTAACATACCCTAATAGCAAATGCAGGCCATGTTGGCGTGTGTAGTTCCACAGCAGCTGGAAGGCCGCATGTTGAACACCCCTGCCTTATATCATTCAATTTAACTACCACCATTACTCTGTGTTTTACAAATGAGAATAATCGGTACACAAGCCTACATATGGCCCTGTGTGTCGTTTTTGTGGGTGGAGCAATATTGAAAACTTGATATTGCCCGTGGTAGAGGATAATTGAAAGTAGATTTAAACTGGTCAATCATCCATATAAATGTAGTAATGTCAGCAAAAAAGTCTCTGTCACTGACGCATTTCGCATCCACCTGGGAAGCTTTATCAAAGAGCTTATGCTATCTTGGAGGAACATCCTCTAAAAAGACGGAGATTGGACTCTGTCTAATATAAGCTGCGCCGCTCAATCTTTTCTGCCTGGCTTAATTGGAAGGGTTTATTCCAGTGGGAGCTGCAGCTATACGGGGCTAGCAGTGGCAGGACTGCCTAGCCGAGAGGTATGTACCCAGAGCTGTGGGTCATTTATTGCTGTTCTCCGCTGTACTGTCAGTCTTTTTGCTGGACTTTCATATTGTGCTGGAAACCCCGGAATCTCTAGAGTTGCATAGTGGAGAGTACATCTCCTGGGGTATCCTAATACTGTGACCCATAAGATTGACCAACGATAAACAGGCATCTTACGTGTGGATACAACTTGGAGCCTTATAGCAGAATGGAATTCGTGACTTTATGCTATACTACTGCAGCTAACCAACAAAAATTTGCATAAACATTCTGAAATTGGTGCATGAGAGGTGTTTCTTAAAGTTAATAATTCACATCTTCTAGTAGGAGTGAGATATATATACAAGTGGCCATTGTTTTATTTTGTCTCATGCAAAGGGACATACAGGTAGTTTTAAAGTGGATGACCAGTAAAAGTATATTAACGCATTATGGACCTCATTCAGAGCCGGACGCTATTTGTGGTCGTTCGTTCAGAAAAAAGGGGTGGCTATTCAAATGAACCGTTCGCTCTTTGCGGTCTGTTCACGCCTCTAGGTCTGAACGAGCGAACAAAACTTGCAGTCGTTTTTTGGATAATTACGCCCCCTGGCCGCTCACATCCTACGTCATGTCAGCTATTTATTAGATTAATCGAGTACATCGACCAGCGTATGAACTGCTCGCAACTCTTGTGGTTGGTTTTTCCTACCGCAATCTTGCGAGCAGTTCTGACTATAAAATAACCCAGTGACGTGGTCAATGACGCTGCTGTATTAATTATGCACACCCATAAAACGCCCGTTTTGACATTTAAGCACACCTGCGTTCGGATCTCCACTCCCCGTTTTCAAGCACCTTCCCATGTTACCACCCACATACGCCTCCTCATGTCACTCAAAATAGCAGGTATTCGCTATTTAGCGAACAAATGATTTTCGGCCGCACTAACTGGTTCGCGCATGCGTATTACGATCTGTACGCATGTGCAGTTGGGCAAACATCGCTCAGGACAAACGAGCGGCCGCTTACGATCGGCTCTGAATCAGGCCCTATATGCATTTATATGTTGTGATTTACTTGTTGTAAGTCTAAATGTATTTTTAGGAGTCATTTTTATTTATAAAGTCATTTTTATTCCAAAAACTGGCACCTTGCTTATTCTTTCTACCATATCCAATTATAGGTGTAGGAGTAAAAAGATCGTTCATTCGATCAGAAATTAATTTGTAAAGTTAAGAGCGCAAAACTATTGTCTGTAAAATTTCAAGATGTATATACTGTGTTATATATGTTAAATAGTATTTTTATTTCCATGTAACAAGCTTCCAACTCCCTACAAAGCTTAAAATTCTTAAAAGGGTTTACTCAATTAAAATTGCATGCGCTCACAGTACATGCTGACTGTACATTTGGTATAATATGCATAATTCATGCTTATATAGGCGAAAAACTGTTAGCTGAATGATTTTCAAGATAGCATATCTATACAATAATTTAGCGATATTCTCTTTCACATATTATGCAAAATATTCTAGAAATGTTTAAATATTTACAATGTTTTTGGATTAGTGATTTCAATATTTCTAGATCCGAAAAGGACATGACTTAAATTATATTGTCAAGGACCCCAATAGGTGTCCCTATTTGTCTTGAACTAGGTCAGAACCAATAACAGTATCACACTGATTGGTACTAGACTAGCATCTACTTAATTAATGTTTTGTCACTCTGCCCATACACCTCTCTTTATTGCCACTACCGGTGGAAAATACAAAGGGGCCACAGGTCCCCTAATACTCTATCACAATTGTGCAGTCTCTGCAACACATACTAGCACTTGCTTAGCTGGTCTATCCCCTGTTTCTAACAATCAATAATAGTTATAGCATAACCATAGCGATCTAATAGCTTCTTCAAAGACTAGGTTCTGGAGCATATACTGTACAGTATAAAAATAAACTAATAAAGGAACACTTTGTTTACAAAGGGAAGTACAATGCTTAGTTACAGGAATGACATAAATACATTACAAAATGTGACAAACGTGTTGCAATTTCAAAATGAAGAGGAAAAACTTAGACAGAATTACACTCGGCTTATTCTGAATGCGGGGTGTGTGTGTGGAGGGGAAGGAGGGTTTAGCAGGAAATGCAGGTCCAGGCTTCAATTAGGAGTTGATCCTCCAAATCTGACTTATACCCCTTTTCCACCTAAATTCCGCGTCTGACCCGGAGTTGGAACAAAGTTTCTATCCGGATAAGACCCGGAATTTTGCCGGCGAGTCAGCGCTGCACACACCGGAGTCGGGTCTGCATAGACCCGGCTTTTGCGCAGTGAAAGTGGTCGTTTGGAGATGACATCATCACCAAGCGCCACTGAAGCCGGACGAATTGGCTGGCTAGCAGCGCACTCCAGGTCATCATGACCCGGAGTGCGCTGTTCTCACAGCAGGGTTTCATGGGCTACGCCCATGTTAAACCCTGCTAGTTACCTGGGTTGGATTGCCGGGTCACTCGACCCGGCGATCCAACTCTCTCCCCTTTTACACCAGGGAGCTGCCCGGGTTAACCCTTCAAAAACCCGGGTTTTAGCTCTGGTGTAAAAGGGGTATAAGAGCAAAATGCTCCCATACCTTTTATCAACTTTTCCTAATAGTGATGTCTTGACCAAATTCCTGATGACTGGCTGGCTGGTTAATAACCAAGGGTCCATGCCAGGTCCGCCCACATAACTTTTAACCTAAGTACAAATAACTGTACATCATTTCCCCTGTGTAATAGCCACATAAAATATGGTATGTTCACATTAATCTCTATTATTTAAGCTGTAAAATGATTGTAACAAGACTGCTCTGGAATGTGTGATTAGTTGGATACCTCATTTGACCCAAACCATGGGGTCTATGAACTAAGCCTTGGGGCTCTATTTATTAACATTATTTTTACTAAAATAAAGTGAAAAAGGGTGTTTTCACACCCTTTTCACATTATTTTAATTTCACCTGTAGTTATTACAGGGCAATTGGAGTAGAATTAGTAAAATTCTACTCCAACCCCCAGTATCACTTATTTTTAGTAAAGCAGATCGCATTTCCCATAATTGTAATGGGAAATGTGATCCGACCATAGTTACTAAGAATAAATTGTAAAAAAATACCGGTGGAAGCCCTGTGATAATAACGCCACCTGGAGGTGGCGTTATCCAGGGTCTACCCTGGTTACCGGGCTCCCACTCTGCTCTAACGGGGAGAGCAGAGGCGAGAGCCGGTACCAGTAATCAGCTGTGTGGTCTAAGCAGACCGCAAGCTGATTGCTGTAAAAAAAAGAAAAAAAAAATTAAACATTTTTTATTTTACTTACCTGAATCCAGGGACCGGTGATCGGGTCTCCAGTGATGGCTCCTCTCCGGTCAGCTGGTCTCCCATAGTACACTGGGGCCCGGTCATCAGGTGATCGGGCCCCAGTGCAGTATGGGAGATCACCTGATCGGGAAGCCCGGAGAAGATCACCGGAGGCCAGGAGGATGCAGGTACGTGTAATGAAGGGAGGGGGGGTCGTGGGGGGGGGAGGGGGGTTCACGGGGGTCCGTGATCACGGGGGGCGGGGCTTAGCACCGGGGGCGGGGCTTAGCGTCGGTGAGGGGGAAGTAGCGGTGGTCGGTCGGCGCATGCGCGGGCTCTTAGTCGCGACTAGAGTGCGGATGGGATCCGCAGGGACAGAGCTTTATCGCAAGCTCTGTCCCTGCAAGGGATTTATAGTAAATCCCTGTGATATTGCAGGGCCGCAACTAGGGGGGGGGCTGGAGGTGCATGTGCACTGGGTGCGCCGCTGTACCCGGTGCCAGTGACCTCCAGCCCGGCGCTGCAGAGAAGCTCCAAGCCGGACATCCGCTGGTAATATTTATTACCAGCGGGCGCCCAGTTCCTTCTCTGCAGCGACGCGGTGTTGCCGGAGCCGGAGGCTGGAGTTCTCTCCCGAACTCAACTTCCGGCTCTCCCCACGGGCACAATGGGAGAGACGTCATGACGTTTCCCCCTGAGTTCCGAGGAGCAGCCGGCGGACCGGACGCGACGCTGGATGCAGGAGCAGGGTTCAAGGTAAGTATTTTTTTTTAATAAGCTGCACTACAGGGGCATTATTATGGGGGCATGGGCATTACCATGGGGGCATGGGCAATAATGGGCATTACTAATGGGGCATGAGCACTACAGGGGCATTACTATTGGGGCATGGGCACTACATAGGTATTACCACAGGGGCATTACTTTGGGGGCATGAGCACTACAGGGGCATTACTGTAAGGGCACTACATGGATATTACTATGGGGCATGGGCACTACAGGGGCATTACTATTGGGGCATGGGCACTACATAGGTATTACCACAGGGGCATTACTTTGGGGGCATGAGCACTACAGGGGCATTACTGTAAGGGCACTACATGGATATTACTATGGGGCATGGGCACTACAGGGGCATTATTATGAGAGCATGGACACTACAGGGGCATTACTATGAAAGCATGGGCACTACAGGGGCATTACCACAAGGGCATTAATATGGGAGCATGGGCACTACAGGGGCATTACTATTGGGGCATTACAATATGGGCACTACTACAGGGGCATTGCTATGTGGGCATTATCATATGGGCACTACTACAGGGGCATTACTATATGGGCACTACTACAGGGGCATTACCTCAGGGGGCATTACTATAGGGGCACTGCTGCAGAGGGAATTACCAGGGGGGCGCCAAATTACTGTCTTGTCCCTGGTGACAAAAATCCTAGTTTCGGCCCTGGATATTGCCTGAATTCGCAATGCGAATTCACTCGGTAATATCACACTACAATCCGCATTCAATATGCGGATTGTAGTAAATAGAGCCCTTGGAGAGAGAGAAAGTGGATGGAGATAAAGTACCAACTAACTGTCATTTTTCAAACACAGCCTGTAAAGTGACAGTTAGGAGCTGATTGGTTGGTACTTTATCTCCATCCACTTTATCTCTCTCAAAGGCTTAGTACCTAGGCCCCCATATATCCTACATGCCAGGAAATCACACCTAACCAGCACACACCTTTCTGAAGCTCCTAGCTAGTTTAGAAATATATTTTTTTTAGGTCAAAGCAGAAAACATATGATTTTAGTCTTTGTTACTGCTTGAGGTTTGAATAGGCCTTTTGGTCAGACTGTTGTTTAAATATCCCTGCTGTTTTGGTGCCCAGAGATTACTTTTGTGTACAATCTAACCAGTTCTAAAGTCATCTATATGCAGACATGGATGAAAGGGCTATTGTTTACCCCATCTCCTGTCCAAGTAATTGCTTTTCCTGCTAACAGGATACCATCACCAGGGGCATTGAAATGGGTGGGCAAGGGGGCAGCTCATCCCTCCCAAAAATTTGAGAGGGGCACCAGCAGGGGTGTATCTATAATGGGTTAGGGTGTGTGGGGAACACGGGCCCCTGGGTCCAGGGGGCCCCCGCACCGCACACCCTGCACCCATAGAATTACCTATCCGGAGTCCCGCGTTGGTGCAGGGGTCTGGCGCTGTAAAAACAACTGGAAAATGGCCACCACGGCCATTTTCCCGGTGACCGGCACATCCTCTATAGACTCTGGGTGCACTCTAGTGCTCAGAGTCTATAACTCCAGCGCTGGCCACGCACAGCTCAGTGCGTTGCTAGCTGCCAGACAGAGTGGAGGGGGCCCCTGTCTGAGACTGCACACGGGCACCCTCCTCTCTAGAAACGCCCCTGGGCACCAGACAATGCATTGGACAGGCTCCCAGAGGAAGAACATCTCCTTGCTGAGAAGTTGCAACACACTAAATAGCCTGAAGGATTGCAGAAGCCGCGGTGGAGCGGACAGATAGGTATGAGAGGGAGCAGACCAGATGAGTGCATTACAACTCCTTTAACACTGGCTGTGCCGCCTATTGCTACAGTGCACAGCCCCTGCATCCTCCTCATAGGTCCCTTCTTCTCAGGGATGAGTTGCAGGGGTGTCTGAATCATTTTATGTTGGGTGGGCAATATGAAATCATTCTGGCGTGCCCCCGCTCCTCTCTTCTCCTCCCCTCCATCTCACCTAAGCAGCGGCCGCAGACTGTCAGTGGCTGTGCTTTACAGTAATAGGCTGCACTGCCCCTGCACCCTATTTTATTATTAAAAGGATCTATCCATTTTCTGCTGTCATAAGGTGAGGGTTTGTCTCTCTAGGGATTCTATTATCTCAATTGTATTCAAGTCAGTGTATACAGTCCAATTGATATGACCATTGTAATATATAATTTTATATTGTTTGCAACAAATGCTGAGGATATAAATCCAGGTTTGTTTTTAGTTTAGATCCACATCCATGCTTTTTGGTATGGATTAGAAATAAATGTATTCAACATGTGATGTCCTATGTAGTCAGTATATACATAATATAAATGTGCACAATTGTATTTATGTTTACGCTTATGTATTCAATTATTGGACTATTATTTATTATGGTGTTTATGAGCTTATTCCAAATAATCCTTTAGAAATATACCTTGAAGAATTTTTAATGGCATTTAACATGATGAATATATTAATGGGCTAGATTTAGCCCTCTATGAGGGGTATTCAATATGAAACGTAAACTTCGCTGTCGAAGTTTACGTTTCATATCGGAGCTTTTACCTGCATTAAAGTATCGGGCGCGTGCCCGCTTATCCCCGTATTCAATATGAAACTAACGAAAACAGGAGCCTGCGAAGTGGGATTTGCGTAAAGTTACTAAATTTTTCTTTAGAAAACTGTAGGACCCCCCTAAAGTTGTAAAAACATGGGGGATCACTATGGGTACCCCCGTTTTAGCCTGTAACTGAAAGTCGGGGATTTAAGTAGCCACAGCAGGTGTTTTTTCCCGACATTGAAGAAGTGATGCAGAAGAGCACTTAGGTTATTTTTTTCGTTTTTTTAAGTGGTCCCATCAAATTTGGGGTACATGAAAATAGGTACTAGCATATCTTGATGTCCCTAAAGTAAGTTTTTGAAAATTCTGCAATTGTGCACCTGCTGCTATAAATCTATTCTAGAAAACATCTGCCGCATACTTGCAGAATAGCCCCTGAACCTATATCCCTATTGTTAAACAAGTTTTTCCCATTTTTTTTTTTCACCCCAATTTTTAAATTAATTTTTTGGGGTGTCCCTATTTTTTTAAAACTTTTTTCACACAGTTCTTTTTTAAATGTCATTCCCAGGGGTGCAAGCTATTTTTTTTAAGCCTGCACCCCTAAACCCCAATTCTGCACTTTTTTTCGACACCTATTCAATGGTGAAAAGTTATCCCCATTTTTTATCAAAGACTTTTCAAACCTGTGTAAAGTCTTTGAAATTGAATACGGTGTAAAACTAAAACCTGCGATAATTATGTCATAGGTGCGATATTAACGCAAAAACAATGTTTTCGCTCCCATATTGAATACCCCTATACGTGTGTTAGGAATAGCAGCTTGAATAGGGACAAAATAGATTGCAGGTGCTGTCCAGACTAATGACTGTAAGTGATTGGTGGGCTTTCCCTCAAATATGACATCTTCCTGCTGATAGACATCCTTCTGAAGAAATTCTCGGATGAGAAAGAAACGCATTAGTGGTTCCCTGGAGTCAAGTCTGCAAACCTGACCCATGTTTAATCCTATGGAGACCTGTGTGGAGCATGCGAGGTGTCTGTGCAGATTCGGTGATCACGTGGCTCAAGCAGACTTCTGCTGCACACATTGGAGCTCCGGAGATTGAATTGCTCGTCTGAGCGACTCCGTTGAGCTCCGCTTACTACACGGCCAGTATCCGGCATGTGCAGCCAGCCGCTCTGACGAGCCAGCTGCCACACAGCTTCCAGCTAAGACGGACCAACCGCTTCACATTTATACATGGATCCCCGCTTTAACATCAAACAGGGAAATCGGAACTTAGCTATCAGGTGAACTGTTTATTTGTTCACTATTCCCACATTGAGACAACAAGTGGGCTACAAAAGAACATCAAACTTTGTCCTCCTCTATTTGCAACATACAGCCCACATAGGAAAATGCCATGCTGAGTGACCCAATTGAATATATATATTCGGAGATCCATGTGGATCAGTTGCTACACTGACATTTATACATTCAGGTATCTGGACTATAAAAAGGATTTGTCACATACTGGTAACTCATGAACATTGCATAGTTACGGAAAGGATACTTTCTCCACATGCATATGAAACTTTGTTTCTTGTTGTGTGAATAAATGGACACACAGTAATACTGTTTGCAAACAGACACACAGCTGGTGCTTTTTATTTACCAAGGTTTTATAGGTGTTAATTCGGGATATTTATCCTCATATGTGCAGACCTACTGTATTGTATTGTTTTCGTATCATCAGTGTTATCATTCTACATGATTATTTTATATGACAATTTTATAATATATCTGACAATTCGGAAAAATGAAACATTATTGTAATTATCTGGATTGTGTGTCTTTTTGGTCTGGGACAGACACTGTGGCGCTATCCATTATCTATTACACTGATTTCAAATGAATTGATAATGCAGAGATGAATCAAGTAGATAAGTGATTTAATGATTAGAAAGCGGTTAATTAATGATGAGGGATTAATACTGAGGCAGACACAAAAATACTCTCTGCGTTGTATGCAGTGGCAGCTCCAGAGGTGGGGCTGCAGCACAGTCCAAAATTCAAATAGGGGAGCCACACCAACTGCCAGTAGGTCCCAGCCATCTATATGTGGCAGCGTTTGAAATGGCAGTTGGTGCGGTTCCCCTATTTGAATTTTGGGCTGCGCTGCAGCCCCTGCCTCTGGAGCTGCCACTGGTCACTGGTTGTATGTCAGTCTCAAAATGTGTTGGAAAGGTGTCTGAAAAATGGTATCTGTGGTCTATGGCGGACTTAAATATACTTTCTGTGTTGTCTGACGGACTCAAAAAAAGCCCTCTATTGTATGGCTGTCTGTAGATCACAGTCTTTATTGTATGGTGGTAAATAGAGTGTTTTCTGTATTGTATGTCTGTCATAAGAATGTTTTCTGTATTGATGGCAGTCACCAAGAGGCAGTCTGTATTGTATATTGTCCCTTTTCTATGCATGATGTTCATAAATGATGTAATATATTGCTATTTATGTGTGATTGGAGTCAATCTTTGAACTCCAAATAGATACAATATTTATGTATATATAACATTTATATTGTTTAGATACAAATTCCTATTTTTCCTAGCTCTGTTCTCCCCCCCACTATTTTTTTGGTTTTGTGTATGAGATATGAGGGATTTAAAAATATTTTATTTGTAACTGAGCAACCTACTGGGCCTATGGGTTAACTGTGAGGCACATAAATGGAGGAGGCAGCATTTGGCAATTCAGGGGAGCCAAAACAAAATGTTATCCCCTGCCAACCTAAAAACGTTCTGACACCCCTGACCATAACTGATGTACATACTAATGAAACTACACAAGCCCCTATCTGGTATCCTGTTTGAGATTAAAACTCCTATTTATCTGTGTGGGCAGAATTATAACAAAACATAAAAAGAACTTAACTTGCAATATGCCCTGATAGCCATTTTCTCTAAATATATAGTTGTTACTTTAATGTTTGCCGTTTTTAAACGGTATTGAATAATCATTCAGTCCTGTTTGAGGGTTGATATTAATTACAATTATTTGACAATTTTCAATTAAAAAAGCAATCTAGAAGCATACAGTTTTTAGAAATATCCTGTTCTCTGGTTTCAGCTTTCTCCTCTAGCTTGGATAAGAATACTAAATTATATTAAATCTATTTAGTGTAGAATATATACTAAACCATGAAGCAAATGTTCCAATGTCAATATCAAACATAAGATAATCTGCCAGTTTTCATACAAAACACAACCAAAAAAAGTAAAAAATATATTAATATTTATGTTTTATTAATTTTGACAGACACTACATTTTAGTGACAATATCAGATGTGTCTTTCTGCTAAGGAGAATTAGGACTCATCAAAGCACAGGACAAGCATTTAGTGAATGGATAAAGATGAAAAGGTTATAGTAATATGAACTCCCTTTTATGTAGGCTATAATTGATAAGCATATATCTGTAATATTTTATTTTACAATGGGTGCATGTTTATGAGTAGTATAATCATTAAAAATGCTTTCCATTTGTAGGCAGAAAGAACTTATTGCCTGTTTTAAAAAAAATTCCTAAACCGTAATACAGGTTGAGTCTCCCATATCCAAAATGCTTGGGACCAAGGCTATTTTGGATATCGGAATATTCCATATTTTGGAATAATTGCATACCATATTGAAATGTCTAAGGAATAGGGCCCAAATCTAAACACAGAAAGCATTTATGTATTATATACACCTTCTACACTCAGCCTGAAAGTAATTTTATACAATACTTTCAATAATTTTGTGACACAAACAAATTTTGTGTACATACATGAAATTCATTTATGTTTCATATACACCTTATACACACAGCCTATAAGTAATTTTATACTTTATTTTTAATAATTTTATGGCTTAAACAAAGTTTGTATACATTGAACCATCAAAAATCAAAGGTTTCATTATCTCGGTCATGCTAAAAATATTCCGTATTTTGGAATATTCCGTATTTCGGAATATTTGGATATGGGATACTCAACCTGTACTATCATACCCCTTTTACACCAGAGCAGAAAATCTGGTTACTGCAGGGTTAACCCGGGTTGCTCCTTGGTGTAAAAGGGGCCAGGGTTGGATTCCCAGGGCGATTGACCTGGCAATTCCACCCAGGTAACTTGCAGGATTTTACACGGGAACAACCCATAAAACCCTGCAGTGTAAACGGGTACCCCAGGTCAATCGACCTGGGTCCCGTTTACAGCATGGGGACTTCTGGGTTTCTCAGTGCTTGGAGATGATGTCATCTCCATGCGCCGGGAGAAGTGTTCCACTGCACCTGTGTGCAGTGTGAACGGTGCCGATCCGGGAATAATCCGGATCGGCGCCACAGTAGAAAAGGTCTATCCTGGGACTGACCCGTTTTGGAACTGTGTTCCAAATCTCGGGTCAGGCCCAGGATTTAGGTGTAAATGCAGTATCACAGGTTGAGTCTCCCATATCCAAATATTCCAAAATACGGAATTTTTTTGTAGCATGACTGTGATAATGAAACCTTTGCTTTTTGATGGTTCAATGTACACAAACTTTCTTTAAGGCACAAAATTATTGAAAATATTGTATAAAATTACTTGCAGGCTGTGTGTGTATAAGGTGTATATGAAACATAAATGTATTCTGTGTTTAGAGTTGGGTCCCATTCCCAGGATATCTCATTATGGTATGCAAATATTCCAAAATATGGAATATTCCGATATCCAAAATACCCAAACATTTTGGATATGGGAGACTCAACCTGTATGATGCAAAAGGTGGAATGCACTGCCTTTTCTGATATTCAGGGGGTTTTATTAGTTACCAGCTGGAGTACCCGGCTTTGCCCAGGATTCTAACAATGTTTGTTTACACATCATCCTCCAACAAACCTCTCCTTAGGCAGGCCTCACGAAAAGTGTGACAAACTTCCCCATCCACAGTCCTAAGGTCTTTGAAGGAAGTAGGACCTGTAACGGTGTAAAGCAAACTTCGGAGATAGAAGCATTCAAAATTTGTCAGATGTACAGTGTAAACATGGCCAAGAGCTTCTCTTGCTCTGATACCAGGATGTCTGTGTACTTCCTGGTTGCTGGATCGCACTATGAAATGCACAGCAACTACTTCCAGTTCCTTGTGCAGCTGTTTCCGGCATTCAGGGTCTCCACGGTGTATAAGATTCATCCAATTGTTTTTTCCCTTCAGGGGCTAACAAAGGAATGAACCAGAAGTAGCCTAGTGCGGTCCAGCAACCAAGGAGGTAGACAAAAAAGTTTGGTCGCCGATGTTGACACCATCTAGTTGTGTAAGCTAATGCATGAGCAAGTATAAATAAAAATTTGTGCTGCAGAGCTGTGTTTTTGCATCCCAGTATAGTTGCCATCTTTATGGGCCTGTAAATCAGATGGATCTCTCCTCATATCAATTCTGACCATATTCAGACTCATAATAAGCCTGGCTTAATATCAATAGTGGTTCCTCAGTGCAGGTTTGTTGACTGTGTTGGCAGTGCAGGGGTGTTCTCAATGCAGGGTGCTGGCGATGTCGGCAGTGCAGGGGTGCCAGCAGTGTCCTCAGTGCAGGTTTGCTGACTGTGTTGGCAGTGCAAGGGTGCTCTCAATGCAGGGTGCTGGTGGTGTCAGCAGAGTGGGGGTGCCTGCGGTGTCCTCAGTGCATGTGTGCTGACTGTGTTGGCAGTGCAGGGGTGCTGGTGGTGTCCTCAGTGTGGGAGTGCCAGCAGTGTTGGCAGTGTGGGGGTCACTAAGGGTGTCCTGAGTATGTGGGGCAGTATTGCAGGGGTGCCGGCAGTGTCGGCAGCAGTGGTGTCGGCAGTGGGGAATGCTGCCAGTGGAGGTGCCGGCGGTGTCAGCAGCAGGGGGTGCCGGCAGTGTCAGGCAGCGAGGTATGGCGGGCGCCATCTTCTTTTGCTTCCTGTGTGCATATTAAATGGGCTTAATGCTGATTGGCTGAGAGCCGTGACAGACGGCTCTCTCAGCCAATCAGCGTGAAGCCCGCTCAATACAAAACCTCGCGACCCGAGAGCGGCATCGCAAGGTTTTGCCTCGGGTGAGGGATCCGGGGCAGGCAGGAAGATCCGAGCTTGGCTCATATCGCCCCATATCCCCGAAACTCGGGTGGGTTCGGTTCTCTGAGAACCAAACCCGCTCATCCCTAATAAATTCATACAGCATTTAAAAGGAACTGTAAACTCCATGCGAGAGCCATAGTAAATGATGTTCAGAGACTTAGATTATATGCTACAGAATAAAATTCCATAATTCCTTAGTATGTAGCAAAATGCATGTTATAAAATTAAATTATGCAATGAAACAAAAATAACATTTTAATATTTTTATTATTGACCTTGCAAATGGCTAAAGAAGAATGGTGTCCAAATCTGCATCTAACAATAAACCAAACAGGACAATGCTTTTATTCTTCTTTGGTGTTTTAGGTGTAGAACCATGAGAGATCTTGGCTTGTAAACTGTGGGCTAAATCCTTTTCTAATTCCGGACCTGACCTGTAGAGAGTGAATGCTATGCAAAAATTGTGTTTTTTAATTAATTAGAAATTAATAGTAATTAATTTCGATTTCAAATTTTTTTAGTTGCCTCTGCCGTGTTTTAATACGCTCGTATGTAAAATTTCACGATCTTGGCTTGTAAACTATGGATTTGTATAGAAAGACAGAATGACCAGAAGGACAAATTTTCATTTTTATATAGTAGACAGAATCAGAATCAACTTTATTGGCCAAGTATATAACCGTACACAAGGAATTTAACTCCGGTTCACTGCAAGCCAAGTAAGTACACAAAACATGTAAAAAATACATCCATTCTCATATACAGTATCAATACATAGATAATACAGATAAAACAAATACTTCCGTAAATATAAAACATCATAAATTTAAATATTAATAATAAATACCCATTTTTTCCTTCCTACACTCAAGTATTTAACAAAAAAACTGCCTGAGGAAAGAAACTATTGAAATGCCTAGATGTCTTTACATTCCATGCTCTGTATCGCCTACTTGACGGTAACAATTGGATCAAATCATGACCAGGATGAGACTGATCTCCTACAATATTCCTAGCCCGCTTCCTCACTCTGGACAAATACAACTCCCACACAGGGGGAAGTTCAGTCCCTATTATCCTCTCAGCTGTTCTAACCACTTTTTGAAGCCTGGCCCAATCTCGTTCACTAGCTGAACCAAACCACACAATAATCGAAGAGCATAATACAGACTAAATTATTCCTGAATAAAAAGATTCATCAGCTCCTGTGGGGCGCTGAATTTTCTAAGCTGCCGCAGAAAATGGAGCCTCTGCTGTGCCTTCTTTACAATTGAATTGATATTATATGCCCACATAAGATCATGTGAGATTATTACACCCAAAAATGTAAAGGATTCCACCATGGATACAACATTATCGTCCATGGTAAGTGGAGACACTACAACTGAGCATTTCCTAAAATCAACAATCATCTCCACCGTTTAAAGTTAGTTTAACTCCAAGTTGTTCCGACGGCACCACAGCACCAACTGATCCACCTCCTTCCTGTAAGCGGACTCCTCCCCATCTTTGATCTAACTGATAATCGTGGTGTCATCAGCAAATTTCAATATTTTAACTGACGGGTCACTAGAGGTGCAGTCGTTCTTGTGCAGAGAAAAAAGCAGGTGGGAAAGAACACATCCCTGAGGTGCTCCCGTGTTGATTCTTCATACACTTGAAGTAAATTCCCCCATTCTCACACACTGCCTCCTATCCACCAAAAAATCTACAATCCAGGTACAAGTCAATAACGGAACTCCCAGCTTAACCAATTTTGTATACAATATCCCTGGAATGATTGTGTTGAATGCCAAACTATAGTTGACAAACAGAACCCTCACATAGGTACCCGACAGATCAAGATGTTGTAGAATCTAATGCAGTCCCATACTGACTGCATTCTCCACCAATCTATTTGCCCGGTAGGCAAACTGCAAGGGGTATAAGAGGGTACCTGCTGACTCCTTCAGATGGTTCAACACCAAGGGCGGTATTCAATTGTTTTTGCGGTCCAGATCTCCCATCTAAAGTGACTGGAGATCGCTGGGCGCTATTCAATTGTTACTGCTTTTCGCGCTGATCGCACCCAAAGTGGTTGGGTTTAGCCATGTAAATCGGCTTCCCCTGACCAAAATGCTGAGCATGATCATGAAAAGTGCCGTTTGGGCACCCAAACAGGTCATTTTTCATCCATTTCAGCTCGCACCCCCCTGGGGCTGTGAGTTGAAATGGAGCGCTGGCGGCTGACCATGCCCGACAGGAGCAACAATTGAGTAGCTCTGTCGGGCGCAAAGGGGGCTGGAAACAATTGAATTCTGCCCCAAGCGGTCAAATGCTTTCACGACCACAAACAGTAGTGCAATCGGTAGTCATTCAGGCCTGCAATAGTATATTTCTTAGGTACTGGGACAATTGTGGAGCACTTAAAGCAAGAAGGGACCACGCACAATTCCAAAGAGAGGTTAAAGACCTTTATGAAGATGGGGGCCAACTGGTCAGCACAGATTTTCAAAATGGATGGAGATACACCATCTGGACCAGGTGCCTTCCTGGACCTCAACCCTCTTAACAGAGCCACCTCTTCTTGTCCAACCTGCAACACAGGTGCAACCCTCTCTGTCCCTAATAAACAACTTGGAGGGAATTCCCTTAGAAGGACAGTATGGTCAGAGCTGGTACACAGAACAGGATCAGACTTCTTAAACCTACAGTAAAAAACATTCAGTTCATCGGCCAATTTCCGGCTAATATCAGCGTGGGGGGATGGTTTCTTATAATTAGTGATAACCTGCATGTCTCTCCACACTGACGCTGGATCATTAGCTGAAAATTTACTTATCATCTTACCAGTAAAGCACTCATTTGCCACCCTGATCTCCTTAGAGTATTTCTGACGTGATTATAAAGAACCCTATCCCCACTACTGTAGGCCTACTTCTTGGCACAACGAAGCTGCCTAAGTTTTGCGTTAAACCAAGGTTTATTGTCACTAAAAATATGAAACGTTTTTGTCGGGACACACATATCCTCACAAAAACTAATGTATGATGTCACAATATCAGTTAGATTATTTAAGTCAGTAGCCATGGATTCAAAGACCCCCAAGTCAGTACAGTCCAAACAAGCCTGAAGTTCTTACTTCACCTCGTTAGTCCATCTTTTCACAGTTTTGACCACAGGCTTAACAAATCTCAACTTCTGCCGATAAGTCGGAAGCAGGTGAACTAAGCAGTGGTCAGAGAGTCCCAACGCCGCACAGAGAATGGACCAATAAGCATTTTTTAAGATGGTATAACAATGGTCCAACGTCCGTGCGTCCCTAGTCGGACACCTAACTTGTTGTTGGTACTTGGGAAGCTCCTGACTCAAATTTGCTCTATTAAAGCCACCCAGCACAATGAATCTGGATGTTTTAGCTCCCTGTTAATTATGCCAGCAGTGATGCAATGCTTCATTTACACACGCTTGAGAGGGAATGTACAACCCAACTAAAACAAATGATGCAAACTCTCGTGGAGAATAAAATGGTTTACAGTTAAAAAAATTCTCCAAAACAGGACTGAAAGGTCGTATTCACAACAACCTCTAATGGCCACCTTGGTTTATATACTGTCCTACCAGCAAATTCAGTTTATGTTTACTGCCAAAATGGATTGTCCACCTTCAGATTTCTTTATTTTATTGCCACATCCACTTATAAACATTAATAAATGCATTTTTCCCATTCTAGCTTAATTCTGTGCTACAGGGGCGTATCTATAATGGGTGCAGAGTGTGCAGAGAACATGGGCCCCTGGGTCCAGGGGGGCCCCGCACCGCACACCCTGCACCCATAATATTACTTACCTCTCTGGAGTCCCACATCAGCGCTGGCGTCCGGCACTGTAAAATGACTGGAAAATGGCGATGGCGGCCATTTTCCCATCATTTGCGCTTGCGCCGCACAGGGAAAATGGCTGTCGCCATTTTCCCACTGATCTGTGCATACACTATAGACTCTGGGCACACTCTAGCGCCCAGAGTCTATAACTCTGCCAGCCGCCGGGCGGAGAGGAGGGGGGCCCGTGTCAGAGGGATTTATGTTCCTTGCCCAGAAATATGACACTGGCCTGCTGTGCTCGTGCGGTTTAAGAGGAGGGGGTCCATGTGCAGTCTCTGTGTGGTTGCCCTCCTCTCTTATGGAGCAGATGTGAGTAGTCTCTGGCACTGTGCTAGAGTCTACTGCGCATGTGCAGGTCACTAGGAACATGGCAGCTGTGCCATTTTCCCAGTGATTTCAGCAGTACCAACGCCAGACTTCAGAGAGTTGAGTATAATATATGGGTGCGGGCAATGCAGTGTGGGCCCTCCTGGACCCAGGGGCCCATGTGCATTGCACACCAATCATCCATAATAAATATGCCACTGGCTGTGCTATATCCATTCAATACAGTTGAATAAAGATAGCAGCTTGGTATTGTATACCAGAGCAATGGCAATATACAACTCTGTGCACAAAAAGACATGGCTAAGAAGCATTAGAAAGAAATAAACAATTTATGTAGTAAAAGTCACAGTATGAGGTTGGGTACGGGATCCCCATGGTCAGGATACCGACAGTCAGAATACTGACAGATTTTTGTAAGTATTATAACCTTTTCCCTAACCCACCCCTCCAGCAGCCTAACCACCCCTCCCACAGCCTAACCCTCATGTCCCACACCCTAACCCACCCCTCCCACAGACTAACCCTCATGTCCCGCACCCTAACCCACCCCTCCCACAGCCTAACCCTCATGTCCCGCACCCTAACCCACCCCTCCAGCAGCCTAACCACCCCTCCCACAGCCTAACCCTCATGTCCCACACCCTAACCCTTCCCCTAGTGCTTAACTCTCAGATTAATGTTTGTGTGTCTGCACTTTGAACTGCACATGAGCAGTGACATTTTTGAATACACTGAACAGGACGCCATTAACAGTTGATCAATTCCATTGTGCTCACTGCTCCATTATGCTCACTGCTCCATTATGCTCACTGCGTCAAAAGTGCATCAGTAGTGAATAGTTTTCAGGCACTTTTATTTGACATTGATGAACTGAGTAGGGCTCTGTTCATTGAACGGAAAAGAATACTGTTTGTTCCGATACCTCTTCACCCTTTGCAGTTGGTCTTCTTAACACTACTCTATCATGGTTATCTTCTACTTATTCTAATCCTATCATTTCAATCTGCAATATTTTGAGGATTATGCCCTTACTTACCCTGGAAGCCACTAAAACCCTCATTCATTCCCTCATCATCTCTTGTCATGATTACTGTTAACTAGGGATGAGCGGTTCGGATTCTGTGGAAGGAGGCACACTGCGTGCTGATGTATGCTGCGCTATACTCTGCTTTTTAAGTGACTGTGTCCAGAGACTCGCAAGTGGCTGTGCTGGCAAAGTGACTGTGTAAGGGGGCAAACTGCTCGCTGATGTATGATGCGCTATACTCTTCTGATTAAGTGGCTGTGTCCAGAGACTCACAAGTGGCTGTGCTGGTAATGTGTCTGTGTATAGGGGGCACACTGCACGTTGATGTATGCTGCGTTATACTCTGCTGATTAAAGTGACTGTGTCCAGACTTATAAGTGGCTGTGTGTACAAAAAAAGTTTAAAAAGTAAAAATACCTATCAAGAAAGTTAAAAGTTTAAAGAGTAAAACAAAATACTTATTTTGTTGTGCTGTACCCCACTGTGTATACAGGCAACGTGACTCCTTGGGCCGTAGCCCACTGCGTATACAAGTATATGACTCTGTTGGCCATAGTCCACTGTGTATACAAGCACTGTGACCCTTTGGGCTTTAGCCCACAGCGTATACAAGTACTGTGACTCTACAGGCCATAGCCCTCTGTGTATAGAAGCACCAGGACTCCTTGGGCCTTATCCCTCTGTGTATACAAGCACTGTGACTCTTTGGGCAGTAGCCCTCTGTGTATACAAGCACCGTGACTCTTTGGGCAGTAGCCCTCTGTGCAACTGTATACAAGCACTGTGACTCCTTGGGCCTTAGCCATCTGCGTATACAAGCACCGTGACTCCTTGCGCTGTAGCCCTCTGTGTATACAAACACCATAACGCCTTGGGTCTTAGCCCTCTGTGTATACAAGCACCGTAACTCTTTATTTCTGCCACTGCTGTGTGGCAATGTTTCATAGATTTGCTTTAAACTGTGGTGTCTGTGCCGCTGCTCTGTCGTTTAGAAACCAGCCAGCTCACTGTAGCCTTTGGCCAATAATGGTGAAAACAATATTGTGAGCTGCGAGGTGGTCTAAATTGACAGTAAATTACTGGAAATGAATGTTATTGAGGTTAATAATAGTCTAGGAACAGAAAAAAGGCCAAATTATGTGATTTTAGCTTTTGTTGTCAATTTAAAAAAAAAATCCAAAACCAGTCACGGCGGTTTGGCATATCCAAATCCAAAGCCTAACGACGAATCAAAGCCAAATCCAAATCCAACAAAAATGGTCCGGCACACATCTCTACTGTTAACTACTCTGCACCTTCCTACAACATCACCCCTTTCAAATTCTCCTTAACTCTGCTGCCTACCTCATTTCCCTCTCCTGGCACTCCATCTCAGCTGCCCCTCACTGCCAGTTAATTCACTGACTTCCTGTCCCATCAGAATCAAATTCTAACTCCTATCGCTCACATTTAAAGCCCTCAATCACCACTCATTTTACTACAACCTCATTCCCACAGTCTCCCTCCTGCCTGCTCCGCTCATACAATGACTGTCACATCTCCTCCCTGATCACCTAGTCGCATGGCCATCTCCAGGATTTCTCCTGTGCTTCTCCGATCCTTTGGAATGCCCTCCCATGCTCTATTAGACACTCACCCAGCCTCCTAGTTTTCAAACGTGCCCTCAAACACATTTTCATTAAAGCCTACAACTCCTCCTTTTGCATTACTCAACTATGCTCCCCTCTCTCTCTATATATGTCCACCCATAGCCCCTCTAGAATGTAAACTCTAGTGAGTAGGATCCACTTTCCTGCTGAGGTTTCTGGAAAATATCTCTGGATTATAATGAATTAGGTACTGTACCTTGTCAGTAACTATCCTGCCTGAACACCCATGTTCTATGTAATTTTGCTGTATGATACATCCACAATGTACAACACTTCAGAACCCTTGTGGCACCATACAAAAAAAAGAAAAAAAGAAAAGTTGTTTAAAGTTTTGTTACGTTTTTCTTCACTATTAGCAAAGCCTGTGCAGTTTTTGGCAAAAGAAAGATGGAGAAAAGGATACTCACATCAAGATCACTGGCCTCTATGAACAGGTAGACTGTTAGTGCATATGGGTGCTTTACAGAAACAGATGATGGTACAGAAAAAAGGTAACGTAGAATGTTTCAACTGATTCTGAAAGTTGCCTATGTACATTATACTTCTGTCTCTCCAGAGTGTAATGATCTCTATGCAAATATCTGCCTCATTTCCCCTTTCTACAACTAGAATAGAGGAGACAACTATCATTAGTGGAGTAACTAGAAGGGGTCGATCAGGGCACGTGCCCTGGGTGCCGTCGACCGCGGTCCAGGACAGTGGTTTCAAGTCTGTGTAGTGCAGACTAGTGTAGTCCGCACTACACAGTAACAAACACATTGCCGCCGGCGCCCAGTAGTACACTCGTACTACCCAGTGGCGGTGTGTTTGTTTTAGCAGCCAATGAGAGTCAGACAGACTCTCATTGGCTGCTGCACCCATGGCTGGAGTTGGGCTGGAGCTCACTCATGAGCTCTGCCTTCCGGCTCCCGCAGTGGGTGATGGGAGAGACATCATGATGCATGCACAGATGCATGCACAGATCACCGCTAATCATTCAACTGTGTAAATATGGGCATTGCGTCCATCTCTGAATCAGGTGCAGAGGCATGTGTACATGGAGACTGATGTACACCTGTCCATAGTGCTACCACTTCCCACTTCTGATTGCGAATTGAAATATGAAGCTGATAGTTGTTTTCTTCTTTGATTGTACCTATAACACAGTCATTTCTGGCTATATACTAGAACTGTTTATTCTTCTTTCATTTCAGTAAGGAGATAGAGATTATAATTCATATTATAGGGTTTTGTTTTTTTTAATAAAAATAAATGTTAAATATAAACCTTTTTTGTGCTAATGACCTGGTTAGGTGTAAATGGATCTCAGTACTCCTTACATATATCAAATGCTACTGGTGCAGAGCTGGATGCAGCTTTTTAAAGCTTAATTTTATATATAAATCTGTCCCCCTCAGCATACACCCCAATGTGTGCAAAGAATAGGGCACAAATGAGATACTCTTCGTAGACTTTAAGGCCCCCATACATCAGCAATCAGAAAACCACAATTGAACAATTTGAAGATATTTTGCCCTATTTTAGGATTTCCCAATCTAGCAATCTGCGCCCATACTTTACAGATCTTTTACAGTGATTTGCAGATCATTTTCAGCAAACACAGATCTGCAGATCTTGAAAGGCCCATCATTTTACTAGTAACGGTCTGCAAATCTGCTGATCATCTCCATACACTAGCAATCTACAGCCCCAATCCATCTGTGAAATCAAACATGTAGGACAACCTGATTTACCAATTCCAATCACTTATTGATTGCAATCTGCGATCTGTGAATCCCATACATTGCAGATTTTTATATACAATCGATTTCAAATTGCAGATTTGCCACAATCAATTGCTGATGTATGGGGGCCTTAACACTTTGATCAGTGTAAATTGATTAAAATAATTACTGTCAGCTCAGCACAATCATTAGTCAGGCCATTTATTGTCTTAGGCCCCCCCATACAACAGCAATCAGAAAACCACAATTGAACGATTTGACGATTTGTTGCCATTTTGAGGATTTCCCAATCCACCAATATGCGCCCAAGCATTACAGATCTTTTCCAGTGATTTGCAGATTATTTTCAGGAAAGACAGATCTGTCAATCTTGAAAGGCAACATGTTGGACAACCTGATTTGGCAATTGCGATCACTTTTTAATTGCATTCGTGAATTGGGGAAGCACATACAGATTTATCAGGACAATGATCGCCAAATTGCCCCACTCCATCACAGATGTATGGGGGCCTTTAGATCTACCTTTGTGTCACCAGTCAACATGGTCACAGTCCATTATAAAACATCCTATGTAACTTTATATTGAAATGAACTGGATTAAAATTTCAGTAAATTCTTTGCCACACTGTAATGTTTGCTTCCAGCTTTGTGACAGCGAGGGTTAATGACATGGTAGAATAACTACTATTACTCATTGTTGTGTGAATAGACACAACAGCCGAGAACAAGAACAATTAAGTCAATCCTACAGCTTCCTCTGCTGAATGGGAAATGAAATTAGTTTAGTCTTTTGCGAGAGCCATTTGTGCTTGGTCCACTGAGCCAAAATACTTTTTTGTTATTACAGTCCAAAATGAATAAAGTATGTCAAAATACAGCAGCAATTGTATTATGTCTGAAGCAAGTAGGTACTTTATTATTCTGGTGTCATAATGTAGCAAATTTAATTTTTGTCTTGTAACATACTGCCTGCGGAAATGATTTGAAAGGAACTGCAGATCTCTTTTCTTGCTGAGAAAACTTATTTTAACTGAAGCTTGGAGACGTGCCAATTGACATGCCATAAACAGCTCTGGGTAGTAATGAAAAGGACATGGAATTCTAGCTTCTCCCCTAAATTATACATTATTTACTACAAAACAAAATCCATCCCTTTTCCCTTTCAATTTTTATAAAAAAAAATATGTATGTGGCTAATTCATTTTTATTCATGTTCTTTCGAAATAGGTGTGTGGTTACTTTTTTATTTCCTGCCAGATTTGCAGCTACAGTAAACAATGGGCTCTTAGACACGGAAGGCAAACATTATAATTCATATAAAGCTAATATAATTATATGTCTCTTTTATGAAACAGTTTGTTGTACCTCAGTTTACCTCAATGATCCACCTCGCACACATCAAGCTCCACACCTCCTGCCCACTTAGTACCACAATTTGCAATGGAATTATCTTTTCAGCATTTCTCCTAAAATATATAGTTAAAATAAATGATAAGAGTGAGAGGACATCAAGGCTGTCTGTTACCTGTGTCACTTATTTGATTGCATGGTAATCACATGTAGTGCCCCTATGTGAGAACCTGATTAACAACAGATGGCGATCTCCCACGAGCTCCCCCACATAGCTACATCACCAGTGTGGGGGTACTGAGACATATGTGTACTGTTTTTTTTGTGTGGCATAATCTAAACTGGGGGCACTAGTGTTTAATACATATGTGGCATTTACATGTTATACTTTTTAATAACATCATTAGCATATCTTATTGACAATTTTATTGTTAAGTTGCCCTGAGGGCCCCACAAAACTTAATCCAACTTTGTTGCTTGTACATTGTACAGTACCTGTGTTATAAATAGAGATGTGTAGTTCAGGTGCCCTGAAAAACGAATTCACCAAAACTTTGGGGATCCGAGTCCTAGCTCGCATCCAGCAGTGGCTCCTACCCTCTTGCATGAGGTGGGCTGCCACTGCTGGTCCCGACACTTGCGCAATGGATCTGGTAGGCGCCAAGACCGGCGTATGGGCACAAGTGGTGGTGGCGCCATGCATGCGCATAACACCAACTTGTAAGGATTGCATCAGCTGCAGCCCTTAGAAGCCATGTAGGGCTGCTAATCGCAGCCTCGACTGGCAGTCTCTGGGGGAGAAAACACCTCCCCCTGAAGCTGCCTGTCCTGTTTCCAATGAGAAGCCACTGTCAGTCATAGTGCAGCGAGTGCAGTCATGAATTGCAAATGGCTCACTGAAGCGGCGGATTTTACTGAGACCCTAAGTAAAATCTACCACTGCTCATGTGTGCTTTAAATTCAGAACACAGATTTAAAAACCGAATCTCAGGTTTTAGATTGCATGTAAACAGGTCCAAATGACTGATTTTAGCTGTTTTTATTAATTTATATATAAAAAAACTGAATCCAAACCGAAATACTTCTGGGTGGTTTTGCCAAAACCAAAACACGGGGTTCAGCGCATATCTCGAGTTATAAAGCAAATAAATAATTATAAATGGGCAGTGAGCACCCTCTCATATCCTCACTGTGTCCGAGACACAGCCTGGACTCCATAACAGGGAGACCACAAGCCTTGGTTTCATCTGCTATAGAAGAGAAAGCCCCAGGCTGGTCAGTGCGGAGAGGTGGGAGGCCATATAATACAACATACACTCTTCCCACAGGATACCAGCCTCACAACTTTGCCATTACAATGGTAACAGAAAAAGGCCAAGAGTCCCTATGACCCTTGACCATTATACCAAAACAGTAAACAAATGAAACTAAAGTTTGATTGAATTAATAACTACTCTCACCCAGCCACAACAAACGAATACCATCATCACATGCTCCTTCCTACCTGTCTACCCCATCTGTGTCATGCCTGTTTGTCTGCCCCTCCCCTTTAGAATGTAAGCTCTCACAAGCAGGGCCCTCTTTCTTAATGTGCTTCTCCTTACTTATACTTTAATCCAGAGCTGTAACTAGACTTTTTGGTGCCCTGTATCAGAGAGAGCATTGGCGCCCACCCCCCCATTTTTTAAATAGGGACATAAGATAGTGCACCTGAAAAAGGGCCATGGCCTCATGGGAAGGGCCAGGAAAGAGATAGTGCAGACCAGGAGATGCTGGGGATAAAAGAAAAGGAAGCTACAAGTGAGAATGATAATAAACAGGAAAAGTGACAAGCCCAAACAGCGCCCCCTGCCCTGCAGTGCCCTGTGCCATGGCACAGGTCGCACCACCCTAGTTACGGCCCTGCTTTAATCTACTCCTTACTCCCCACAAGAGCACCTAACACTTGGTTGCTGACTCCCTGCTGCTTATTTTGAGTGTTATAATACCTATTGCAGCAATGTGTACAAACCATGTCTTTGACCTGCATTGTATTGTACTGTAAGTCACTGGTTTCTTGTTCACTTTTTTGTTTATGTACTTTGTAAGGCACTGCGGAACAGTCACAGTATTCTACCCTTCTTTTGCCGGCCACACTGTGATGATAGGTGCTTTTGGGCTCACTGCAGCCTCATCTCACTCCAAATCTCTCCTCCTCTCCCAGACAGCTATAACAGTTTATCCTCTAGAACTCCAATCCCCTGTTCCTGGCTTCTCTTCTTGCAGGTATGTAAAGTTCTGCAAAAAGTACAGTGCTTTATGTTTATGAAAAAGGTGGCGGTACTCACAAAAGGTGCAGGTAATCACCTAATCACCTAAAGTTACCAGTTAATACAAGCTAATACTTTTCTGAAACTAGTTACATGAATTAAAACTTAGACCAAAAGTAGGTGCTGGTACTGTATACCTGAGTACCACCACAAAATAAGCACTGAAGAAGTGGAACTAAGAGGACATTTCAGGTCTATAGTTCTATACATTGACCCCCCAAAAAAAGATTTTATAGTCTTACCATATACTGTGTGTATATATATATATATATATATATATATATATATATATATATATATATATATACAGTACTGTGCAAAAGTTTTAGACAGGTGTGGAAAAAATGCTGCAAAGTATGAATGCTTTAAAAAATAGAAGTGTTAATAAATTATTTTTTATCAATTAACAAACTGCAAAGTGAATGAACAGAAGAGAAATCTAAGTCCAATCAATATTTGGTGTGACCACCCTTTGCCTTCAAAACAGCATCAATTCTTCTAGGTACAGGCTGCGGACTACACTGCTGTAGATGTATTATCCGGACCCTCCACCCCCCATGGGTGTATGATCCGCCCCCCCTTCCCGCAAGTGTATGATTTGGAACACTCCATGGGTGCCCCCCCCCCTTCCCGCCGCTGCATTTCCTTAGCCCAGCTCACATGTCTGCAGGGAGGCATCTGAATAAATCTTCACAGGCTACCATGTAAACAGAAAGTGGCGTTCAGTAACACCATCAAGTTCCGAAAAAAATGCTTTTTTGGAACTTGATGAATAACCCTGACACTTATTTTTGCAAAAGTATTTGAAAATTTTAATTTTCACATGCTTTTGTAAAAAATAAGTGATGATGAATAGGCTCCTTAATCACCAATAAATTGATGTTTTGGTGGTTGTTCTTTAATGCATTATACAAATCTCTGAAGTGTTGTCTGTCAAAGTCTCATACTCACCATGCTATTCTTTCTTAAAGTCAATATATGTCAAGCCCTTAATGATATGGGCATACAATTTATGTTCCTCTAATTAAGTTAATAAAAGTCAATGTCATATAAACTAAAAGCAGCTGTTAGTAAAATCTTTTAAATTAGATGGATTAAAAAGATCAAAGACTTGTCAGTGAGCATACAACGTTAATGTGCCAATTTAGTCCCAATTTAACCCTTACAGTACCAGATTGTGGTGAACATTTTGTCACCAGCAGCGTCAGTGTAAAATATGAAATTTCTACACCTATTAGCTTAGGCATCATACCCATGGACAGATTCCCCTTTACACTCATGTAAACAGTTTTCTTTCTCTGTATAAGACCTGCTTTTTGCCTGTGTATGCCACTTTAGTGACGTCAGGGTCATAACTAGGGTAGTGCGACCTGTGCCATGGCACAGGGCACCGCAAGGCAAGGGGTGCTGTTTGGACCTGTAACTTTTCCTGTTTATTATCATTCTCACTTCTAGCTTCCTCTTCTTTTATCCCCAGCATCTCTTCCCTGACCCTTCCCCATGAAGCCATGGCCCTTTTTCATGTGCACATCTTATGTCCTTATTTAAAAAATGGGTGGGGGGCAAATGGTCTCTCTGGCACAGGGCACCAAAAAGTCTAGTTACAGCTCTGAGTGACATCCCAGACCGCTGGTAAGCACCCACCACGACGAGAATGGGAGCATGACACATGGTCATGCCACCAAAATGGCACACATAAGGGTGTGTGGCCTTGCTAGAATGAGGCCAAGCCCCCTTTCGTGCACGCCACCATCCATAGTGACATCACTGTCACTTTCTCTGAATAGTATGTATGGTCTTAAGTTATGATGTCATAAATATAAAAATATATGCACAGTAATTTAATTTAATTGTTTCAAACTAGCATACATCTTAGAAGCCTGGACTATCTTGAGCACATTCACACCACAGACCCAATCACGGTCAGATTATAGGAGGGGCTGTCACCCAGGGGCCCCCAACCTGCCGCAAATATTTCGGGACACGCTGGACCCTCTCTGGCCGGCTCCCGGCAGCGGACAGCAGTGACAGCACATTCCATCACTGATGGACCATGGCTGACGAAGGAAGTCCCGC
This sequence comes from Taudactylus pleione, assembly GCA_031769625.1. Lineage (NCBI taxonomy): Eukaryota > Metazoa > Chordata > Amphibia > Anura > Myobatrachidae > Taudactylus > Taudactylus pleione. The sequence goes on along the minus strand of JAUIMM010000085.1, from coordinate 14,437,668 downwards.
CCCCTAATAAAAATGAATGCCTGCCTCCATTAGAAGCCTGCTGCCTGGTCTGCACATAGTGGTAAGCATTGATGGACTGGGGCTGCTAAGCAGCCCTGCAGTCCCCCTGCACAACACCTGTGCATGTGTAACACACTCACTGTGTTGAAAGTTATTCCAGAGATGTCCACACTGATCTCTTCCAGCAGCGAGGTGAAGGATTGACACTAAGGCCCTATTTCAGAGCCGGACGCTCTGACCAGAGCGCTCGCTCTGAATCAGGGCCCACCTCCATAAATATGGAGCGTCCTCCTGGATGCTCGTATAGCTGTGGGTCACCACCCACAGCCTATACGAGCGTGCAGGATGATGGTCGCGATGGTCTTGACCATTGCGACCATTGCCAGTGCGACCAGAAGCCTGCGGTTGAGTTTCTCAACCGCAAGGCCAGGAGTGATTTTGGCTCTATCAGAGCCAAAATCACTCCCACTGACATCACTAGTGATGTCAGTGGGGCCGGCTTCTGATGGTAGGCGTTCCCTTGGGAACGCCTCCGTCTGGCTGGCACGCCCCCGGCACGCCCACCAAAGGGGGCGTGCTGTCAATCAAAAGCATGCTTTTTGTAAAATTGAGACTATTTCTTTATGGCTTATCGCGATGTATTCAACGTCTGGGCGATGCCACTCGGGAAACAGATAGGTCACTTCCTCCTTATCTGCACTAGGATTGTCAGTAGGGATGTCAGATTTGAGCTTCAATATACTGGAATCTGTACAAAGGGGTTTAGGAAGTGCTGATTCTTCTGCCGTGGCTGAGTGGTTTACTTCATCCAGAACACAAAAAGGGGAAAAGGTCCTAAGACCAAATCCAAGACTCTATAGTGGAGCACTCTTATAGCTAATCAGTATAAATAAAATATAACTTTTAATAAATATTGTATATAAAATTAGACTTACATAACATACAAACACTGAACATTAAAAAGAAAGGGAGTGTAAGGGAGAAACGTAATTATCCCTGTGAAGACGGTGAAATATAAAGACAATACAACACACATTCACAAAAAATACACAATACTAGATAGTACTGGTGTGACAAAGACAGTGTATAAAATACACCCAGGTCATATAAATGTTCAAGGATTAATAATCAAATATTAAGGAGATACAAAATTATCATTTGGATAAGCTTATCCCATAAAGAAAATCTCTGGGAATAATCATAATAGACATCAGATCCTGTAAATGGATCACATAGTATAAAGAGATACCATATAGTATAGAAAGAAGAAAATGAAGGGGTCTAAGAAAACCTGATCCATCACAGAGTTCTGCTGCTTGCCATTATGCTATTGCAGAGAATGGGAAGTGAGAGACCCGTGTATCACAGTAACCCCATGAAATTAAAGTAAGATCACGACCCTGTAGTAGGCATTCATTTCAATCCCCTACTTGTCATACTAAAATAGCATTGGACAAATGAGGCGGGAAGTTACTGGGCTGCAGGCGGGAGGTGAAAAGAAAATGAGATCAAAGTATACCTTTGGTATATTATCCTTAAATAGCCACAGGGAAAGGATAAATCATAGCGACATTTTTACCATATAGTATAGAAAAACAATAGTATGGGGTGTCAAGAACCCATTCCCTCAGCAAGTTCTGCTGCTTCCCATCTTGCAATAAGCAGAGGCTGGGAAGTGAGAGACTTGTGCTTCACAGTAGCCCCATGAAAAAATATAGTCAATATCAAATCCCTTTAGCAGACATTCGTTTCTACCCCTTTATTGTCTTGCTAATTAGCACAGAACAACAGAAAAGGGGGAAATTACTCGGCTGCAGGTGGGGAGAGATAGGAGTGTACAGAGAAGAGTATACCCTTTGCTAGTACAAATATATAATCATATGAAATGGTACTTAATCTTTTTATACATATTGGATTTAATTTCCTATCTGTTGTAAATGGATAAAGTGGCAACTTGTCAACAATAAATAATTTCTAACGAATATTATATTTGCTAATTCTGAAACCAGTGGTATAAATTGACATATATATCTTGTCTATTATGAGAGATCTAATTTGATAGCCTGTCAATAAATTATATCATACAGTGTTTTTAATATAATGCTCAAAAATCAGCAGAGACCCCGAAAGTATAAAATTCACATTATCAATTTTATATATATAGTCTGGCAATGTTGATTTAACAGGGGCTGCATTTAAAGTATATGAGCCATATACGCTGCATGAAAAAGATCTCCAAGTAAAGTTAAATAGTTAAATCCTAAAAATAACCTGGGTGTAGGGGTGTCCTACATTGTGCACATGCAGGGTCCTCAGCGCTCGCGAGCGGGTCTGAATCAGGCCCACTGTTACAAATACAACAATAGTGATAACAACAGTTCACACTTACATTCGCCGAAGCTCTATTGATCAGGAGCGCTTCTTTCTTGAGCTGTGAAATAAATGGGTTAACGAAATATCTTCATGCTTCTATATGCAACAATTATAATCACTCTACTCTCATACCAGGTTGAAGTAATATATAAATCCCAGAATGTCCCTTAAGTCAGTTAACCTCTGGGAACGCCTACCATCTGGGTCCGGCCCCACTGATAGAGCCAAAAGCACTTCTGGGCTTGCGGCAGCTAAACCCTACAGCAGGGTCTCGTCGCAAGCCCGATGCCCAATGGTCATGATGGTCATGACCATCGCGACCATCTTTTTGGCTGCTCGCATAAGCTTTTAGGTAGGAGGGCTCTGATTCAGAGCGAGCGCTCTGGTCAGAGCGTCCGGCTCTGAATCAGGCCCTGAGTTCTTTAGTATTTTTTATTGTTATAATGCAGCTTTAATATACCTTTCCTATTTAGTAAATGGACAGGACCTGCGCTCTGTTTCTCAGGTTATATGTAGTAATTGTACCTTCCCGCAGCAACAAGTTGTTTGACTATATTCACTGAAGTAGTCTGTGATGGGGCAAAAGCTATCCTGGGCTCTTATAGTAGCTGCTCTTAGATTTCAGTCTCCTCAACAGAAGATACAGGACCCCTGGCCCTAACAGTTATATAGCAGTGAGGATTGGCCCTTGAGGGAAAGCTATTGGTTCTATATGACTGACAGCTTATGACTGAAGTAGTAATGCTGGGTGGTGTTGGTTTTATTTACAGACCTCTCCTGTGGATCAGCTTATCAGATTCAGCACCCTAGAGGATCCGGACAGCCGTCCCTCCTGCAGGCCGGCCCCCGGCTGTCAGTCATCAGCTCCAGGGGAGGTCTCTGAGCAGCTCCCTCCTGTACAGCTTCCTGCTGGTAGCGTCCTCACAGCTCTCTGGCTGTCTATAGGCACTGTATATATATGTATTATATATATATATATACCTATCAAACAGCACATACATGTTTATGTATGATTGGCATGCTTTTACATTAAACTTGTGTGCATATCTGAATTTACATTATATTAAAAGACAATGCATTCTATATGTCCATTACCATGTACTCCTATGAACTAGCCAATACCCTTTCAGGGGTATCACACATGCGCCGGCAAAAGGGGAGTGGTCTTGCCAAAAAGGGGCATGCCGTGAGTGATGGGGGTGTGGCCTCGCTGCGTTCGGTATCCCCAGCCGGGAGAAGCAATCTGCACCCAGAACCTGAATCAGTGATTTAGTGATTTGATTGGATTTGGCAATTGGTGTACCCCATACATTGCCGATTTTGTGGGACAATCATTTGCAAAATGCCAAATTGCTCCATTTGATTACAGATTTGGGAAGGACGTATTCAAACTGTAATTGCAGTGGAAAAAAAAATGTTGTCCTTCATTTGTGGGCTACATGCAAAATATTTACCCTACATGCAATACATAAATATATTTTGCACCTTTTGCTTTGCAGTATGGTTTGTCCAGGTGCAGTTAGTTTTTTTTGCTTTGCTCCCAATTTAGTATCAGCCTTTATGTATGCTAATTGTTTGCATGGATCTAATTCTGAGTCAGATGCATCGGCAGCCACTGTTCCATACAGCTGCAGCAGCCTACTTCTTACTATCTAATGCTCAGGGCCAGCGTAAAGCAGTCCGCGGGGTCATGGCCGAAACTAGGATTTTTGGCACCCAGGGCAAGGCCATAATTTTTGCGCCTTCCAAAAAAAATACAACATAGAGGACGAAAAGGGTGTCTGGTTTTGTGACACAGTAATGCCCCTTATAACACATTATGCCACACATTAATGACCCTTATAACACATTATGCCAGAGTAATGTCCCTTACAACACATTATGGCACACAGTAATGTCCCTTATAATACATTATGCCACAGTAATGTGCCTTACAACACATCATGCTACACAGTAATGCCCCTTATAACACATCATGCCACACATTAATGACCCTTATAACATATTGTTCCACAGTAATGCCCCTTACAACACATTATGGCACACAGTAATACCCCTTACAACACATTCTGACACAGTAATGACCCTTACAATACATTATGCCATAGTAATGCCCCTTAATCGTTAAGCCAAAGTAATGCTCTTTATTCAATAAGCCACAGTAATGCCCTTATACATTATGCCACAGTAATGCCCCTTATACATTTATGCCACAGTAATGCCCCATATATATTATGCCACAATAATGCCCCTTACACATTATGCCACAGTAAGGCTCCTTTTACATTATGCCACAGTAAGGCCCCTTACACATTATGCCACAGTAAGGCCCCCTTTTCATTATGCCACAGCAAGGCTCCTTACACATTATGCCACAGTAAGGCCTCTTTTACATTAAGCTACAGTAAGGCCCCATCTCTCTTTTCTTACCTGCCAGGGCCGAGCGGTGGGGCAGCTCGGGCTGGCGCGGGACGGGGCTGTCACATGCTGGGAAACTGTCAGTACTGCTGTAATTGTAATGTGGCACCGCTCGCGAACCAATTGGTGCTCACGGACCAGCAGCCTTTGCTGATTGGCTGCCATTCCGTGAGCACTGATTAGCTTGTAACCAGCACCACATTAGACTGACAGTGTCTCTGTGCCTCTCAACGCCGGGATGCGGCTCCAAATACACAAGAGCAGCAACCTAGCCTCCCAGGAGCCTCTCCCCGGCACCCCTTCAGTTCAAAACCCGGGTCACGTGCCCCCTTAGCTCCCCCCTAGTTGTGGCTATGTGCAGGGTAAGCATTGCATAGGGGCTCCAGGCTGGAGAGGCACCATCCCCGCTGCTTGCTTTCTGAGCACCTTTACAGCTGCACTTGCTGCACTGCTGTGCCTGTGACAGGCAGGGTGAAGCAACCAGTGCAGCAATGTCATGGGTGGGTCTGGCAGGGTGCAACTAAGGGGTGGTCTGGAGGTGCACTAGGTGGCCACGGACATAAATTACATTTAAATTCAGGCGGATTGGCGATCTGGCTAATGGTTTGTCACCAGAACAATAATGTGCTGGCGCAGCACTTGTGACATCATGATGTCATGCCACTGGGTCAGAGAGGAGCCAGAGAAGAGGAAGATGCAGGGCTGGGGAGACGCTGGAGCAGTAATACATTGGCTCGGGCTGTGAAACATGGGCTGAGGCTGAAAGACACAGGGGCTGGGTTTGAGGCTGAGAAAAATTAGCGGGTTTGGGGCTGAGAGACACAGGGGCTGGGTTTGAGGCTGAGAGACACAGGGCCAGGGTTTGAGGCTGAGAGACACAGGGGCTGGGTTTGAGGCCAGGGGCGGATGGTATGGAAAACCAGCCCGGGAAATTTCTGGAGGCAGCCCTTATGGGGGCAGGTCTGTTGTGGGGGCGGGGTCTGTGGAGGAGGGCAGGATACTCCCTACTCTTGGGGCCTGGAGGGGTTTTTGTAAGCCACTGAGGGGAAAAGGGTCAGCAACAGAAATCTTGGTGAATGATACACCATCCATCCCTCTGCACTAGGTACAAGCCAGTGAGTTTTTTTTCTTACCTATATGGTGGGTTCTCTGCAACGGGCAGCGTCTTCAGCCGGTATTCACTATTCAAGATCACACTGTCTGGAAGGCCCTTTGTAGTTCTCCAGGCTCCCTGTGAATCTCCATCTCTGGGCCTCCATGTCTCTTTCCAGGACCCCCTGCATCTCTCCATACCCAAGCCCACCTGTAACTCTCAGCCTCATTCCCTCAGTCCCATTGTGTCTCAGCCTCATTCCCAAGATCCAGTGTGTCTCTCAACCACATTCTCTCAGACCCAGTGTGTCTCTTAGACCCATTCCCCCAGACCCAGTGTGTGTCCCAGCCCCATTACCCCACCCCAGCCTGTGTCTCAGCCCGTGTGTGTCAGCCTCATTCCCCAGCCCCAGTGTGCATCTCAGCCGTGTGTGTCTCAGCCACAGTGTCTGTCTAAGCCCCAGTGTGTGTCAGCCTTATTCCCCACAGCCCCAGTGTGTCAGCCCCATGTCCCCCAGCCCCAGTGTGTGTCAGCCTTATTCCCCACAGCCCCAGTGTGTGTCAGCACCATGTCCCCCAGTTCCAGTGTGTTTCTCGGCCCCAGTGTGTGTCAGCACAATGTCCCCCAGCCCCACTGTGTGTCAGCCCCCATGTCCCTCAGCCCCAGTGTGTCTCGCCCCCAGTGTGTGTTAGCGCCATGTCCCCCAGCCCCAGTATATGTCAGCGCCATGTCCCCCAGCCCCAGTGTGTGTCTCAAACCCATTCCCCAGCTCCAGGCTGGGTCTCATCCCAAATGTGTGTTAGCCTCATTCCTCCAGCACCTGTGTGCCCCAGGCCTGTGTCCCAGCTCCTGTGTGCCCTAGCCCCAATGTGCACAGCCTCCTTCCCCCCAGCACCTGTGGCTCTCAGCTGGGCCCGTGTGTCAGTTACACTCATTAGCCCCTCCCCTAGTGTCTGCCTGATCCTCAACCACCCCCCTCACCTGCCCCCGCCGCCCCCGCCGCACACGACACTTACCTGCAGCTGGTCTTGTTGGCTGCTCACTGCAGAGCTGCTTCTCTTGGCCACGGCACTGTTCACTGCTGCTGTCCTGGACATGTGGAGTCGGGCCCGGGCGCAGAGGAGCCAGATGGAGGCAGAGCCGTCAGTGGTGACTGACAGGCTCCACAATGGCTTGTGGGAGGACCTGCAGTGGCTGCGCAGCGGATCTCCCATCAGTCTTTTTTTTCTACACCAGTAGCTGTGTAGAGCTGCCCGATCAGAGCTGTGCTTCGATCATGGCAGCGGGAGTGGGTAAGTCTTGGGCAGCCACTGTAGGGACAGGCCCAGTGGGAACCAGCACGGTGTCCCGGCAGCCCAATCTGCCCCTGTCTGAGGCTGAGAGACACAGGGGCTGGGTTTTAGGCTGAGAGACACAGGGGCTGGATTTGAGGTTGAGAGACACAGGGCTGGGTTTGAGGCTGAGAGACACAAGGGCAGGGTTTGAGGTGGTGGATTTTCTGGCCCATGAACTCATCCAAAAGCTTGGTCACCCGACATACAGCCCAGACCTGGCCCCCTGTGACTTCTGTGTGTTCCCACAAATCAAGCGCAAGATGTGTGGGATTCATTTTGAGTCACCTGCAGTGAATACTTTCATTCAGCATATAGAAGATACCTGCATCGGACCGGTCCAGCTGCTTCACCAAGTGGTTTGAGCACATGCAACTTTTCATAGACTCCTCTGGCCAGGGCCGATGCAAGGTGTCTTGGCGCCCTAGGCAACATTTCACCCAATGCCCCTGCTCCCTCTAATTCATACTATGCCACACATTAGTGACACCAATTCATAATATGCAACACATCAGTGTCCCAAATTCATTATATACCGCACAGCTGTATCCCCAATTCATAATTATGCTACACATTAATGCCTCCCATTCATAATTATTCTACACATTTGTGCCCCAATACATAACATGCCACACATTTGTGCCCCCAATACATAATATGCCACACAGCTGTGCACTAAATTTACTGTATGACACATAGCCATAAATTATGCCAAACAATGCCCCTAATACATTATGCCACACATCTGTGCCCCAATATATGTCAGCACCCATTAACACCCCTTCCCCATTCAGCAGCAGCAGCCTTGGTCATCAGTAATCCCAACCGGGATTGAAAGAGAAATCCTTCTTTTTATTTTGTGAACTCAGTGGCTCCCTCCAGTGGTCTGTGCCCTTCGTCAGCCACCTAAAGCTGCCTAATGTTAGTAACCGCCCTGTCTCTGGCTTCTCTCCAGCCCGGTGCCCCTCTGCAATGCTTACCCAGCTGACTGCTAGTAAGAAGTAGGCTGCTGCAGATATTTGTAAATATAATACTTTTTATATTTGGTGAGTAGTCATTACTGTAAATGAGGCCTCTTGTCCTCAAGCTGTTATGCTTAATGCTCATATAGAGCTGTCTTAAAGTGCAATGTCATATAGAGGATTTATGTTGTTGGTTTTGTTAACAGTAAGTTTTGTGCTTTTTTTTTTTTATATGAAGCTAGTACTAATTTTCCAAGGAGGTCCTTCTATAACTCAGTATATATTTGTAATATAGATTTGTTGTGGAGATTACCATGACTGCAGCTGCAAAAAGGTGTAATTCTCCTAGAAACATTTGTTACCCACAATTCCACAAAGTCACAGTTCATGAATGTGTGTGTTTTGTGTGCCCTGGGTAAAGTGTTCTCATGGTGCTATAAGTAACAACCTGACCGTGATGCACATTATTATAGTTTCCCTAAAATATATATTTCAGGAATGTATGCTTGCTATGAATTGGTACAGTATGTCAAAACTGGGTTGCATCAGCTACTCAGAACCAAGTGGCTAGGTGCTATCTAGTCTTTGAAGACAAAAGCTTAATGAAAATAGTGTTTGCTCCTCACCGCATGGGGCCCTTGTGCAAGCCCTACTCACAGACCAACCGGCAGCTAGAGTGTCATTTTTATCACCTTAAGTTTATCAGCTGCATTTTGAAGTCATGGAGATATATGATGCGTAGGTTCTTGTAGCCATACTAATTTACATCTACACAGACCCTGGGAGAATAAAGGACAGTCCTTTTGAGCCAGGAAGGGTGGAGGCTGCTGGGGCAGAGGGTAGTGGTGGAACCATAAGAACTAATAACCCACACTACTCGGTGTTCACTCTACAAGGGAGTAGCTTTGTGCTAGGAGTGCTCCCCATCTTCTGTCTCCTGTGGTCTCCCTCCACGCAGATCTCCTAAGACCTCAGAGTAAGATAACTTAGGGTTCTGATTATTTATCCTTTTCTTTTATTTGAAATCATTCTGTGCATTTATATCTGTATGTCTTGTTTATTTACCTGTTTTCCTTGTAATTTAACTCTGGAGATATTTTCTCAATAAATCCTAAAAATGTATCAGCGGTATCTCTTTGCTCTATGAATTCACGTTCCTGGAGAGGCCCATGCTACATTTACATAATAATTGTGTATTATTAAGTGCGATTTAAGTGTCTGGTGAATGCAAGAGCACTATTCTAATACTCTTTGTGGTGGCAGCTCGATTAAAACCCACGTCACAACCGCCCACCTGCGTCAGGTGGTGTATCTGAGCTCAGGCTGGGGCGCAGTGCTGTGACACCCACTTGTTCCCAGCATTGTATAATCCGATTTGTTAGCATTAGTCAGTCAGTCACAAAGCTCCTCTGTGGTCACATTATGGCAAGAAAGTGGACTTTTATTCTATTAGAATTTCAAAATTCACTACAATACTTCATGTGACTTTTGTTTTCATGTTAATTGATGAAACTTGCAAACAGTAAATGATTACCAACAAATTGAGTCACAAACCTTAGGAAAAATTAACAACTCTTTGGGGTATATTTATTTACTAAACATCTCTTAAAAAGGGAAATAGTAATACACACAAAGTTATGCTTGTTTTATAAGTATGACTGCCCTTTTAATGCCAGCATTAGAAGCAAGAATCGACAGCTTTGAAAAACGATGTTTAATATATATAGGGCCTGATTCAGAGTTGTATGCAAACCCAATGGTTTGCGTACAACTCCGGTGTTTGAACATCAGCGCATTAGCAGTATTTGTACTGCGCGGGTGCAGATCTCCTTCTGTGAGCTCGCAGTGCCCAGACGCCGCAGCCTGATTGACAGGCTGCAGCCGTTTGGGGGCGGAGTGGGGTTGGGGTCAGACAACTTCCCAGAAAACGGGGGTGCGTCAGCCCCATTTTTTGGGAATGCTGAAGCCAGTGGCTGTGTCTTTGTGGCCAGTTTCACTGACTCCAACTGCATGAAAACACCGGCCATCCTGAATAACCTGAGGGTTAATCATATGGCTGCTGGCTACCCAGATGACCGATAGTCGCGCAGAGTGTTACGATGCTTTGTCCTCGGATGCAGCAGGGGATCACAGAGGCCGGTAGGAGGTGACTATTTACAAAAGACGCCTCCTGCGGCATTAGCATAATATTGCAGATTAGTTGCATCTTTGGCAACAGCTACTGTGCAATAGGATACAGTTCTAAATAAGGCCCTTACCCCTGTGTGTCTTCTCACAGGTTACCTGAGTGATTTATGATATAGAAATGCATCTCCGTTTTAGAGGAGGCTGCACCTGTAAGATGTACTGTAACGTAGCAACATTGTGCTGTTCAGTTTTCTGTAAAGAGAGATCAGAATTGTATAATAGCGTTTCTTATGAATACAACTGAATTCTAAGGAAATGTTCAATGTGACAAGAATTATTGGCTGCTGTCAAAAGAAATATTCCTGCATGAATAAAGACGTTTTCACTGCTAAAGGAGAACATAATGCTGAGGTTTGCTATACTTTTTATGATTCTGTTAGCTTTACATCAGATATATCCAATCTAGCATCTTATAACTATATTTTTAGATGAATCGCACTATGGAATGCTTGTTTAGTCTCCACCTGTACCGTAACTTTCTGCTATCACAATATAGCAGGGTTATTAAGCTTTTTTTCGGATAAAATTCAGCATCATGGCACATACTTCAGCTTTTAATAAATATTACACTCCTTATTCATTAGCTTATTGCTTGTAACCCTTGTTATAGATTAAAATAATAAAAAAAGAACTAGGAAGTTGCATACAATAATAATGTTAAAATGTTAGGATGATACTATGACATAATTTATGTCCTGGTATCCAGCTGCATTACAGAGAGAAGTCAGTAATACCTCTTTTCCACCAAAAACCCAGGTCCGACCTGGGTTTTTGGACATGGTTCCAACCCTGGTCAGACCCAGGTCAGACCCATTTACACTGCACCTTTGATCTGGGTTACTCCCAGGTCAGCCCTGTTCACACTGAACTCAGGTCTGCCCTGCTAAACCTGTGAGGTCAGAAAAAGTGGGAGGTGAATGCTCCACAACCACCAATCCGCTCATTTTAGGCATGATCCAGATCAGATAACCTGGGTTGCACCGTTTACACTGCACCATTACCTGGGTCCATCCTGGGTCCAACCCTGGTAGCTACCTGGGTTGGATTGCAGGGTCACTTGACCCAGGTTATTTTTCAGGGACCCTTTTACACTGAGCTGCGACTCAGGTAGACCCAGCAAAAACCCAGGTTTTTGCTCTGGTGTAAAAGGGGTATAACTAGCTCGGTCATACACTAGGCATATGAATAATAGAGATAACACAGCAACTGGAACAAGGTTGGGAGCCTAATACTCTAGAGCACAGGTTCTCAAACTTGGTCCTCAGGACCCCACACCGTTCAGATCCACAGGTGTAGCTAATTATTTCACTTGTGATTCTGTGAGGAGACCTTGAAAACATGCACTGTTTGGGGCCCTGAGGACTGAGTTTGAGAACCTGTGCTCTAGAGCATTGGTTTCTAAACTTGGTCCTCAAGGCATCCTAACAGTCCAGGTTTAAAGACTATCCATGGCTGAGCACAGATGCTTAAATCAAATTGACTGAGGTACAAATTAAGGGCCTGATTCAGAGCCGTACGCAAGTACGGCTCTGACCGTCCATCTCCAAATTTGGTTGCAGGGAACGCTCGCACAAGTCCAAACCGGAAGTGGTCCTGTCAGATTTTGATTACCTGCTCGTTCATTCTGCATACATACTTTAATCGTATCATGCCAATCAATATATTAATTATCTTAATTGCTCTTCACATGTTTGCCATCCGTTTTTTTTTTCATTTTCAATAAACTTTATTGTTGTCTGTGTGTGTAATTTTTCCTGCAGAATACGTACGGTGTCACCAATGATTTACTTTATCAAAAAAACATGTTGTAACCAATTATCCTATTGTTTTCCTGTGTTTAGGATATTCCTATTTTCAGGTTTAAATTTCTTTATTTAAATTAGCTTACGCATGTCACTGCATGAAGCCTATCATAACTCACATTATATTTTGGAGCCTGTAGGACACATGACTCATACAATAACCAATAAAATGGTTCCTGTTAATTTACAAAGTACATTAGCCAATCAAAAGTTTTCTCTGGCCTTTATTAAAACTGTTTGTTCTTAAAAAAATCATTGCCATCATGAGAACCTCCGCATTTACCACACGGGAGCTGTTGGTCCTCACTGAGGTCATGGATTGGAGGATCACCAGCCAGCCTCCCCCCATCACCAACTGGGCCAAGAGATCAGCCTATGCGGAGGTTCGCCACCACCTGCGCTCCTTCGGCTCACGCCGTAATATCGGCCAATTAGAGAGCAGGTGGTCGGATCTGCGGTGCCGCACCCCCCGCTTGCTGGCATGTTTTCGGCAGTGGATCGCTGCAAGTTAGTGTTTTTTTTTTATTGTAGGATTTGTTTTCGGCCCTATCTGCGTGTGCTTGTTTCCAGTATAGCCCTGTTTGTTTGTTGCGGCCCTATCTGCGTGTGCATGTTTGTTTCCAGTATAGCCCTGTTTGTTTGTTACGGCCCTATCTGCGTGTGCATGTTTGTTTTCAGTATAGCCCTGTTTGTTTGTTGCAGCCCTATCTGTGTGTGCATGTTTGTTTTCAGTATAGCCCTGTTTTTTGTTTTTTGACATGTCTGCATGTGCATGTTTGTTTTCAGTATAGCCCTGTTTTTTGACATGTCTGTGTGTGCATGTTTGTTTTCAGTATAGCCCTGTTTTTTGACATGTCTGTGTGTGCATGTTTGTTTGCAGTATAGCCCTGTTTTTTGTTTTTACACATGTCTGTGTGTGCATGTTTTCCTTTTTTAGAATGTTTGTATTTTTTTTGTGTTGTAAATTTGGGTTCCACCCCCCCTCCCTAAAAAATTAAAAAAAAATTTCCTTAATCATTTAGGGGCTGAACGCAGAATCCGGCCTCGCCGCAGAGTTCTTCGCCGGGCTCGGCCCCTGACACCGACGCCCAGTCCCAGCCCATCTCCCCAACCTTCCCCCAATTCCCCCTCCACCCCTGCCCGGCCAATAGCTGAGTTCCCTCCCTCTCCCAATTTGCAACACCCCCAAAATTCACCTTCCCCTCCACCCCCCCCTCTCTTTTCTTCACCCTCCCCTCCACCACCCCCTCTCTTTTCTTCACCTTCCCCGCCACCACCCCCTCGATTTTCCGGCCCGTCAACCATTTCCGCCCTCTCCCCTCCCTCAACCCACCAGCACTGGCCCACCTCCGAGGAGGAGGAGGATGGAGGGCCTCCAAGACCATCCAGGCCAATGACCGGTATGTTTACCTTTCTTTTGTTGTAAAAATAAATTTTTAATTGGATATACAATGTCTTGGATATTTTCCACTGATACATATCACACATGTGAAAACACTCATTCTTGGGGATTTTTGATTTACCCTAACAAGGGTACTTGGTCCTTTTTGTGTCGCCTTTTTGTGTGTTCATTTATAATTTATTATTGATACCATCTTAGCATTTGCCAGTACTTGTTTTTTTACCACAAAACTGGATCTTGTTTGCAAATAGATTTATTTGTTTAGTTTGTTTATTCAACTTATAATGTAAGGTGTCATTTCATTAAGGATCCCTTTTTTTTTCTACCAACAGAGGACCAGAGGCGGATGCATGGTATGCACGAGGGCTTGGCCGCCTTGCGTGGCCACGTCATTGCCATGCTAGTGGTCCTGGACCACATGGCGGCGCTCCTTCGGAGCTGATTTTTTGTTTGTTTGTAATTTGGTTTTGTATATTTTTTACAATAAAATAGCGTTGTATGTTAACGAGTCTCATTTCTTGACTGAAAATAATACATTGTTTAACCTTCCATAAGTCCACGATTTGGTCATGTTCTTTAAAGTAAGGTATATTAGATTGTACAAAGCGGTAGAAAGTATGTAAGCTGACACATTAAACACCTCACCATACCAATAGGATTGTGGAAAAACCAACAGTTTGTGTTTTTTCTTGTGGTGGGTAATGTAAATAGAAACTGAAACCTGCTTAGGCCTATTTTGAACAAACTACTAATTCACCCTAATACCTTTGTTGTTTTTTCTAAGCCACAAAGCATGTTCAAAGACTTAACAATTTCACACATTACAGGATTCGGCATTAGGAAAGGTGGCATTTTTGGAGCCAGGTTACATGTGCTTGTAATGTGTAAATAAACAGTCTTTTTAACGGAAAAGAAAACTTTAATACACAGCAAACACAAACAGAAAGTGAATTGTGACAAGCAATTCACACAGTGAAAACACACTACAAAAAACAACCTACACCAAACGCAAAAAAAACAAACAACACTCAAGAACTGTTGAAATAAGTAGCAGGCCAACATGAATCCACAAATGAGGCGATGAAATAATTGATCCACAAATTAGTTCCAATGTGGCCACATGTAGACAATTTAGTGGGTCAGGTAGTAGGCATCGTTTTTACATGGTTTGAAAAGGAAGACAAGAATAAAAAATAAAAAACAAGATTAAAAAGGCACATTACAATCGTACATGTAGACTTTGGGACAATTAAGTAAATGTTTGTCAATAATTACCTGAAAAAATGGGCCACCACATCATCGCGTATGGCCCCCCCACATACTGACCTCCGACCAACCTTGGGGGGGCCATCCTCAGGTAAGGCATCCTCTGGCTGCATTGGGACACCACTCCTTATGGCGATGTTGTGAAAGAACCCACACAGGACCACAATTTTCGAAACCATAGCTGGCAAATACATGAGTTCGCCAACAGAGCGGTGGAGGCATCTGAATCGGCCTTTTCAGCGCTCCACCACCTGCCTGGTGGCTGTAAGTGCGGAATTATACTCACTTTGTGGCCCTGGTGTGGGAGCCAAATAAGGAGTGAGCAGCCAGGGCGTGCAAGGGTAGCCACTGTCTCCTGTGAAAAATAAAAAACAAAAATCAGGATCACTGTGTATCAAGTTTTGGATTGGTTTCAACTAAAGGGCTCCACTTACCAAGAAGCCACGCATCACCAGCTTGTAGGTAGTTTAATTTATGCCAAATCCCTGATTGCCGGATGATGAATGAGTCATGTGCACTCCCGGGTAATTTTGCATTCAGGGATAGGATCTGGAGGGAGGCATCACATACCACCATTACATTCATGATAGTGCTTGCGGTTCCTAAAAATTGCCTCCAGCCGTGCTGGAGGCTGAAGTGGTATGTGAGTACCATCCACAACCCCTATGATGTGTGGGAAGCCAGCTATTTGGTAAAAATTGGCCTTCACCACACTAAGGGAACCCATATCCAATGGCATGTTAATAAAATGATGGAGGTGCTTGAAAAGGGCCTCCATCACTGCCCTCAGGATCCTTGAAAAGGAGGATTGGGAGATTCCGGCCACTATTCCCACCGTGGTTTGAAAGGATCCTGTGGCACAGAAATGTAACACCGCCATTAATTGCGTAAGTGGTGGTATTGCTGTAGGACTGTCAATTTGCCGCTCCAGATCACTCTCTATTAATGAGAGAGTGTCTATGATGATTTGTGGAGGAAGACGGTATCGTCTTAAAACCTCATCATCGTGCATTCCAAAAAGGGTGACACGTGTTCTATATATCTTGGGCCTTGCATGCCTACAATGCCTATGCCTGGGACGAGGTTGAGGTTGGTCGGGTTCCGGAAGCATGGCCAAAATAAGACGACCAACATCAACCTGAAAGGCAAGCCAGGTAGTTAATGATTGTTGAAAATGATCTTTCCAAAAAATACTTATCTTTGCCGCAAAATCCAAAGATGCTTACATGCCGGGGTATTGTCATGAGTGCAACAACCTACAGTTCAAAATTAGAAATTCGTTTTAGAATTTTGGGGTGCCAGAATTTATTTTTTAAAATTTGGCAAAATGCGCACAAAGATAGGGTGGAGCACACATTATTTGAAAAATGCACCCTACATTGAGTGGACAAACAAGAATGGACAAATTTATGTTAGAAAAAACATTAGTGCGCTAAATAGTTTGCATTTTTACATGGGGATTAAGGAAACATTAGTGCGGTAAATAGTTAGCATTTTTACATGGGGATTAAGGAAACATTAGTGTGCTAAATAGTTTGCATTTTTAAGGGATAAACAAAGGAAATATATTTGGCTAAACATTACGCTATATTTATTGATAATACATGATTGTTAAACTTATAAATCAAACAGTAATGTACCAAATATATGCGAAAAACAACACATCCAAATTGGTAAATCAGGAAAAAAGATAAACTTACAGAAATTCGACTAAGAAGTCACAGTCCAAAAACTCCAATGGGGCCCAGTAAAATAACTGTAAAGAAATCAAAAAAAAAATAAAAAAAAAGAACATTTGGTTTGTATATCCTTTATTTTTTAAAGGAGTTGAATAAAATACTTACTCCAAAAATAACCGACAAAGAAAATAACCGCAATAAAAAAAAACGAACGGAAAATAAGGAACCAAAAAAAAAAAAACAACTCCTACTCCAAAAACCCGCCTCAAACCACTAATCCCGCCAACAATCCACTACTACACACGAAACCTTCAACAATCAACACCCGCCACCTCGACTCGAGTCGCCCAAAGCAATTAATAGTCTTTATTTTCCCGCTCCAATTAAGGATGGATCATAGGAGCGCACAATAAATGATGCGGACGAATAATACGGACGCATGTATAAATACGTCACGGAAAAATCAAAACGGTCTGCTGTAGTTCAAGTTGGTGTTCTCAAAATGGCTACAGAGCAGCAAAACAATGGTCAAGAGACGCCCGGTAAGTATTTGACTGTTTTGGCTTAAAAAATTTTTAAGAACCAGAATTTCGTGAAAACTGAACATCTAAATGTAATCAATGCTTTTGCAAAAAGGTGTTGAGGATGCGATGGAAGAGGCTGCTGGGCCGAGTAGGCCCACAAAAGAAGCCAAAAAAAAAGGCAGCCACAATTCACAAGAAAGGAGATGGAGGTTTTGGTCCAAATGTGTGTTGACATCCTGCCACAGGCAGATCGGAATATGGGTGCAAGCCAGAAGTGGAAAATGTGGGATGAGATAGCCAGTGCTGTCAATAGGGTGGGTGAGTTTGAACGTCTACCCCGGGATGTCAAACGCCGGTACGTAAAAAATAACATTTTTAAAAAAGTGGTTACAGGACCAAATACTGCAGGAATAATGCCAACTTTTTCACCCACAGATGGACCGATTATAAATATCGGCTGAAACAAAAACTGGCAGAGAGGGCTAGGCATGCAAGGGGGACAGGAGGGGGTCCCACCCCTGTGTCATTGGAGCTGAATGACTTGGAAGAGCTGGCACAGTGGTGTGCAGTATGAGGAGGTGTTTGGCATGTCCAACATGGATACGGACATGCCAGACTTTGCGGCTCCTCATGTTGTCCCAGGTAAATGTTGTTATGTTACCAACTCTGAAATGTGTTTGTGACAATATGGAGATTCTAATGTTACTCTTTTCACATTTTTCTAACAGAGACACAGGCGGATGAGTCTGCTCCAGAGGGGGGCCTTGGCCGCAGAATTTCTGCTGGCTCTGCAGGGGAGGAAGCAGTAGATCCGGCTGGGGACCCTGCAGAAGCCAGTCCAGGGCAACCCCCCTCGCAAGCAGTGGCCCTCCTCACGGATCTCAATTTTAAATCGGATCACCACACGGAGATTCTGCTGAGGATGGACGCCAGTCTGCTACAGGTGGCGGAGGCCATGGAGCAAAATGCTGCGGCCAACGTGACCATTGGTCAGGCCCTGGCGGAAAATACCAGGGCCAACATCCGAATTGCCAATGCCCTGGAGCAGCTCGTTCGCCAGCACATGGTGGAGCCGCCCTCCCTTCCTGCCGGAACATCAGGATCCTCCACCTCTGGCACAACAACAGCCATCCCTCCAAATGTGCCTAGCCCTCTGCCTACTCCAGAGTCCCCAACATCTGCCTCTGGAGAGGCCAGCCAAAGGACATCCCTGACCCGTTCAGGCTCCCACCCTAACCCAGCCAAACGTGGCAAAAAGCGATGATAGCACCGGCTAATTTTCCCACAATCCTTCTGTGCTTGCCCCATATTCCTTAAGGGCCAAAACTTCCCTCTCCTTTCTTGTGAATTGTTTTTAATGTGTGTTATTTTATTTATGCAAAATGCCACTAATTTTGTGTATTCATTTTTTGGCACAATTATTGCTGTAAGCCACACATGCAAACTTGAAAATGCACTTGAAAATATTAAAATGTGTGTAAAAAATAAAAACAATTCAAAATCTGCTCCATTGTAATGTGACATTATTCTCAATATGGTTTTTAGGTAATCCCGGCCCCAAAAAAGGAAAAGAAAAAAAAAACAGATTCCAAAGGGTTAAAAACCATTTAGGAGTTTAAAGGAACACTTTGCCCAAACCAAATGGATAAGAAATTCCCGGGACCATTAAAAATGTTGCTAAAACACAAACATGATGCCAATATTGTTGCAATAACACAAAACAAAAAAACAAAACAAAAATACAAATCAAATATGAAAAATTGGTACGCTAATTGATTGTCTAAGCCACAAATTAGCAGCTGAGTACTTCACCTGCGTACGGTTTTGTGCTACTAATAAAAAACTAGTTGCTAGACACATTCCAAGCTTGTTTTCAATTCTAAGTTGATTGCTTTTCTGGCATGAAATGATAAATCGAAAAAACATCAAAGAGGCACGGGAAGGAGGACGAGACCCAGGGCCGTTTCTAGGGGCAGGCGACCCGTGCAATCGCACGGGGCGCGCTGCCTCCTACCCCTGCTGTAGAAACAGCATGTTAACTGCCGGGCGCCCGCTGAGATTCAGTTACCAGCGGGCGCCCGGCAGAGCAGAGCAGCCGGAGACGGAGACGGAGGCTCCTGCTTCCGGCTTCCGGCTCCCACAATGTGCACTATGGGAGGACGTCATGACGTCTTTCCCATAGTGCAGAGAGAGGAGCAGCCGAGCGGAGCGGACGCCAGAGCGGGGCTGAAGGTAAGTGTTACTGTTTTTTGTTTTTTTTTGTGTGCAGGCAGCCTGGACAATACTTGGGGGGAGGCACTACTACTGGGGGCACTTCTGCTGGGGGAGCCACCACTACTGGGGGCACCTGGGCACAGCTACTGGGGACATTACTCTGGGGGCACTTCTACTGGGGGAGACACCCCTACTGGGGGCACCCGGGCACTACTACTGGGGACATTACTCGGGGGGCACTTCTACTGGGGTTATTGCTTTGGAGGCACCACTACTGGGTGCATTACTCAGGGGCCAGGGGCACTTCTACTGGGGGCACTACTACTTGGGGCTTTTCTACTTGGGGCACTACTACAAAGGGTGCATTACTATTGGGGGCACTAATACAGGGGCATTAATACTGGGGAATTTATAAAGGGGGCATTACTATTGGGGGCAATACAACTGGGGACACTAATACTGGGGCACTACAACAGGGACCATTACTATTGGGGGCATTACTGATGGGGGCATGACTACAGGGGACATGACTACAGGGGGCACTACTAATGGGGGCTCTGCATAAGTTACACTACCACTGTGGGCACTGCATAAGGGGCATAAATACAGGGGACACTGCATATGGGGACAACTACAGGGGGCACTGCATAATGGGCACTTTTGCCTGAGAGCCAGTGGGGGGGAAGCCTAAGACCTGTCGGGATGGAATGGCAAGGGAGGGGGCTGGAATGAAGTGTGTATTATGTGAATCATGTTTTTTCAATGTGTTTTATGTGGTTCTGGATTTAATAATGTATTTGAGGTGGATGTGGTTTTAAAACGTAGTTTATGTGCCTCTGGCTTTTCCAATATATTTTATGTGGAAGTGGTTTGTTGCAGTGTATTTTATGTGGATCTGGCTGGGCTCGCTCCCAACGCGACTAAAACCGGGTGTGATGCAAGGTCATACTTCTGCAAATGTCACACCACAGGCATGCACACAGAAATGCGGCGTGGGCTTGTGACAGCTAGGCCACACCCCATTTTTTGAGCGCGCGCCCCCGGCGCGCGCATGCTGTCTATCTTTTGTTTAGCTACATATATTTTTCAGCGCTTTGCCTCTGACAGGTTAGACACCCCTGTACTCAGTAGTCACGGTGGCTGTCATTCTGTGGTCTTTCTAGATCACGCTCCCTTACTGTGATACCACACCCCCTCACTATGACGCCACGCCCACTCCACAATATTACTGCTTCGAGGGGGGCGCATTTTGACTGCTCGCACTGGGAGCCTCTGACCCTAGAAACTGCCCTGACGAGACCATCGACATTGTGGTAGAGTATACCAGACCACAAGCTGTGCGAGCAGTTTGAACGCAAAGTGGATCAGACAGTGACGTATGACTTGTTCCGATCACATTTGCCGTTCGCATGAGATAATTTAGGGGCGCCCACAAAATGCCTCGCCACGCCTGCGTTTTCGCATCTCCACCCCCGTCACCGCCCAAAAACGGGCTGTTCTGTCAATCACATTTTACATGTCACTTCCTGTTTGCTATTCGACGAACGACTTAAAAAAAGATCGCAATCAGCCGTACGCACATGCGCAGTGTAACACCGGCGCATGCGTGGTTTCACAACATCGTAACGCTACGAGTGTACTGCTGCTTACGAGCGACTCTGAATGAGGGCCTAAGTCTTGAAAGGAAAGAAAGATGAGAAAGCAGTACTCTCTTTGTTGGGGCACATAATCCATCATAAATGAAATTGATTCTTAGATCAATCAAATAAATTTAAAACGTAACTTTTATTAAATATTCCGTATGGTACGATGTAAAACAGACGTACTCACATATAACACTAACTAACACAATATACAAACATATAATTACACCATCCGAATCAAATATCAAAAATCAGCTTCATATATATATATATATATATATATATATATATACTATATATATATATATATATAGTATATATATATATATATATATATACTATATATATATATATAGTATATATATATATATATATATATATATATATTGTTAGAATAGGAGATAATAGCGCCAGAAGATATCACAAATCCTTACTCAATTCAATAGAGCATAGAATTTTTTTTTTCTATTTATAAATAAATGATTGTGTACAAATATACGGAAATATGTCCGGTTTTGGATATGAAAACGTATGTATACAGCACTACCCTACAGTATGAGTGTCAGCTCAAACAGAAGAGATGCAAAGGTGGTGATCTGTTGTTGATAAAAACATGTAAAAATTGGAACTGTGTTAGAGCGCTCAATGTGCCAGTGTAACTGATGTAGATATAAAAATAGAATAAATATTTGTGAAGTAATAAAAATTAATATTCAAAATGCTGTGCATCAAAATGTGCATTAATGCAGTGAAAATCTTAATAAAAAACTGAGTTATCTTCAGTGTATTGGGTACTTGAAGGAAGTGTTATTGTTAGGTTCATACCATAAAGTGCATAGTGCAAAGCAAGAAACAATTGTGAACCTCCAGTATCTTAATGTGCAGCAATCATATCACATATAATTGTGAATAAGAATTGTGTAAACAATGAATCATATAATAATTTAGTATTAAAAAAAGAGAATTTATTTATAACAAATATTTAGGCATATGAAATAGAGTTTTAGCATTCAGTAATGAGGTACTGAACATAATGATTTTAAAAGACATACATAAGAACATCACATATACTTAGAATAAAAATAAAAGGCTTATCTGATAAAACAATAATAAGTTCATGAAAGGTAAGAGAAACCTCCAATCCTAAAAATTAATATCCTCCCACGTTTTCTATACTTGCTTCAAACCTTGCCGGTTAAGGTTCCAGAATCAGTTTTAGCTCAACTACAAAGGTGGTTCTTCAGAATTGTCTGGAGGAATAAACTGCCTACAAGAGGATTTTTGGTCCTACGGAGACTGGTGGCGGAGGGGGGGAAGGGGTTCCCCTGACGTCCACTTGTACTATTTTGCCTCTCATTTAAGTCAAGCCATTGCCTGGCTCGCCCCTTCCTTCACTCTTAGATGACTCCAGTTGGAGACGGACCTGTGTTGTCTTACTTTGCTGGCCTTCCATTTCCTGAGTTTCCCCAAGTCCAGGTTCCCTTACATTAACTCGCATCCCGTTCTTCATTTCAACTGTCAGACTTGGGACTACTGTACCTGCCACTTTAAACTCCTCTCGTCTCCCTCCTGCCTCAACGCTTTATGGGATAACCGTATCTTCCCACCAGGCCAATCCTCGGTACGTTCACGCCCCTAGATACGTAGAAATATTTGTTTTGTTATAGATATTTTGGATAATGGTATTTGTTTGTCGCTGCCTGATATCATAACTAAATTTTACTTACTGGAGGAGAACCCGTTTATATGGTTTCAGATAAGACATTTTGTAACATCCCAGAATAGTCCCACACCACTTTGCTCTTTGGCTGTCCTTGAATCTCTGTGTTATCATAGGTACCTAGCTCAGGGCATTATATCTGTCATTTATTCTCTCCTTCTGTCATTTAGGCAATTTCCTTTGCCATCGTTTGTACTTCAGTGGTAAAAAGGACCTAGGTCCACCACCTGATGAACAGACATGGTCTGATATTTATATGGCTATCTCAAAAACATCTATTTCAACCTTGGTTAAGGAGAATGCCTATAAGATTTACAGATGGCTGATTTGGAGCTGATTTGGAGCTGATTCAGACCCTCTCGCTAGGATGCGAACTCTCGTAGCTGACTGATAGTTGCAATCTGTGCATGCGTATGCATTGCAACTCGAGTGCGCGAACCAGTGCGAGAGAGTGGGATGCGTTCACTCATTGCGCATAGACTGACCAGCAGAGTGAGTGACAGGAGAAGCCGTGTGTGGGTGGTGACAGGGGCATGCCACTAGAAACGGGGGAGTGGAAGTGCAAACGCAGGCGTGCCTGAGTGTTTCAGAGGCGTGCATAATTAAAAGGCAACGTCATAGTACATGTCACTTGGTGGGATTTCACACTGAAGTGATCGCAGTGCTTGTGGCACGGTATAGTCAACCTCACGTGCTGCGATCGCATCCGATGGTGCACGATGTAGCAATGTTTTCAAGCACTTCCAGGAGATGATGTGCGCAAGTGGGTGCCTTACGAATGGCTGGTGGGCATCTGCAGACAATAAGTGAGCGCATGCCAAGACATAGTGGGCATGCTAATGCCTTGCCGTGCGATCGCCTGCCTTGCTGGGCGTGCGCTGGATTTACATATGCAGGCTGTGAGCGAACGCATCTAGTGGGTCTGAATGAGCTCCTCGGTTCCTACTAGACTACATAAAGTATTTTCTTCTGTTTCCCCCAGTGCTAGAGAGGTTGCGGCAATGTAGGTTCTTTCATCCACATTTGTTGGACATGCCCCAAAATAGCATTATACTGGGACATGATTGCGAATTTGATAAGCAAAGTGGTAAATGTCCCTATAGTTTAAGACTCCTGGTCTTTTCTTTTGGGTCTACCAATTACAAGGCTAGATGCATCCACCAGTAAACTGGTAGTTAAAATATTACATGCAACTAGGTGCCTAGTTGCATTACATTGGAAGCGATTGGAGGCCCCTCCTCTTCGCCTAGTTATTGATAAAATTTGGTATCTGGTGAGCATGGGGAAGATTACCGCATATCTTAACAATAGACCCTTTAGATTTTTGCAGATCTGGGATCCGTGGTACCGCTTTCAAAATTTAACATACAGCTCTCACTCGCCGGGTGGACTTTCAGCCCTTCTGTTCTGGCCGTCTTTTTTTGTTTCTTGGTTTTTTTTATCTCTTTTTTTTTATTAGTATTACTTTGCTGTGTGCTTGTGTGTACTCTCTTAGGGTCTGATTCAGAGCTGAACGCTCTGACCAGAACGCTCGCTCTGAATCAGGGCCGTCCCAGCTAAATTTGGAGCGGCCAAAAAGATGGTCATGATGGTCAAAGACCATCGGGCTTGCGACGAGACCCTGCGGTAGGGTCTCGCTTCCGCAAGCCCAGGAGTGATTTTGGCTCTATCAGAGCCAAAATCACTCCCACTGAACATCATTACTGATGTCAGTGGGGCCGGACTCAGACGGTAGGCGTTCCCATGGGGACGCCTCCGTCTGGCAGTCACGCCCCCGGCACGCCCACCAAAGGGGGCATGCTGTCAATCAACATCGCCAGCACACCCCCCTTGGTGCGAGACCCGGAGCGACGGAGAGCCCGTCGCTATCCGGGTCTCACGCATGTGCATGACGGAGCTCCCTCCGTCGTGCGCATGTGCAGTGGGGCAACATCGACCTGTTTGCGAGCGTCCATTGCTCACGAACGGGTCTGAATGACCCCCTTAATTCTATATTAGTGCCATATATTATCTCTCTATACTTGTTCAGGGCACTGTGCCTTTCTTCCCCTTTTTTTTTTCTTTCTCCCCTTCTTTTTCCTCTCTTTCTTTTTTGATGTTAGTTTTTACAGATGCTATATCTAAACCAGTTATCTGCAATTTATTTCCTTACTGTTCTTGATACTATTGCTATTATATACTCCAGATGTAAATCTGATTCTATAATGGTTGCCCAGTCTCATCTGGATGTTTCTGTTGTTATTGTCTCTTGCACATGGATGACGCCGCCTTCCAGGAGTTGCTGCGTCTGGTGACCCCTTATATCTGGAGGCAGGATACGAATATGAGGAGGGCCATCTCTGCTGAGGGAAAACTCATTGCTACCCTGAGGTACCTGGCTACAGGAAAGTCCTTTGAAGACCTGAAGTTTGGGACCCTCATTTGCCCCCAAGCTTTGGGGCACATCATTCTGGACACCTGCAAAGCCATTGTGAATGTCCTGAAGTACCACTACTTTAAGGTGAGTAAAAACACTACACATGTTTTTCTGGTGAAAGAAAATGTTTTTGTTTTTTTTTAACAAAATGTAAAGACAAAACAGCCAACATGGCTGTATATATGTAATGTGGCAACCTTTATGACTGCATATTTGAAATAAAAAGCTACCAACATAGCTGCATTTTAATGTGTTATTAACCAACTTTGTATGAAATGTATAAAAACTGCCTTATCAGCAAGTTTTATCTGTCCAAATAGCTATGCTGCTCTATGGTATACGGTGGTTCAGACGGCGTATTGAATAGACTAAGAAACACATAGCACAAGTCCAGATTGTGGCCCCGGCATTACACAGTCTGTCCTTACGCCATGTGTTTAGTGACCGTGTCCAATCTGCGTCCTCACCACCGTATACCATAGAGTAGCTATTGGGAGAGATAAAACTTGTTGATATTTTTAGGAGCAAATACAATTAATACATTATTTTTATTTAAAAATTGAGGTAGCTCCTCATTCAACTCCAGCATGGCTCTGTAGAGGGCCTCTGAGGATGTGGAGGGGTAAGTGGTTTGGGGAGTAGGGTAAGTGGGAGGGGATGTAGGGTGGGATGGGGTTGGTCCCATCAGTGTTGTGGGCTGGTAGCTGGGTGCAAGGTTGGATTGTGATGTGGAGGGCACAATCCTCGGAACTAACTGCACAGTTGGCTGGGGCAGATGCAACAGCAGCAGCGTCACCAGTAGCAGCATCTCAGAAACGCCAGCTCGTTCCAAGGCAGGCTACGCTGTGTATCACCGGTTTCAGTAAGAGGCACACCGCCGACAACCTCTTAGAGAAACTGAGGGAAATCATTGCCCAGTGGCTTACCCCACTTAGACTCTCCTGGGGATTTGTGATATCTGACAACGCCACCAATATTGTGCGGGCATTACATCTGGGCAAATTCCAGCACGTCCCATGTTTTGCTCACACAATAAACTTGGTGGTGCAGAATTTTCTGAAAAGCGACAGGGGCGTGCAGGAGACGCTTTGGGTGGCCCGAAAAATTTCTGGCCACTTTCGCCATTCAGCGACTGCGTGCCGAAGACTGGAGCGCCAGCAAACACTCTTGAACCTGCCCCGCCATCACCTGAAGCAAGAGGTTGTGACGCGGTGGAACTCAACCCTCTATATGCTTCAGAGGATGGAGGAGCAGCAAAAGGCCATACAAGCCTATACATCCACCTATGACATAGGCAAAGGAGGGGGTATGCACCTGACTCAAGCGCAGTGGAGAATGATTTCCGTGTTGTGCAAGGTTCTCCAGCCCTTCGAACTTGCCACACGTGAAGTCAGTTCAGACACTGCCAGCTTTAGTCAGGTCATTCCCCTCATCAGGCTTTTGCAGAAGCAGCTGGAGAAAGTGAAGGAGGAGCTAAGATGGAGCGATTCCGCTCGGCATGTGGGACTTGTGGATGAAGCCCTTCATTCGCTTTGCCAGGATTCCAGGGTGGTCAATCTGTTGAAATCAGACCACTACATTTTGTCCACCATGCTCAATCCTAGGTTTAAAGCCTATGTGGTGTCTCTCTTTCCGGCCGACACAAGCCTGCAGAGGTGCAAAGACCTGCTGGTGAAAACACTGTCAGCTGAAGAGAACGTGACACGTCAACAGCTCCTTCTTCATTTTCTCCCGCAACTGGGGCTGCCAGGAAAAAACTTAGGTATCCTAAGCAACCCGCTGGCGGTGATGCAGGGCAGGCAGGACCAAGTTTGGACATCTGGTCCGGACTGAAGGACCTGGCAACAATTTCTGACATGTCTACTGTCACTGCATATGATACTGTCACCATTGACAGAATGGTGGAGGATTACATCGGTGACAGCATCCAAGTAGGCATTTCAGACAGTCCATACCTGTACTGGCAGGAAAAAGAGGCAATTTGGAGGCCCCTGTACAAACTGGCTCTATTTTACCTGAGTTGCCCCCCCTCCAGTGTGTACTCTGAAAGAGTGTTTAGTGCAGCCGGGAACCTTGTCAGCGAAAGGCGTAGGAGGTTGCTTCCACAGAATGTGGAGAAGATGATGTTCATCAAAATGAATTCTCAGCTCTTCCAGGGAGACCAGCCTCCAGAACGTACAGAGGGACCTGTGGTGGTGGATTCCAGTTGGGACGAGTTAATACTCTGTGAGGATGAAGATGTACACAACACTGAAGAGGGTGAGGAATCGGTGGATGAGGAGGATGAGGATGACATCTTGCCTCCGTAGAGCCAGTTTGTGCAGGGACAGATTAATTGCCAGCTTGTTTTGTGGGGGCCCAAACGAACCAATAATTTCAGCCACAGTTGTGTGGCAGACCCTGGCGCTGAAATGATTGGTTTGTTAAAGTGTGCATGTCCTGTTTATACAACATAAGGGTGGGTGGGAGGGCCCAAGGACAATTCCATCTTGCACCTCTTTTTTTTCTTTGCATTATGTACAGTTTGGGGCCTAGTTTTTCAAACTGCCATCCTGTCTGCCACTGCAGTGTCACTCCTAGATGGGTCACGTGTTTGTGCCACCCACTCGTGTTGCTTAGCATAGTCATCCAGCTACCTCGGTGCAACCTTTTGGACATAAAAACACTATTGTGAGGTGTGAGGTGTTCAGAATAGACTGGAAATGAGTGGAAATTAAGGTTATTGAGGTTAATAATAGCATAGGAGCAGAAAACCTACAAATTCTGTGATTTTAGCTGTTTTTATGCTTTTTTTCAAAAAAATACAGATCCAAAACACAAAACCCAGAACCCAAAACACGGAAGGGTGGTTTTGGCAAAACCAATCCAGATCCAAAACACGAAGAAAGATCCAGATCCAAAACCAAAACACAAAACACGAAAAGTGGCCAGTGCACACCCCTAGTTTCAACACCTGTAAATGTGGAGTCAACGGGAACTGCGTGGGCTAAAGAGGTCAGGGAGCAATACCTGGCCTATTTTAATGGAGTTGGGGCAGTGCTATGGCAGGAGGACTGTCTCCATTGAAAAGATTTGGACTGTCAGACTTGTTTCAAACATTTGGCATGGTGTGTATGCACTGTGTCTGTACATACCACATCCAAAGAGGACAGTTTATCCGCTTTCCGTGTGCAGAGGTGTATCTAGGGGTCCAAGTGCTCCTCCTCCCCCTCCCTCCAATGACTGCTTCTACTGGAAAAAAAAAAAAATAACACACACTGGGGGTAGTTTATTTCACATACCTGTAGAAATAAGGAGAATATTTTTTGTATTTCTCTTTTTAATATAAATACATATATATATATATATATATATATATATATATAATATATCTTTTATAGAACTTACTCTATTGCAAACCACTATTTATTAACTTATTTATGCTAAAAAAACACAGTAAAAAAGAGTGAAAACATTACATCAAAAACAAACAAAATGCCTTATGGGTAAAATAATTTACATATTTTCAAAGTGGGCTGCCTATACAGCATTATGCTTTTTATCAACTGATAGTTACACTACACCAGATAAATCACTGAGATGACAGCCCACATGGGTCCTGGCCAATTTCCCACATATGAATTAAGACAGTCCATAAGGATCATGTCCTATTCCCAACATGGGAGTATCCACAACCTATAAGGGTCATGGCTAATCCCTCAAACAGAGTTTGTGAAGCTGTCTGTGGTTCCTGTTTGTGAATAAACCAGAGCAGGTACAAGTACCATAATGTACTTGTGTAGATGTTCTGCCCCTGCTACTGAAGCCCGCGAGTTCATTTGTTTCTTGTACTCTTTTAGGTAGACAGTCCTCAGGTTTTGGATTCAGGCCATTACCCATATTGGACACGCCTCATTGTGATAGGACAAGCTGTACGTCACTAGGTCATCTATGGTTGCAGCTTTTTTCTGTTTGTTGCTGTAATCTTTTGTTTTTTATTTTCCAAAGACATGGCTTCTGTACAGCTCCAGAAAACCAGTGACGAATTACCTCTCTCTCGCTCTAGTCATCTCTGTAGGATAGGAAAACAGAAAAACAACTGTTTTTATACTCAAATTATTTTAATGTTTTTTTATACTGTTTTTCCTGTTTGAATGTTTTACCAGTTAGAAATGTTTAAATTGTTTATGTTTATTAATTATGTTTTTTAGTTACAATAAAATTTACTATTTTGTGTTTTAAATTTGTCATTACCATTGAGTGGTCTTTTTAATAAAATCATTTTTGGAAAATCTAGCTTGGTGGTATTCAAACGAGAACTTTGAAGGCCGAAGTGGAGAAGAGTTCCATGTGAACAGCAATAGTCATTGGTGGGGTAGTCGGTACATTGGTGGTGCAGTGGGCACATTGGGAGAGCTGGGGTTAATAAACATTGGTGGGCCAGAGGGTACATTTGCGGGACAAGGGTTAATAAACATTGGCTGGGCAGTGGGTACATTGGTAGTGCAGTGGGTACATTGGCGGAGCTGGTGCAGTAGAATACATGGAATACAGGCGCTATGTATATACTCCCTACAAAATAATAGGCAAATCTCCCCAGACGATCCACGCTGCTGCTGTTCTCTCCACGTCGTCTGGTACAAAATTGAGGAGGGGAGTGGCAAGGGAGATTGTCAACAAATCTACCATCGTATATCACATCCTTCATCATGCACACACACGGTACGATGTGTGTCCAATCGTGTACAATAGGTCGAAATCTTCCTGCAGATTCAATTGATCAGTGACGATCAGGGTGGTGCATCACCATCATGATCACGCCCACACATGGCACTTTTTACATGACTGCTCGTTCCAATCGATCAAAAGTAGCCAAATCGTGTAAAAAATGGCACTGTATATGGGGGCCTTTAGAGAGGACTGGTGGGATATACAGGATGATATTGTCTCAGTTATCATTTGTTCTTGCCTTGATAATCCCCCATTTTTTTCATAATGCAAATACTTTGAACAATATGAAAGTGCTCCTGTCCCCTACCCTACTTTACTTGTCGTGAGATGAATGAACATGTAACTACAACAGTACCTTTGCCTTGTTAACACACCATCACCTATGCAAATGTTTGGTTAACAATGATCTGTTTATAGGGGGAGGCAAATTTATCATGCCGAGCCATGTTGGTTGGGGTGAAAACTAGTGTTTTTAATTAAAATGTAATTAAGATAGGCCCTATTTTAAAATTGCTTCCCTCCCCCATTGGAAATAGCCCCCATCCCCCATAGCAAAAGATCCCCAGCAGTATCACCTCCCCATCCCCTAATGGTAAAAGATCCCCGTGGCAGAGCCCCCAACCCCAGTGTCAATGTTCCCCCACTATATTTGTACCTCCTCCTTCCCCATGTGTCACTTCAAAAGCACATATACATTTTAATATATCCCCCCGGCCAAAAATCTTTTTTTGAGGGCCATAACTCACCCACTCACCCCCCCATGCCAAAAGATGTCCCCTATTACAACCTCCCTCTGAGTTTTTGCCTATTAACATACTAATTAAATAGCACTTTCTTTTATGAAGTTTCATGAAGTTAGTTTGTATTTGCCTATTAACATTATTGCAGAGCACAGTGGAGAATGTGACAGGGGGGACTGATGATCAGTCCCCCCTTGATACAGCTGATCTCTGCACATGCAGAGATCAGCATATGTGTGCTCATGTTCCCCTCCTCACACTTAGGTTTACAGTGAATGCGCCTCAGAGTGCCATTCACAGCATTCTGTAGCACGATTTATGGGTCACAGACCACAAAATCACTCTCAGAGGGCCAGAGCAGGGGGGGGGGGGATAGAAGGGGGACTTAGCAAGCTGGCGCGGTCACAAGGGATACGACTGTGTCAGTTAAAGCCCAGCTAGTTGTGGTTGCATTTCATGCAACAGTGCCAGGGAAGTGGTTAAGCGGCTCACTATTGTAGAAGCCATTTTGGAATAAGAATCCATTTTGTATGCCATGTATGCATGAAGGGTGGGTGCACAGGACAGGATGGAGTTAATTCATTGTACAGACCCTGTTATAAGTGCACAGAAGAGCATATGTACATATAAGGTAAGGTATGCGATTCCAATGTTTAAACAGAGCTATAGTCTCACTGCAGATAATGCATACCATGTGCTAGACGGAATCTATAAATATGTGCTGTTCTGTTAAAAATAAAGGAGAGATGGAGATGCTTGTGGTTACATATACACGTTCGTGTCCGTGTCTCCTTCCTTACACACATGAACATATGTAGCCTTTAGCAAACAAGACTCTGAGGGTGACCAATAAAGAACTAATTCGCTGGCCATAGCTAGTGAGGAGAATTAACACTATCAAGTGGTATGAAGCCTAAACACAGGGTTTTTTTTCTCCAAGAGAAAAGCTATGCCACTGCCTCACACCACCAAGGGGATAACTCCCATACTTGAAATAGGCAGCAGAACATTTGAATTCCACCTGTGTGTTTTAAATACAAAAAGACATAGGATAGCGTGGTCAAAATCTTCATTCAGCAATACATGATGATAGTTACCACAGCCACTTAAGGCACCAAAGGTAAATAGACCCCTAACATTCAACAACTTATTATTGTCATATAATGAATGATGCCATTTGTTTTGTCTATTGCTTATCTCCATTCCCCCCAAGCATTGTTTGGCTTTGCCTCTTGGGTATTCTGTGGTTCATAGAAAGCTATATTTGTAAACTCTTCATATTATCTCTTGGGGAGCTTTTCTTTATTGTTTCTTACAGAACTCCTGTTATTTGATTGGGTATCCAGGTATGTCACGAATCACGGTCTTAAACATTCATTCATTGCTTTGTCTAAAACCTCCAACAGACTATCCCAGTGATTACCGCTCACCTCGCTGCTCACCTGCTCAGCCTGACCAATTACCTGTTACCACTCAGACTCATTGCCTGAACAACTGTGTTCCCTTCTGGAGCATGGTGTGAGCGGCCGCGGCTTCCTACGGGTGCGCCCGCGTCGACCTGTATTAATTTAAAGGGCCAGAACAATTGTTGGTAACATCACAGGAGGCGCCTAAATTCAAGCCTTACCTATAAAAGGAAGTCCTTGGGAGCACTCCTGTGCCAGAGTATAGGCTCCATTACCTTACTCCAGCGTTCCTGTATATACTTTGTTACTTGTTCCTGACCTTGGCTTTGTTCGTGACTTCGATTTCGTCTGACCCCTGGTACTGCATTTGGTAATCTGGTTCTGACCTTGGCTATCCTCTGTGACCTGCATACGTCTGCCCCCTGGTACCGTCTTGTCTGTTTGGTACTGACCCGGCCTGTCGACTATGCTGTATTAAGAGTTCACCAGCACATGTATAGGGGAACCTATTCTGAGGGCCGTGACCTGTTTGTCAGACGCAGCTAAGTCCATGCCTTCTTGCGAGGGTCCCTGGTGAACACCGCCGGAACATTAGACTCCACGCCTCAGAGATAGGTCACGCCAATCCCCAAATATGGGTTGCATCCATTATCTACCCAAGAGTTGTGACACTGTGTTTTCCTGTGGATACTCTCCTTGCTGAAACTCAACCATTACCCAGTGGTATCATTGCTGTTTGACTCTCAGCACTGCGGCTTCCATATTGTATACAGATAACCACCAGAACTGTTTACCAAAGCCACTGTATACCATCTCAGCGCCACGGCATCCATGCCGCACACAGGGCCTGATTCAGAGGCGCTCGCAAAAAGTGAGCTCGGGCAGTGTTTTTTTAGGAGCGGCCTCCTGGCCGCTCGCATAGCTGTGGGTGACCACCCACAGCTATAGCGAGCAGCCATGATGATGGTCGCGATGGTCAAGACCATCACGACCATCGGTCCTGCGACGACACCCTTGTGGTAGGGTCTCGTGGCCGCAAGCCCCAGAGAGCTTCTGGCTCAAATAGAGCTGGAAGCTCTCCCACTGATATCACTGGTGATGTCAGTGGGGCCGCCCACAAACGGCAGGCGTTCGCATGGGAATGCCTCAGTTTGTGAAGCCACCCCCCAGCCCCGCCTACAAAATGGGGCGAGCTGTCGATCAACATCGACAGCCGCCCCTTTTGTAGTGAGTCCCGGAGCGAGTGCGTACTGGGCCACCATCGACCCGCTTGCAAGCAGGTCTGAATCAGGCCCTCAGGCCGCATGCTGTTGTCTGCATTCATTGCTGTGTATCATTGCTCAGCGCAGCGGCTTCCACGCCTCATACAGACTGATCATAATTGTTTGCATTCCATCTACCGCGGTCTACCATCTATCAGCGCTGCGTCTCCCACGCTGCACACAGACCTCTTCCAACTCCAGCTCCAGTTCTGCCAGTGTACCTGCAGTGCATACCATCTGCTGCTGCAACACATCTTATCACCTGTGTGGATTCCACTCTGCATTGTGCGGACATCATCTTTACTGTGGGCCTGATTCTGCAAGGATCGTAATTGCAAAGCTGCACGCAGGCTATAGATATATGATGTATGCACGCAGGCAGCTTTGCAATTGCGATCTTTGTAGATATGGTAATGCACAGGAGGCATCACGCCCCCTGTACATTACTTATCCGAGGTGCGTTGTCCAACGCAGCATTCGATAATCTGCGTACCATCGGCCGGCTGTGGTGACCCATGGGGTCCCGCAGCCGGCCGCCACAGTTTAGAGGAAGAGGTCTGGAAATCTCCGTCAGCTGACAGAGATCCTGGCTTCTTCCCTGCCCTGCAACAGCGGCAACATGCCTCCATTTCGGGAAACGGAGGGCATCGCTGCCACCTCCCCACCCCCAGAATTTTAATCACTGACAGTCTGCTGCCAGTTTATGTGCGGAATCGCAGACTTGTTCTGCACATGCGCAGAACAGGTCTGGCGCCTGCGCAGATTCCCAAACATTGGGAATCTGCGTTCAAGAGTGCACTAATGTGCACTGCTGAATTAGGCCCAGTGTTGCAAGTATTAGTACACGCTGTGGCTATAGTGGGTTACTGCATAACCTAGGTTGACTATTTTGGTTATCCTGTACTGTGGGTACTGACAGTCAGCATTGGGGTTCCAGGTCTGGAGGGCATGATCGGGTCACAGTATTTTAGCATCGAGGTTTTCAGTACTGTGTGTGCCTGAAGTGTCTCTCTATCCTGAGTTCCTCTTCTGGATTATGGGCCAGGTCTTGTGTCAGAGCTGTGCCATGTATATAGCTTCATTAGTTCTCCCCTGGTTACATAAGACTCAGATTCCTGGCTTGGTTCCCAGGTCCAGACTGTTAGTACTATACTGTTTAGAGTTCAGGTTCTTCTTGTCACTGGAGTAGTCCTCTGGCCTGATTGGTCCTTGGAACATTAAGTGAGAGGCTGCCTGGTGGCTTGGGTTCCTGTTCTAATTCTAGTATCCTTGCATTACTTTGGTCCGTGATTCCTAGTGTCTCTAGCCTGCCAATAGGTGTATTTCCTATGAGTTGTGCTATCTTGAAGCCTCCCTGTTTCCTGCACTCCTCAGTTAATACCCTGGGCCCCTTGCCAGATCTGCAGAATACCAGAACCGTGACAGGCAGTCTCTAACTCAGACATGCTTCCAGCTGTTGGTATATCCAGCAAAACAAACTTGTGCTGTGATTCATGTTCCAGCTACATGTTAGGTGGCACTATTTCACAGAATACTACATTCCTGGACCTTATAAGATTTTTATTTGTTATTTCCCACAGTCTGTATCTTTGCTCTCTTGGTAGTATCTAATTATAATATATTCCACTGAATTGGGATCCAGCCTACATCTCTTCTGTTTAGAAATGTGTGCATAAGCTCTGGATCCAAAGACTCTGAGATGATTGATGATTGACCTACGCCTCTAGTAGTGTTTTGCCTTTTACTGTTACTGTGGGTGCACAGTGCTTTAAGTATGCTGCGGTAGACACTGCTTCTGCCCCAAAACACTTTTCAAGGCATGCATCACTCTGTTTAATTGTGCGGTTGATTTTCTTACTGAAACCATTCTGTTCTGGCGTGTATAAAATGGTTAGCTGATGCTCAATGCCATATTTCTTTATAAAGATGGCTACATTTTTTTTTTGTATTCTCCACCATTGCCAGATCTCATGATCTTCAGCTTTTGACTTGTTGAGTCTCCACCAGCATTCCTTGTGCACAAGAGGTCTTGGCAATGGTGTGAGAGTTGATCATCAATCCATGCATTAAAATCCCCCAGCATTAGTTATTTACATCTCCAGGCAGGTGGCAAATGGGAAGGACTCTCAAACCTAACCTAATAATACACTGAAATGAGTAAGTAGTTACCAGTGGATGGACCCTTTAAGTTTAAGTGCTTTTTTACAGCAGATGGCCATCCCATCTTCCCTGTTCTATTTTGAGCAATGGATCACAGAGTAATTTATTGGGTCTGCGGCTTCATTTTCACCTTGCCAGGTCTCTGTAACACAAGTTAGATGATCTAATGGTTCAATAAGGTGGGTAATAGTAGCTGAATAGATGTTATCACACTATTTATGGTTAAGACTATCCTGTTATCAGATGTATTGTGAAGTAGCAGTTATCCCTGTATTTACTCTGCTGCAGCCCAGCTGGACTAGGCTAGTGTGAGGTATGTGACTTGTGCACAAAATATAGATCATGTTCATGACAGGTGCATCTATGTATCACAAATAACAATTCATCCTCCACAGCACGATGTACCAACTTAAAATTCACCACCAAGAAATCCTAACAAGCTTAACACATGTAGCAACAGAAACTGGATCACTACATGTGACCCAGTGCAATTTCCAAACATAAAAATCCAAACAACAATGCACCTAAACCATGAGAATCATGTGCAGTTGTCCATACGGGTTGTGGCGGGATTCCGGTACCGGCATCCCGACAGCCGGGATCTCAACTACATGCCGTTCATACATGCAGCACAAGAATACATGCTGACATAGAGAGCAAGTGTTGGCATTGTGTAATTACCAATAATTAAATTACATTTAGATTGTCAAGAATCAAAAAGAGACAGAAAAAAGGGACAACAAAATAAAACCAAAGGAATAACGTTCATCGTTTCTGCCTTCCCTTCTGTATATGTCTCATGTGTCTTAGTGTGTGTATCTTTTCTGCCATCTTTTCTGTTGTACTATTACTAACTACTACTAACATTGGCCCTCATTCAGAGCCGCTCGTAAGCGGCCGTACGCTCGTAGCGGTCCGATATTGTCAAACCACACATGCGTCGGTGTAACAGTGCGCATGTGCGTACGGCTGATTGCGATCATTTTTTCAGTCGTTCGTCGAATAGCGAACAGGAAGTGACATGTCAAATGTGATTGACAGAACTGTCCGTTTTGGGGTGGTGACGGGGGTGGAGATGGGAAAACGCAGGCATGGCGAGGTGTTTTTTGGGCGTTACAACATTATCTGATGCGAACGGCCAATGTGAACGGAAAAAGTGTTACGTCACTGTCTGATCAACTTTTCATTCAAACTGCTCGCTCAGCTTGTGGTCTGGTATTCTCTACCACAATGACGATAGTCTCTTAGTTCCTCCCGCGGCTCATCGATGGTTTCCCGATTGATCAATTGAGGCCTCAAAAACAATCAGTTTAGAATTGCAAAAATGCTTGTAAGGTGTTTAGCAAATAGCCTTTTGTTACTAGCAAAAAACCGTACGCAGGTGAACTACTCAGCTGCTAATTTCTGGGTTAGACAATCAATTAGCTTTCAAATGTATTTTACCTTTACGTGTTTTTGCCAACTTTCATTTTTTTTTTTTTTTTTAGGGCAACAATATTGTACGCAGGTTTGCTGTTTTTCTTCATTTTTTAGGGACCAAGAAAAGAATCGTCCTTTTGTTTTTAGATAAGTGTTAATTAAAACTCCTACATGGTTTTTAACCCTTGTTTTTAAAAATAAATAAATAAATAATGTTTACATTTCCGTTGTATTGTTTGTAATTTTGTTAGTGGGATTACCTTTTAACCAGTTTTTGAATGAATTAACAATAGATTTTTTCAGTTTTTCAAATTATTTTTATTTTGATACACAATTTTTTTTAAGTGTTGTTTTTCAAAAATAAAATATGGATAACTCTAAAAAAATATAAAAATTATAGAAATGCACAAACAAAAAAAGTGGCATTTTCAAACCACAAACAAACAAACAAAATTTAAAAACAATTCACAAGAAGGGAGAGGGAGGTTTTGGCCATTAAGGAATATGGGGCAAACACAGAAGGAATGTGGGAAATTTAGCCAGTGCTGTCATCGCCTTTTGGCCCGTTTGGCCGGGGTAGGGAGGTAGCCTGAACGGGTCCGGGAGGTCCTTCGGCTGGCCTGTCCAGAGGCAGATGTTGGTGCCTATGGACTAGGCATAGGGCTAGGCACATTTGGAGGGATGGCTGTTGTTGTGCCAGAGGTGGAGGATCCTGATGTTCCGGCAGGAAGGGAGGCCGGCTCCAACATCTGCTGGTGAACGAGCTGCTCCAGGGCATTTGCAATCCGGATGTTGGCCCCAGTATTTGCCTACAGGGCCTGAGCAATGGTCACGTTGGCCACAGCACTTTGCTCCAGGGCCTGTGCCACCCGTAGCAGACTGGCATCCAGCTTCACCAGAATCTCAGTGTGCAGATCCGTTTTAATATTGAGATCAGTGAGGAGGGCCACTGCCTGCGAGGGGGATTGCCCTGGACTGTCTTCCACAGGGTCCCCCAGCCGGATCTATTGGTTCCTCCCCTGCAGAGCCAGCAGAAGTTCTGCGGCCAAAGCTCCCCTCTGGAGCAGACTCATCCGCCTGTGTCTCTGTGAAAAAAAACAGAAAACAATAACATTATAATCTAGATATTGTCCAAAACACATTTCGGAGTTATTAACATTACTACATTTACCTGAGGAGCTGCAAAGTCGGGCATGTCGGTATCCATGTTCGACACGCCAAACACCTCCTCATCCTGCACACACCCCTGTGCCATCTCCTCCAAATCAGTGAGCTCCAGTGCCACAGGGGTAGGACCCCCACCTGTCCCCCCTGCATGCCTAGTCCTATCAGCCAGTTTTTGCTTCAGCCGATATTTGAAATCGCTCCATCTGTGGGTTAAAAAGTTGGCATTATTCCTGCAGTATTTGGACCTGTAAACACTTTTTATTAAAATGTATTTTGTACGTACCGGCGTTTGACGAACTGGGTTGCTCGTTCAAACTCACCAACCCTATTGACAGCACTGGCTATGTCATCCCACATTTTCCATTTCTGGCTTGCACCCATATTCCTTGCTGCCTGGGGCAGGGTGTCAACGCATATTTGGACCAAAACCTCCATCTCCGTTCTTGTGAATTGTGGCTGGCGTTTTTTTTGGTGGCTTTTCTTGGCCTGCTAGGGCCAGCAGCCTCTTCCATTACATCCTCAACACCTTTTTGGTTTTTGGAAATACATTTTTTTTATGTAAAATGTGCCTAAAATGTTGCTTCTACAAAATCCATTAGGGCCAAAAATACAAATACTTACCTGGCGCCTCTTGGCCAGTGCTTTGCTGCTCTGTAGCCATTTTGGAGTTTCAGGTCTCACTACAGCAGACCGATTGGGGTTCTCAGTGACGTTTTTATACATGCGTCAGCATTATTCGGCCGCATCATTGATTGTGCGCTCCTATTGTCCGTCCGTAATTTGAGCGGGAAAATAGACTATTTATGGCTTGGTGTGACTCGAGTCGAGGTGGCGGGTGAGGAATCTTGGAGGTTTGATGGAGGAGGTGTTTGTGTGCGGTTTTTGTAGTGCGGAGTTTGAAGTTTAAGATTGTGGGTTTTTTTTAAATTTTCATACTTTTTTTTTTTATGTTCGCTTTTTTTTATTGTTTACCTTTTGATTTTGGAGTTTTTGAGTAAGTCTTTTTCCAAACCACCGTAAACAATAATAGTAAATACTTAAAAAATGTTAGTCCTTATGTTGGTTTTTTTTTTTTTTTACAGTTATTTTGGCCTTGCCCCCTTGACGTTTTTGGACTTTGGGTTATTTGTCTGTTTTTGGTAAGTGTTTTTATTTTCATGAAGTTACAATTTCGATGTGTTGGTCCTCGCCTATGTTTCGCTAAGTGTTATTTTGGGGGTTGGAGGACCAATCATGTCTTCCCACTAAATATAGCGTACTCTTTTGCGAAATATTGTTTGAGTTGTTTTTATTCTTAACTGAACGTACTATTTAGCGCACTAATGTCTCCTTATTGAACTGTAAAAGTAGCGTAATATTTAACGAACTCATGTGTCTTGTTTTAACTGTAAAAAATGCGTACTATTTAGCGCACTAATGTCTCCTTATTGAACTGTAAAAGTAGCGTAATATTTAACGAACTGATGTGTCTTGTTTTAACTGTAAAAAATGCGTACTATTTAGCGCACTAATGTGTTTTTATTATTTCAGTGTAAAATCATGTTTGACCAATAAATGTAGCGTGTGTTTTCCAAAACTAATGTGTGCTCCCTTCTCTTTTTTTTAGGCCTAAAAAATGTGATCACAATCCAAGTTTGCCCAATAATAGCTAAATATATTTTCAACTTTTGAAATGTAGGTTGTTCTACTCATGACAAGACCCCGGCCTGTAAGTATATTTTTCTTTTAAAATTTTTGGAAAATAACTACCTGGCTTACCATTTCAGGTTGATGTTGGTCATATTATCTTGGCCATGGTTCCAGAACCCGACCAACCTCAACTTCATCCCGGGCATAGGCCTCGTAGGCGTGCAAGGCCCCAGATATATAGAACACGTGTCACCCTTTTTGGAATGCCAGATGATGAGGTTTTATGATGATACCGTCTTCCTCCACAAATCATCCTAGACACTCTCTCATTAATAGAGAGTGATCTTGAATGGCAAATTAACAGTCCTACAGCAATACCACCACTTACGCAATTAATGTCGGTGTTACATTTCTGTGCCTCAGGATCCTTTCAAACCACGGTGGGAATAGTTGCCGGAATCTCCCAATCCTCCTTTTCAAGGATCCTGAGGGCAGTGATGGAGGCCATTTTCAAACACCTCCATCATTTTATTAATATGCCATTGGATATGGGTTCCCTTAGTGTGGCGAAGGCCAATTTTTACCAAATAGCTGGCTTCCCACACATCATAGGGGTTGTGGATGGCACTCACATACCACTTCAGCCTCCAGCAAGGCTGGAGGCTATTTATAGGAACCGAAAACACTTTCATTCCCTGAATGTAATGGTGGTATGTGATGCCTCCCTCCAGATCCTGTCCCTGAATGCCAAATTCCCC
The DNA here is from genome assembly GCA_031769625.1 of Taudactylus pleione. Lineage (NCBI taxonomy): Eukaryota > Metazoa > Chordata > Amphibia > Anura > Myobatrachidae > Taudactylus > Taudactylus pleione. The sequence continues at coordinate 14,397,387 of JAUIMM010000085.1, read as the reverse complement.
GGGAGTGCACATGATTCCTTTGTCATCCGGCAATCAGGGATTTGGCCCAAATTAGACAACCTACAAGCTGGTGATGCGTGGCTTCTGGGTAAGTTGACACCTTCAGTTGAAACCAATGCAAAGCTTGTTACACAATGGTCATGATTGTTATATTTGTCTTTTCACAGGAGACAGTGGTTACCCTTGCACACCCTGGCTGCTCACTCCTTATTTGGCTCCCATACCAGGGCCACAAAGTGAGTTTAATTCCACACTTACAGCCACCAGGCAGGTGGTGGAGCGCTGTATCGGCCTTTTAAAAGGCCGATTCAGATGCCTCCACCGCTCTGGTGGCGAACTCATGTATTTGCCGGCTATGGTTTCTAAAATTGTGGTCCTGTGTGGTATATTTCACAACATCGCCATAAGGAGTGGTGTCCCAATGCAGCCAGAGGAGGCCTTGCCTGAAGAGGGTCCCCCCGAGGTTGGTCGGAGGTCAGTATGTGGGGGGCCATACGCGATGATGTGGTGGCCAGATATTTTAGGTAATTATTGTTGCAAATTTAGTAAATTGACACAATGTAGACATGTAAGATTGTAATGTACAATTGTAATTTTTTTTTCATTGTTTTTTCTGGTATTCCCTTAAATTCCACGGAAAAACAATGCCTACTCCTGATCCACAAAATTGTCTTCATGTTGCCGCATTGGATATAACTCGTGTGAACAAGCCCTCAGTTGGGCGAAACATGCGTCCTCACATGCCGCACAGTGGAGGATCCCAATAGCCGCCGCATAGCCGACGTATGGATTAGGACTTTGGGCTCCCACCACGATGGGGATGGTATTGTATTAGCCAAGAAGGCTTTATATATATCTCAAATTCTACATGGGCTCTAATATTGGAGCGGGTAAACTATTTCCTGCTGCATAGATTTTCATTCCCAAATTGTTGGGACATCTTTCCACTGCAGTAGCTATACTCTATTTAGGGGGGCATAGTACTATGCATATGTACTGAGATTGGCAGTCTCACAAATTGTTCTCCTTACTTGCAGATTAAGCTATATGTATATCATATATGTGAATACTATGACATTTGTGACTGCATATGATACATATTTTCTTTAATGATTAATATACTAATTGCTGCATTGTAACTCCTCTCTCCCTCCTGTGTACCTCACTAAATGAATGAAACATGTAGTATGGATGTACATCAGGAAACTGAAACATTGAGATAAGAGGGTTCATTTTTTCAACCTATTATCTGCTCCCGAAATTTTCTTTTGGAGCTTACTTTATGTTCTATGTTTTCTGTGTATTGTATGTGAATCCCATTCTATTAACTCATTGTACATTCTAACAGCGGATTATTCTGCCATAGAAGTACATGAGGAAATTGCAACATTGAGACTAAAAGGATCCTTCCAAGATATTTGTGCTTCAGAATTACCCTGGAGCTAACTTTATGCCCCTTTTTTTACAAACGTATGGGAACCTTTAATTATCAGCTCATTGATAAGATTAATAACAGATTATCTGTGATCCATACATACCAAATAACTTTATTATTGTGATAATTTTATGACATCTTTGACATCTTTGACCAACTGAGAGTGTTTATTTTGTGATACACTATTATCACTCAGAGTGAGCTACATAGGAGATGTCATTTGTACATATGCATCACATTCAATTACTGCAGATATCCTATTAGGATTAAAAGGCGATTTGTTACACTTTTTTGTTACATTGACTATATATCAAGAAAGTACCTATTCTGTTAGTACGGTCTATACGTACAAATTATAAGTGTAACAATGAAATTATGCTCATGCGTAAACTTTTTTGGTACACGATTTTTCTAATAAAAATGGACTTCTCACTGCATTAGTCCTACATCCATCATCTGGTTCTGTCTCTGCTCTGACCTAGGTGGGGGCATTTTACCCTTCCTCATATGACTATTACTACGGCCATACATCATCAAAATGCCCAATCTCGTCTGATCTTGGAAGCTAAAAGGTGATAGGCCTGGTTAGTACTTGGAAGGGAGACCCCCAGGGAATACCAGGTGCCGTAGAAGTAAGAGGAATATTTGGGGACCCCTAGGTTGTCAGTCGGTTAGAGCACCATGAACCATACTCTTATTCGTATATCCAAATTATGATCAAACATCTTTACCTTTCTTGACCATAAATATCATACCCATTGGAATGATTACTGATTGTTAAGTATTTCGCCAGAGGATCACCTCAGGATCTTATTAGATCCATTTACACTTATATTTTTTAGTTTTGTTTTTTCTTGGGGGATTCTGGTACCTTATATTTTATTTAATTATATCTAATAAAAGTTACATTTTATTATATTTTTCTAAGTGTGCCCCAACAACTAGCCCTACTTTCGTCTTTCTTTTTGTATGTATTGTCTTTTGGGCTATGGGAGCACCACCAACAATTTTCTGAATGATCTTATTTGAAAGCAATGATCACGTATGGTTGGTCCTTTGTGGATACTATTGATCTAATTTGAGAATACTCGCTCTGTGCAGAATCTTCCCTCTCTTTGAGTTATGATAGGCTTCATGCAGTGACATGCGTAAGCTAATTTAAATAAACAAATTAAAACACTAAAATATGCCTATCACAAACACAGGAAAACAATAGTATCCATCCTAAAAAGAAGTAATTTTGATAAAGTAAACCATTGGTGAAACCGTACGTATTCTGCGGGAAAAATGACACACACTGACAAGAATAAAGTTTATTGAAATTTAAAAAAACAAAAGTTTGAAAACGTGAAGAGCAATTAAGCTAATTAATATATTGATTGGCATGAAACGATTCAAGTATGTTTGCAGAATGAAAGAGCAGGTAATCGAAATCTGACAGGCCCACTTCCTGAATTGACTTGTGCGAGCGTCCAAAGCAACCAAAGAGGAGACGAACGGTCGCTATTTTGAACGGTCGCAAGCTAGAGGAAGGGTTGGAAGAATATGGGGCGGAAGGTTAGCTACGAGCAAACATACGAGCGAGCGCTTAAATTTTAATTTTTTCGCTCGTACGGCGGACGAGCGAACGGACACTTGCGTCCGGGTCTGAATCAGGCCCATTGTGCCATACAGTGCACAATAGGGGTTCACATATTTTTCTGTTCACATATTTTTCTGTTATTCTGTAACTCTATAGTGTGGACTAACTTATAAGATACACTTTTCAAAGTGTTAACCCCATATTTGTAAAGCTGCATACACATACGATTTTGTTACCGACGATGTTATGAACGATTTTCTGTCAGATTATCTGTCAGATTTTTTAAAGTGTAATGAACGATTTTTTGAACTACAAACGATTTTTGTAACTTCCCTTAATGAAAATCGTTCAGTTGGTCAGTCAGAATGAACTACAAACTACAAACGGGAACGTGCATGAATGATAATCGTTCATCGTTATAACTCAGAAACTGAACAATGTTTTTCAATGATTGAATGATAACGACGTTGTTATAGTTAAATTGTTCAAAAAATCGTTACGTGTGTATGCACCTTTACAGTGATGGCATGACATTGCCTCATGACTTATGTAGAACACTAGTCATCTCTATTTGGCTCCAATTCCATTATTTAAGCCTTATACCACAAAAAAAGATGGAAGGTGTGGTCAGAAAATGACAGACACACCTAATGTATGACTGTGCACCAGCGACGTGCGGTGAGGTAAATGGCTGGGGGGGACACTGGCTAGTATCAGAGCCAGATTTACAGATACATATATGAACCAGAGGGTTCATGTGGACATTATAAAGGTGCAGCAGTATATAGTGCTGGAAATTTGGTGAGTTTTGATCAGGGATGTGCTGAAAAGGTAGACATGGGAGGCAGTGCCTCACCTGCCATACACGTTTTACTCCAGAGTTTTGACTATAAAAATTATTAGAATAATACAAAGAAGAGATTTATAATATTTTCTTTACATTTTTCTTATAATTTTATAGTCAATACACTGGAGCAGTGGTTCCCAAACAGTGCCCTGCAGCACCCTGGGGTGCCTCTGGACACTTGCAGGGGTGCTTCAGGTTGGTGGTCCAGCACCAAATCAAATTATTTATGGTCAGTGTAATGTAAATATGTGGACAAACAGAAGCACAAACCTGTCCACCACCACAAAACTGAACCTAAGGATGACAGGTAAGTACAATTTACTTCACTTTACCACTTCACTACATTTTTTTCTGAATTTCTCAATAACAAACTTTTGGCCTAGGGTGCCACGATTCAAAAAGTTTGGGAACCACTGCCCTGGAGTATACCTAAGTATGACAGGAAAGGCTCTGCCTCAACTGACCGCACATCACTGCTGAGTACGGCACGTTCACATGACACAACTTTGATAGGGATTTCACATTTTGCCCTATGCTCAGGGGCATAAGGAGGGCGGCTCCGATGGAGTGCAAGCTCCAGTCGCAGAGAATGATAGAGGCCATGCCGCAGCCTGACTGGCGCCACGCGGCACCTACAGCACGGCCGCCACGCGGCTCGCAGCTGTCAGACAGTGCAGCCTGAGCCGCGCGTAGGCTTTCTCATACTGCGCTCCTGACCCGAGTGGTGCATGTCAGGAGCGCAGAATGATGTCAGGCGGGGAGACAGTCTAGAGAAGGGAGTGTGGAGAGAGGAGCTACCCAGGAGGCGCCGCACAGCACCGCGCTGGAAACAAAAAAACTTCTGACTCTCTGGGACTGGCTGCACTTTGTTTATAGCCTTAGGCAGGCTAATACAGTATGTACCATATCATTTATAGGGGCGGTCAGTGAGGGAGAGTAAAGTCAGTGAGGGGGAGTAAAGTCAATGACAGTGCCCAGTGCCCCCCCTCTGATTGTAGCAGGTCCCCAGTGGCAAATGCAGGATTTCTAGAGGGGGGGTTTCCAAATGCTTGATTTTAGAGCGAGTGTGGCCAGTCCATGAAGAGGGCAGAATTAGTACTTACCCAGCTTTAATATGTGTCATATAATGTGTATTGTGTGTCATAATTCCAGCATATATAGGACTAGCAATCACAGTAAGTAATATGATGCGGCAGTAAGCCATCCTGCCTGAGCTGAATGTTTTTATTTTAGATGTGGGCACCATTCCAGAGCATTGGAGGAAGTCCGGGAGCCTGGAGGAGCAGCAGAAGAACCTAGCACTGCCCTGGACATATATGTACATATTGGGCTCTATAGCAGTGCATCCCTAACAGTGCACGTTTTCCAGATCTCCTAGTTGGTGCAGCCAGTTAGTGCAACCAGTTACTGGCTGATACAGGTTAAAAGATCCACAGGTTGTGCTAATTATTTCATTTGTGATACTGAGAAGAACATGTAGCACTAGTAAAATTCTATTATATTACTATTTCTACTGTGGTCATGGTATGTGCTGGGGAGGGGGGTTTCCAGGCAGACGGAAACCCCCCCTGCGTTCGCCTATGGTCCCCATACCTTATATTTATTATTGCACCCATCAGTCAGTGTCCTGTTGATTATATATCAGTGGGCCACTGATGGGTGCAATAATAAATATAAGGGATCAGGAACCTGCTACAATCATTGAGGGGGGGGGGTCACTGCCACTGACTTTCATAAAAAATTTACTATATAAAAAAAAATGCATTTACTATATGAAAATAAATGTATGTACTACAGTATCAGAAAATAAATGTATTTACTATATGAAAAAAATGCACTGCTGAACGCAGTTTCCCAATTATCGGGAATCTGTGCGTGTGCAGGACCCATTCTGTGAGTGTGCAGAATGGGTCCTGCTTAATCACATGCTAACCCTTGAATGCCTTTACCTGATTGACAGGCAGAGGCATTTAAGGGGTGGTGAAGGGGCGGGGTCGACTGCCGTTCACGGAAACAGGGTGTGTCCGCCTCGTTTTCCGGGAGTGGGCAGCCCAGAGACTGCATGGACATACGCAGTCTTTGGGGCTCGCATGCCAGCCAGTTCACCATCACAACCATTGACCACCGATGGTCGTGATGGTGATCCGAGCCTGCAACTTCGGTCACAGTGCTTGGATCGCAAATGCAGCAGGGGGTGTCTTACACCTCCTGCTGCATTTGCATTATTGCAAAGACCGTCTGCGTGCAAATCAGGCCCTCTGTGGCCAATTTAGGGTCACATGCTATTAATGAGATTATCATCTGAATCATGCCAGAGTCACAACCATGAGTCTGAATGTTTTATGTTATCCATAGTCACCTACAGGGGCGTAACTAGGTGGTGTGGCACCCAGGGCAAACCTCCCCATTTATATAACCTGGGCCTATTGCCCAGGGTCACTTATAGCCTCAGGACAAGGGCCTGATGTCCGCCTTTCAGTGCCACAGGCCTAAGGCTTGATTGCCCCCACAGGCCTAGTGCATGACAACTGGTGGACTAGGGAGGGAATTTTGATGGGAAGGCCTCATAGAGGGCCTACCTGTCCAGTGGGAGAGGCAGCACCCTCCGATCCTCAGCCGCATTCTTCTTTCAGTGGCCTGGGGTGAATAGTGAAGAAAGGGTTAGGGTGCTGTGATGTGGTGAATAATAAAGGAAGGCGGGGGGTGCTGTGATATGATGAAGGGGAAGAGTGCATTGAAGGGGGAAAGTGCTGTGAGAGGAGAACATTGAAGTGGAGGGGAAGGGGTGCTGTGCCCAGACCTGTTTACAGACTCTCTCGCCCTGTCACCCACAACATCTGCCCCACATACTCTCACCCTATCGCCTACTAGACCCTGCACACTCACCGTATCCCCTACCATACACATCTCCGTATACTCACCTGTCACCTACCAGACCTGTCCCTGTATACTCGCCTGTCACCTACCATACCTGTCCCCGCAAACTCACAGTGTCATCCACCAGACCTGTCCCTGCATATTCACCCTGTCACCTATCAGACCTGTCCCTGCATACTCATCCTGTCACCTACCATACCTGTCCCCGCACACTAACCCATTCAACTACCAGACCTGTCCCCGCACACTTACCCTGACACCTACCAGACCTGTCCCTGTATACTCACCTGCCACCTACCAGACCTGTCCCTGTATAGTCACCTGTCACCTACCATACCTGTCCCCGCACACTTACCCTGACACCTACCAGACCTGTCCCTGTATACTCACCTGTCACCTATCATACCTGTCCCCGCACAATTACCCTGACACCTACCAGACCTGTCCCTGCATACTCTCACCTGTCATCTACCAGACCTGTCCCTGCATACTCACCCATTCACCTACCAGACCTGTCCCTGCATACTCTCACCTGTCATCTACCTACCAGACCTGTCCCTGTATACTCACCGGTCACCTACCATACCTGTCCCCGCATACTCACTGTGTCATCCACCAGACCAGTACCCAAAAAAATGTATTTTAATTTTTTCCAGTGAGGGGCAACGTGTTTGTTTTTTTCCCTGTGGGAGCCAATGTGTGTGTTTTTTTTAATATTAAAAATAGTAAAAGTATTAATTATAGACATAGAACTTGATTCAGAGCCGCTCGCTAGCGATATGCGCTCGCAAGCGGCCCGATGGTTTGTGAATGCGCATGCGTACGCTTCGTTCTGCGCATGTGCGAACTACTCTGTGCGATCGCAGGCCGTTCGCTCGCCCAGCAAAGACAGCCCAGTGAAATGAGTGACAGGAGAGGCAGTTTGTGGGTGGTAACAGGGGCAGGGCACTAATAATGGGGGGAGTGGAGGTGCGAACGCAGGTGTGCTGGGTGTTTCAACGCCGTTTTTAAGGCATGCATAATTACAGGCAGCATCATAGTACACGTCACTTGTCTGTTTTTTACACTGAAGTCCTCGCAGTGCTTTCGGCGGGGTAAGGCAACCACAAGTGCTGCGATCGCTCCCGACGGTGCATGATGTACCAATGCTTTAATACACTTCCTGGAGATGACGTGCGCTAGTGGACGTCTCTACATAGGCTAGTGGGTGTCTGCATACACAGAGTGCTCGTTCGCACAGCCAAAGTGGGTGTGCTTATGCCTTGGCGAGGGATTGCTTCCCATGACATCACTTAGAAATATTTGCATACGCTGGATGCAAGCGATCGCATCTAGCGAGCGGCTCTGAATCAGGTCCATAGTTGGATGGGGCGGCCAAAAATGTCTCACACAGGGTGCTAGTGAGTGGGGAGTGCTGTAAGGTGGACTATGGATGAGCCGAGGGGGTGCTGTGTGGTGCATCTTATTGGACATTACTGATACAAATGGAATTTTCCTGGACAGTACCGCTGCAAATAAACATTTTACTAGGCAGTACTGATTGTAAAGGTTATCTTGGGTCCTGCTGTTAAAATCTGATATGTTGCTGACAATTGCGTACCTGCAATGGACACAGCGTGTGCGGTGTACACGGATCCATGGTAAAGTGGGGCACACCAGCACCCAATTAATTTACTTACCTGCCAGTCACTCCCACCATTACTCTAGCGATTTCTTTGGAAATATGGCACCAGAAATATAACGCTGACTCAGGATACTCTGGTACAGTGCCAGAGGGGTCTCAAGGATATCTGCATACAGTCCTCATTCTGTCCTAAAACTACCCTGTGTGCTGGACATAATCACTGAGATTTTATGTTATGCTGAATATTACCAATTGCCTATTCCATTTTACGAGACATTACCACTGGCATATATACCTTGCTGGGCAATAATAAGAGGCTGGACTTGTTCGATGTGTCCACAGCATTCGGGGAGCCTCACGTTGTGTTCTACCATTACAAATACACTCTAAAATAATTTGAATTAGAATCTAGTTTTCAATGTAAAATGTTTCCTCTGGGTTTAAGAGAAAATTAAATATGATATTAAAGCACATTCATATTAATTAAAATTGTAACATCTTTTGCAAATGAAAGTAGCACAGCTTCACCACGTGCATAGAAATAGGCCCTATACAGCTAGTGTTACACTGGAATTTTGTTCTCCTCCTGCCCAGTGTGTGCCAACTGTCACACTAGGGGGTTTGTTTTGCCTCCTGGATCAACATAATTTTAATGTGTGAATGGTTGGACTTTATGAACCTGAGACTTTTTCAATATTACTAACTATGTAACAACTTAACTATGCAACAAATGAAAATGAATCATAATCTCACATTTACATAAACAGATTTGTGTAATTCTGCCACTTACACATGCATGTGCCTGGATGGGAAAGGGGACATGCTATAAGCCAGGTACAGTAAGCAGGGTCGGATTATAGGAGGGTCAGATGGGGCGGTCGCCATGGGGCTTCCACAAATTAGGGGCCCCCACACTATTGCAAACATTCCTGGTCACGCTGGACCCTCTCTGGCCGGGTCCCGGCAGCGGACAGCAGTGACAGCACATTCCATCACTGATGGACCATGGCTGATGAAGGAACCCCGCCCCCCTCACTGACATAATGCCGTGATCCATGGGTGTATGGGTAGGGGATGGGGCCTAATGCCTGCCCCCATTAGAAACCTGCTGCCTGGACTGCACATAGTGGTAGGCAGGAACGGACTAGGACTGCTAAGCAGCCCTGCCAGTTCACCTGCACAACCCCTGCGCATGCGTCCGCAAAAAGGGAGTGGACTTGCAAAAAAAAAGGGGCGTGGTCATGCCTCACGTGGGGGGGGGGGTGCCGCGAGTCACGGAGCGTGGCATCGCTGCATGTCCCCATCTTTCAGTATCCCTGGCCGAGCAGAGTGCCCGGGTTTGCAGCCGGCCCATTTTGCCAACGGCCCTTCTGGTATTTGCCAGGAGTGCCAGATGGGCAGTCCGGCCTTGGTGGTAGGGTAGTGAATGCCCTCTCTCTGTCCCTTCCCCTCTCTCTCCCTCTCTCTGTCTCTTCCTCTCCCTCTCTCTCCCTTTCGCTCTATCCCTTATGACTTCTCTCTTTAACTACCTCCCTGTCTTTCCCTCTCTATTTCTCTTTCCCTCTCTTTCTCTCTCTCCCTCTGTCCCCTCCCCCCCCTCTCTCCCTCTCTTCCACTATCTTTCTTTCTCTCTCTCCCCTCCATCTGTCTCACTCACCTCTCTCTCTCCCTTACCGCCTCTTTCTCTCTCCCCACCCTCCCTCCATCCCTCCCACCCCCCATTCAAAATTCTGCATTTGCCCCTGGCAGTGTACTAGATGATGTGCTATACTGCTAGGAGTCGGTTTCCAGCAGTGTTGCAGACATGATGTAGTATGCTGTGACCTTCCCAGTCAGTGAAGAGTCCAGAGACAAGGTAAGGGGCATAGTAGTCACTATCGTGGGGGCTGTAGCAATTTTATTGATAGGGCCCCCACAACTTAGTTGCCCCGGGGCCCCCACAAGCCTTAATCCTATTTATGCAATTGTGAACTCTAGCACACTGGGGAAATGATACATATACAGCATAAAATTTGCAGTGAGCTGTAGCAAATAGTGTATGATGATGAGGATGTTGGTCAACAGCTTATGTTTGGTATTTTTATACTAGCAATGATCACTATATTCTGCCCTGTGAATCGCATAGGCAAAGCTGTACAGTGTTCTAGGTGCCGCTAGTCAAAGATGCAGGCCTTTACATGTGGGGCACTTTGGCCTGGGCGCCATCTGGCACCTTGGCCTTGGCCTGGGTGCCTGGGCGCTGGGATCAAGTGTTGATCCCAGCGCCAGAAGTCCTGCAGTCTAGTGAGTTGTGTCCCCAGCAGGACACATCTCACCGGACTGTTCCCAGCGGCAGGTGAGTCCACCCAGCTGCACCCAGCTTGTGGACCAATAGCTATTGAAGAGTGCCAGCAATTTTGAATTTGGCGCCAGACCGGCATCATATAGAAAGCAGCCGTGGCAAGCTAATCGCAGATGAAGGACGAGAACATCACGAAAAGAGCTTTGGCGGCCCCTGAAGAGGCTAGAAGACACTGGGCTGAAGAGAGAAGAGCTCCAGTAGCGGCACCTTTGGCCAGGACTGTGATTCCAGCCAGCCCCCCTTCTGTGATTCCAGCCAGCCCCCCTTCTGTGTTTCCAGTCAGCCCCCCTTCGGTGGTTCCAGCCAGCCCGCCTTCTATGTCTCCAGCCAGCCACTCTTCTGTGTCTTCTGCCAACCCCCCTTCTGTACCCCAGCAGCCCTCTTCTATGTTTCCAGCCAGCCCCAGCAGCCCCCCTTCTGTGTCCCCAGCCAGCCCCCCTTATGTGTCCACAGCCCCTGCAGCCATCCTTTTGTGTCCAGAGCCAGCCACAGCAGCCCCCCTACTGTGTTCAAAGACAGCCCCAGCAGCCTCCATTCTGTGTCCCCAGCCAGCCCCAGCAGCCCTCCTTCTGTTTCTCCAGACCCAGCGGCCCCCACACTTACCTTGTTGCTGCTCACGAGGTTCCTCTTGAGTCCTCTCTTCAGTGGCGCGGCATGACGTTGCGTGCATCGGGTCTAAAAAAAAAACAACTTTAGTTGCACGGTGCCAGGTGACACGCACATCAATAATAGTAGCTGCATGGCCCAGGGAGGGCTGACGGCAGCAGCCTCATCCTGGTGGCGGCCATGCATCTGTAATGTGTGACCCTGTCTGTATGTAATTATGTGTCTATGTGTGACCCTGTCTGCATGTACTGTATGTGTCTATGTGTGGCCCTGCCTGTATAAATGTGTGTATGTGTATGTCTCGTGCACACATAAGAGGAATTATAAGAGAACCTTTCTTACTTTTGCTAGTGTTACATTAGTGTGAGAAGAACCTCAACACTAATTCAATCTACCCCTTGGCTTAGGTGTGCCGTAAAATAATTCAGAAACAATAAAGGTCCAGGAACATAGAAAGTTTGGGGACCACTGGTTTAACATATTTGTAATTTTGTTGCATGCTTCTCCCCTATGTACAGCATTACTGCCTCACAGCACTGAGGTTGTGGGTTGGATTCCCACTACGGTCCTAACTGTGTGGAGTTTGTATATTCTCCCTGTGCTTGCGTGGGTTTCCTCTGGGTACTCCAGTTACTTCCCACACAAAAATTACCCCTGGTGTGTATGTGTGTGTGCATAGGGAATAGAGGGCCTGATTTAGCAAGGATCGCAACTGCAATTACGCATGCGATCGGCGAATTGATGCATTCTGCGCAGGTGTATGCATCGCAGTGTGCGTTCAGGCGTTTGAATGCCGTTGCATGGTCGTGCATAAATTGGCCACTGTTATGCCATACACAGCTTGGGCTTTCACTATGTGCAATGATATATAAATAACTGGTAATAAAGAAATAATATACATAAATGAATCAGCGGGACGGGAATATTCCATTTACACTGCATGTTAAGGTAGGAATATTTTCCTGTTGGTACAATAATATGTTTACATAAATGAAGTGCTGAACCTGGGGCCTGATTTACTACAAATAACTATTGAGATCACAGCTGCGTATACGCATGCAGATCTGCTGCGAAAATATGCTAACGAATGCAACTGGTCACCCAGCATAGAGATGCCCACTACCACTTTCACACATCCGTAAGACCTCGCAATCCTGTGTATACATCAGTAACATCGGACCCCCACGCAGAATTACAGCAGGTCTGACCTTACTCAGAAATTGTAACTGTCATCGCACGCAGTGAGTACTCAAACTGCAGATGCCGTTGCAGTGGCTAATTTATGCACGAGCAGGAAACGGCGTCCAAATGGACAGGCATGCCTGCGTTTCTCCAACCACTCCCCCATCACCACCCCCAAATGCTGACGTCCTGTAACTCACTCTGCGATGGCTTTGTATCTGTGTAAGTGATCACAGTGCGATTGCAATGCTATCTCACACACGGCAACTGCAGTGCATATGCATGCGCAGTGTGCACCATCAGCCGATCTGCGTACACTGTTGCAGTTGCAATCCGTGAGGAATCAGGCTCTTGGTAAATTAAACCATGTCAATATTTGATTGTCTTAAAATGAATCCAGAACGGTCTTTTCATAAATATACCAAAGTGAGTGAACTTGTGAATGTGTTCTGGTAATTTGTCATACAGAAACTTCTCAGGAATGCAATCATTTTAATACAGCCAAATGGCTCACCTTTAAACATATAAGTTGAAAGTCCACAAGAGTTACTAGCAGTGTGGAACCTGACTTACAGTAACAACTATCAGTTTTGGTCCCAGGAGATAGATACATCTTGTGAAGTTTGTGATAACTTTTATTAAACCAACATGACAGTTATTTAAACAAGTTGTCACATGTGAGATGGGAAACATTTCTGCTCTGCATCATGTTACTTAGCACAAGGGGAAGGAAATGAAAAGCACTTCAAATCCCAACAGCATCTATTAGGAAATATATGCCTTTCCAATATATTTTTTATTACATTTACTATGCATTGAATTCAAACAGGAAATTACATGATCTTCTGCAGGTTCAGGCCACTGCTTGCAAAAAAAACAAAACCCCAGTGAATTGGGAATATAGTGAAATTGTGGAGAAGTTACTGTAAATTCTCTAACATTAATTTATTTTTTTGCAGGTTTCCAAGGCAGAACAAAGGGAAATGTTTATACGATTTGCACAATCAGAGCATCACAAATTATGTTGTGCACATTGTGGCTGTGTACATGGGATGTAGTTATTATCCTGGCTGTCGGGATGCCGGTGCTTAGAATGTCAGCGCTGGAATCCCGACAACAGCCAGAATCCCAGCGCCAGCATCCCAACAGTAAAGCTGGCCACACACTAGACCAACTTTCATCCAACCAGCCAACTAGTTGATTGGTTGGAATGAAAATCTGGTAACGTAAGAGAGTAAATGATGATCAGCAATTTGTTCCTAAATGCCAGGAAACAGATGAAAATGGTCGTCAGACAAGTTTGTTAAATGTTTGATCTAAACAATTTGTTCGAACAACAGTTTTTGTCCATTTTCCAGAGTTTGGGAGCAAATTGCTGATTGTCATTTGCTTTCATCCCTTACCAGATTTTCATTCCAACCAATCATCTAGTTGGATGGTTGGATGTAAGTTGGTCTAGTGTGTTGCCAGCTTAAGTATTGGAGCTAGAGGGAGGGTTATGGTTAGGCACTAGGGGAGGGTTAGGTTTAGGCTGCGGGGACGGAGGATTAGAGGTAGTGTTAGAGAAAGGAGAGTATACTTACCTCCTTCCATTGGGATTGTGACCCTTCGGGATGCCAGCATCGGGATTCTGACCGCCGGGATCCTGCGCGTTGGCATCCTATACCCAACCCGTGTACATGCCCATCTGCTCATAAAGCTCTGTGCAGATATCTCTTCTGTAACCCATAAATAAAGGACATCCAGGGTCTAGGAACGCATTGCTTGGGTTCCCCTTGCTTTAGGGTGCTCTAATTTAAGGATAAGGATTTGGAGACCTCAGATCTTGAAGTAATCTGACCAAAGGCCTCAAATGGAGCCGGCGTCAAGTTACATGTCTAAAGATTGTTTCTGTTCCAGTCCTGAAGAAGTGTCTAGCTGACCTCCACCAGTAACTTACATTTTGTTTTACATACACTATTAGCATTATCCTGACTAAATTGAAAAGTGATATCACAAGCTCAACCAACTACTACACAGTTGCATTAGTGACACGATTGGGAGACCTACAACATCATTGTACAGATTAAGTAGATGATCATGCTGCATGAAGGTATCAACCACTTTCTTTATAGGAGAATGACAAAACCTGTGGGATACTGGTCACTGTTAAAACTAGTGGGATATGCATATACCTTCTAAATGTATTTGCAGCATTATAGACAGATAGCCCATCTGAGCTGTAGTGTCTTAAAATAGCAAGCTAACCAATTTCTTAACAGCCCAGAGTACAGATAGTTCATTTTTACAGGTCTAAAGAAATCATATTTTCAATAATAAACTGTCTTTATTTTAGAGAATCTGATCTCCAAATTTGCAGTGACCTTTGCCTTACAAACCCACAAAGGAGATACAGCATAAAACATGTCATCTTAGCATTGAGGGGACATGGAATCATATAGAAATGGGCCTTTTTATTTTGTTTGCCACCAAAAAAATGTATACATACAATTTAAGATTCGGCTTGGGGTCCAGACCTTCTACAGTATGTTTAGGATGTTGCCCTTCTCAGACCTTCCCAAACAAGGGATGCACCACTCCAGACCTCTCACTCTGCTGGGGAAGTGCCCAAAATGTGTATCCTTTTCTCACCCATTCTCCTACTTGATTAGTGAGACCACAGTGGCGTGCACTATAAACAGAGTTAGAACCCGTGTGGGTGTTATCTATACCCTCTCCTATCTATTTCCTCTGGGAAATAGATAGGAGCCTACAGTAGATTGTCTAATGGATGAATAGGCTAGGATTCCTGCTCTATTCAAACATTCAAATTCACGTGGGTCTCTTTGTGGCAACATTAATTTGCTCCTTTATGGACAGTATAGCGCTAGCTGAATGGCAGGAAACCCACAAGGTTTCCTGCACTTCAGCTGATCTTACCCAATTAGCGTACAGTTACTATGATAACGGCCTCTGATTGACTAAAAGCTGCTGGACTCTTAGCCATTTATGGCTAAGGTACAGGAAACACACATGGGTTTTAACCAGTCCCTCTTCTCTTCTACTGACAACTTCTATCCAACAGCTTTTTTCATTTCACTCCCAACTGACTTAAAAAAAATGAATTGCTCTTATACGTGGATTTTATGGAATCAGTATGTAATACCACCGGCCGCATGGCCAGCGGTTCTAATCCCGACAGCGGAAGACCGGCAGGGGTGAAGATCCTGATCACTAATTTAGGTAAGTATCACTAATTTAGGTAAGTTACTTCCTACTCTAACCCTCCCTTAGGGGTGCCTAACCCTAACCCACCCACTAGTGCCTAACCCTAACCCCCCTTTAAGTGCCTAAACCTAACTACCCCTTCCCTGCAGCCTAAACCTAAGTCTACCAGGGGGTGCCTAACCCTAATCTCCCCCTGGGGGTGCCTAACCCTAACCCCCCTTCCTCTAGCCTAAACCTAACCCTCCTGGGGGGTGCCTAACCTTAAGTCCCCCTGGGAGCCCTAAAACCTAACCCTTCCCCCCCGCGCGGCTGTCCACGCCCGGTGCCTGGCTTACCTTCATTCGGTATGCCGTGCGTTGGGCTCCCGGGGTAGGTCTAATGACAGGCATCGGGATATCATTAGTACCTTGCCGGGATTTGACAGTCGGAAAGCCAGTGGTCGGCATTTCGCCTGTCAGCTTCCTGACTGCATCCCGGATTTTATGTATAAAATAATATACTGTGGGCCTGATTCAGAGCCGGACGCAATTTGCGCTCGCTCGTTCTGAAAAGGGGGCCAGCTATTTAAATTGAGCGCTCGCTCTTTGCGGTCTGTTGACGCCTCTATGTCTGAGCGAGGAAACGAAACATGTGCTCGCTATTTTGTAAAGACGCCCCCTGGCCGCTCGCATCCTACGTCATCTCCGCTATTTATTAGATTAATCGAGTACATTGAAAGGCGTCTGAACTGCTCGCAGTGCTTGTGGTAGGATTTTCCTACCGCAATCATGCGAACAGTTCAGGCTAAGAAACAACCAAGTGACATGGTCGATGACGCTGCTTTGTTAATTATGCACACCCTTAAAATGCCCGTTTTGACCGTTTGGCACGCCTGCGTTCGGATCACCACTCCCCGTTTTCAAGCACCTTCCCCTGTTACCACCCACAAACGCCTCATCCTGTCACTCAAATTAGCAGGCACTTGCTATTTTGCGAGCGCTCGCTTTCCGACCGCAATGACTGGTTGTCGCATGCGCATTACGACCCATACACATGCGCAGATGTGCGAACATTGCTCAGAGCGAACGAGCGGCCGCTTACGAGCGGCTCTGAATCAGGCCCTGTATTCCATATCACTTGACACAAATTCAATTCAACAAGGCTTTTCTCAATAAAAATACATATCTAATAGACACAGACACTTAACATATCTAAAACACATATATCATATAGCAAGTATGCAAATGTATTATAATAAAAAAAATATACATGAAAATAGCTTGAAACAATACCACTTTTGGCTGCAATATTCAATTTAGTAGTATTTGTAAATGGTTACCCATAAAAGTCCAAGTCTGTCATCTCACTAATCAGTGAGGCTAATTACAGTCTCCTGCGTGTTTGAGAGATAGATACAATGTATAAAGTGCTCACCGGCAATTTGAGATAATTACTTTGTTTCCTTAATCAGCCTGTGTACATGGGTTCAGATCACAAAGTCCTTAATGCGGTGTGTTGACTCTCTCCTAAAGTCGGAGGAAACTGCGTTCTGTCAACTCTATTTGGAGATGTAAACAGTGCTGCCTCCTCCGACCCACCTAAACTCGGCGCCTGCCGGGCACCCACTGAGATTTTGTTGCCAGCGGTCGCCCGGCTCCCTCCCCGCAGCGCCAGCTGGAGGCTGGAGCTCACTCATGAGCTCTGGGTTCTGGGTCCCGCTGTGTGCAGTGCTCTATTGTAGAGATGTCATGAATGACGTCTCTCCCATAGTTCAGACTGAGTGAAGAGCAGCCAGACGGACCATGGGGACCAGATGGCAGTGGAAGCAGGAGCGGGGCTTGAGGTAAGTATTAGTTTTTTTTTTTTTGTGTGTAAGTGGCTTCACAAAAGGGGACATTACTACAGGGGACATTAGTCAAGGGTACTACTACTGGGGGCTTTACTCAGGGCCACTACTATTGGGGGCATTACTCAGGGGGCATTACTAGGGGCACTACTACTGGGGGCATTACTAAAGAGGGGCATTACTAATGGGGACACTACTACTGGGGGCAGTACTATAGGGGCCATTACTACTAGGGGGCACTACTATTGGGGGCACTATTACAGGGGGATTACTAATGGGGGCATTGCATAGGGGGCACTGCATAAGGGGCACCATTCCTGGGAGCACTACATATGGGGAGCTCTGCATAAGGGGCACCACTACTGTGGGCTCTGCATAAGGGGCACTACCACTGTGGGCACTGCATAAGGGGCACTACCACTACTGGGGGCACTGCATAATGGGCACCACTACAGAGGGCACTGAATAAGGGGCACTACCACTACTATGGACTCTGCATAAGGGGCACTACCACTGTGGGCCCTGCATAAGGGACACTAACACTACTGGGGGCACTTGATAAGGGGCACCACTACAAAGGGCATTGCATAAGGGGCACTGCCACTACTGTGTACTCTACATAAGGGGCACTACCACTGTGGGCACTTCATAAGGGGTACTACCACTACTGTGGGCACTGCATAAGGGGCACTACTACTACTGGGGAAACTACATAAGGGGCACTACCACTACTGTGGGCACTGCATAAGGGGCACTATCACTACTGGGGGCACTGCATAAGGGGAACTACCACTACTGGGGGCACTGCATAAGGGGCACCACTCCAGTGGGTATTATGTGTAAGGGGCACCACTACAGTGGGCATTATATGTAAGGGGCACTACTGCTGTGGGCATTGTATAAGGGGCACTACTACTGTGGGCATTGAATAAGGGGCACTACTACTGTGAGCAGGGCCGGCACTAGGCTTTGCTGCACCCAGCGCCGTCCTGTGTTGCCGCCCCTTCCCTCCACCGCTCCCTCCCCCTGAAGTTACTTTATCACTATAGAGCCGGGAGGGAGGGTGGGCGTTTTCAGCACCCGCCGGATTCAATGGCGTCCAGGCGACGGCCCGGCTTGCCCGGGCCTAGAGCCGCTACTGACTGTGAGCATTGTGTAAAAGGTGCACTGCTGTGTGTCATACATGAATAAGAGACACTACTATGTGGTGTAATGTGAATCAAGAATGTGCTACTGTGTGGCATAATTTGTTACGGGAATACTATTATGTGACCATGCCCCTTTCTTTTGAGACCATGCCCCTTTTTTGCCAAGCGCTGTCCCTTTATTAACATTGCACCGAGGGGGGGCGGTGAGTTCCACCACTTCTCTAGGACCACTTTAAGCAGTGGTCAACACACCGCATTAAGAACTTTGTGATCTGAACCCATGTATGCAGGCTGATAATGGAAACAAAGTAATTATCTAAACTTGCCAGCTTCCTGTTTCTCCCCCTCCATGTTGTTTCCTGGCACAGTACATTTATGTAGTCACTACCATACCCAGGTCGGAAAACCCGGGTCGCACCGTTTACACTGCACAATTACCCGGGTCCATCCTGGGTCACTTGACCCGGGTTATTTTTCAGGGACCCTTTTACACTGAGCTGCGACCCAGGTAGACCCAGCAAAAACCCAGGTTTTTGGTCTGGTGTAAAAGGGGTATTAGTCTCGACCATGCAGGAGACTGAAATTAGCCTCAGTGAGATGACAGACTTGGACTTTTATGGGTAACCATGTACAAATACTACTAAATTGAATATTGCAGCCAAAAGTGGTATTGTTTCAACCTATTTTCATGTATAATTTTTTTATTATAATACATTTGCATACTTGCTATATGATATGTGTGTTTTAGGTATGTTAAGTGTCTGTGTCTATTAAATATGTATTTTAATTGAGAGAAGCCTTGTTGAATTGAATTTGTCAAGTGATACTAAATACAGTAAACTATTTTATACATAAAATCCATGTATAAGCGCAATCCATTTTTTGTGTTATTTTTATTTTGTAGTTAAATTTGTAATTAAATTGAGCCAGCTGGTCCTGGCTAATAGGATTAGCAGCATATAGTGTGAAAATAATAATCTCTTTTAACAAACATATAAACTGCAAGGATAAATAGCTGTCAGGTAACTGACATGCTATAGATATAGCGACTGCCAACTGACTTTACTAATGCCAGCTTCCTGTTTCTCCCCCTCCATGTTGTTTCCTGGCACAGTACATTTATGTAGTCACTTCCATACCCATGGTGTTGCTCTGGGGCTACAGTAAAAAACAATAGAGATATGTGATGTAAGTGCAGTTGTCCTCTTTAATTAGTAAAATTAACTCAGAAGGGCTCTTAGTTGTGTATTTTAGCAGTAAAAGCTGCAGCAACACACCAGAGTTATTTAAAAAAAAAATAACTCCATATGGTCATTGTTAAGGGTGCAAACTGGGCACTTTAACTAAGCATATTTAAGATGCATACACATGGTCAGATTTGTCAGATGAACGATTGAACGATTTTACCAAAGTTTTGAACGATTGAACGATTTTTGACAGCATTAAAATGAATGGAACCGTCCAAGTCTGACTGCAAACACATCAGATGTCAGATATCGTTATCTGACAAACGGGAACGCGCATCGTTCATCGTCCATCGTTCAGGCATGTCAGATATGTCAGATTTTCCTTCAGATATGAACGACTGAACGATTTTTAAATCGTTATCGTTCAGATCTGAAGGAAAAATCTGACCGTGTGTATGCACCATAACTGATGATCAGCAATTTGCTCCTAAATGCCAGAAAACAGATGAAAATGGTCTCAGGCAAGTTTGTTAAATGTTTGATCTAAACAATTTGTTCAAACAACAGTTTTTGACCATTTTCCGGCGTTTGGGAGCAAATTGCTGATTGTCATTAGCTTCATACCTTACCAGATTTTCATTCCAACCAATCAACTAGTTGGATGGTTGGACAGAAAGTCTTTACGTGTGTACTCAGCCTCACTTATTTTTGTCATTTGTAAAATAGCTCTTGCTGGTAACTGAGCAGGACACAGAGGAGAGATGTTGATGAGAGTTAAGGCCCCCATACATCCGATTGAGGATCTTGCGATCCTGCGATCAGACGGGAAGCACCGATCCGCCAGTTGGAAATACTGACCGGCGACCATCGATGTTCAGCGGTCCTTCGCAAGATCGCTGAAATTTTACATGTTAAATTTCATTGATTTAACAATCA
Source organism: Taudactylus pleione (assembly GCA_031769625.1). Lineage (NCBI taxonomy): Eukaryota > Metazoa > Chordata > Amphibia > Anura > Myobatrachidae > Taudactylus > Taudactylus pleione. The sequence goes on along the minus strand of JAUIMM010000085.1, from coordinate 14,376,590 downwards.
CGATAATTTTTTGATCGTGATTGTCATATCTGTGAATTCCAACATGTTGGATTTCTACGATCCTGCGATGCCGGGTTGCAGCATCGCAGAATCACGGCAATCCATCGCTGATGGATGGGGGCCTTTAGTTTTGCATACAGTACTACACCTGGCACCAGGTAAGGTTCTGTAAATTAGACTTGGCCCTAAATATGGCTCTGAATACTATGCATGGCCGCAGGTATGGCTCAGCACTATATACTAGGTACCAGATATGGTACATGGTACCAAATATAGCTATCATATTATACCTAGTAGCAGATGGGGCTCAGCGTTTCCTTACTTTTGGCACTTCATCGTAGATTTTTCACATATGTTTACACCTGCTGATATTATAAGTGCCTCTGAAGCCTGCCCTTTTAAATGTTTACTGACCAAGAACCCAACTAGGAATCTGCTACACAGGCATATGCAGTCAGTTCTGGATCAGTAAAAAACACAGCTATTTAGGTTCACTAAGACACTAAGAAAAACTTGGATGCAGCTGGTGATTATATTTTTATTATATTGAAGGCCTAGTTAATAAATGTATAATAATAAATATTATGTGGTCCATAAAATATAAAGTGCACTGTGGCTTGCAATTGGGCTGTTCAGTGAGGTATGTACCCTTGGCCACTGGTCCGACTTACACCATGATCCATCATTATTCCTTTACAGGATAAATAGTTTTTTCAAAGCTGGCAGTGCAGTGTGTACCTACCCTCATTAAATCATCATAATGTTGTTTCATGTATTATTATATAACATTTTAGCTATGTTATTTCACTGGAGTCAAATAGCAAACTGAAATGTCTTGAAGAAATGGGACTTGTTCAACAAAGGATGTGTCACATACTATCATTCTAGTAATTGCAAGACAATGGGGATGACTGCCAAGCCTAAAAAAGAACCTAAATTATCTTCTTATGTCAGAGTGAATAAAGGTCATATAAAATAGGTGTGCCTTGTGTAAATTACCTAATTGTCTGAAACAGAATAACCAGAATTATTCTTATGCAAATATACTGAGAACATACATATGCCACATAGATAGGGTCCTGAATGGAATCACACCACAACTCCAGTGCTGTGAGGCAGCTATGCCAACCATTGTGACTTCATGCTGTTCACCTTCATTTATGCCTCAATTTACTTACTAGAAATTGTGTGGGATCAGGACTGTCTTAATTTAGAGGACTTCATTACACATATAGTGAGGTGAACTATGAATATATACATGCCTCATAAATATTCACCTGCGGCTCCTAATATATATATATATATATATATATATATATATATATATATATATATATAGCACTGTGATATGTATCACATGCATCTGTAATATCACACATGTCCTATATCACTGCTGGGGGGATGCATTCCTACATAAAATGCATCTAAGAGGCGCAAACAGTATCTTATGGAAAGCATAGGCTGTGGCATGGTTTCCACTACCACCAAGGAAGTGAAGAAAAACAAGTCATTTTGCATATATAGACCCCCTGTATATAAATAACTACACTGTGTCATTTAACTAACCACATCCTGCAAAACAAATTATTATTTGTGCATGTCAGCAGATAAAGAAGTGACCTTTATATGTTACATTTTAGCTACAATATGTTTATTTTAACTAAATACAGATGTTTATGGATATAAAGTATGATGCACCTAATGATACTGGAGGTGGTGTATGTAGTCATAATTTTGTTTTATTGTTATTATTATGTTATTATTAGATTTGATCACTCCAATTGTTACTCCTCATGCATACTAACAACATTACTACCACTCTGTTACCAATTCATAGGTTGATAACGTTCCCTTTCTCCATTTCTTGTTCATTCTTCAACTGCAATAATCAGGGCTGATTTATTTAACTATGGTTAAAGGCCATTTTGAATATAAATTAACTTATTCAGACCCAGGGCAGTTAGAAAATAAATGGGAAAAGCAGACATACAAATGTCACACTGACACAGAGTCAGGTTGAAAAGTATGCAGCACTGCAAGAAGATGAGACCAGTTGTTTGAAATTATGGGGATGATTTTCTAAAGGTGTAAATTTTATGCCAGCTCAGCAAATATTTTATGCCCAATCAGGTCAAATGAAATGTAAAAGACTTTTTTGTTAATAAAAATAAAAAGTAAGAAAAGAAATTACTCCTAACACAACTGGGCATTGGAGGACGTGCTTGGAGAGACTAATTAAGTCCAATTTATTCTGCAAACTAAGCAAAAATGCCTAATATCATACTGTACATCTAAAAAAAAAAAAGTAATTATATTATAACAACGCTATATAGACAACTAGAGAGGTTATCTGCAAAGACGATGGTCTGTGAAGAACATAATAATCTACTTTTGAAACTGGTAATGGTAATATTCAGTAATATCTCACATTTCGTTTTCCAGACATATTGGGCAAGGATGGACTCGTATGGTAATTTCAGTGGTCACTAGATGGCGCTGTGTCATTTAACGTAAGCACATGAGGGTAAACTGCAAGTTTATGGTCTGACTCTGCACCATTATAGTTAATTATGTACGTGAATAAAAATAATACAAGCATTAGTCATGCTTAACAAGCTTGGAATATATGTATGTTTTAGTTGCTTTGGACCTAACAAATATGGAGTAAATGCGTGCAAATATTTATAACCCCCTGCTTGTGTTGACTCATCTGTTTGCAAATATTGAAATATTATGAGGGGAAAAAGCAAATATTGTATGTACAAAGCTCTATATAGAAAGAAATACAATTAGTTCCGGGTGATACATTATTTTAAGTGATACATTTACATAATACAGATCTCGGTAAGTATAAATTATATAAAAAGGCAGTTATTATTTATATCAACTATAATTATTATATAAGAGATTTCTTCTTATAGACTCTGCAGGATTTGCCAATGTCAAATGGTCCAGCTGGCAATGACTGCGGACCTGCACACGGTTTGTCTGCGCAATGTTGGGTGCTATTAGACCAACACATCTATCTTATCTTTGGTGGTGTATTATTTCATAGCCATTGATGATCACCCACACTTCTCATATGCCAGCTTGGAGAAGCAGGTCACTGGATCCACAAGCCTATTAGCACATCCTAAAACGCACACAAGTACAGTATTTCCCAGTTAGTAAGTTGCTCCAGGGTGGCAGTGGAGGATAGCATTAATGGCTATTGTTTCTGGGAAACTGAATCAGGAGACTTCAAAAGCAGAAACCGGCTGGCAATACGCACTTTCTGATCTTAGTACATGACGCCAGTGATCGCATGATAAATACTAGCAGTGCACTATGCTATAAAGTATGTGCGTACAGCAAGGAAAGATTAAAATATAATAATGAAATGCATAAATCACAGCTTCCAGTCATCATTCAAATATTAGTTATTTCTGTACAAGAGGCAAAGCATAAGCCAAGCCAATATAGATAAAACGGCATTAGATATTAATGGTGGATAGGATTCGATGGCGTGTATTTATCATTAGGCAGGAAACCAGCATAGCAAGTGCTTCCCAAAGGCAAAACTGTTGTGTACTGTAGCTAGATAGATAGATAGATAGATAGATAGATAGATAGATAGATAGATAGACACACACTGTATATATTTATTAGAATAGGAATAAAATATAATCTGAGCAGTGCATGAAATATATGCAAGGGATTTAAAGAGGTGTGTCTATCTATAAGCATTGCCACCCAGAAACAAAAACACTGTGTATATATATATATATATATATATATGTGTGTGTGTGTGTGTGTGTGTGTGTTTGTGAGTGTGCGTGTGTGTAGATCAGGGGTGTATCTACCCCTTGGCCAGCATGGCACTCGCCAGGGGTATCGGACGAGGGATGGCACCGTCCTGCGGCCAGAGGGTACAGTCAAGACAGGACTGCCAGGACTGGAGTCCCGGGTACACCCCTGGCTCCTAGATGTCCAGGAGGCTGGAGCGGGGTGCCAAGGGCTGAAGCTGGAGAGACAGAAGGGAGGCTGGCTGGGGACACAGAAGGGGGATGTTTGGGGAGACAGAAGGAGGATGGCTGGGGAGACAGGAGAATGGCTGGGGAGACAGAAGGAACATGGCTGGGTAGAAAGAAGAGGGATGGATGGAGAGACAGAAGGAGAATGGCTGAGGAGAAAGAAGGGGGATTGCTGGGGAGGCAAAAGGGGAATGGCTGGGGTGACAAGGGGGGCTGGCTGGGGAGACTGAAGGGGGCTGGCTGGGGAGACAGAAGGAGAATGGCTGCGAGACAGAATGGAGGATGGCTGGGAAGAAAGAAGGGGGATGGCTGGGAAGACAAGTTGGATGTCTGGGGAGACAGAAGGGGGTGGCTTGGGAGACAGAAGAGGTGCTGCCTGATGAAACAGAAGGAGATGCTGGCTGATGAAACATGGGGCTGAAGCTGGAGAGACAGAAGGGGGCCTGGCTGGGGAGATGTTATAAGAACAGTGTAAATATATAGAAAATATTGGGGGAGGAGGGCACCAGTCCATTACCTTGCAAGGGGCACTCGGACCCCTAGATACACCCCTTGTGTGTAGATAGATAGATATACAGTGTATATATACACACACACAAACCATAAATAAATTGTGTGTCTATAATAATGTATGTATATGCACTCTAACACTGACTGTATATATATATATATATATATATATATATATATACATACATATATATATATATATATATAATATAAGTAACAGAATATATATATATATATATATATATATATGTAACAGAATCACCGGCGCTCTTAACGTGAGCAATAGAGTAAATCCTGCTGAGGTGCTCACCCTGGGGCATGCCACCCCTCCATGCACTGAAATACTCTTTTTCATGAGTTGCTAAGCCTGAGAGTGCCGCTTTATTGAAAAAATTATATATATATGGAGGTTTGGTTTGGAAGCATGGCTATAGTAGTTGAGATTGATATTGACAGGAAAGTTTATAATCAAAGAACCAATGCCTATACAGGCAGCTTTATATTCATGATTTTGCGTGAAGCCGATCCATGTGTGTGTGTGTGTGTGTGTGTGTGACATAATAAACACCGACTATGGTAATCAGGGGAGCCCGGGCAGGCTACTGACATTCCGATAACACCCCGGTGATTAGGGTAGTACTGTGGCAGTGTCACCCACCATGACTGCATTACATGACTGGGGAGACGCCTAGCGCAATGTACAGGAGCACTGTGCACAGTGTCAGAAGTAATGGGTGGAGAAGGGCTGGCTCATAAACAATTTTTAATTGGCTAAGAAATTTTGCAACTGCTGTAAAGGTCAACGAAGGAGTTGGCTACATAGTATGTGTAACAGTGTAAGCAGCACACAGTGCATGTGCACTAGGTGGATGCCATGTTGAAATGAGTCTGCAGCACAGAAAGAGACTGCTCGTCTCTCACTCTCAACAGGCGACTGCTGCTAGACAGAGCTATTTATCACACACTGATCAGAAAAACTTCATCCGGGTAAGTGCATGTGTGTCCCTGGCCTGCCATACAAATCTACGCTATGGGGGAGAAGTAGCTAAGAGCAGGTTACTTATACTGGGCTGCCTGGGTCACTAGCTGTTGTTATGCCCATTAGATCGGGCTGCTGATCACCTTGCTGAGGGCGACAGCAAGCAGTGGAGCTAGTAGGGGTCTCACATACTATAATTTATAAAGTTTTACATGTGTGTCATATGTGTAAAGGGTCATACACAGACTCAGGGGTTGGTTCTGTCAGCTCATGTGACCCCCCTCTAGAAATGACTCAGCTACACAGTGACTTTTACATTACTCGTCATAAAATTAGTGGCAGAGCGCTTCAGCGCTGCACAGCTTGTCCCCAGCAGCCAGTGTACACACACAGCGCCGATCAGTGAGTTACACGCCTGTCTCGCTGCCCCCACCGTGTCACACGCTGCTACTCTCACCGTGGCTGAACTGACGGGAAAGCTGTACAATAAAATACTTTGTGATGGGAAAAAATCAAACCCTAGAAGGTAGGTTTTCAGTTTCACTTTCATTTGTTGCATATTATTGTCCTTTAGCGAATGAAACACAAATGAGGAGACGTGTGCTGTTGTGGTGGTTTTTTCCCATGGAAGACTTGTTAGTGTATAAAGTACAGTATAGTGGCAGCGGATCAGAGTACAAGGCGCCGCTGTCACACAAAGTACACAGCACAGGCTCAGCAGCACAGTTGTGTCATTCTGCAGATTGTTACACAGCACAGGCTCAGCAGCACAGTTGTGTCATTCTGCAGATTGTTGCACAGCACAGGCACAGCAGCACAGCTGTGTCATTCTGCAGATTGTTACACAGCACAGGCTCAGCAGCACAGTTGTGTCATTCTGCAGATTGTTACACAGCACAGGCTCAGCAGCACAGTTGTGTCATTCTGCAGATTGTTACACAGCACAGGCTCAGCAGCACAGTTGTGTCATTCTGCAGATTGTTACACAGCACAGGCTCAGCAGCACAGTTGTGTCATTCTGCAGATTGTTACACAGCACAGGCTCAGCAGCACAGTTGTGTCATTCTGCAGATTGTTACTTATTTTATCCTGATGTAGCCAGGTGTGAAGAATAGTCTGCTGCTTCTTTATTCACACTGACATGTCTTATTATATGTATGACTGCTTTCCACCATATACATTCGTGTTTTAATTTGAGATGACAGCATTTATGTTTCTGTTTATACGTACTTGTACTTATGCAACATCACTGCTATTATTATATGTATATGTGTGTTCCTGATCGGGTTTTGTAGGTCACAGACTAAAGCCTTTGGGAATAGAAGGGTTAAAAACTAATCTTGTTAGGAATAATTCAAAGATTTGTTTAATGCCCCCTCCAGCGGGAGGGGGTGTTGGATTCTCACAGAAGTAAGATTTTAACGATTTAATTTCGGCAACCTGTGCCCCTCCCCCCTCGTCGAAGATGGCAGTGCATGCTGGAATCTGTAGTGCTACTACACAGAGTACATTATATTTAAGTGGGCGATGCCTTCTATTGAACGTCTGAATCCCTCAAGGTTGCGTGAAGAAAAATCGCAGGCTGCCAGTTATATAAGGAAAAGAAATGTAACAATTGGGACCAGTTTAATTAGTCCCCAGGCATCCCCTGTATTGTGTGCATTGCAGATTGGCGATTCAGTGGGGAGACTGGGTTTAACCCTGTAGGTGACGAGCTGTATTGGCAGAATAGAGGAAAAGCTGTGGGAGGTTGCACATACGCATGTGCACAGTATCTGACACATAAATGAGGCACAGTGCTCTAGTTTAGGTAAATTGGGTGATTAGCATGGTACAGACACGTTGGCAGTCACTGGTTTATGAAGCTGGCATCTTGATTTTGCCTATTTTAAGAGAATATGTCCGCCTTGGTAATGTAGTATTAGGGTATGGTGTATCTCTCGGTGTCTGTAACATACTTCTATTATATTGTGTTATGAAGAACCCATTGATTTGTTTATGCTGGTTGGAATGTTTGCCCTCAGTGTTTATCTTGTGTTGCTGTTACTATGTGGCCTTGTTGCGTGCTGTACAAGGTATGTAGCCTTGTGTGTTATAGGCTGAGCACGTCAGATGAAGTACATATGTCTTCAGAGAATTACCATGGGCATTTCAATGTCAATTCATTATTACTGTAGCTAATTTATTATCACATGTCAGTCTGTAAATGGGCAATACATAAAACTCCAACTAGTTACTACTGGTAGCTATTCATTGCTAAAGCTATAAACCATATTAAGATAATGATGTTAAATGTTCATATTAATTCTCATGACACTTGCGTATCATGTAAAAAGATGTAGTTGTTCATTTGACGTATTTGCCCATTAGGCCTGTATTTATTTCCAGTTACATCATATCCAAACCTTTGTAGTGACGGGGACTGAGAACATTGTCACCATAACTAATAAGTCATTATTGCATTGTGTTACATGTGCTCACTCATGTTACAGTATCACAGCCGCTTATGTACTATATATAGTTTGGGCAAGTCATTTAATTTTGCAATTAAATACAATCACCCTTATAATGTATTTCTCCATAATAATTGCGCAGATCCATGTATTCGCTATTTCTAATATCTATATACATTTATCGCATATCTGAGAATTTATAATGAGGGAGGAATGTATAGATAAGGCAGCACATGGCTGGGAAGATCTATAGATACGAGAGTGTGGGAAAGTAAATGTTAGCCGGGGCAGGTTTTGGTTGAGTTAGTGCCTCATAATCTGATTTGCACATAACAATTGATAAGATGCGGGTTATAAACGCATAATGACATTATATGGTGCAGTCACCGCATAGGCAAGGTTGAAAAGCTTTGTCGGGTGCTTATTTATTTATTGGATCACTACTTGGACAAGTGAGCAATGAAGCAGCCCTGGTGTGGTGGGCAACTATAGCGATCAGAGGACTCAGGTGGAGACACCTGTTCCCATAGCACTGCATCCAGGGACATTTCTGCATAGCCACTGTCTACATGTGAGCAGAACATGCTACATGGTCCTCTGGTATCCCCAAGCAGTGACATAGGCCATGTGTGATATTACAGATGCGTGTGATACGCAGCACAGCCCATGTGACATTAGCCTCCCCATGGAGAGGTGCCCTTTCCCCCATCCATCCAGCAGAGTTCGGGGAAACATCCTCCCTGATCCGGAGCGGGCTCCTCTGTTGTGCAGTCACTGGGGGAGTGTGGTGATCGCTGTGACCTCCCCCACTGACGTGTCTGCTGACGATCACGGAATTCTTTGGAGAACCCATCGCGGGTACGGGCGGTTATTATTGCACACAGATTCCCCGGCGTGGAGGGTGCCAGTGTCAGCGGAGGAGCGGGCTTGCTGGCTGGGTGCGTGGGGCTCTCAAAGTTATAGCAGCTCCATGGTCAATGGCGGGATTATTGCACTACTTCTTCTCAGTGGCTGTTTTATGGCATAGAGGTATCACTGGTGATCATTCACACTGAGCATCGGAGCTGAGCTCACACCTGCACAGGGATCTTATACAGGCTTCTTATATAGGATGATGTTTTGACTGGGATCTGGCAGCCATCAGGGACTATTTAACTCGTGAGGAAAAGTGGATATGGTTATAATTACCTGGGAGTCCTGGAGATCTTATTGATTACAGTGGGTTATTTGTAGTGTACACTTGTGGATCACTAGTGAATGGCAGAGGAAGCTGCTAGAGAGCCATGCGTGGGCTTGTCACATGTCAATCACTTCTACTGTCACAGGTACCCTGATCTCCCTACTATAGCTGTACTTCCTCCTGTCACTTGTGTGATTGGCCAATATCTATCTATCTATCTATCTATCTATCTATCTATCTATCTATCTATCTATCTATCTATCTATCTATCTATCTAATCTATCTATCTATCTATCTATCTATCTATCTATCTATCTATCTATCTATCTATCTATCTATCTATCTATCTATCTATCTATCTATCCCATTGCACTGTTTGCTACATGTATTTGAATGTATGCTCTGACAATTTGCTAATAATAGTACAGTGCCCAGATTCATTGCTGGAACAGTCTTTGAAACTATGATGCATCTACCTATGCAATATGCTGCTATATGGGGATGTTCTTATTCTGTACTGAAATACATTCAAGGCAAGCCTTGACACATGCATTATTCAAAGGTGCATTTTCATTTTTTTGTTTATTAAAATAACTCATTGCATATTGATGGAAGAGTAGTAATACAGAAAGTTTGTGATTTTAATGTATACATGTAATGGAACATTATGTTTTGAGTAAACAAGCCTGACAAATTATTTAATAGCATTTTTAAATGAGTTATGCCATTTTTCCTGGTAATTTAGCCACAAGGTGGCATTGTACTACTTTTATGACTAAGCTATTTACTTTTACAATGTAATAACTAGGACAGCTGTCATTAATGTGCAGATTAGTTATGGTTAAATATTTTGCTGATTACTTGCAGAAAATCAAAGCAAAACAAAACAATATAAAAGCCTGTGACTGGTTGGCTAACATTATTTTAAGTCCTGAAATCATATGTTGTTAACTTGTTATCTCATCATAGATTACAGGCACAAATAACAATATAACCATAAAATATATGGTATTGAGTGTCTGGCTACATTTTCAGGGTCATTGTGAGATCATTTGAAAATGCCCATGTTCTAAATTCAGATTGGTTGAGGAATGTAATGTTTGTGTTGTCTTCAGAGAACAGGTTATGTGGTTTGTATGGTATTGTGGACTATGCTTTGCAAACATTTCAGAAGAGTAACATTCAAATATATAATTTTGTATCATAATTTAAAAGTTATATAATGCACTTCCATAAGAATTTGCAAGAGTCTTATTTTATTCCACTTATTGCGATTAAAACTAATATCCAACATTAAGAAGTGAGGTTTAGTTACCCAGAACACACACAATAAGTTATAGAGGCTTGTGTATCTGTCTTTGTAAACATGTATGAATGAGTTTGTTAGTTAAAATACACTAGAAGTAGTTTACTAAATAATCACATACATAAAAGAAAAAAAAATTGCACCACTGAATTGTTTTTTCCAATTTCATTGGCGCATAAGCTTGTTTATTGTTTTTATGAAGACATAGAACTGTTTTTCCTATGAATCACAATAACATTGTTTGATTGCTGAAATTGCCTTCAAGTACATGACATCACATTTTTTGTGGTAGAAAAAATAGATTTATTATTTTTTTATGATGCTTTTCTATATTTATTGTGTTGCGTAGTAACATGTTGTCGCCTGTGGGTATCAGTGATGCTGTCGTTTTCCGTTAAGGGGTTTGGTCAATGACTATAATAGCTCTTCGCAGGTACTGTAGTTTTGTTAATGAATCAAGAAAACAATAACTGTAATAAATATTGTCACCTTTTTGATAAAAACTGTGAAGACAAAGGGGTCTATTCAGCAATGTTTTTTTGCATAAAAAATACGGAAACCATCTTTCCGCATTTTTCATGTAAATCCCCTATTCAGCAATGGGATAATGGAGAAGATAACGCAATTATCTTCTCCACTAATTCCCATTTCACAGAGTACCACAGTGTAAGGATCAGCCATTGATCTACAGTGCTTTAATGCTTTTTGCTATTCATCAAAGCAAATAGCGTTAAATTACTGGATAAATCATTACTTTATATAACGCCATCTCAGAATGGCATTATATAAAGAAATCACATTAAATTTCCCGAAAACTGCAGGGACTGTGGGAACTTTTCCCATAAGTCCCTGCAGCATCGTGTGACACCGCCCCAGTCTCCGTCCCTGCTTCCCGGTGACCGTCGGCAGTTAAGACCAATTAGACCCTGTTAAACCTGCCGAAAGTGATTGTCATGTGTATACAGGCTTTATATTAGTCTGTATACATGTATATTAATGTGTTTTTGTATTTAACATTTCTATATAAATGTTAAATCTAAAAGAACATAAATATACATGTATACAGACTAATATAAAGCCTGTAAACACATGTCAATCTCTTTGGACAGGCTGTATTTGAACTTACCCATCTGCGGTCACCTCGTAGCGGGGACGGAGACTGTTTGGAAGCACATGACTGAGCATGCGCAGTAGCAGTAACAGAAGGTATTGTTTTTGGAAACCAAAAATAATACTTTCTGTAACATCGCAGGGACAGCGTGTTACTGCAACCACTGTCCCCGCATAAAATAATGCTGAAAAGCAGCCATAAATTTTAATAATTCATAAAAAATCGTGACGATGTTGCCTGATAATATTCTGGGCAACATCGTCACTTTTGCTGAATAGACCCCAAAGTGTGATAAGATTATTTTGATTTCGCTTTAACAGATATTGCTTAATTTACTATTGAAATACAGTTTCTCTTTTTTTCAATTTGTATATCTATACAACAATTATATTATGCAGCAAATACAAATATATGTTAAGCCATCACAAATTTAATAAAACTTTTATAGTCAGTCAAGTAGGAAAATCAAAACCCTTAGAATGAGCAGAATGTGAAAGCTCTGTTTAAGAAGATGATATAGTGTCCACGGCACAAACACATCAGCACTGGCAAAACTTGTTACAGTCATTTATTGGGAGGGGATGTGTTGATAGAGAGAATGTGAATAGAAGTAGAATTATAGGATAAATAAATCTACTGTTTATAACATTCTGAGTGGGGTTTGGGGGATATCATTTGATGTTACATGGAGAATGTCTGATTGAATAGATATGATCAGTTGATGATTGTGCCAGAAGTCTAGATGTGTTTGAGATTGGATCTTTGTCCAATTAGATTCCCACAGCAGCACCACTTGTAGTATCAGGCCACTTTGGTTCTAGGGATTTAACAAAAAGTGTGCTATAGCAAGTACTGTCCATAAATGACAGCTTCACTCTTGGGTTCACCTATGAGTAAACAAAATTTACTTTATAGGATGGGAGCACCTCAATTTCTATCCATAAATTACATAGGGGCCTATGTATCAAAGTTTGATGAGAGATAAAATTGTGAGAGAAAAAATATATTAACCAATCAGCTCTTGTCATTTTTCAAATACAGCCTATAAAATGTAAGTTAAAAGCTGATTGGTTGGTGATTTATAGCTCACAATTTTATCTCTCATCAAGCTTTGATACATATGCCCCATAGTTTGTAATTTTAAAAACATCAGGTATCATTCAGGCCTTCTAAGTTATAAACATTCCTACCCTTAACAATAGTAGAGAGGAAAAGAATAATCAAAGCAGCTGACAGCACGTGGTGTAGGCTGATGGGATTTATTATGACAGGTGTTGAATGACTCAGTACCTGTTAATAGAACCATCCCCCACACTGAGTGCTGTTAAATATGTAAATGTTAATCCCTGCCTGTGTTTTGTAAATATGCTTACATTTCTGGATGAAGAGTTCTCATTTATGTGTAGCCTAGAACGTATGCTTCCACTTCCCCCACATGGGATCACTGTCATTATAATATCTGAGGCTGGTTTTATAGTAAACCCCATGGGTCAGTGGTTTGTCCTGGCTCTATATTATACAGTATATCCTTGCATTTTAATGATTGAGATTTTTGCTCACTAGGACCTACTCATTTCTAACCCTGGTCCAGAGCATATAGATAATCTATCTGGGCTCATGGAAGCTCCCGTTCATACTAAAAAATTGCAATTATTAGAAGAAAAATGGGTATCTACCGTTTTTGTCTAATTTTTTTGTGGGGCACAAAAGCATATTAGATGTACATGGTAAAATTATCTCATGGCAAAAACACCTTTGAACCATTGTTGCTAGGAAGTGACAGACCTCTATTATTAGCTGCGGTTAAAGAGTGGGTCAGTAGTGCCGAGGGTTTCCTGTGAACAATGAACCATCTAGGTGACATTAAACACTGTTGTATAAGCTGATATCACATAGATATGTATTTGACATATAAAAATGTGCTACAAGACCAGTTTTACACCATCTCTGAGGAGGAGCAGATAAAACAAGTGTGTTATTAAGTGGAAGTGATATCTTATTTTTAAAATGAAAACTGCCTGAAGCATTTCACTTGCAATAAACATACCCTCAGTGTCCCCGCGCTATCATGATTTATAAAATAGCTAAATGAGGGTCTAATAAGCAGCAGGGAAGTTGCCAATGTTTTCACATAAATGTTTTATCTTTGTATTCCGTAATTGTTGCAATTGTCATGTAAAAGCACCAAACTAGGTGGACAGATTCATTGCACCTATTATGCTGGGCATACACTCTACAATTATCTGTTCGATATCTGTCCAATCTGGCTGGTTGGAATGAAAATCTGGTAATGTGTGGGAGCCAATGACAATCAACCATATTATCTTAAACACTGGAAAATGGGCAAAATGATTGGTCAAATTGGTTAAATTCATTTGATTTAACCAATTTCTCTAGATGACCATTTTTGTCTGTTTTTCAGTGTTTGTGAGCAAATGGTCAATTGTCACTGGCTCCCATACATTACCAGATTTTCATTCCAACCAGCCAGATTGGACAGATATCTGACAGATAATTGTATAGTGTATGCCCAGCATATGACGTGATTCTCTTTCCATGTGGGGAGTGTCATGCTAATTATCATTGTGCTGCCTGACCACGGGTGTCTGCTTTGTATGAACATATAAGTAAAATATGGATCCGAACACGACACTAGGGAAATCAGGTCACTCAGCATCAGGGAAGGGATTTCTTAAAATGTGTACCACCTTATTCAAATCACATTACTGCATTCTCATTAATTCCATGTTGCTTGGATTTAATTTATTGTGAACATCACAACTGACTTCACATTTATTTGGATCAAATAATAATGGAAAATAATCCTTACACCAGAGGTTCCCAAACTCGGTCCTCAAGGCACCCTAATGGTCCAGGTTTTAAGGATAAGCATGCTTAAGCACAGGTGATTTAATTAGTACATCAGTCAGTTTGATTTAACCATCTGTGCTCAGCCATGAGTAGCCTTAAAACATGGACTGTTAGACATTGTACGATTTATTTTGATCGGGATAACCAACGGGGCAATTTTTCGGCAAATTGAAAGCCGCAATATCTGTCCTACACATTAAGCAGTTTTTTATTAGAAGCTAGCGATTTGTCACCACACCACACTGATTTTGCATATGTCCACCCACAAGGAGGATGACAGAGTGACAGGAGAACACAGGGAATATGGGCAGATTATTGAGAATGCACACACACTACTTGATATCCGGAAATTGAGGCAAAGATTTTTGGTCTTGGCCAACAGATTGAATAATCAAAGGAATTCGTTTGTGGAAGTTTTTTAATTGTTTTATTGTTGAAATGCTGAGATGATCATTTATACTACACAATAAATGAGGCCGATCACCCTATTATTGGCAAATCGGCCTAATAATTGTATAGCATGTATAGCTTTAGGGTGCCTTGAGGACTGAGTTTGGGAACCACTGCCTTACGCTGTGTCAGAACATAGCCTTCACAAATTTTTCTTTGGCGGTCGACTTGCATAAAATAATCTTTTTTTAAATAAAAGTTAAATTTAGACTTTTATTTACAAACACATAAAAATATGCTTGCAAATTATTTTGCTGCCTAACTTTGTTTTCTATTGACTATTGACACCTGATACTATGTAATTATATTACAACAGAGGATAGTGTAACTAAGTGCAATTGAAAGTATAGGATAACACTAAAATTATATGGTATCTGGGTCTAAGCAAGCAGGCCACCTCCCGAGTGTGTAGATTGCAGCACAAGAGACTAAATGCCTAAATGAGTCAAATCTGGCACATGAGGTAGCCTGTTGGTATTATATAGCAATTATTTACTACATGCAGCTATGGGAATTATAGGGAAATATGAGCATTGTGACAGAAAATACCAAATCCCTTAATATTAAAAGGAAATTATCCTATTACTCACTGTAGGAGTTTTCCTGCTGCATTAAATGCAGGCTATGCCATTGGGGGATTTTTCAGTAATGTTGTTTATACGCAAAGGCTGTTATGTTTTAAATGACCTTTTAGATGAGAGCTTTTGTGTTTGGTTCTGATGAGTCAACTGTAAGGTCGATGTGGCAAATGTAATCTGTTCTAACTATGATTTCATTTTGTAAACATATGTGCTAAATATGCAAATTATGGCTAAAGCATTAAGCACTGGGTCTGCGTGTTCTTTGTAATAAACACATATTTATTAATATTTTCTGATATCTAAGATGCAAAAAAATATTGTATTCTGTTCATAATCATGTTGTGAATTTGTTTTCCTTGCCATGGTGGTGAATAACAATTATATAAGTAAGGATGTAGCTATATGGACACTATGGTATAGTAGGTTGACACATGTCAAAGTATGACTAAGCCCTTATACCAGTGGTTCCCAAATTTTTTTGAATCACGGTGCCCTAGAGTACCAGCGTTGTTTTCATGGCACCCCTGAGACAATATTTTGTTATTGAGAAATTCAGAAAAAAATGTAATAAAGTAGTAAAGTGATGTAAATTGTACTTACCAGTCATCCCTAGGTTCAGTTATGTGGTGGACAGGTTGGCACTTCTGTTTGTCTTATATTTACATTACATTGACTATAAATAATTTGATTTGGTGCTGGACCACCAACCTGAGGCACCCCTGCAATTGTCCCGAGGCACCCCAGGTTGCCGCGGCACACAGTTTGGGAACCACTGCCTTATACTATAAAAATTTGTTTGTAGTGTATAAAGTTGTGTGGCATTTTTGAAACTCCAGAAAGAGAAACTTGCATGGATTGATTTTGTAACAAAATGTGTCTGGCTTAGGTGGGTGAGTTTAATTATTTTGGTGCAAATATTGCAATGCGAAAATTGGGGTCTATTCAAGTAGTAGAAAGTGTGTGAAAGCGAGTTTGTTTCATGAATCTTGCATACATCGCATGAATGCATGCCCCCGAGAAATGCGAGATCCAGTTAGAAATGGCAATTCATGGTACCTGCGGCGAGGTTGCATGACTTTTCTACAAAATGTGAGCAGAGGTGCGTGAAAAAGAGGGGAAACCCCAAAAGTGACATCTGAGATAGCAAGACAGTATAGAAGGCTGCTAGTGGCCATAAGGAAAGTACTGGAGTATCTCAATTAACCCATTATTGAACTTTTTAGAGTTTACTATTCATTGGGAGGAGTGTACCAGAGGTCCTGCGCTGTGTCCCAACATTTGTTACCTTAAAATAAAGATTTTCCCTACCTTTTCACCTGCAGGGGGATGTGCACAAAAAAATGCAAATTGAATTTGCGGTGCAAGTTCGCTGTGATACCCCTTTGTATTGGCCTCATTCATTTTCTTACGTTTATTTTTCTTTTCGCCAGGCCAAAATCTTGACCTGAAAGTGAGTGAATTTTCAGTACGTTATATGTTGCTGCTTATACTTTGTGTGTTATTCAGATAACTCTACATTTTGTTTTTAGAGTTTGAATACAGTAGAATTTTACCTGCTCTTCCCCTGATCTGTTGATCTGGCTTGTCCCTTAATGCTGCTAAAATCCAGCCAGGAGAAAGCGCTTTTCTCAAACTGCCACTGTATTGTTAAAGTAATGTGTACTGTACGTATGGGCGGATCTAAGCGCCAGACAGCTACTAAAATGGCACTCTTTGTATTTTCCACACAGTGCTTTATAAATTATATTATCACTGTATTTGGTATAGAAAAACACTAACTCAGACAACCAGTAAATTGAAATGAGTTGGGACTATTAGAGTGAGTATAGTTACAAATAATAGTGCTTACCTGTATGTGTCTACTATGTACTTTTTATACACATATATATAACATACTACTACAAAAATCTGATAGGACCATGTGAATCAAAACAGGTGTAAAAAAGTGCTGAGTACAAATATATGCAATTAATCATCAGTCTTTCCTAGCTAGAAAAAAAACCCCAATAAGTTAATAAACTTTCCATTGATGTAAATGAATTTGCTAAATCAACTGTGTGCAGTTATTCTCTGGTTGAAACCATAAATGTGAAATTGCAAATATAGCACTAAGCACCCATTTTAGCTGAGTGTCACAAATGCATGAAAAAAATTGTAAGAATTATACAAGTTATATATTTTTATACTGCTTCATTACATATTATCAGGCATCAATATTCTGTTAGTGTTTAAAAGTATTTTAGGAAAATAGATTATTAGTCTATTAAATTAACTTATGCTTTTAAACCTAACATAAATAATGCATAAAATGTGTCTATGATTTTAAGTGAACAGTACTTGTGCGAGTCTAGAACACTATTAGAAGATAAGAGAAAACAGACTCAGCAGGAAGTCTCATGTGAGTGCATTATATTGCAATGGCATCATAAAGTCATGTTAAACATGCAGCTTATGTGTAGTCAAGGTGATGATAATTTCCATACTGAAAATAGTGGATTATTCCTGCTCCATGGCACTTGTGGCAGTTATATGCACAAACTGGCTAGCCTTTTATAGAGGTCCAGTCAGGTTTGGAGAAAAAGCATTTACAAAGTCGCGACTAACGCTAAATTTTCCAAGTGGATTATTACAGAATATGTAAATTCTGTCCATGTAAATCATTATTTGCTGCTATTTCTGCTACAGACCAGAAAGAAATACCGAAAACTCCCAAATATGGATTGGAAAATTTGCAGCAATACTACTCAGACAGACCTAAAAGAAAATAAATAAATGTAGTGTACACCACTATCCAGATATAGTGTGTACTGTAATCTAATACAATGACTTAAACAAGAGCAAAAATCAGTCTTCTGGTGTGAAACATCTATGGTTGTGAAAATATGTACAGTGTAGTGTTTTCTGTAAGCAAATGAATTCTGATGGTGTTCTTAAAAATAACCACGCACCTGTATTAGATGAATGATGCTAAATTATATATCAAAATCAAACCCTTTTGGCCTCTCAGAATTCACCATAGATAATCCTCCAAAATGTGAGAATGTACACTAAAAATGGATATGGTTTCCCCTAAACCATATGGAAGTGGTACAGCTTGAGGGGTCCAACATAAAGGAGATTCGTTCATTACCATTAAGGACTAAACTAAATCTCTGGTGTAAGTCCCTTATATGAGCTATCACTACATGTGAGTGCAAAAATGTATTGATACTAATAGATAAAGCAAAGTATCACACTTTTTATTTTACTTATTTTCAGGGTAAAAAATATATATATATATATTTCACATTCTGGTTTATGGTGAACTGCAGTCTTCTCCCTGAAGGCTCTGCAGATGTCATGCTGCCATGCAAGATTCAAAAGATGCCAAGAGGGGTGGAGTACTTGAAGTGTTGCCTGTGGCAAATAAGGGGAGATAGAATAAGAGATCTCTTACCAGTCATATATGTAGATTAAAGCTGTCTAATAGGGTGACCATTTTCAGTGAGTGATGTGAGTAATGAATGTTATAATGGCAAGGGGTGCGTGTGTAATCAACGTTATGCTGTTAAGGGTGTGTGTAGTGAATGTTATAATGTACTGCTTGGGGCACTGTAATGTGGCATAATCTGAACTGGGGGCACTATTATATGGCCTAATATGAACAGGGGAAATCAGTGGCGTCCCGACGAAGGGTGACACCAAGGTGCAGACTCAGTGACAGGAGCCGAGTACTGCACTGTAGCACTGAGTGTAGCACTCAGCTCCTGACATTGTAAGGGACCCGGCACTGCCACAAGGCACTTTCTGCACCCCCCTGCAGTAACAAGAACGGGACCACTGGGGTTCGGGCCGAGAGACCACGCCCCAGTCCCACGAGACCACGCCCCCATCTTGCGAGGCCACACCCCTACAGCGTCCCTCCCAGAAACAGGTGACACTTTGGGGAGGGACGCCACTGGGGGCAATGTAATGTGGCACACTATGAATATGAGGTGCTCTAGTGTGTCATAATTTGAACTGGAGGCACTGTATTGTTGTATAATATGAACTGGGGCATACAATTAACTAGGGTACTATTATGGGACATAAAATGAACTGCCGCTGTGGAAAGAGGTGTCTCTCTAGAAATATTGGGGTCAGAGTCCCTTCAAAATGTTGCCATGGGGCCCATAAAGTTCTGGCTACGCCTTTTCAGTGTTGTTAGGAACATTAGCCACCAATGTAGGTGTTCACCATCAAATATTATTCACACTAGAAGATTTATTGATATATATCTTTTATGGTGAGGGCATTATGAGTTTTATTCACAGTCCAACAATTTTTGGGATGGTAAATGCTATATCTATTTGTTTCCTTTTATTAAAATAATGCTGTGGAACAACAACATTTTAGCAATGCAGGTAATTTGTGACTTTAGACATGTTTGCTTTGATAATATAATAAATTACATTTATAAAGTGGCTGTGATGCTCCATTTTCTTTTTGTTACTGGAGAGACCAGTGACCCAATTGTTACACTGGAGTTTTTATAACCATTACTGGAAATGTACTTGTATAAAATAAAGTATACTGATATGGAAGAACAAATTCAAGATACATCCAAAGAATGATATATATATTTTATCTTTATAAAAAACATATAAAAATCTTTTACACAATAGTTAAGCACATAGAAATAAATAGCAGTCAAATGTAATTATACCAACCAGGCAGGGGCGTATCTATAATGGGTGCAGAGTGTGTGGGGGTCCAGGGGGGCCCACACTGCACACCCTGCACACATAGGTTTAATACTTACCACTCCTCCTCCGGAGTCCCACGTCTGCGCCGGTATCAGCGCTGTCAAATCCTCCTGAAAATGGCCGCCGCGTCAGACATTTTCACGGTGTTTTTCGCATGCGTAGTAGGGAAAACACTGGGAAAATGGTTGCAGCACCATTTTCCCGGTGACCTGCGCATGCGCTGTAGACTCTGGACACGCTCTAGTGCCCAGAGTCTGTCGGTGCCGTACTGAGCGCTGCTGGTCGCCGGAGAGAGAAGAGAGGACCCCGGACAGAGACTGCACATGGGTCCCCTCCTCTCTAGAAATGACCCTGCAACTTGGTCTGATGTACCAACTAAGACATGCATATCTGTTGCATATATCTCCTTCACATATTGAGAGTAAAAAGCTGCAATGCAAGTATTTCAATTATTAGATGGACTACAGGTCCCAGGATATAAATTAAACTTATATAGAGCTCTTTTTGCAATTAAACATAAAAAACCTGAAATAAAATGAAACTAACATAAAATGAATAAAACTATATTGTAATAAACATATATTTAATGATTTTATATTTACCTTTTGCTCACTGTGAAAA
Organism: Taudactylus pleione; assembly: GCA_031769625.1. Lineage (NCBI taxonomy): Eukaryota > Metazoa > Chordata > Amphibia > Anura > Myobatrachidae > Taudactylus > Taudactylus pleione. Next base: position 14,355,791 of record JAUIMM010000085.1, on the reverse strand, counting down.
GATGCATAATATGCCACACAGTAGTGTCTCCAATTCATAATATGCCACACAGTAGTGTCCCAATTCATAATACCACCACAGTAATGCCCCAGTTGAAATGTCACACTGTAATACCCCTAATAGATAATATGTCACACTGTAATGCCAAAATTGGTTATATGAAACACTGTAATATCCACAGTTGGTAATATGCCACATATGCCCAGTCTTCAGAGCTTCCACATTTCCTTATATTATCATTTCAGAGCACCCTTCATTTACTTATATTCCAGCTCAAAGCCTCCCTCATGTCCCTATATGCCAGCCCAGAGCCCCCTTATCTGCCAGCCCAGAGCACACCCATTTATGCCAGCCCAGAGTACCCTTTTAAGTACCAGTCAAGATTCTCCTCTTAAGTGCCATCCCTGAATCCCCCCATATGTGCCAGCCCAGAGTCCTCCTCATTAAGTGCCAGCCCAAAGTCCCCCCTTTGGGTACCATTATTTTACTTACCTCTCCGAATTATGCCTGGAGATTGTCCGACAGCTTCTGCTAACATTGAGTCTGACTCCATGCGTGCCACTGTTCTCTGTCATGTGTAGTGGAGAGCTAAGCTAACACTGAAGTCCAGACAAGTGTGTCCGGAGCTCCGTATGACTCTTGGATGGAGTAGGGGTATGGAGTCTCGAAGATTGCAGGCTTGCTCCAAGCAATCTACAAAGTCATTAATAAAAAGATTTAAAGGGTCAGGGCTCAACAATGATTCATGTGATTCACTACAAATAACCTTAACCTTGTCTTAATTAATTTCTTTTACTTCTATGCTGTAACCCAGGGGTATTGAAGATGTGTCCCTCCAGCTGCTGTGGAACTATAAATCCCAGCATGCCATACAACAGTTTTAGCATATCCTAATAGCAAAACTGTGGCAGGGCATGCTGGGATGTGTAGTTTCAGAACTGCTGGAGGGCCACATGTTCAATACCCCTGCGTGTATCCTCTACACATTACATACTTTTCCCAGTAGATCTAGTATTATCATCTTATGAACCACTCTACTATCTCAGACAAGCACTTTTGTGAATTCCAAATATATCATATCATTTACACTACCAAGATCCAGTTTAAAACTTACCTACTTATGGGGCATATTATTTATCACTAATAAGTCTGTTACACAAGCGGAAGCGCTAATATCAACGGGAGATTCATTATTAGGGGTCCAATAGGGTCAAATAATATTCAGCAAACTCCAAAAACTGGTGTTGATTCCAGAAGCCCCGATCCTTCGTTTGGGAAGGAGGTCCAGGGTTGTGAAGAGGGATCTGAGGGGATCCATCCGCTGTCTCAGCACTGAGTGCCTGTGGCATTGTGCATGCGTGACCTCCGGTCATGCATGCGTACAAGTCAGGGCTGGATTGATGGCCACATGGACCTGGAGCTGAAAATGACCAAAGGGCCTATTATGAGAAGCAGAGGAGGCGTGACCAGTGCTGTGTGGGTGTGGCCAGTGCCATGTGGCCGTGTACACCCCTATACTCTCTGCTCCAATGTCTCCCTAAATATGTAAAAATTTTGTGAGGTAAATAGAAATACAAATTTACTACTTATGATTTATGGCTGACCGTGTGGAGAGCAGATGGCCAGTCAACATCATGTTGTCATGACAATGGGCCTATTTTTATGTGGAGGCCTGGAGCTGTAGCTCCATCCGCCCCATTGTTAATCTGGCCCTGGTACAAGTCTGGATGGGCACCGGTAAGTATCACTGCTACTTCTATAGCAGTGTTACTGATCATGTAGACAGCTGCTTTTCGAAGTAGCTGTCCCTCCACCGGAGCAATGCTGAATTGCTCTGATAATTAAGTATCCACCACCATCCTCAGATAATGAATAAGCCCCATATAACTAATCATATTTGTTAGGCATGAGTTTTCTTTATGAAACTATGCTGACTAATATCAAATTATTTTCAACAATATATTTAAAAATTTAATCCCTCTCAGTCTCTTCAAATAATTTACCCGCAACAGAATTTGAACTCACGTGTATATTTTTCTGGTCTCATTACGTATCCAGTTTAAAGATCAGTATCAACTCTACTAGCACTAATATCTTGGCATTGATCTGATTATGAGTGCTTAAGTAGGCCCTTTAACACACGTGAATAGATGCCTTTTGGGCCAGGCTTGTTTTCTCTGTCCTAATCCTGTTTAGGTGTAACTGCAGCTCCTCCTTTGGTAAATGAGTGACATGTTATTGTGTGTTGTTACATTTTATTTCCTGGTATTTGTTTTATCTCCTTTGCAAATACAGATGAAAAAAAAAACGAAAACATACATTAGACTGAGAATAGTTTTCTCTTTATCTAATACAATTATTCGGGTCTAGATACTAAAGGTGGCCATACACGGTGCGATGCACCGTGTAGAGTGACTGCCGATCCATCGGCAGACGGATCGTGCTGTCACCGCCGGCAATCGTGCCGTCCCCGCAGACCGCACAATATGCCGGCTTCCCCCTCCTTCATCTGAATGGGATCGTACATCGCATCCCAGATCAGATGGGTTTGCAGGAAGACTCTTGGATGCGATGTACGACCCCGCGGGAGCACGCAGCACGATATCAGGTACGATATCGTGGCCCATATACGGCACGATATAGCACCTATATCTTGCCGATCCGTCGGATTGGCACATATATCATGCTGTGTATGGGGGCCTTAAGCCTTGGAGAGAGATGAAGTGGATGAAGTGGATGGAGATAAAGTACCAACCAATCAGCTCCTAACTGTCACTTTACAGGCTGGTTTTGAAAAATGTCAATCCACTTTATCTCTCTCCAAGGCTTAGTATATAGACCCCATTGTTCCGACTTTATACTTTAATGACCCAATAGTATCAGTTTCATATTATTCTGTTTATGTACTTAAGGAAATGTTTTGAGCTTGTGTGTGCTTATTAAACTTTGACCTTTTAAATTGGCTATACTGTGGCTTTGCAACAAATGGGGAAGGGTTATAAATATATTAATATTATATTCATTAAAACTGATACTACAATCGGGTGCATTCTAACCCCTTTAGGAGGAGTTCTACAATGTGAACTGCACTGGAATATTTGAAAGCATTGTTGCAATACTATTTTGCTTAATTTTTTTTTATTTAGCACCATCAATTGCATAAACAAATACAGCAAATAACAATGTATACAAAACCACTGAAAATATCTTTGGTTTTCAAAGGTGTGGGTAAAACATTGAATAACACAATCAACATATTAACACAAGTAATACATACACAGATGAACAAGGGAGAGAACACTACAATGAGAAGAGGTCAGGGAAGCAGTCATGCATGCATCATGAAGTGTTGTAGAAATTTGTCACACTCTTTGATCTCTAACCAATAAAAGCACGTTGGCACAAACTCAGAATATCTATATTTTTATCCACTGCAGTGAGTGCAATGTTCTCCATTTTCATGTACTAATCAAGTCTTCGAAACCAGCTCCACATTGGTTCTCCAATACGGGTTCTCCAATTTACAGGTATAATTGTTTTGATCACATTGTTGAAGTGTTTTAACAACTATATCTTTATATTTGTAACTGTTTATAGCATTAAAAAGCCAAAACCTTGGTCATTAAGAATGTCCCACCACGGTCTTTATGTTGTGCGTTTTAGCTTCCACATTTACAATTGGTAGAAAAAAGCCATATGTACAATATTACTGTCACTCGCTTTGCTCTTACCATGTATTTGGAATATTTATGTAGTTTGTTTTTCACGCTAGATCTAGTATTGGATATATTATTTTACTTCACCAGTTATTACATAGCTGTAATTGATAAGCATGCAGCTTCATCCTTTTTTTAAAACTTTATGCAGTCAATTCACCCATATGAATCTATGCATTTACAGTAAATGAAAGCATTACATATGAAGCTACCACCTAGGCGTATCATGATTTCCTCTACACATTGATTGTCAGTGAATCATAGTTGCGGACATTGTGGGACTTTCTTCTGGGAGATTTTTTTAGGGACAGGTCCCAAAGGCCACTTGGAGGGTGTCACCGTGAATCGTGTCAGCACAGCCCTGCCGCACAATGCTGAGAATTGCAGTGGCAGGCACAACCACAATGACACGATTCAGTGTATAATGCCATCATGGCCAGGTTTACTTCTTTGCAGAAGGGACAGAATGCATAACACCAGATGTATTAATGCGAGTTGTGTACCCTCCTGGGATAGCTCCTACAATTCAGCAGTCTCCTAGACATTCCAGGACATTATACAAGCATACAGTAAACTACAATTATCTTCACAATCAGTTTAGCTAAACTATCAATATATAGATAGCCTGGAAGCTTACAGCACAGATGAGATCTTTTTAGCCTTGCACACAACAGTGACAGTGAACTAACCTGTTCTAATTCTCAGCATTTGAAGCTTTTTGCATGATGGCAAAATCACATTTAAATTCAATAAGTCACTTGACCAACTTCTTTGCAAAGTCAAAGTAGTGAATCACAGCAGACACAATGAACACGTTATCTTAGCTATAACTACAGTGCACATTTATAATTGGCACTCTCATAAACTATGCTTGGAGGATGAAAGGCTATATTTAAGTAAATATGAGGTCACACATTAGCTTCAGAAAGAACCTGTTCTGGCTGAGAAGCTTTGCTAGTCACAGTGAGCTCTGCCTTTTGAGATCATTCAGCACAGACTTCTGCAGTCACTGCATTTACAGTATATTTAGGTTATCTGTAGCTGATTCACTGAACCATCTGGTAAGGTAAATAATCTGGACGTGCAACATAAGTTTGTGTCCTGAAATAGTCTACACCCAGCGTTATATAAACTAGAGATGCATTTATATGGCATATTATTCCTTGGGAATTAACCATTTCCACTGCTGATTCCATGTGTATTAGGTCATGTGTTTCCACTCAGTAGTTGAATGCAATATAATTAATTTTCTATTGCTAACGTAGCTTTAGTTGTGAGAACAATCAGCACCAGTTTGATAGAAAGTCCTGTCTCTGGCAGGGGAGTCATGTACAACAAATACATATTTTAAAAATGATAGCCTACATGTTTTTTTTTTACCTTCATGTGGGATTAAAAATAATGCCTCATCCCTGATGTAGATGATTTGAGAACTGGGTAGAACGTTTTGTCCTTATTTTACCTTGTCAAAGCAATCAGTATTGAGACTCACTTTAAATATAATATTCATATTGCTACATAAAATGTATATACAGGGTGATCCAAAAATCTTCAAACAAGGATCAGCAGTTTCTAATTTCTGTATTGATCGTGGTAGTCGTGTGGAGTAGCCTCCGAGGTCCACTTTATTTTTACCTGTGGGGACACTTGGAAGCCATGGTGTACCAGGAAAAGATATGAAACGTGAATCACCTAAAGCAGTGGTTCCCAAACTTTTTGGAATCACGGCGCCCTAGAGTATCAGCATTTTTTCTACGGCACCCCTGGGCCAAAAGTTTCTTATTGAGAAATTCAGCAAAAATTAAATCAAGTAAATTGTGCTTATATGTCACCCTTAGGTTCAGTTATGTGGTGGTCAGCAGAGCTGCGCTTCTTTTTGTCCACATTTTTTGATTGGCAGCCATTAGCACTGGTTTTGCCTATCACACTGACCAAAAATAATTTGATTTGGTACTGGACCACCAACCTGAGGCACCCCTGCAAGTGCCCTGAGGCACCACGCACCCAGTTTGGGAACCACTGACCTAGGAATGTATTCAAAATACAATTTCACGCATAGCACCAGGTGCATTAACATGAGTTCACCAAGAATGGGAGTGTGGCATCCCTATGTATTTCCAGTAATGACAACTATGTAGAGCATATTTTATGAATAAACTTACATTTTGTTAAACAGTGTTAATTTGCCCTATGTACGTAATTTTCTCTATGAATGAAGGGTTTTGGACCGCTATGTTTTAATGACACAGCTTTATTTGCCCCATATTAGGTCTCTTTCATTGCATTATACCATTGATCGTATGCAGAAAGAACATGAATTGATCTAAGAGCTATAAGTAGAATAATCACATGTAAAAAATGTGCAAGATATTTTTGGGGATGTGAATGCCCTTAAGTGGTAACCACCAAACTGTTTATTTTATTTTATTTGAAGCCGTCACACTGTGTGCTGCATGGGATCTCCACCGGGTTAAGGACTACACTGTCCCCCTCCTTCCTGGACATAGCCTGCTCACCTGGGCAGTCTGATGAGTAGTCTATGTCCCAGAGAGATGGGGGGGCTGAGTAGTCCATGACCTGGTGGAGGGGGAGGTTGCATTGCGACACCCCCTGTGCCGGCTTCTATGTACACTTATGCATATATAATTATTAAATAAGCTATATATATATATATAGAGAGAGAGAGAGAGAGAGAGAGAGAGAAAGCATGTATATTATATAACACACACACACAAGCTAACAAGTACATGCACATATATACATACTAACACATACATATACACTAAAACAGTATACATACATATTTGCACTTTTGATACAGCACCTGCTGCAGCTTGCTAATGGGTGGGCACCTTGCATCACTAGCCCTGCCCTTACAGTTATATGGGGCGAGGCTTTTTGTATTGGCCTGCATGTTCCAGTGCCCTGTACATCCTATCTCCTTTAATACTGCATTTAAGCAAGGTGGAACCTTGGCAAACAGCCAGGGGCGTATCTATAATGGGTGCAGAGTGTGCAGGGAACACGGGCCCCTGGGTCCAGGGGGGCCCCACACCGCACACCCTGCACCCATAGCATTACTTACCTCTCCGGAGTCCCACGTCGGCACGGGTCGTCCGGCATTGTAAAACCTCTCCGGAGTCCCACGTCGGCACGGGTCGTCCGGCGTTGTAAAACGACTGGAAAATGGCCGCGGTGGCCATTTTCCCGTCGTTTGCGCATGCGCAGTACAGGGAAGATGGCCGCTGTGGCCATTTTCCCGGTGACTTGTCCATATAGTATAGACTCTGGGCACACTCTAGTGCCCAGAGTCTATAACTCCGGCGCTGGCCACGCACAGCTCAGTGCACTGCCGGCCGCCGGGCGGAGAGGAGGGGGCCCATGTCGGAGACTGCACACGGGTCCCCTCCACTCTAGAAACGCCCCTGCAAACAGCATGTCACTTTTAATCCATGGGCAAACAACTCTTAAAGGGAAAATATAATTTTCACTTAAGGGAAATTTGCTAACCAGAAAATTGTGCAGATCTGACTGTTATACAGATAGGCAGGTGCCGTTCTTCTTCCTGTTTATATAAATGCCTCTGTGCAGACCTGTGCTCAATTGCTGCCTGTTATAGTAGAACACAAGCTAAAACATTAAAATGTCACTTCAAAGTCCTGCTTACTATAATTTCTGGGTCACCTTAATTAATTCAAACATTGACTTTTTTTTCTCCTAAAATATGTTGGTTGTTGAGTCTCATTTATGTCTTGCATACATAACTAATGTGAGTAGTGGGACATTGGGACGATCTTTGTTTCCTGTATATCATTTGTACATTGCAACATTTTTATTACATATTTCTCACACACGCATCGCTGGTCCTTGCCGGTTATCCATTAGACGACTTTCTGAACAATCCGATCAAAACCTCCTGGTTTCGGTCGGATTGTTCAAAAAGTCGTCTAATGGATAAGCCCCTTTAATAGATAGATCAGGAGATAAATTTGTTGCCTTTATCAATGGCAACAATAAAGACTACAGTATGCTAGAGATTGTTCTATTCCATACCCTCAGGGTTATAAATGGTTAGAGTAATACAGAATTCTTATTTGGTTGGCCTCTACTTGAAGAGAAATTCATTCCAGAGCACTAGTCTGTAAGCTCCTAGGAGCAGAGTGCTCCTACCCACTGTCTCACAGCCTTCTTCTCTAGCACTTATATGACAGCCTTCACCTTCCCATGTGTATTGTGTATGGAGAATTGTGTTGCTATTTGTTACTTGTGCTCTGTTTATAATTTGGTTACTGTATTGTAATGTTCTGTGTACCATTTACTGTATGTACAGTTCTTGCGGACCACTTGTGGCACCCTTTAAATAAAATGTAATAATAATAATAATAAGTAGGGTTTTGTTAAGATCCTGATTTAGAATAGTTCATTTTACATTTGGAGATCTTTCCAAGTAGGGCCTTCAAAACAGTGTGCTTGTGGGCGTGAGTAGCTAACAGGAGACTCATCTGAGAATGTTGCTGAGTATGGTTATCTCCCCCCATTTTCACGCTATGAAGATGTGACTAATTAGAAATTTCTTGAATGTGGATAATTACGCCATGAACATTGGAGTAATTCTAAATGGTTTGTAGGAAAGATTCTAATGCAATCATAGAAAGCAGATGATTGGGAAGCATTGTGACAGAAACTTATTTACTTGAACTCTAGCAGATGAAGAAGTGTAAATTATAGTATTCTATTAATTACCTTCCTGTAGAATCATTACCTTCAATGTGGTAAATAAAGTCACAGTCTCCCAAATCAAATGTTTTTTGTGCATCGGTAGGTGGCAGAAAATGTGGCAAGGCCAACTTCTTAGCTAGATAGTGTAATCGCTTAATAGAATACTCCCTCACTTCTCTATGATGAATAAAGTTGAGTTGTTTCCTGTCAATCCAGAAACAGGTGAAATTGTTAACCTTAAAGACTCCGTAGGGTATACCTAATTAACATATTTAATTATACTGTTAGCCTATGGTGTGTGCTTTAAGTTTCTTTCTAGAATTAAGCAGCTGTAAACAGTTTTATTAATCATCATCATTATTATTAATAATAATTAAAAAATATTTAAATGTATAAAGTTTGGCGAAATTCCCAAGCTAGTTATTTTCAGGAGAATGCTGTGTATAGGAGTATAAAATAGTGTAGACTATATTCATGTGATGCAGAAATAACATATTTATGCTTTTAACATTCATGTCAGCATTTAATAAAAAGCTAAATTAATAGCAAGTAATAACAGTTAAGAAAAGATAAATTAATAACAATTTGCATAATTATCCTTAGCTGAACACTAAGCAAGCGTATTAGATTCCATGGAGCTCTCGGTTATTTATCAGTAAATCAATTCTCTGTTTACATGAACTGACTAAAGAACATTTAACAATTACTGCAAACTATTGTACTGTGTGGTGTATGATGCCACAAGCTGTAATGTTTATTATTATATGGTTGCATCCAGGGGAATTTCCTAATGATGATGCTTTCAAAAACCGTTGGCAGCATAAGAACTAGAGATGCATCATGTGGAAATGATTTTCTCTCATCACTGAAAAGGGCATTCTGCCCTGAGTGCAGTCATGGTACTCCCACTGCTCACTCTTTTGGCAGATCAATCTCACTGTTAGAATATAATTCAATCACACAGTTAGACAACTGGGATTGATATGTATTTCAGGAAGTCTTTACTGATCTCCAGCCAATAGGAAGCACATGTGATATCATATGACTTCCCTTTAAGCTGGATGCTGCAATAGTGTTAATTGGCTGTGCCATCATCATTTTCTTTATAGTTTTTCTGTTAAACTTAACTGTGGGATTGACTTTTGTATAGTTATTGTACAAATGTTCGCAGTAAGTAACTTATAATTTCTAATAGTGTTTGTGGAAAATATGTTAGTGGATTGCATTGGTGTCTTCAGCATTTCAATTAAGAAAGTATCTGGTGGAGTGTTTAAATCAAAAGGCAGTTGTTTTTTGTTACCTGTACTTTTTCTTTCCTTGGTCTAACTATGCCATGTTTAATTTTCAACTCATAGATCTCATGCTCTCTGAAGGCAGCCACATGTAGGCTATTCCTGACATCAGAGTGATAGGACCATTGCACAGTTTGGCCACATGTTTAGTTGGCCATATTAGATTTGAGTCGGCCATTCAGCTATTTGGGAAGTATGGATGGATACAGGTCTTGTGCAGTCATACTTGAGACGAGAACATGCTGATTCATGTGTACACACTATTACACTCTACCACTCCATCTGTGATCCTCATCTCTTGAAACCGTCTGCTGAAAAGGTTGTGATTGCAGGAACAGCAGCAGATGTATTGGACAGAACAGTGGTTAGTGCGTCCACACTTCCAGGTTTGTCTGACATTGTACCATCGCATCTGATGAATAGTAGAAAACCACAAAAAACAGATCTTCTGATAAACTTGATCGTAGGTGCATATACACTCAAGCTATCTGCTTGTCTCATGTATGGGTCGGGAATTGGAAGATCTGTCAGACGATTGTATAGGTGTGTACCTAGGTTAATGGTCATCTTCCAATCACATATTTTAACATGCGTGATATTATTTTAGTTTTATTTTATTCCACACATGCTGCCATTTTGGACTAATTTCCCCATGTAGCTGCCAATATTGCTGTGTGTATGGACAGAATTATTTGTAGGCTAGTTCAGAAGATTTGGACACAGATTATAAAATAGCTAATTCAATCAAACTAAAAATACAGATATTTTTAGCCAACCTGGTTATTTTCAATCAAATTGACCCAATTTAGCAATTTAACCACTTAACTGACATTTTTTTTTCTAAAAACAGCTCCGAAATTGTCTGTTTTTTTTTAATGAGTGAAATAGGTGAAGAATCTCTAATCTCTGCAGCCGCTGGGTGGGGGGTCTTGGGGGTCCCGCTGTGCTTACTGATCATCATTGGCAGCACAGCAGACACTGGGAGAGGGTGCAGGGAAGCAGTGGGACCGGAAGGTTCCTCTGAGAGCAGCAGCTGCTGGAAGATTCTATTGCAAAAAATTGAGCTGTACTGGAAAAGAAAAACATGGGAGATTTCTTTTGTTCATAATCTTAATATTGTGCTACACTTGTGCTTTAAAACCACTGTCTATCAGTCCTCTACTTCTATATCTATCTATCTATCTATCTATCTATCTATCTATCTATCTATCTATCTATCTATCTATCTATCTATCCATACATTTAATTGTTCATTTGTATGTATGTTCGTGATAAACTCGAGAATTATTAAACCGATTTTGATCAGGTTTTCAATGAAATGTTCCTTGAGATCCACCAAGTAACATAGATACTAGAAATTCGGTCTATGCGGGTTCGGTTATATTCTGCTTTTTTCGACAAATCAGCGCAAGTCCTGATTAGTTCGGATTTATCTTATTGGCTATCCAAAACATGTGAGAGCCGGATAGCCAATATGATGCTGTTTTAGAGATCCGAATATATCCGATTTAAACCGAATCGCTCCTCTCTAATATACACACATACCAATCCTTTATCCTCATCAGGAAGCCATTACAGAGATAATTTACTGGGCTTCTTCCAGCAGCAGCTCCACATGTAATCTGGGGGGGCAGAGCTTGTGACTGACAAGCTCCGGAGGACCCCAGTGCAGGAGAGGACTGAAAGAGAGGGAAGGGGCGTGGCCACCACACTGCCTGCACGGCTCTAACCGTGAAGACTGACTGATCTCACTATCACCCAGGTGAGAGAGTCCCCATTCACATACTTTAATCATCGATTCAGTATCATTGAACAAGATGAATCACTCGGCATCACTGAATAAAATTAATAATCAGGCAACGACAGTTAGGCACTGTTAGTCTATACTGCTTATATTTAAATAAAGCAACAGGTGCACTTTATAGATAAAAGCTGCCCTGTGTGAATACTTGCAGCTGACACATGAGGGATTCTGTCTAAGCCCTCATTAGCAGAAATAGAGGAAAAAATGTGTCTGCGCAGGTGTAAACACACTAAGGATTCCCAAAAGCTGTTAGAAGTAAACTATTTATTTCTCACAGTATCAATTCATCTGCAAATTCAATAAAAAGATACATTTAGAACACACTTAATAACATTCAGTAAATATTTAGTATAAATATTCAGCCTATAATAGCAGCCTCATGTGCACATATAAATATAAAATGAAAAAAGTAAAATTATATTATTATATTTAGTTTGAAATGATGGGGTCAATCCAATTAGGTGCGAATTGCGAGGTGCGAGTTGCTATTTTCTCCTCGAGTTTGCAATCCAATTAGCAACTCGCACTGAATCAGTCAGACTGAATTTGCATCTTCCATTCACACCTCCCTGTGGGTGGGATATGGAAAGGAAAATCTTTATTTTAAGGTTAAAATGTCGGGATACTGTGCTGAACCCCTTGGACACCCCCCTGATGACTAATTTGGAAGTTTCCAATTAGCTTAATTAGTCCAATAATTACATGTCATTTTTTGTGGTTACCCCAAAATCAACTTTTTCGTTAGTTTAGGCACCCCAAATTGTTTTTATCATTTGTTTTTAAAAAATTTTCAATGTGCCCTCAAGTACGCCAAAATCACCTTTTTTATCAGCATTTTTCATTTAATTCGTTTGAGATTAAATGAAAAAAGGTTTGTTTTTATCATTTTCTTGCATTTACAAAAACCAAAACACAAATCAGCCATTTGAGACCATTTAAAGACCTACAGTACCTCACTCCAGGATGGTCTCCCCACTTTTTCACGCACTTCTCACAAATCGCATTTGACAGTCAATTCGCACCCCTCCTCGAGTAGTGCGAATAGGCATATTTAATTGGATTGGAGAATTCTTGGGAGCGTGCTTTGCTGCAAAGTCTGCGAGTTTCAAGAAACAAACTCACTACTCGCAATTCGCACCTAATTGGATTGGCTCCTATGTCTACCAGGGATGTAGTTATCCCTCGGGGAGGGTTAGGCTTAGGCTAGGGAAAGGGGGGGTTAGGGTCAGGCACCTGCGGGGGGGGAGGTTAGGATTAGGCACCCACCCGGGAGGGTTAGGTTTAGGGTGCGAGGAGGGGGGATTAGGTTTAGGCACTAATGGGGGGAGGTTAGGGTCAGGCACTAGGGGGGAGGTTAGGGTTAGGCACCCCTAAAGGAGGGTTAGGGGGGGAGGGGGGGTTAGCTGTACTTACACTTCGGCCAGCCGCTGTTGGGATTTGAAGCATATACAGCCGCCGGCAATACAATCCCATTCTGTCTACTATGGTAAGAGCTGTGTGTTTGAGAGTTAAATTACAGAAAACAATCTTGTCAATACCATTTGCTGGCTAGAGATTCAGAGATGTTATTCAACTGGAAACAATGATTTCACTGCTGTGTATTTTAGGAAGTCATTGTTTAGCACACATAGGGCTCTTATTTTGCTTGCAACCTCTATAAGAAATGAAAACAGGAAGCTTTAGATAATTATAAACAATGTGTGCATTATTTACATGTCTAAAAATATATTTTCATAAATCAATATTGAATGTCTTTTTTTTTAATGTTTCAGATTCCAAAGAAATATATTGGTATCCTGTGTATTTTGTACATTGAATAAATTAAACTAATTACTATTATTTTATGCAGCTTTCTCTCATGAGCTTTATAAGGGTAATTTAGTGGGTTTTTTTATAGACAGAAAATGTTTAAATATTTTCTTTTTTAACTTCAAACATTTTAGCATTGAGTTGGTGATGGATAATATACTGTTGCTGTTGATTATTTTATGCGCAAGGAACAGATACTGTATGCAAATTAGGCCCAGCTATTGTTCTGTTACTAAAGCAAAAGTGTAGTGACTCTGGGCCTGTTTCAGCAGTGTGCGCAATTGCGATTACGAATGAGATCAAGCGACTGTTTGCCATTACGCATACATATAAGCTGCACTGCACGTGCGCAGCGATCGCATTGCGATTATGGATGCACAGAGGAATCAATTGCAAAGTGAGTGATAGGCTGTCAGCATTTGGGGGTGATGACGGAGGGTGGTCATAAGAACGCACTCGTGTCTGTCCGTTTGAACGCTGTTTCACGGGCATCTCTGCTTGCGGAGAGACATACAGTGTCTCCGGCTGGTCAGACTTGCTGTAAATGCTGCATACCTGACCGATGTGCATCAATGCTACTGATGTTTATGTAGAAGAGCGACATTGGTCGGCTATAAGAAGGCAGCAGTGGGCGTCTTTATGTCGGGTGTGCATTTGGAAGGCATTAGCATATTTCAGCAACTGCGATCCGAAAGAGTTAGCAGTTGCAATTGCATTTGCGTACGCAGCTGAATCAAGCCCTCTTTAACACTTTGTGGGTTTTAAAATTAGACATTTAATGCACATTCTTAATGCCTAGTAAATGTTCTTAATGCAGATAGTCTTAAAAATAATGTAAACTTACGATCCTTTATAATATATTATTATATTTTATTTTTTATAGGCCACAAGGGGCCCTACCAGCACAAAGTACAATCTATAGAGGATAAGGGTGGACACAATGAGGGGAAGAACACAAAGTGGGGAAGGGCAAAGACTGCAGTTAGGATAAGCATTTGCTTTGTTTCACAGTCAACATTCATACATATTAAGACTCATTAAACTAAAATGGAGTTCTATGGGAGTGCTCATAGGACTCTGCAAGTTTTGAGAAAGTGCTTTGTATAAAGCTAGGGTCTTCTTTACACTTTTAATAGTCATCTATCCCATATTTATGAACGTTATAATAAAAGCCCATATTTTTTCCTCCTTGTTCTTACCTGCTCTTACCTACAACATTGTTTTGTTCTCAGTAGAAAAGTGACCCAGTTATCTGGAAGCCACGGTTCCTCAGCACTCACCAAGTTCTGTGCTTGGGTGCTGGGAACCTGAAGCCTCTGTATATCCAACCTTTCATTTCTCACCTAGGGGAAGATGTACTAAACTTTGGAGAGAGATAAAATGGAAAGACATAAAGTACCAACCAATCAGCTCCTAACTGTCACTGTACAGGCTGTGTTTAAAAAATGACAATTAGGAGCTGATTGGTTGGTACTTTGACTCAGATTTATCAATGAGTGATATTCTTTTTATCACTCGTTACTATCTTACATGGTGCACAACCAATCAGCTCCTGTCATTTTTCAACACATGACAGTTAGGAGCTGATAGGTTGGAGCACCATTAAGATTAGTAACAAGTGATAAGAATATCACTCATTGATAAATCTGGGCCTTTATCTCTCTCCACTTTATCTCTCTCCAAGGCTTAGTACATCTACCCTCTAGTGTTAACAGCGCTCTGGATATCACTTAATACACTGTTATCAGATGACAGCAGATTTATGTAGTAGCAGCTGGGCCAGATTAACAATGGGGCGGATGGAGCTACAGCTCCAGGCCTCCACATGAAATAGGCCCATTGTCATGACAACATGATGATGAATGGCCATCTGCTGTCCACACAGTCAGCCATAAATCATAAGTAGTAAAATTGTATTTCTTTTTACCTCACAAAATGAAGCATTTTTTTCTTTTCCATATTTAGGGAGACATTGGGGCTGAGAGTATAGGAATGTACACGCCCACATTTCACTGGCCACACCCACACAGCACTGGTCACACCCACACAGCACTGGTCACGCCCACACAGCACTGGTCACGCCCACATGGCACTGGTCACACCCACACAGCACTGGTCACACCCACACAGCACTGGTCACGCCTCCTCTGCTTCTCATAATAGGCCCTTGGTCATTTTCAGCTCCAGGCCCATGTGGCCCTCAATCCGGCCCTGAGTAGCAGATGTATATAACCAAAACCCACTGCTCTTGTGCAGGCCTAGTAAGACAGTTGGCAGTACAGAATGAGCAGCACAAGTCAGGGGAATTCCAGCAGTAAAGGGAGAGTAATGGTAGTGTGGGAGATTTGATGTTCTGGAAGCGTGGAGGTAGTGTTAAGCTGAATACACACTAGGACAATGGATCGTCCGGAACTATCTGACGATTTACATGTGCCCGTCCAGTTGTGATGTCAGTCACCGGTGGCCTCTGCAGCAAGTGTACGGGCGGACACACAGCATGATGTGCCGATATATCTGCAGATATATCGCCCATCGGCTGTGCTGCATGTCGTTCTTTGCCTGGCACTAACAAGCGTTTACCATGATTGGGCCACCTAACCCTTGCTCCATACCACCACATATGTTCATATGTTTTTTGAATGTAAGTTCTTACAAGCAGGACCCTCTACCCTCTTGTGCTTCTCCCTACTTTACTTTCATTTACTTCTTACTGCTCACTAGGGCACCTAACACTTGGTTGCTTAGCTCTGCTGCTTATGTGGGTGTTATGGTCGCTAATGTAGCAATGTATATTATCCATGTCCTTGTCCTGCAATGTATTGCATTGTACTGTACTGTAATTCTGGGTAGACACGGGACGATCAGTCAGCGATAACGATATCGCTGACTGATCTCCCTGCGCCTTCCCGGTGTGCTGGATGATCGTTATCATTCATCCAGCACACCACCAACCCACCAACGACGGGCCAGCAACCTGCAATCAATGATCATGGAACCCTATGTAACCTGGACGATATCGTCCAGGTTGGCCTGCATGCACGGCTGATGGACGATATCGTTATCGTCCATACGTGCCC
This sequence comes from Taudactylus pleione, assembly GCA_031769625.1. Lineage (NCBI taxonomy): Eukaryota > Metazoa > Chordata > Amphibia > Anura > Myobatrachidae > Taudactylus > Taudactylus pleione. The sequence goes on along the minus strand of JAUIMM010000085.1, from coordinate 14,339,374 downwards.
ATTGCTGGTCGTTTGAGGGTTGGAAGACACAAAGAAAATAAAGATCTGAACGATAACGATATGAACGATATCATTATCGTTCATAAAAATCAGCCCGTGTGTACGCACCAGTATTCTTTGGTCACCTATTTGTTTATATACTTTGTAAGGAGTTGCGGAACACTTGTGGTGCCAAATAAATAAATAAATAAATTATAATAATAATAATAATAATAATAATAATAATAATAATATGTTCAATATGATATGGATGCTGTTACTTTGTGCTTGGACTCTTGTGTTTTCACCATTACGTTCTATCTCTGTCTGCTCATATAAAGTAATAAATCTATGGGATGTTTTATTGTCTCATTATTGTAACAGTCTGTTGAATATTTTGCCACTTTCTAAATAAAATAATGTTTTTCAACAGTTTTACATAAAGCAATTATCGCCATCCTAAAAAAGTTAACGCAGCAAGTTCATGTATAAAGTTTTACAAAAACGTGTTCTGCATTTTATTTAAATCACTGTCATCTAAATTCCCCTAAGACACATATAAATAGCAGACAGATGTTTTTAGCTTGCAGAATTACACGATTATATATAGACTATGGAGTTAATGGGTTTAACATTTTAGACTATCATTGGCACAATTAGTCTGTCACACATTCTTAGTTTGAATTGCGTTTAGAATTAATTGAATTCAAAATTGAAAAAAAAAGTTGTCTTTAATATCATAGCTAGAAATACTTTTCAAATCAGTATTAGGACATGTGTTGCTAACTTAAACATATTTTTATAGGGTTTATTAAACTATTTATTAATTCTGATACTCCGCTTTGGTGAATTCAATGGTTTCTGTTACAACATTGATTTTATTTAACAAATCTTATTCAATGCTTTTCATTGTACCACAAGTATGTAACTGGTTCCTACATACATATAACATAAGCATATCAGTTCTGTAGTTTGTCAATTTGTGCATTACTTTGTTTCTGCTTCTGATACTTTAAATGTGTGAGCTTCATTGTCACAGAAATCGATGAATATTATTGTTTCTGAAAATTATCATACCTTTAGAGCAGGGGTTTCTAAACTCGGTCCCCAAAACACCCTAACAGGCAAGGTTTTAGGGTGTGCTGATCTACATTTTTTCATGTCTTAGTATTAAAGCAGTTGCACTTAATGTATTTAGGTTTTGTAGGACATCAAATAGTGTGGCGTGCAATTTTTTTTTGTAGTGCAAAACATTCTAGTAAGCGCTGATTTGCATGGCCAGCAACTTAACCAGGAGAGATATGAATATATAGGCAGCAATAATATGTAGCTGAAACTGAAGAGGATGAATAGCCTCACAATATAAAGAGCTACATATTTAACTGTAAAGAGAAAAAGTCTAACAATATATTTATGTAATACATTTTATGTGTATTTACTAGATTAAAATAATATCTAATTATAGTTAACCTTTGAGAATTAAGGGTGAAGTTTTCTTTTGTTCCTCTGGAGATTGCCACATAGCAGCAGCTGGTGGACTTGGGTAGCAAACATGCTGAAAGACAGGGGAGTGATCACTATACTGCCAGCACTAACAGGTCAGCTGCACACTAGCTGCTGGGCAGGGCTACTGCTTCACCGAGGCAGATTTTCTCTCAGCGCTGAAGGATGTAGGATGTAGTTACAGTCTCTCTGACTGACACACTTTTCCCCCTTTGTACAATAGTTAGAATGAACATAAAAAAAGTGTCCACTACTTCTTCCTCATCTGAGAAAAAGATGTTTCAGAGGGAATGAGAAATATTTCAGCCAGAATTCCTGATGACTAATTTACCTCAGATGCTGAGGTAAACTAGATGTAATTATTCAGGTTTTTTCCTCAATATTATGGTAAGTTTGTTGGTATTAAAAATAAATAAATTGAATATGGATTTCTCACAGGGATGCTTATTAATTGTTGCCTGGAAATGCCTTTAGAAGGTAAAATATACTGTATGCAGTCAGCAGAACAGTTCTGCCTGTCAGATGTAGTTGGCATCCCGATGCTCTAAACGCTGGTGTTCAGGATCCTGTGGCCAGAATCCCGACAGCAGTCAGAATCCCGGCTCCAGAATTCCAATGGCTGTGATCCTTCTGGTGAATATTAGGGTTAGGTTTACTGTTAGGCTGCGGGAGAGGAGGGTTAGCATTAGGCGGTGGGGGGAAAGGTTAGGCTGCGGGAGGGAAGGGTTGGTTAGGCTGCGGGAAAGGTGGGTTAGGGATAGGGTTACAATACTTACCTGCCTTCGGGATTACGCCATTGGGATGCATTATCAGTGCCGGGATCCAGTACCCAACCTCTGTCAGTAGTTGGCTGGAGCTGGTATCAACTGGAGAATCGAAGTTTGAAAAGGGTCCTCTCATAATAAATCCATTGTTGGTCCTTCAGATATTGAATAATCCTCAAGTCCCTCTTCTGTGGTAGTTGGGAAGTCTGAGGACGTAATTGGGACAGCTGTGTGTTTAAAGTCACATTTTCACCTGCTTTTGTAAAAATGAATTGATGGCCCCTGAGTTTGCTGTTTATCCTCCTGTATAAGAAGTTATCGCACTGGCAGTGCCTTTCTGCTGGGGAAAAAGCCTATTTGTTTTGAAGCACTTCAGTCTCCAGTGGTCGCCTGAATCTACCCGCTACACTGTCAGAGAATGAGGATGGAAGATACAGGGGTAAATTTACTAAGAATCGAGTTTGGTTGAGTTTTTTAGTTTTTAAACTCACTTTGCTTCACCAAAACTCAGGTGAGTTTTCCCTTTAACAACTCTCAAATTTACTAAGAAGTGAGTTTAGGTGAAAGTGAGTTTTTCGCTGGTGAAGCAGATCAAGTTTTTCCTCCAAATTGCGAGCTTAGAGGAGAGTTTAGAGGAGAGTTTAAGGAAAGTTTAAGGAGAGTTTAGATGAGATTACTCACCCGAGATTGCAGTTTTTTCTCTCTTCCGAACTCACCCGAGCAAGAAGCCTGCACATATCAGTGAGATATGTGTAAGCTGCTTGTATGTTAAGACCTGTAAAAAACGGGTTAAATAATATAAAAAAAATGACATAGGGTCCCCCCCCTAAAGCTTAACCAGCCCGGGACTTGCCAGCCTGTCCTGGTACTTACAATTACTGGGAACAAAATGAGTAGGGTTCCACCGTAAATAAGGTACCAGCACTAGGCTGCAGGGCCAGTCCTGGTTTTAATTATAGGGGGTAAAAATTTGCGTAGGGGTACCCCTATAATTAAAACCAGCACTGGACCCTTTCTAGCAGGGGACTGATGCCACAGCCAGGGGAGCCCTTTCACTGTCCCCCCAGCTGCAGCATCAGCCCAGACCGCTAGTCAGCACAGGCCAGGGCACCCCTGGGCACCCATGGCCTAGGCTGAGAGCCCGGGGCTATGCCCGCCACCCTAGGGGCGGTGGGTGCCGGGTTGATAGTGTTAGTGTGTAGTGTAAAATCAATGGTTAAATATTGTCTTTAGTTGTGGAACTACACATACCAGCAAGCCTCCCCCGCGTGCTGGTATTTGGAGAACCAGAAATACCAGCATGCGGGGCACTACGGGCCCGCTGGCACTTGTAGTTCCACAACCAAAGTAATACGTAAATAAACACAACATACACCGTGAAAGTATAATTTTATTCTAACATACATGCACACTCACACTCACTATCACACATACTCGCCTAGTATCAAAAGTAATCCATAGGGGTACCTATAAAAAATTCCATACTCACCTCTCCTATGCGTAGTTCACGTCCTCTTCACCAAGTAGGCATCCAAAGGGTTAAAAAACACCACGAGTGTACCCGAATCCAAGCGGACTGAGTACAGGTATGTGTGTGTACACATGCCTTTACTCCACGCAAATGACCGGGGCACACATGTGCCCCGTCATTGAAGGAGCCGCCAGCCAATCAGCGTGAATCTCCGTCGGAGCAGCTCGCTGATTGGCTATATGCGGTCAGCGTGTCTCCCCATAGACTTCTATGGAGAGAAATCTCCATTGAATTCTATGCTGGGACCCGCTACATTGTATCATTGATGTAACCACAAGGTTAACTACGCATAGGAGTGGTGAGTATGGATTTTTTTATAGGTACCCCTATGGATTACTTCGGATACTAGGCGAGTATGTGTGATAGTGAGTGTGAGTGCGAGTGTGCATGTATGTTATATTAAAATTATACATTCACGGTGTATGTTGTGTTTATTTATGTATTGCTTTGGTTGTGGAACTACAAGTGCCAGCGGGCCCGTAATGCCCCGCATGCTGGTATATGTGGTTCTTCAAATACCAGCATGCGGAGGAGGCTTGCTGGTATGTGTAGTTCCACAACTAAAGACAATATTTAGCCATTGATTTTACACTACACACTAACACTATCAACCCGGCACCCACCGCCCTAGGGTGCCGGGGATAGCCCCTGGCTATCAGCCTAGGCTAGGGGTGCCCTGGAGAGGGGGACCCCTTTATTGGAGGGGTCCCCAACTCCCCAGGGATCCCTGGCCTGGGCTGACTAGCGGTCAGGGCTGATGCATCAATCCCCTGCTAAAAAGTGTCTGGAGCTGGTTTTAAATATACGGGGGACCTCATGCCTTTTTTTTTATCCGTATATTTAAAACCAGGTCTGGCCCTGGTGCCTGGTGCTGGTTCTTAAATTACGGTGGAGCCCTATTAATTTTGTTCTCCATAATTTTAGGAACCAGGACTGGCTGACAAGTCTGGGGCTGGTTATGCTTTTGGGGGGGGATCCTATGTCATATAAAAAAAATAAAAAATAAACACTTTATATTTGGTATACAGGCAGAAACATACACAAATCACACTGATCTGTGTATGTTTCTGTCAAAGTCGCAGCTCTGGAGGTGAGTGTATAAAACTTCTATTTCATAGTGAGTTTGCTACAATCTCACACGAGATTGGAAACTCGATTCTTAGTAAATTTGCGAGTTGCTTCTTTTTCATCTAAAGTACTTCCTATTTTGGCCGATGGTGAGTTTTTTCGAGTTTGCAAACTCACATGAGTTTTAACAGTGAAAAAACAGAACTCACTTCCAAACTCACTCGAGTTTATCTTTAGTAAATTTGCGACATGAAAAAATGGCAAAACTCACGTGAGAATGCAAACTCACCAAAACTCACACATACTCGATTCTTAGTAAATTTACCCCACAGTGTCTGTTTTCTGTCGCAGATATATTGCATATTTTCACCTCTACTGATAAATTCTTGAATACACTAAAAAAACAAATAAATGTTATTATGTCATTATCATCATTCTCAGGTATTAGTTGTGAGTGGTAAAAAGAGAAAAAAATCAGTTAGTCCCCTATGTATCAAGCTGTTTTTTACATACAATTATGCAGAAACTGCACTTTCTACATAACTGTATGTATTGTTCCTATGTACTAATGGCACAATGCAGGAGATTGCACAGAAATCTCTGGCAAAGTGCTAATTAGCACTTCAGATCGCAGTCCCTATTATTATCACTGAGGACTACGATCTGACCCCTATGTACTGAACTCCAAAAATCTAAGCTTTTCAGAGTTTAGCCCCGGTAGTTTACACCATCTTAAGATGGTATAAACTGCTTTAAACCTATGGAGGCTCCAGGGGCAAGAGAGAGATCTTTCAATCTCTCCCCTGCAGCCTCCGGCCAGCTCAGGAGGCTGACACTGTGCGCATGCGCAGTGTCAGCTTCCCCAGGAGAAGTCTTTCACTTCTGTGAAAGACTACTCCAATTTCGGGGATATAACTCATAGGGACAGCAATTCCCCTTTGTACATAGCATAAAAATGAAAATATCCCTGACGAGAAGGATAGATAAGAATCGCAGCTGGTCCGTGATTAATAGTACATAGACCCCTTAGACTGTGGTGTTCTAATAGAGTTTGATTGTAGTTAACCATTTTCTGAGGTAGACAGATGTTTCCCACTTACAAAAAAAAAAAATTGTCACAGGGTTATTGGCTCAGACATAGACATAAAGTTTCCTGGTATTGCCTGTAGTAGGCAGAAACATTCCAAAACCCGTTTTCTGAATAAGGTTCTCCTGGTTATGTGATTGCTGGCCAATCTCACTAACACCCACCTTCCCCTCCTGATAATTCCCACACTGTTGACTAGGAATCCTAATACCAGATTGCAAGTATGGCTCTAGCTCCCGAGACACCTCCCCCTAACCTATACTCCTCACACTGGGCTTTGTGTGAGCATTCTGAAGTTTGCTATACAGGCATTCAGGTTCACCCCTATAAATATTGGTTCTCAGGAGTCTCATAGACTTGGCCGATGTGCCAACAATTTTCACCTGATACACTGGCTGCTGTTTCCACACGTAAGACTTTTGAGAAAAATTAAATTAAAATGACAGTTGCAGCAGGTCATCTGCTATATGTCTTTCACAAGGCAGGAAAGGAAGTCAAATCTGCCTGCTCCCTTGATACACTTTCTCGCTTCATAATACATCCTTATAAAGACTATCGGCAGGGCTACTCTCTTGTGGGTCAGGCATTTAACTATTTTAGAAATTCTAGAGAGAAAAGATGTCTCACTACATCAGACTGATCAGAACTAGTACCTAAAGATTATCCTAGGCTCTCACATACAGACATGTTTGGACCAGAGTTTCTGTCTTGTTATTATTAGTAGAGTAAGCAGTGATAACGTACTGAGTGACTCAACCTGTTAGGGTTAATGTGGCTATCATTATGAAAGGCCAGTGGACATGCTGGGAACATTAGTACTCCAGGCAGAAAGTTAGACCAGGGTTTATGTGGTGTTAAATATGTAACACAGGTGCTGGTGGAGGTTAGTCCACACATGGTCAGCTTAACCAGGTCTTAGGTTTATTTAACCAGGTATAAAAAACATGTAGCATATGACACAGGGATATCACAGGTGTAACAGTGGGAAGCAGAATTTATAAGTAACGGCAGCCTGGAGCTCAGCATGTTGCCAGGCATTTTAGTGTGCTCAGCATGATTGTGGTAAATACACCGGCATATTGTAGCACTGGTGCCCTATACACTAGTGGTGGTTATGCAGTGTACTTGCTGTTTGGTATTGCAGCTCTGTATGGCTCTGTATGCTGTGAGTATTCTGGGCCCAACTATCCACATGGAACACCAGGGAGTAAAGACGCGCGGAGATGCAGAGCATACGCAGTAGCGCATGTCAGAGGTTGGGTCTGTCTGAAACCGGCAGATCCAAGTGACCGCCAAGTCAGCCTATCTTGTCAGGGTACTGGGCGGAGGCAGTGCAGGAGTACACTCATTCCAACAGTTATAAGGCTCATAGATCCTTTATGGTGCTAAAGCCTAAAACTCAGAATAAGGGGAAGAAGGTTCTCTCTGTATGGGTGTTATGCTTCCAGAGAGAGAGAAGTTATACAGGCAATACCAGACCACAGAGATGAGGTTAATTTGCTAAAACACAGAAGCCTAGAGGAGTAATCGTATCATGTTTGGCACTCCTCTACCTTATAAAATGCAATGTTCCACCCTCAAATGTGCAAAGATTTAGGCACTAGGGGGATTAGGGTTAGGAGTAGGGAAAGGGTTAGGATACTGACCGACAAGTGATGGTATCCTAACCCTGTCTGGATGCTGAGCGCCAGCGTCCAGTACCCAACCCTTCCACTGGTGCTCCTAAAAGTTATATACTGTTAAACTTAAATAGTCTAAAATTAATTGAAGCTTTTTTTCTCCAAGGTCAGTAGTCAAATCCTCAGCACTAATGTCCACTTTCCTTTTTTTTCCTTTTGTTTTTTTTCCCCCTTGATTCTCATATAATGGATCATTCCATATGACATAACAAGAAAAGGAAATAATATAGTGTAATATCTTCAAAATTCTTTGGTAACCCTAGTTACCATGCAGAGGTTAATGTAACATTTTCCCTGAAGGGGATAATGTGTCCTTCCCAGAAAGGACATACACCATTCAAAAGCTATTATTTTAGTACACTTGCAAGAAAAGAAATCTACACGGGCACATTGCAGTCTCTTTTCCTCATCCAACAATCTTTTTTTGGCTTATACTGGGTACACACTGGCCGACTTATCGGCCATTCAATTGAACGGCCGATATATCTTTTGTCTGCCAGCGATATTTCTGTGAACTATGTAGTTCACAGAAATATTGCGTCGGCTGTGCAGCACATATAATGCCCAATATATCTGCAGATATATTAGTACATTGTGCTGTGTGCACGGGAGTCAGCCGACCGCCCGTACACTTGCTGCAGAGGCCGCCGATGATTGACAGCTGAACTGGGTGGGCACATGTAAATGCCTGCCCAATTGTGACGTCAATCACGATGCATCGTGCACTTACCATTCATCAGATAGGACAGCGGATCTGCTGGGTGGTCAATACGTCGTCTTAGTGTGTACCCAGCTTTAGAAAGGAAATTGTCCCCATAAGGAAAAAGAATAGAAGGCACTTTATAGTGCAAGTTATATATTTTTTTTTCAACAAGAGACAAGCATATACACATTTAAAAATGAATAGTCACACTGGCTGCCTATCAAATAATTATGTTATACAGCCCTTTTCTCAAATACATTTTATTAGGTTTTTCAGATTAGACATTAGACAGAAAACTTGTTCAATAAATCAAACAATGATATAATAGTATCGATAAAGCGGATCACAGAACAGAAAATACAAATAAATCTTGTATTGAGTATGAAGTAAAAGTTTGTTATCCATAAAAAAAATAGCAACTACTGTTAGTTAGATAAGAACAACAAAATATCTATCAACAGCTTGTAAAATATACTAGAAGATAATAATGGTCTTACATCTTAGTAGATAAAAGCTAACAGTGTAGAGGACAATAATACTAAATATTCTGTCATTATAACTTTACCTAACCAACCAAATTAAAAAAATTCAATAAATGAGTGAAAAAAACAAATCTGTTTGAATAGAAAACAAAACAAAAAAAAGAACAAAAAAAGACAAATAAAACATAAACAAGACAAGACGGACCAAGACACAACAAGACAAGGGAAGGCTTTAGTAGATTGGGAGAACAGAAGAGGAAAGCCGAAAGGAATGAAGGAATATATTGGATGTAAGGACTAGGACTTGTTATACTTAAAGGAGAATCAAAGCAAAGAAAAAGCCGGATATCTTGCCTGGAACACTGGAGTATCTCAACAATCTAGACAAATTGGAAACCAAAGTAGTGTTGCGATTGTCACCTTGAAAAATGAGAACAATAGAAGAGAGAGGATATACATTGGGTAATATGACCAATCAACGCACTGCAAATTTATCAATAAGTACCAGTTTGTTGATTCATAGAGTTTGTATATTTTGGTCTGAGATGATTCCTCCAAGCTGTTAATATAAATACCCCTTTTCCGTTGGCTATAAAGACCTTTAAGGACAGATCTTTGCCCTCATGATGTAATACGTTCCATGGTGCACAGGACAGATTCAGGAGCCTTCAGATGGTTACCGATGTAAATTGTCCTCAACTGTGAGAGAAAAATGCCTCTTATTCAGAATTCTTTTGTAGAATTAGGCATAGTAAAAGATGATGCCTACTTACTTCCATTTACTGTAACTAACATGTTAGAATATACAGTAATTATTAATTACCTGTAGAAAACCTTACTGTCCAGCCAGACCCTCAACTTAGAGGATGGATAGTTTATTGCATGATAGAGGCTGGTTGATGTCTATCAATTTAACGACTTACCTAGCAACTGCAGCCAGCTGGGCTTTAGTTGGCACAATCGCATCTCATACGACCGTGCCATTCGCTGTGTCCTCCATCCTCCTACTTCAGCCACTCAGGAGTAATGTCCCAGTCTGTGACTACCATCATCACTCACGAATCGTGCCCTAGAATGCTGAGCGAACTGCACTCGGGTGCATGCACCATATACCAAAAGTGTGAGAAGGGGAACATAATTCCCCTTCGAACACTAGTATGCAGAGATCAGCTGCAGCAGGGGGGTACTGATGATCATCTTTTGGCATTTGGAGGGTATGGGGATGGGTTATGCCCAACAAAAATAATTTTTAGCACGTGGAGGGTGGGAATATATGAAAAATATGTAATTTTATATGAAGTGACACATGAGAAAGGGGAGTACCAATACAATGGGGGCCCATTGACACTGGGGGTTGGGGCTCTGCCACTGTGCCACTGGGATCTATTACCATTAGGGAACTGCTACTGCTTGCGATCTTTTGCCACTGGGGGGGGCTATTTCCACTGGGGGTGGGAAATTATTTTACAATAGGGGTCTATGGACACGGGGTGCAAAACATCCCCTATGTATATATTTTTTAAATAAAATATTCACATCTATTTTTAAAAGACATTCTAAACATAAATGACAATTTCCGACCATTTTTTGGGGAAAAAATTGTCACGGCTTCTCCTTACCAGGGCCGTAGCTAGGGTAGTGCGACCAGTGCCATGGCACAGGGCATCGCAGGGCAGGGGGTGCTGTTTGGGCCTGTCAATTTTCCTGTTTATTATCATTCTCACTTGTAGCTTCCTCCTCTTTTATCCAAATCATCTCCTGGCCTCCCCTATCTCTTCCCTGGCCCTTTCCCCATGAGGCCATGGCCCTTTTTCAGGTCCACTATCTTATCTTCCTTTTAAAAAAATGGGGGGGGAGGGGCACCAATGCTTTCTCTGGCACAGGGCATCAAAAAGTCTAGTTACGGCTCTGCTCCTTACTGGGTGCAGCTGCATCTAAAGCAGCCTCAAAAGTAATCTTATCTATAATTCATGTGGTAAGCTGGTCGAGTGCATGTTTAATTGCAAAATACTATTGGAGACTGGTATTCAAGAGGATTACAGTCTACAACCTCAATTTGCATGGAAGAGATTTTTATCTCAGACTCTGATATGCCCACAAATTTCAGAAGATGGATTCTGTATGCAATGAGAGTCAATGGTTTTGACATAACTCACTTAGGGGCCACTTTTTGAGAGGTGTTGTCAAAATGAAGGCACCTCAGGAGGTCTTCCCCTGCAAACATTTATGCACATGGCTCTTTAGTCATCAGTGCTGACATTTGCATAGATACCTAGGGGTATATTCAGTAAAGGTCAATTTTGATTGATTTTAAATTGCTCTTAGTCGATGTTGTGCTTCTGGGGCTAAATCACACATTTACTAACACTTAACAAAAACAAATAAAAAATTGTCTGTTAGCCCCAGAAACACAACATCGATTTAGACTGATTTAAAATTGATCAAAATCAATTAATATCAACCATTAGTAAATATACACTCTAGTGATCAAGAAAATATAAAGTTTCTGAGAACAACCACCATGTGTGTGGTAGTCTGTCCACCAGCTGTTGCTACTGTAGGTGGCAATCTACCAAAGAACAACTGTAGTTTGCAAGAATCTATGAAAACTTTAGTTGCACTACAAAATAGGCTTGCCATCTAGCAACAGCGCCCAATCCTTTCCTCCAAAACATTACAAAGTAACTGTTGCTTATACCACTTTTACACAGAAGCAGGGGCTTCAAACCAACTTTTACCCGACTTTTGAAGCATGGGTCAATTCCCGGTCCCAGAGCAGTAACCTCTTTTAGACGGAAGAAGAAATTGCCGGGTCAAGTATTTGGACCCGATAATTTGCCGGGTCAACCTGGGTTCTTCTTCTGTGTGAAAGGGTCAACCCAGGTTGCAATTCCCGGGACTTTGACCCTCGAATATACTTTTAATTTCTTGGTCTAGCGCAGCAAATTTTAGGTTTTTTTTTAGGGGTGTCTCGTGCAGGTGCTTTATTTTGGGGGGCTGACAAGCTTATTTTGGTTGCATATTTAAGTTCATATATTTTTATTTTAAGTATAGGAATAGGAGTCAGTGAAATGTATTCAGCAAATATAAAACATTACAAATACACTCACATTTACTAGAGTCTTAATCTTGCCTCTGGTTATAGGAGGTATAACGCAGAAACCTCGGTAGAGAGGTCCTGAGTTATGCCCAATATGTCTGAACTGTCTGCATCGATCTGAACATGGATATACCCCAAGGGAGTTCTTTAGCAGTGTCCTCACATATCACAGTTCCTAGACTAATGTTTCAGTTTCTGTATAATGAAACAGTGGCGATAAAATATATTCAGCCCCTTTAGCATTTTTCACATTTTCAAGAGATTCTGTAAGCTCAAATATAAATTTTCCTTTTTACCATTTCCATACACTGTAGCAGGGAAACATCCTCATAACCTTATCCCACAGAACTTCTGGCAACCTGTACTGTAGTTCTGATTTCATGTGAGTGTTCTACTCTCCTATAAAGTGCATATTTGCACATGCTATGGTTGGGAATGGACAGTTTCTTAGATGCGCCGTACTGTAGGTCTCTTGGTGGACTCCCTAACTAGTGCCCTTGCTGTATGGATTCTCAGATCTGAAGGGGGGGTTGGTTCTAAAAATATTACAATTGTGCCATATTCTCTCTATTTCCTTGTCATGGATTTTACAGTGTTCTAGGGCATTGGCAGCCAGACTTTTGGACACAGTGATCTACTCTAAAGACCCCCGAAAAATCTTTACTCTCTACCATAGTATATAACATAATATTCATTAAGTCAATTATGCAATGAAATGCAAAATATGCATAACATCAAACATATAAGGTGTTTTTTATTGATCTTCCTATTGTGATTAATCATGTAGCAATAATGTACTGAAAGATGGTTCATCTGTCAGACAGCTGCTACATCTGGATTTAATTATCTTCATCTGGAAGACGGCTGCTTTGCAAAGGTAGGTTGATCCAAAAAATGCTGTCAAACTAAGAGGTGTTAATCTCAAGATGGTACTGTTCTTCCAGATTCCAGAATTTCCTGATTGCAGCTTCTCTATATCTTCCTCTAAATCTTCCGCATTCATACTGAACATAGAGACAGTTGCAGAAGTTTCTTCAGTATCAGCATTAGCAAATGGAAATTACATGAAAACTAAGATTGGCTCAAGCTGTTTAATATCCTGAAGTCGCCTCTCTAGTTCTTGCCAAGGATATTGTACTTCAGTACAGAATGTATCATATGTGTAACGGCTTTCATCATATTTTTCTACAACTTTTCCTACATTAAAGTTCCTCAAAATGTCCTTTGCATGCTGCACATTCAGAAACTGAATTTTAATTTAAAAGCATTTAAAAGCTAAGTAATTGGGTAAAAGTTTGTCCTTCCAATGAAGTTCAAGGTTGAATGCATTGCAGTTGCTGTAAAATCAGAATCTTATCAACCATAATACATCGTGCAGATATTCACCTCACTGCAACACATACAGGAATCTTTCTAAGAACTGCCCCCAAACTAAGCTATCTCATAGTTGCCGACCTTTCGGCTGCCTTCTTTGGCTGTAAGGAGGCATCCTGGTTGACACTGCAGGGGACGGGTCTTAGCCGGTCTGGGGGCAGCAATGGGTAGAGCTTGGCGGAGATGAGCTAGTCTGGTGGCATGATGACACAATCGCATCATTGTAGCCCCGCCTCTGCTATGCACTGAAAGATTACTGGCATTGTGGAGCTGGGCCGAGCTACAATGACGTGATTCAATGTGAATTGTGTCATCGGCTGCCTGTGCCATCCTCTTCATTGGGGAAGTGGGTGGCTGGGTGGTCCCAGCCCCTGGGAGACTTGTCCACCTTTCTGGGTGGCCTGGAGTGCCACTCGATTTTCAGGAGCCTCCCGGCTATTCCAGGAAGGTAGGCAAGTATGAGCTATCATAGTAAAAGAGCAGGTCTTCACACTCAGCCTCACTTTGCACGAACTGATTTAACTATATTGGCCATAATGTATCTGATGTATGACATCATGGGCAAGATGTATGGTTGGTGCAAAATGATGTGTGGATTGTTACAAAATCAGGAAAATCCTCATTGTTTCAACAGAATACAAGAAACCCATGGTTCTTATCAACCAGACAGAGTCCCCATTGCTAGCAATGCACATAAGTGTGAAGAGGAAAACTTGTTTATTTTGCAAACTTAACAAACTATTGAAAATTCCTCCTTGTAGGATATAGCAGGAAATACCATTCTTATGAACCTGATTAATTTAGAAGTATTCATTATCAATGTATTCATCAAACTTCAGGGAAAATAATGACATTTAGGAGTGCCCATTTTCTATATGTTCTGCAAGACATTTCCCGCTCTCTCCACCCATCTCGTTTAAGTTTGGAGAGATATCGGCATGTCTTTAATGGCTTGATGATTTCACTTTTACTCTTTAATGTATTAAAAATAACATTTCTATATTCAAGAAGAGCCTTCTCCAACATTTCCGCATCTTCAAAAGTTTTCTTAAGCTTAACTAAAATATTTGTAATAGGAAAGAATGGTTTTGCCGCTGCTGCTTCGCATTACAAAATAAATTTAGCAAATATAAGCTCTTCTACTCCTAACTGAGCTATCAGGGATATCACTTGCTTTCTTATTTCACTAGTAGGTGGAAAGTCATTTATTATTATTTATTTATTACCAGTTATTTTATTTTAATTTGTCTAATGTATGTACATGGATGTATAAAAATATTCTTAGGGGCATATTCAATTGCAATTTTGAAAAACCCGTGCGCATGAGGTTTTCCTGCAGCCGTAAGGTTTTTCCTATTCAATTGCTGTAGAGAAAATTAGTTGCGTTAGTTTCTAAAGATATTTTGCAGGTACAAAAGACAGGGAAAGTCCCTGTTTTAAGTTAAAAATGCCAGACCTTGCTTTAGAGCTCCTTGGTCCCCCCCCCCAATGACTAATTAGGCAATTGGAAGTTTCTAATTAGCTTAACTAGTCAATAGCTACATGTCATTATTGAGCCTAACCCTGGCTACCCAAACTGCCACCAGTCCGTGTTCCCTGCACAGCTGACAGCCGCCTGAGTGGTTACACAAATATCAGCCTCCCTTTGGCCATTGGCTGCTCTACTACTGCGTGCACCTTGATCTCCAGTTTTACTGGTGGGTTTGGGTAAGGGACAAATAAATTGCTCAACTCTGGGATGCTGTTATAAGTGGCAAAATAATATGTTTTTAAACCAAAAATAGTGTTTAAAATACCTTAAACACACACTGCTACTGGGTGTACTGAGGCCGACAGCCATGGCTCTCCTGCAGGTACCATGTATGTTCCTGCTGCCATGGCACCCCCGCTGCTGTATACAGGATGGGACAGCAAGGAGACTCTCCCCAGGGACTGCACTCATGGTGACCAGCACGGCAGCCCCCCCAGTCGGGTCTCCTTCAGCATAGGCTATCATGAGGCAGCCTGAGCCGGAGCTCCCTCTCTCAAACCTGCCTCAGACCTGGCTCTACAGCCCCCTCCTGCACCAGTCCCTGCTCCCTGCCTTGCCCATAATGACATGCTATAGAGGCAGCCTGTACTGTTATCTCAGCTTCACCAGCTCCACTTGCTTCCCAAAGTCCTGTGTGCCTGCAGCCTGTCCACTCCTGTGTCCTTTCACCTCTGCTCTCACATGGAGAGCCCTTCTGCCCAGTGGAACACAATCCCCCGGTAGAGTCTGCCTCCCACAATCCTCCGGTACATTGCTCCCTACTGCACACACCGCACAGCTGCTGCTAGTGCTTAAATGTGAGGTATAGGTTGATTTTAAAAATCCCCTCCTCCGCATGGGTTTTTTCGAAAAAAATAACAGCAACAATTTTTTTAAAATTGGATACTGCAGGTATCGGGAGTGCGCATACCCGCAGTAATGAAAAAACTGGTTGCAATGTCCGTGGTAGTTTTTACTGTGAATATCTCGCAACTAATTGGATAAGCTCCTTAATCTTGCATTAGGACTGTACATACTTCCATAGTGGTGACTGGTGGGAGTTATTGCAGAGCTCATCATTCAGTACCGTTAAAATGAATGATATTTTCTTCCCCATAATCACTTTATCCTTTCTAAAGCTGGCCATACACTGAACGATAATCATTCAGGTCAGCTGATGAGACGACCATTCTAAAAGATTATTGTTCAGTGTATGGAATGAACGATAATCATTCACAGCATTAAAGCGGTTTAAATACTTTTGGGATTGATTCATTTGGTTATCAGACATGACTGATAGTCCTGACCATTGTTCAGCCAATTCCATGGTATACAATCGGGAAACCGGCTGCCTTAATACCGACAGCCGGCTTCCCGACTGTCATATCCCGGCGAGGGTGAAATGCCGGATGTCTACATGTAGACGCCTGACATTTCCCCGACGCTGGGAGACCGGCACCCGGCATCCCGATCGAAGGGATGCCAGGCGCCGTGAGTGGACAGCCGCTGGGGGGAGGGTTAGGTTTAGGGCACCCGGGGGGACTGAGGGTTAGTCACCCCCCCGGGAGGGGAAGCAATCGGGAAGCCGACTGCCTATATACCGGCAGCCGGCTTCCCGACTGTCTTATCCCGGCAAGGGTGAAATGCCGGGCGTCTAGATGTAGACGCCCGCATTTCCCCGACGCCGGGAGACCGGCGCCCAGCATCATGATCGTAGTGATGCCGGGCACCGCGAGTGGACAGCCGCGGGGGGGAGGGTTAGGTTTAGGGCTCCCGGGGGGGACTTAGGGTTAGGCACCCCCCCGGGAGGGTTAGGGTTAGGCTAGGGGGAGGGAGGGTTAGGGTTAGGCACCCCCGGGGGGGGCTTAGGGTTAGGCACCCCCCCGGGGGTATATCATACCCATTCCCCCGGGAGGGTTAGGGTTAGGCTAAGGGGAGGGACGGTTAGGGTTAGGCACCCCCGGGGGGACTCAGGGTTAGGCACCCCCCCGGGAGACTTAGGTTAAGGCAGCAGGGAAGGGGGAGGTTAGGGTTAGGCACTTTGGGGGGGAGGTTAGGGTTAGGCACCCCTAAGGAGGGTTAGGGTTAGGTTAGGTTAGTTTATACTTACCTTAGGGACGATCGGGATTTCCAGCTTCCGCTGCTGGGAACTCTGCTTTTGTCGGCCAGGCGCTGCTGGGAATCGAACTGATTCCCCATACACGCTGTCGGGCTTCCGCTGCCGGAAACTCTGCTTTTGTCGGCCAGGCGCTGCCGGGAATCGAACCGATTCCCCATATACGATTTCATACCGATTCCCCATACATAGTGTGATTCAAAGTTGGTAAGATGAGTTGTACGATTGCTCTTGAAATTCTTCCCTTGAAATTTTTCATAAGATGTGGTCAAATGGTGTACGATTGATCGTTACGATCATAGGATAAGATGCTTAGAATAGTATCACATTGTACTCAAAAGATTGTAGATCTGCAAAACCATCTGATCTGCGATCCAATTAGAGGACGGCGGGGACGGGCAGAACACACAAAAAACACCTATTTTCACCTGATTGGTCTGTCCAACCTGTTGTAACTGGCCATATCGTGTAAAATATCGGCCCGTGTATGGGCAACTTTAGATGCAAGCGTTTTGTGTGACATTATTGGGAGTAGAGCATGTCACTCGTAGAGTTTTGCCATGTCTGGAAAGGCTTGAAAATATGAAAGTGAGCAAATGCATATTTAACACTCGCAATCAAAAATTGTCATAGCCCGTAGGGATAAAATAAAAAATACTGTATGTATACATATACATTCTCCTGTTTTAGGCACCATTAAACAAAGACAACAATTTGAGGTTACATTCCGTATAA
This sequence comes from Taudactylus pleione, assembly GCA_031769625.1. NCBI lineage: Eukaryota > Metazoa > Chordata > Amphibia > Anura > Myobatrachidae > Taudactylus > Taudactylus pleione. The sequence continues at coordinate 14,321,743 of JAUIMM010000085.1, read as the reverse complement.
GTAGTTGATTCAATTACCCGCAAGCTAACTTCAGAAAGGCTTCTAGTAGCTCTGTAGGATGTGTCTCTATAGCTGATATCTACTTGCAGACTATGGTGGTGCAAGCAGAAACCAGGCTATCGTAATTACATTAAATTAAATGACAAAAGGAAGGCTGTATAAGTAACAAATGAGTAGGAAAAGTAAAGAATTATGTATGACTTCTGATCGGAAAATGGCAATTCATGGTGATGTAGAACATAACCATAAAGTCTCTGTACGAACATACACTCAAGTGAATTCCAAGTTTGTGCATTTCAGTTTTCTTCTTTTGCTGAATAAAATGTTTACCTTTTACTGAAACATAAAATAGACTGCTAGTCCATAACATTTTTATTTTTGTTTTTTTTTCTTTCATTAATTTTTACTGCTAAGCAAAATGGCAGGATAGTAACAATATTTAAAAGGTGAGATTAGTTATATGTAGATTAATATCACAGTCTAAAGCCAGAAACGCAGTAATTATTTTTTGTTTTTAAAGTTCACCTCTTTTGAAATTCTAATTACTCATCACATGCCAAATTCTGTTAGATGTTTACACTGTGAGGGAATTTTATGCACACATCAGTATTTGTCTAGTGTCTTCGCTTTGTATTTGAAGAGTTTTCTTCAAAAATCTGCTAAATACTAGTGCTGAGCTGATCGGTTCTACTTGGTTATGTTCGGATCTGAAAATGTCATCTTATTGGCTATCCGGCTGTCACAAGTTTTGGATAGCTTATAAGATAAATCCAAACTTGCGTTAAGTTGGCGAAAAGAACCGAGAAGAAATGGAACCGCTCATGTTTACTAAATACACAGCCCTTTTCACGGGATGTAGTTATGAGACCGGCGGCCGCGATGCCGCGGGTCTATATCCCGATGGGGGAAGCCCGACAAGGGACTTAAGATAGGCGTTTAAATAGTGACGCCTATCTTAAACCCGACGCTGGAACACAGAAGGCCGTCTGCCTGAACGAGGTAAGTCCGGGGGCACCCATAGTGTTAGTCGCTGTGGGGAGGGTTAGGTTTAGGCATCGTAGCTGGGTTAGGGTTAGGTGTTTTAGGGGGAGGTTAGGGTTAAGCACCCCTAGAGGGAGGGTTAGGGTTAGGTTCCACTGGGAAGGGGGGGTTAGGGTTAGGCACTAAGGGGGGAGGGTTAGGTTTAGACACTACCGGAGAGGGTTAGTGTGCGGGGTGGGGAAGGTTAGGGTTAGGCTACAAGAAGGGAGAGTCATAGTTAAGAGGAGAAGGGGGGAGGGTAAGTAGACTTACCCGACCTATCGGGATACCAACCATCGGGATGCTGCTGTCGGTATTTTTACAGGAGGCATCCCGACAGCCGGCATTATAAGTATACTTACCCTACCCGTCAGGTTTCCAACCATCGGGATGCCGCTGTTGGTATTTTGACTTATATGGAAATCTATAGAAAAACGCTGTATTCTTTAACACTAAAAAAAAACCAGCAGCATTTAATATAATGCATGACTCAAAAATGTGCCAATAAATGAAGAATTCAGAAATGTTAGTAAATATTTAAAGAGCACATCTTTGTTTCTGAAGCCTTAGGCTACAATAGAAAAAAGAGTCCAGAACAGACTGTTGTACAATCTAAGGTGTGGTATATTTTGTCGACATTTATCAAGTCGACATTCATAAAGCTTTTCTGTCCTATTATTTCATGTCAGAATGAGGGGAGAAGAGAGGGAGGAATTTCAGCTGCCTGAGATCCATCTGTCCCTGCAGTTGTCAGATGATATAAGCACTTTCCTCATATAATGCTGTAGAAAGCAATGCCTTGCTCTCGGGTTTGGAGTGGATTCTCGGTGTTCAGGATGCTGACAATCAGATTACCGACAGCGGCTTCCCGATGGTCAGAATCCCAACAGAATTTGGTAAGTAACCCTAACCCTTATTCTAACCCTCCTCCTATCCATAACCCATATTTCCAGTAGCCTAACCCTAATCCTCCCCTTCCACAGCCTAAACCTCCCCCTAGTGCCTAATCCTAACTGTAGTGCTCACAGTCAAGATGTCAGCAATTGGGATTCTGGTCCCAGGATTAAGACTGCTGTCGGAATTCTGGCACAGGATTCTGACTGCCGGCATCCTGACCATCGGGATGCCGACTACATCCCTTGCTCTCTACAGAGCAGTGTTCTAGGAAAACCACAACAAATGTACTAGGCACTTCAGTAATAGGTCTGGTCATATAGGATCTTAGAGCGGCTCACCAGGTAAGGGTGGCTAACCCCTAAATGATATAGAAGACAAAAGGAGGAAACTGGGAGAGCATAAAGTATACAAACACAAATAAAATATCTCAACAGAAGTGGTAAACAAGAAAAAATCATGAATATGTATGACCTGGCCTGGGGAATAGAAACTAAAGCATAATAGTCTAGCATATAAGAATAAAAGCATCAAATAAAAACAAGAAATAAAAAATAAAACAACTAACAGCTGACGCTGATGTTATAAAGGAGTCAGGCTTTAAAGTAGAAGACAATTTTCAGCTAACCCTTTTCTACATAGCTGTAATACATAAATCATGTGAAAAATGTAATTTCCGCATGATTTAAGTGACTTTTTGCTTGCTGTATAAACCTCTAATTTAAGTGTGGTCTGCAGGAGAGAGTTAAAGTAGACCATCTGGAGGTTTAATTTTTTTTTATTAGATTTTTCATATCTGTTGATCTATACTTATCTATTATTCCAGTGCATTTAATACTACTTATCAAAGGTTTGCAACCTAGCAGTAACAGCAACAGCATGATTGCAAATAGACTCTTAATGATACAGATTCTACAAAGCAATGCTTTTACAGTGTCTTGCAAAAGTATTCACCCCCTTTGCATTTTTCATGTTTTGTTGCCTCACAATCTGGAATTAAAATGGATTGCTTGAAGGTGTGCATCATTTCATTCACAGAACATGCCTACAACTGTGAAGTTGTGTTTTTTTATATTGTGAATCAAACAACATTTAGGACAACATAACAGAAAACTTCAGCGTGCATAACTATTCACCCCCCTAAAGTCAGTACTTTGTCGAGCCACCTTTTGCGGCAATTACAGCTGCAAGTCGCTTTGGATAAGTCTCTATGAGATTGCCGCATCTTGCCCCTGGGATTTTTGCCCATTTCTCAAGGCAAAACTGGTCTAGCTCCTTCATGTTGGATGGTTTCCGCTTGTGAATGGCAATCTCCAAGTCTGACCACAGATTCTCAATTGGATTGAGATCTGGGCTTTGACTAGGCCATTCCAACACATTTAAATGTTTCCCCTTAAACCATGCGAGTGTTGCTTTAGCAGTATGCTGCGGGTCATTGTCCTGCTGGAAGGTGAACCTCCATCCCATTCTCAAATCACAGGCAGACTGAAACAGGTTTTGCTGAAGAATATCCCTGTATTTAGCACCATCCATGTTTCCCTCGACTCGAATCAGTTTCCCAGTCCCTGCTGCTAAAAAACATCCCCACAGCATCATGCTGCCACCACCATGTTTCACTGTGCGGATGGTGTTCCTGGGGTGATGGGATGTGTTGGGTTTGCGCCAGACATAGCGTTTTCCTTGGTGGGTGAAAAGTTCAATTTTAGTCTCATCTGACCAGAGCACCTTCCTCCATACATTTGGGGAGTCGCCAACATGCCTTTTGGCAAACTCAAATCGTGTCTTCTTATTTTTATCACTAAGTAATGGCTTTTTTCTGGCCACTCTTCCATAAAGCCCAGCTCTATGGAGTGTATGGCTTATTGTGGTCACATGCACAGATACACCAGTCTCTGCTGTGGAAATGTGCAGCTCCTTCAGTGTTACCGTTAGTCTTTGTGCTGCCACTCTGATTAATGCCCTCCTTGCCGTTCTGTGAGTTTTGGTGGGCGGCCCTCTCTTGGCAGGTTTGTTGTGGTACCATGTTCTTTCCATTTGATGATGATGGATTTGATGGTGTTCCGGGGGATCATCAAAGATTTGGATATTTTTTTATAACCCAACCCAGAATTGTACTTCTCAACAACTTTGTCACTGACTTGTTTGGAGAGCTCCTTGGTCTTCATGGTGTGATGCCTCTTGCTTAGTGGTGTTGCAGCCTCTGGGGCCTTTCAGAAAAGGTGTGTTTATACTGACAGATCATGTGACACTTAGATATCACACAGGTGGACTTCATTTCACTAATTATGTGATTTTTGAAGGTAATTGGTTGCACCAGAACTTTTGCGGGGTTTCATAGCAAATGGGGCGATTGCATATGCACATGCCAATTTCCCGAATTTTATTTATAAACAATCTTTTTTATGTCAGTTTTTCTCATTTCACTTCACCAAATTAGACTATTTTGTGCAGATCCATCACATAAAATTCAGATTAAAAAAATAAATAAATTACAGGTTGTAATGTAAAAAAAAGGTAAAAAGCCAAGGGGGTGAATGCTTTTGCAAGGCACTGTATATCTCCACTTTTATGACTATTCTTTTCATGTTAATCCATCTGATAATACCATAAATAAATTATACCTCTTGGTGTTGCAATATTATAAAAATCAGTACCTAATTAACTAAGCAAGATATGCAGGGTATAAACACAAAAGCAAAAGTTTCCTATAATACCTATCTCCGTGTGTCTGGGTCATGACATCCAATATAGTGCTTTACATAAAAAAATGACATTCAAACCAATAGTTACAGCGTCAGTGTAGGAAAAGTTGTTTATTTTATATTTCAGTATTGTTTTGTTCATGATAATTTCCCTCTAAGCACTGGATGATTGAATGACTTAATGTCAGCTTAATCTAGATAAGCTAGCTAACTGCCAGAGCTGAGTTGGCAGAACAGGAGAAATGCATTATATGTTACTGTGGACTGAAGAGTGCTCATGAACCTTGGAGCTGAAGTATAAATGTAGTGTGACTATTTGTTAGTGCAGAGTAGAAATTCTAGTTGCTGAGCTTTCTCCAGACTTCTCACAGGACCTATTCTCAGGCTGTTAAGTCAACACAATCTTTATTGATATTGGCAGCACTGCCAGAGTCAGCTCGCTGTACACATGCTTGCTACATTGCATTAATTGTTCTACTAAAGGAGTGTAACACATACAATTTAATACGTAACATATGCTGCTTTGATTAGAAACTAATTAAAAGTGCAATCCCTCACAGGGCTAATGTGTTCTAATTGCAGTTTTGTATTCATTAATAACATAGCTTTCATTGATATTTTGTTAATTATAGAGGTTTGCTACAAGTGAGTGTAAACTGAATTGTACATAGAAATATGATAGGATCGAATGTATTTTAAGTACCATTATTATTATAATCATTATTCTTAGAAATAATAAACTTGATAACCTTTTCAGTGTTATAGGTTAAAGCCAAATGTTCTCTTTAACATGATTATATGGGAGATAATTCCCAAGGACTTGCTTCCATTTCATTTAGTTACAACATTTGCACCGAACTACAGCGTTGGCTCAGAACACTTGTTTTTGCTAGAACTCTGCTGACCTTTGGCTTTTTGTCCATATCTGTCCTTGTCTGTGGATTTGTTACAGAATGATTGTCTAGTTAACAGCCTCCTACTGGTACTCATTTTGTGGTCTCTGTAGCAGTCCCATTCCTTCTGCATTGTGAATGCCAATGGAGCCAAAAGATTTAGCTCTTCAAAGAAGCCACTACCAGCCACTAGAGACAGAGAAAGTTAACTGTCTCTAGACATAGCAGACATAGCACAGTGTGGACAGGCTTCTATGGGATCGGGAGGTCGAACCGATAAATATTAAACAGTACATAAGATGTGACCTCCCGATCCCGACCGTTGGCTTTATCGGCTAACGGTTCTGCATCGGGACAGTGTACACACCTATACATTCAATGGCCATTCTCTCGATATTGGATGAATGGCCTGATGATTGTGTAGGTGTGTACCAAGCGTTAGGGCGGTATCCAATTAGCAGTTCTAAAGTAGCGCTGCTAATTGATTGTTGCAGGGCTATCAAATTATTGTGGATTTTTTTCGGGACCTGATGTGTCCGAAAAATAATCCATGAAAAGTGTTGTTTTTTCAATGGCAAAAACACATAGATCTGTGAGCTTATCACAGATCCTTTATGTTTTCAGACTAACTATCCTATTATTTAGTCCAAAACTATAGGATGTGGGGAAAAAAACATTGGCGAAAAATTCCTGGTTTTTGCCGAACAACACACTATTGCCGAACAACACATGCGACCAATGTTATTTTGGGGTAATATTAGATCAAATTAAAAAAATAAATAAAAATTAAAAAAAAATAATTGAAATAATTTTAATTTGGGGTGCATAAATTAACAAAAAAAAGTTGATTTGGAGGTAATTTGAATTCATTATTGGTTTTTATAACCAATAATGATATGTAATTATCGGATCAATTAGTCTAATTGAAAACTTACAATTTCCTAATTAGTCACTAGTGGGGGTGTCCAAGGGTTTCAGAAGGAGTCCCTGACATTTTAAGTTTATAATAGGGATTTATTAAATTTCTTTAAACCTACTCTGGGGCTTCGAGAAAATAGCTTCAGTAATCCTTTAGAAGTTACTGTGGCTGATTTTCTACCCAGCAATTGAATATGAAAAACCCCAGGGCTGTGGGATTTTTCAAAACCATGTCAATTAGATATGCCCCATTGAGTGGCTGAACGCAAAATCAAATTAATTTTATTATAAGTCTTACTTAGGTGACAAGGTGAATCTATGACTAGAAATATAAGTATAATAAGTAAAACATTTACGGCATTAATCAATTTATTTAGTGGAATATTTTCTTTGGTGCATGTAGAATGAGAGAGAAATACACTGTATTTGGGAATTCGGACTAGACAGTCAGGTCTTGTTTATATAGGTGAGGTAGGAACTACTTTTTGTACTGGCAATTGCAGAATAATATATTAAATAATCTTTCTCAACTGTAGTCCTTAAAACTCCATTTATTTGAACAGAAAATTAGCTATTGATACAACATATAAAATAGTCCAACACTAAACTCACAATATTCCAGAGAATACAGTTAATGATAATTGCAGAAATTATCCTATGCAGAAGCTAATTCTCCAAGATGATCCTGTTGTAGATTTGTGAGTGTCTGTGTTTCCTTGATGTGCGTTTCACGGGCGTACCTGCCCAATTTCTCAGACATAATAATATTGTTTATTTTTAAAAGCAGATCAATCTCCTTGCGCCACTGGTGTAGTGAATCCACACAGTGAATTGCCACAAAGAGTTTTCGTTACTTTGTGGATGGTTTACACTGTACATGAACCCCTGGGATTTCAGTTATTCCATTTTATGGCATAATTTTATTTAGGCAATTAAGGTAGCATACTTGTGCACAGCAAGTTCTATCATTTTGTTTTAGAAAATACTAAACTAAAAATTCAAAGTTCTTAATAGAAAAGAGCTGCTGATTGTTTTAATAAATATAATTAGTTTGATCATTGGGTGCTGAGAATAATGGTGCCAGCTTCCTGACGTTAGATCTGGTCAAACACTGGCTGATTGTACCAAATCTGATGAGATGTATGTGCTTGACCCCTCTGGAAGATGCTCATACAACAAGCCAATAAGAGCTATCCACATTTCTGCCATGCCTTAGAATAATTATCTTGATTAAGAAACAATCATCACCAAGGACCATAGTTATGTTTAGCCTATAGATGCTGCAATATAGAGGCAAATGCTTGATGTCACCTGTGATACTGCGTTTTGTATCTGTATCCCACTGACGGCCACTCCAGGGATAGCTCATAACCATGAGCAGTATTTGCAGTTACATAGAGAACAAGGTTATGTATAATATCATATTGCCTCACATTTACATTTTAACATGCACAGCTTTCACTTTTTATATCTGTACAGCACTCTGTAATATAATGATATATCCTTATCAGAATAATGAGAGCTTTTCACAACTCCTTATATTATGCCACTTAACAACATGCCTCCTCATATGCTCTATTTATATTTGTACCCGTGAGTTCAATTTGAGGTGATGGATAGGGTGCCGCTGAGTTAATGCACCAGCTCTCATAGCAGCCACACTCTATCTGTCCTTGATGTCAAACTGAGGAGAAATGTGAACATTACAAATAGCACTTTTGTATGAATAGAATATGTATGTTTCAATTGAACGTTTGATGTACAATCTGTACATTAGTAAACTCCTGAAGGAACAGTAAATTTTCGTTAGAACACCGTTTGGTAACTAACCAATGTAATGTGCTATACACAGTGTACACTAGTATATTGACAGCTTCCTGTAAAATTATACTTTATTAAATACTTGTAGAGTCAGAAGTGTAATTCTTTCTGAAGACTCATTTTCAAACAAACTGTTCTCTGTAAAACATACTTAATGGCAGATTTAATATAAGCTTATCATAGACTCATTTACCCATTGCAACTGAATGACCATGTGATGCTCACTTGAGTGTTATCATGCAGATAGAGATGAGAGATAAGTCTGGGTTTAGATCAGTAAACTGCGGCATCATCTCTCCTTACACATTATAGGGTAGGGCTGCTTTGTGATAGCATTGAGCTAAGCATGGGTGCTGAGAGAGGGGGGGGGGGAGCGGGTACAGTTTACCCAGGCCCGGGCTTGCTAGAGGGCGTCGCCCCCCCCTCCCTCACAGCAGCTCAGCACACAGCTTGTGCTGGGCTGCAGTGCGAGCAGTCTCCTATGGCTGTGGGGGGGAGCGATCAAACTGATCACGCCCCCCCCCCCCCGCTTAGCGCCTGGCTGGGGGGCTTACAGCGCCCCCCTCCCCAGCACGCAGAACCGCTAAAGTGGTTTGTTTATTTATTCTTTGGCAAGGGGGTGTGGCCACGCTTCCCGTGATTAGGCCACACCCCCTCATTTACCGGGGCCCGGCCAGGCTCTCTACGGCCCTGGAGCTAAGTACTATTAGCAGAGTAGCAGGAGCGGAATTGTGCAGCAGGATAAAACTGGATGGAATTAGTGTTGTGCGCTCTCACCCCCTAAGTAGTAGATAATACACTTGGCAGAATAAAGTGTTAAATGTGTTGTGCAGTTTTTTGGTGCCTGTGGCGGTTAGTCCACACGTGTTATAGTTTAACCAGGTCTTAGGTTTATTGAACCAGGTAGAACAAAATGTAGCATATGACACAGGGATAAAACAGGTGTGTAAAGAATAGTATTCATGAAGCCTGGAGTGTTAGGGTATTGCTGGGCATTGCAGTGCTCCGGGTGTCTGGGTGGTATGCACCCTGGTGTATGGTAGCGCTATACCCCTCACAACATTGGTGATATAGCATACTTGCAGGTTCCTAGTAGGCACCGCAGGGCTGCTAAATTGGCCCCAAGCTGCATATTCTGTAGAAAGGCACTAACATGACATTGTATTTAATGTTTCAAAATACAAAAATATTTCACTTAAAAACAACAGCTCTGATGTTCCCTTAATGTCATAAGTTATTTAATATCTGAATGAAGGGTGAATGTGAAGTACATACAGGGCCACGTTAACGTATAGGCACACTGGGCAGCTGCCCAGGGCCCCACGGTTCTAGGGACCTTCGAAGATATCCTGGAAGTGTCTGTGCTGTGCGGGACAACGGGGAGAGATCACCTTCTAGTATGCAGAAAAGTTGGTGTATGCTCAGCACCTGTAGGTCACTTTGTACTGAAGTACCACTGAAAGATACCCCTGCTCCCTCATTATACCCTGCTCTTCCAATCACCTGCTCCACGCTAGCTGACGTAGAGCCAAGCCCCTGTGTAACTGGGGAAACAGGAAACACTATACAGATAAAGTGCTGGGAATGCATAGCTTGCATAATTACTATCACACTTTCCATAAGGTAACAAGTGCTGCTCTGATTGTGTGTTATCCACAATTAGAGCTGCCAGGGAGCATCTTTCTCTACCTGCCTCTCAGCCGGCTGCCCTATGCACAGAGTTAGCCGCTGCACACTACATTACACTCAATCAGAGCAGCCAGGCAGCATTCCCTACATGCCTCTCACCATGCCAGTGAATGGTTGTCAGCATGCTGATTGGTGGATGGCTGGAGCTAACCACCAATCAGAGTGCAGCATTCTCTACCTGCCTCCCAGCTTGCAGCCAGGCATTGAAGGGCTGCCAGCATGCCTATCGGTGGATGGCTGGTGCTATCCACCAATTAGAGTGCTGAGAGACATTCAGTGTATGGAATCATATGGAGAGACAGTGCTGGGCCACGGGAGGGGTAAGTTATGATATTTTTATTTATTTATTCCCGTGAATGGGTGGGTAGGGGCCCCAGTGCATTGCTTTGCCCAGGGCCTACAATGCTGTTAAGATGGCCTTGAGTACATGAGGTGGCACTGTCTGCAGCTCCTCTAATGAGAAGAGATGACCAGCTGAACAAGTAGCCAGTGTCCGCATCTGACCTTCTACTTCCTCTGTGCGCATTAACAGACCACAATGGGTCACAAAAATGCATGAAAAGTAACATGCATTTTAAATGTGTTTTTAATACGTTGCAAATACAGGGCCTCATTTATCAACGAGTTTATCACTCAAAACTAGTGATAAATATCACTGTGCATAATAAATGGTGCTCCAGCCAATCATCTCCCAACTGTCAACTGTTAGAAAAATGACAGTTGGGAGCTGATTGGCTGGAGCACAATTTATCATACACAGTGATATTTATCACTAGTTTTGAGTTATAAACTCGTTGATAAATGAGGCTGACAGTCTGTTGTTTTAGTAACATGAGATAGTGATAATATAAAAGTCCTTCCACTTTCTAAAATTTGAAACATAGCATTAAACTTTTAGATGTCAATGGTGAGATCAAACCATTTAAAAACCAATGATCAGATTTTTATGCACTTTTAAAGCGTTTATTAGTGGCTGGAAAGTGAAGTATATAGCCATTACTAGAATTGTATGTGTTTAGACTTAAGGCTATATTCACTAAGCGCTTTTCGGCTGGCTGGAGCTGACAATTTAAAGCGGCACTCAAATTCAGTGTAAAGCCAAATATGCTTTGCACTGAATGTGAGTGACTCAGCTTTTTCAGCTTTCTCCCGCCGAGAAGCAAGCTGCCGCTTCATAAATATAGCCCCTAGTTTTCGCCTTTCAGTAACTGCAGCAAATAAAAGAGAGTTGTGCATACAATGAGATTAAAATGCGGAAAGCACATTGCTTATTTTGCCATTTCTTCTTTTATAGGAATAACTTGCACTATAATGAAGTAAAAAAAAATTAAGAACATTTTATTTTCAAAAATGGAGAATAGGGTGCCAGCGATACCAATAAATCAAGATAAAACAAATGTTCCTATGGAAAAATCTAACAGCCCACCTAATAACAGCCACGAATTGTGTGAATCAGGTAAGTTCATGAGAATTTGAACTTTTAATGTACAATATAATTTACAATATAATAATGCACTCACTAAAACTGTATCAATGCATATATCTTTTATAATATGTGAATCCTCTCCTAAAACAAAATAAATGATTTTAAAGTTAATTAATGATTTTACTGTGTGGTAGAAAATTTCCTCAAACAGCCTTTGATCTTTCTTGTTGTTATAACTTTTGGTTATGTAACATTTCATAGCATACAAAAATATTATGCGATCTAGACCAAAACCCATCCAGGGTGTAAAAGAGGCAGTTTACAATTATATAAACAATAAGGGGTATATTTATTAAAGTGAGAGTTTTTAGAAATTGAGATGTAGCCCATAACAACCAATCAGATTCTACTTAACATGTATCTAGCACTTTCTAGCAGATAATAGCTAGAATCTGATAGGTTGCTATGGGCAACATCACCACTTAACTCTCAATTTAGTAAATATACCCCTAAGTGTGCTAGATTGGATAGATTTAACTGTTTAGAAATTAGGCTGTGCAATCAGATCCCACAGATGTTATTAGTATATGACCACACACATCTGCTAACTGGATTTATTATCATGCCTGGAAACTAAGGAAAGCACCGATTTCCGTGGTTGGGCAGCCAGCTTATATCTGCTAGGCCAGAGGTTCCCAAATGCGGTCCTCAAGGCACCCCGCCAGTCCAGGTTTTAGAGATATCTATGGTTGAGCACAATTAGTTAAATCAAATTGAGGTACTAATTAAGTCACCTGTGATCGAGCATGCAAGCATGGATATCCATAAAACCTGGGGCCTGATTCAGAGCCGGACGCTCTGACCAGAACGCTCACTCTGAATCAGGGTCCTCCTCCATTAAAATGGAGCATCCTCCTGGACGCTCGTATAGCTGTGGGTCACCACCCACAGCATATACGAGCGTGCAAAAAGATGGTCGCGATGGTCTTGACCATCGCGACCATCGGACTTGCGAGGGAAACCCTGCAGTCGGGTTTCCCAACCACAAGCCCTGGAGTGATTTTGGCTCTATCAGAGCCAAAATCACTCCCACTGACATCACTGGTGATGTCAGTGGGGCCGGCTTCAGACGGTAGGCGTTCCCATGGGAACACCTCCATCTGGCAGGCACGCCCCCGGCACGCCCACCAAAGGGGGCATGCTGTCAATCAACATCGACAGCACGCCCCCTTTGGTGCGAGACCCCGAACGATGGAAAGCCCGTCGCTCGCCGGGTCTCGTGCATGCGCACGACAGAGCTCCCTCCGTCGTGCGCATGCGCAGTGGGGAACATCGACCCACTTGCGAGCGTACTGCCCCTCGCGAGTGGGTCTGAATGACCCCCCTGGTCTGTTAGGGTGCTTTGAGGACCGAGTATGGGAACCACTTAGGCAGTTGGCTTGGCTATTGACTGCAAGGTAAGTGTTTATTTCCTTTCATTACTATATTTCGAGAACATGTGGAGCTTTTTGTAGTTTTTAGAGCATTTAAGGAGTAAGAGCCATGTTTGTCTTCATCTCTGTGTAAGTTTAAAAATACCTAATTTATTTTTAAATTGGCAGGTACCTTAAACTGATTCTTTAAAATGAAGTTTGCTTATGGTCTGAATCTCACTTTCTGCTAGTAAGATTGTTTTGCACCTGGCTATCTACTCAGCATAGGTTTGTTCTTTGACCGTTTGAAATATGCTCGAAAGGACCACTTTAGTTTTGGTTTAGTAACATTTTGCCACAATCGATTGAAAAAGGGAAAGATTTTTATACACAATCGATTGCAAATTGCACGATTGCTGCAATCAATTGCTGATGTATGGGGGCCAATAGCCATGCATATGTAGCTATGGGTGATGCAGAGTCATGCCCATCACAGGCGCATCTTCATTGAATAGGTGTAACAAGGTTATAATGTGGCATTGTCAGCTAGGCGATGTTCGGTCAGGTTCGGTCAGGCGATGTTCGGTCAGCTAGGCGATGTTTGGTCAGGTTCATATGCAGTGTTATGCATATGAAGAATTACACCTGTTTTCAAACAGATGTTTTCCACCAAGGATAGGGTTGGTGCAAGTATGTGCCGATAATAATGATGGCTAGGAAAACCAAGCATATGGATAGGGGCAGTCTGCAGTATAAATGGGTACAAACTCTGAATACGAGTAAATATCCACATTTAGGGTCTCATTCAGACCCGGTCGCAAGCGCCGATGCGCTCGCAACTGGGTCGATGGTCCCCACAGAGCATGCACACGACGGAGCCGGCTCTGTCGTGCGCATGCGCGAGACCCGGCTAGCGACGGGCGCTCCGTCGCTGGTGGTCTCGTAGTAGACGGGGCGAGCTGTCGATGTTGAGTGACAGCTCGCCCCCGTTTGCTGGGCGGGTCGGTGGCATGCCCAACCAAACGGAGGCATTCCAGTCGGAATGCTTGCCGTTTGGGGGCGGCCCCACTGACATCATTGATGATGTCAGTGGGGAACTTCCTGCTCAAACAGAGCAGGAAGTTCCCTGGGGCTTACGAGTGCCCAGACCCAACCTTAGGGTCTGGTCGTAAGCCCCGATGGTCGCGATGGTGATGACCATCGCGACCATCACCCTGGTCGGTCGCTAGAGCTGTGGGTGGTAACCCACAGCCTAGCGATCGACCAGAAGGCGGCACTTAAAAAAGTAAGTGGCCGCCCTCATTCAGAGCGATCGCTTGCAGAAAGGGAACGCCTACCGTCTGGGGCCGGCCCCACTGACATCACAAGTAAATCAGCCAGCCAGATGGCGTCCTGTCAGAAGGGTGCACAGCTATATTATCCTTAGAACAATGATGCTTAGTGGCAGTGTTGTTTTTTAGCGTACAAAAAAGGCAGCAATAACTACATAAGTTTTAAGTGCTTCACTTTTCTTTTACTGTTTAGAAGAACTAAAATGTGTCATTAGCACAAGTTATGTGGGTGAATATAGAAACTGCTTTATTCACAGAGTAAAAACTAATTTGGAAACACAAAAAGGAAAGCAAGCTTTATACTACTTTGTCACAGACTGTACTCGGAAACAATTTAAGCACATTCATTAATGCTATTTGTGGAATTTCTATGACTTGCACGCTATGTTTTCCTTGTTCCAGATATATTTAAAATTTGGAATAATGGTGGATTTGTTTGAACAGAGCTTCCTAGGAAGAGCAAACATTGCATCAGTCTTGTGCTAAAGAAAGTCATAGGCTTTAGTTGTGTCTAAATGTAAAGGACAAACATGCTAGTAAGAGCAATGTTGGATCTGAATATAGTTGAAAGCATTAATATTTCACATAAGTACACACAGACAGCAATATAAACTGTCTACCTTATTATAACGTTGTTCATTACTGACCTAAAAAAATAATTACACACCCTTTCCTCTCCCACCTGTACTCTATAATTCCCATACAGTCTCTATACATGTCACGCCCTGTAAAGCTAGCTTTTTTATAGCATTACAGCTTTGTGAGTAAGTTTATCGCACTAGAGGATAACTTCTGTGTGCTTGTATTATTATGGAATCAGTATGGCAGGTACTTGAATAAAGCAGGGGAGGAGGAGAATAAAGGAGGTGGAGAGTTGTGGGCGGAGAAAAGGAGGAGCCAGTAGTCAGCTAAAATAATAGATGGTCTCCAGACTACCACTGCCCTCTTATGAGAGGGGGCCAGGGAAATGCTACTCCCTTCCCCATCTAAGTCCCATTCTGCCCAGCAGCTCCCACTGATCACTGTCTGACAGGAGGGGTCCCTCACATGCCACAGCAAATGGCTTCTTACTCACATGCAAAATCCACCTGTGAATAAGAAACAGTTTACAGGCGGGATTAATATTGAGTTTCTGGCCTCTCCTTTGAGCCCAGTCCCAGTACATTAGTATCCCGTGTACGGTGGTGGCCCTGTCTTTTGGTCTTTCACAGCAAACATAAATGGGATAATGTCGTTTTAGAAACCTCTATACAAGTAAAATGTCAGTGAGCTTGATACACCACCAGCTTATCATTTTTTACTTTCAAACTATCTGCTTCACACAGATCTGGTCATTCAGGGATCAGACTGCACAAATTATTCTGTATGTACCGTATGTGGCTAGAATAAGGGTTGTTCACAAGTCTAAATGATCTTTCTACATGAATACAATGTACTGTGCTGACAATATAGAATAATTATCGGGGCGGTTAGCCTTTGCTTTATATTATATCCTATCTATATAAACATAATAGTAATCTATATTTTTACTAAGAGGGCCTATGTACTAATAATTTCAGGACTGAAACTATTATTAAGGATCTGTTTTCAGCAGAAATTTTCATTTTCAGTGAAATTATCTCCGGCTTTGTATCAAGGGACAGCAGTTGCGGTAACTGCTGTCCCTGCGAGTTACCTCCCAGGTATGTTGTAAAAATCTTTCACGTTTGTGAAATACTTCTCCGTGGGACAGGGCCGTAGCTAGGGTAGTGCGACCGATGCCATCGCACAGGGCACCACAGGTCAGGGGGCGCTGTTTGGGCCTGTAAAATTTCTGTTTATTATCATTCTCACTTATAACTTCCTCTTATTTCATTCCCAGCATCTCCGGCCTCCGCTATCTCTTCCCTGGCGCTTCCCCATGAGGCCATTCCCCTTTTTTGGGTGCATTATGTCCCTGGGCACCAAAAAGTCTAGTTACGGCTCTGCCGGGGGAAGCTGTCACTGCTCTTGCACAGAGTCAATTTTCTGAAAAAAAAAATCTTGATGAATAGGCCCCTATATCTTAAACAAACACATAGCAACTTACAAGCGAAATCAAAAGACAATGAATGACTCTACACAGTTGATGATGCTGCATTTGTGTTATTCTTTTCCCTCCTCCCCAGCCCTATTATCTTGAACAAGGTGGGATTTCAAATAAAAGTTCCCCACCAAAAAAAAAATCCATGTGGAATTAAACTATTTTCACTATAAAAAGATGTCCTTGCACAGTATTGGTGAATGAAATATGTAAAGGTAGAAAAAGAAGCTATGAAAGAAAGTAATGACAGAAGATAATTAATCTTGTATTTATTATGTAAACTGTAAAGCTGTGATGGGCAGCACAAAAATGCTAGCTTTCACATAGCCTCTTTTATAATAGTAGTGTCTTCATTCATGCTTGTATACCAGTGTTACCAGATAAGCATGCAGTACTTCTATTTAGTTGTCTCTGATACATTAATGTCATTACAGACTGTTGCCAGTAAAGCTCCATTGTTCCTATGCATATTTTGTGTGTCTTTTATGGTGTCATGCTTCTTCCAGTTAGAACAATAAAATATGAATTTCTTGACATTTAGGGTATGTTCAAAATGTTGACATAAACATTATTGAATTTTTTTTAATGATAGTATTAAATATTATTCTCCACTTAAGTAATTGTTTTTTTCACCCAACATTAAAAAGACCAGAAAGTTAGAGAAATGCAGCATAACAATGACGCATGATATTTGAAAATGTTTTATTCCCTATGTCTGCCGAAAATGTCAATCAGATGATCAAAACCACCTTTAGAATACATTATCAGACCTCAATAATTGTAACATGTACATGTTGCATTATTTCTTCTTTTTTTTGGTTAGGTTTTATTTTTTGAACCAGAAACTGATAACATATATATATATATATATATATATATATATATATATATATATATATATATATATATATACAAACAAATAGTCAGAGCGCAAATCTGTAGCAATGGAAAATAGTCCCAATAAGTGAATCCTTAAAATAAGGGTCTGTATGCACTGCCTCGTGTATTGGGCCGGCGTATCCCCCTTTCAAAAGGTCCCTGTATCCACAACACAGGTAATCAAATTCTAAAAGACAAATAGAAGGGGCGCCAATAGTGCATTCTCTCCAGTTTTTATTTGAACATATACAACAAACATATGTCTTAAATGACGTACCAAATAGAGCGGTCAAGCCACCGCAAGTGTACAGCACATGAAAAAAACCCTCCGTCTCTGGGAACAACCAGGTTCACTCGTCGGAAGACTCGTAACACAGAACAACGGTAGGCCACGCCCCTACACGTTTCGTAACTCAGGACTTCTTCAGAGGGCTGGCCTAGCGTAACCAGGACTCCCCATATAAACGAAGTGTAGCTAATCACTTTGCCACACCTCGTTTAGCTATTTAAAGCACTGCAGTAACATTATAACATTCATACGGGATTTAAACATGTATTGTAACACAGTATGTTAAAAACATGTAGTAATAACTATTCCATTCTTTTTAAATATAACGAACAATGGCCCTCATTCAGAGCCGTACGCTCTGAGCAGAGCGCACGCTCTGAATGAGGGCCGCCCTCCACCACCCACAACCTATACGAGCGTGCATTTTGATGGCCGCGATGGTCGTAACCATCGCGACCATCGAAACCGCGAGCCGGAGCCTGCGGTTGAGGTTTTCAACCGCAAGCTCCGGAGTGATTTTGGCTCTATCAGAGCCAAAATCACTCCCACTGACATCACTAGTGATGTCAGTGGGCTGGCTTCTGATGGGAGGTGTTCCCGTGGGAACGCCCCCTTCTTGGAGGCACGCCCCCGGCATGCCCACCAAAGGGGGCGTGCTGTCAATCAACATCGACAGCACACCCCCTTTGATCAGACACAACGAGCGAAGGACTTTCCTTCGCTCGTCGCGTCTGACGCATGCGCACGACGGAGCTCCCTCCGTCGTGCGCATTCTCAGTGCAGAACATCGACCCACTTGCGAGCGGACAGCCGCTCGCAAGTGGGTCTGAATCAGGGCCAATATTTGATCATACATAAATATACACAACACATAATAGTTAATAAATCTAGCCAGATGCTAAATAATATACGCAGCCCTCTGATGAAGTCCTGAGTGACGAAACGCGTAGGGACGTGGCCTAGCGTTGTTCTGTGTTACGAGTCTTCCGACGAGTGAACCTGGTTGTTCCCGGAGATGGAGGTTTTTTTTCATGTGCTGTACACTTGCGGTGGCTTGACCGCTCTATTTGGTACGTCATTTAAGACATATGTTTGTTTTATATATATATATCATTTTTATTTCTGTTTTTAAGTGGCAAGATCCAGAAATTCCTTCAGGTTTGCCAACATTTTTCCTCTGTTTAGTATTCTTGCCATTTTATATTGATTTTCACCAACCAACATTTTTGGGGCTATCCATACATCTGTTTCAATTTGTATGCTTTTACTTATTCTATTAATTATTCTTTCATTTTTAAAATGCAACAATATGTTGTCTGACAAATTGCTCAGTTCAAGTGCTGTTTGCAGAATGAATGAAAAATAGGAATATAAATGCCATCAGATGTAATGATTAGAATCTAATTTGTCAGCTTAAACTATTATCTAGTGAAGCATGGAAGTCCAGTTTATTTTGTATCGTACATTTTGAAATGTGTTCCTAAGGGAGCAGCTGAATGGCCTGCTAAAGATAATGAAACTTGGCAGCTACCAACTTAAGATAGATTCTAATTGCTTACACAGCAGATGCATGCTGAGTCTAGAGACATGCCTTAAAAACTTTCAACAATTTGAGGAAATATTTTGGATAGACTGCTTGTATGATTGACACAATTAAATAGCAACACACACACATCCATTTTTTTCCACCCAAATTACTATTTTTTATGTGTTAATCAAATATATTCTTAAAGATGTTGCAATGTAAATGTGACATTTACATTGCTAAGGAAGTTTATTTGTATTACCATTAATTATTCTTATTTGGGAAAGCATCATGCCAAGAATAAAATTATGACTATATAAAATATTAAAAAAGCAGTTCAGCTAAGTTAATTTTAGTTTGGAAGAGAAACACCAATTGTTAATAAAAACAAAAGAGAAGAAAATGCAAAACAAAAAAACAAAAACTCAAAATCTAAAAGAAAAAGTTAAATTTTTACCAAAAGCAGAAAATTTTAAATAACAAACCAAGAGAAGTTTCACATAAAAAGGTAGATGGTATCTTGATCTTAAATATGTCTTAACATGATGATTTAGAAAAAAATATATATAATATTAATAATAATATGAACCAAAACAATTACAATTATGTACTTATTATATTGAAAACATTATCTTAATTTATTTCTTAATTTATTAACAAACATAATTAAATCCAAATAGATCTTGTTTTCTGTGACCTATTAATCTTTAGAAATGTATCAAAATCACACAGTATAATAGGTCTACACTGTGACAGCAATGTTTAGAAATTGTATTGTATAACACTGCCAGCTGTTCATGTTTTTTGATTCTTTTAGATTAAACCGTGAAACAGTTTTTCTCACGATGATATACAATATAAAATGTATTATAGTTTACCACCTGTTTTAACCCAGCTTTCAATGTCATTTTTTATGTCAGTCTTCAGCTTCTTTTTAACCAACCGATATTTTTCATCTGAAACTGCTAAGATCTTAGTATCTTAGTGGTATCATTAAAATATGTATGGCTCTCAAAACACATATTTAAACTCTTTAATGTAGTGAGATTACGCTCAATCTGCAATGTTGGGAGAATCAAAAGTTTGAGAGATCGTCATTGTAATACTCTTCATAGTTTCTTTTGGTGTTGTCAGGGGCCAAGTAAACACATGACAAATTCCTGGCCAAAGGTTGTGGGCTGAGATACACAATAACTCACAATACATAATAAAACGACCAATGTGATGAAAGTGATTGTGTGGAAAGTAATTAGTACTTGGCATAATGCCCAGAGGCAATCCCAAGAAGTGGAAACTACCAATTCTCTATGCCACAAATGAACACATAGCCCACCTGATCCACTTTTGATTGGTCAACAGTATAAAATGTTTTTCAATCATTAGCATGGGAATAGTTTTGAGGTTATAAGACTTCCCACACTTCTAACTGGAAACAATGTTATACAACCACATTCTACTTATTTCCATGCACAACAGCTTTGCACAGGGACCAGCTCTCCCATAGCAGCTCATATTCCTGCAGTATTTGCCCATGAATTCCCAATTAGATACATCATCACTGGAGATTACAGTTCAGTAAACATGCTCTTCACCATTTTCTTTATTGGAAAAATCACCAAATGTGATTTGATATATTATGTAAACTTCTGGCATTACATTCTAATTGGTAATTTGGAAGGCGTGTAGGAGTTTTACCATGGTAATATTACTATACTACAATATTTGAAATCACAGAACACAGCTTTTCAAAAAACATATTAATAGTTGTTTAAAAAATAAATACATTTATATATATATTGTGTAATGGACGGCATTCAGGGACTCCCAAGAATGTACAAGAGACTTGATTAGTAGGTCAAAACTATAGTACTATAGATACCAAATTAACAATGACCAGAGCCAGTTCATTGTAAAAATACTCGCAACTAATTATGCTCGTTCATTTCCCTAGGAGAGATAGTGTTGGCTGTGGTCATTGTTAATTTGTTTTCTATAGTACTAGAAGACATCTTTCTGGAACAACACTCTGAAACTTCACAACACTTGTTCTATCTGGATGTTGTAATATATAGTGACAATATTTCCACCACTTTGAGCACGTTGCTGACATGTGTGCATTTGGGGATTTATGGAGCCAGCTGGGTACAGTAAGAGCACCTCTTTTTCTTGAACCTGTACTATGTGAGCACTTTTATGATTGATAAATGCTGTGGAATACTTGAAAAAGACCATGATTGGACCAAAACATTGCAACAATCTGCTAAGATTCGTAAGCATGGAATAAGTGTTAAAAACCTATTGGCTGTGTCTACTTGGTAAGTGCCTTCTTGTGGAACTTTATTAATGCCTATCTACCTGGATGGTGTGTACTGGCTGAAGTGCAGGGCCTTGTAGGACCCCCTCTAGCCCAATAAAATGCAGCAACTTGACATGGCATCGATTCCATAAGTGAACAAAAGATCTCTGGAGAGATGTTGACCCGTGCCGTCTGGATAACTTCCCACAGTTCCCTAATATTTGTAGCTCCAGGATCTTGGGTGCGAATGGACCTCTCCACCACGTCCCATAATTGCTCAATTGGGTTCATGTCAGGCGAACGTGGTGGCCACACCATTCTTCGGAACTCTCCAGAAAACTGGGGTGCATGGCCTCATGGGGTCTGCGCAACACCCGAACCCTATAATCGGTTCAAAACAACTGAAACCATGACTCATCAGACCACACCACATGTTGCTAGCCCTCCAGGGTCCAATTAGTGACGAGGTGAGCCCAGGTGAAGTAATGTGTCCGGTGTTGTAGTGTTACCTCTGGTGGGTCTTCTGCTCCGATATCCCATGTAAGCTATAGAACTCTACACTGACCTGCTGGATATGCGTCTGATACCTTCTGCATTGAAGGTGGATGTGATTTGAGCTAGTGTTGCTTGACTGTTGCTACGGACAAATCTAGCTAGACGCCACTGGTCGTGATAATTAAGCACCCATAGCCGGCCACTGCACTGTCCGCGGTGGGTGGCAATGCCTTCCGTGAGGTATTCCCGGTACACACATGACACTGTAGATCAAGGAATATTGAATGTCCGCACAACATCGAAATGGAATGTCCTATCCGTTGGGCAGTCACTATCATGCCCCATTTGATAATTCACGTCACCTTGCCATGAACAGCCTTGCCAGTATTAAAACTGATTTGCGAGATGCTGTCAACTGACGCAGGTCTGGGCATTTCCAAGATGTCACAGTATTGCAACGCCACCTACCATTACCTTTACATACTGCTATCCCATACAGTGTCTCCCTCCCCCCCCACTCGCCCTTTTTTCAGATTTTCCTATTTGTCATGTATTTTCTTACTGCATACTACGGTTTGATATTGACTAATGCATATAAACACCTATATAAAACTACTGATAAGAGTAATCTCATTTCAAGGAGCATTGTGACTCCTTTATAATTTTAAATAAATACATACTGTTTGAACATATCCACAGTCTTGAGTGCATATCTATCATAACATTCTCACTTACTATAACACATTTTTAAAAGGGGGTCAATATAGCTAAGCGCAGACACACTTCCTTTATTTATACTGCTATCCTATGACTTTTGGCACTTTAGGTATATAATATAGATATATATAAATATATATATATATATATATATATATATATATATGGTCTAGCACTCCCAATGAAAAATACTAGCTGATGCCGGTTCTCCCGACAAAATGGAATATACTTGAAGAAGGTGCGGCACCCCTGGCATTTGCAATAAAGAGACTTAGATTGCGGCTTTAAGCATACATACATATAAATATATAACTATACCATGCATGTGTGTGCAAGTTGGTTTTGACACAGTAGTATACTGTATATGCAATAACTATGACTGTATTCATGAAAGGTCTGAAGGTTCTCTTTGGAGTGATTTCCAGTTGATGAAGAGCATTTTAGTAAAATGGCGGATTCTGGCTCTAATTTGTTTGTAATCAGAAAACCAGGACACATGCTTTGCTCAGAACCGGAAAACAAATGTATACTAATTAAAAGTTTGATTTTCTTTAAACTTTCCTGATATAGGATATCAACTTGTGGATATGGAAATGTCAATACTGCACATAAAAGCTAATTCGAAGTAACGCATGCACATAATATAAAATTGTAGAGAAATGACCATCAAAAGTCAAAACACCTTTTAAACTTTTACATCCATCCGAGCTATCTTCCGTCTTCTGAGATAATGAGGGATCAGTTCGGAGACAATCCTAATGGCCTAAAGTGTTGGTGCAATTAATCCTTTGCTCCTCCCTTACCCATATATGGTGAAACACAATGGCACAAATTATACAAATAATTAACCCAATAAGGGTGTGACATTTTATTAAAAGTAATACAAGGATTAGGACTTTCAGATGTACTACAATATAAAACACTTGCCCCAATGATATTACTCTCTCTGCATTCTAAAACTTCTTAAAATTATTAAATTTGATCCCAATTTTAAATAACGCCTCCTCTTTTTGTAACCCTAAAATTAACTATAAAACCAATACCTAAATATTCCATAACACCACTATTCACTTATTACCTTACTTAACCCTGAACTCCAATTTTTACCTAAACTCTAACTCATTCACCCCACTCCCCTCCCCTTCACTTTCACGAAATGACTCCCATCCTAATTGTATTTCCAAAATACTGTAGGTATTGACATATACTTCCAATAACCTTAGATTAGACAATAGTTCTGAAAACATATGGTCACTCTGCCATTGGTGCACTTACTTGAACTGCTGGATCTAATATCAAAACTGGGGAATGTGGGACTTTTCTTGGATTTATGCAAACGACTGTGTAGAAAATTTGCCAGCAATGTGGCGAAAGCATGTGATCCCCACATTGAACTGGATGGATGCAATGGTGGAAACAAGGATTGATTCCATAAAGGAGTTTGATGAGGATGGGTATTCAGAAAGGGCGAACTTTATGTTGAGGCTGTCCCAAGTGGAAAGTGTCAGCTTGACCGTGGGGTCAAGTAAGTGCTGCTAACCTTACTCATCATTTAGTATTTGGTAGGGAATGCCATGCCACCATCTGACTGAGGTAGGTGGCATTGTAATATCTGAGGAGCACAGGAAGTCTCTGAACTACTTTTTACATAACTCTCACTGAGGACTGGCACACTGCGCGTCTGCTACAATGTATTTTCTATAGATACTGTCTCTGAATTCCATTTTATACGGCACGCACTGTAGACTGCACACTGCTGCATCTGCGTATCTACCACATTCAGACTTGGAATGTACTATGTGGAATAAAAAAGAGTCTTTGATAAATTTTCCAGTGGGGTGTAAACAGAGGACAACTACCCCAATTCCTGATGAGAATAGGAATCAATGGTTCAGATTTGTGTTATCCGGCTCCTCTGAAAATGACTAATGGCGTTAGTCGCTCACAGGATTGCACGTTCACCACACTTTCTACTTCTTGTAAATCTGCAGAAGTTCCACCTTCTTGTAAATGGTATCACTAACACTCCTCACATTACGAACTTAAGTAACGTTTGGTCCTAGAGCACTCTGAGAAATGCTCTTCTTTCTTTAGTGTTGATTGTGATAACTCCTCATATTACCTTCTCTTCTCTGTCACTTGCTATGACTCTCTCCAAGCAAAACTCTGCTCCTTTCACTGAGTCATCACTGACAAAACTGACT
Source organism: Taudactylus pleione (assembly GCA_031769625.1). Taxonomy (NCBI): domain Eukaryota; kingdom Metazoa; phylum Chordata; class Amphibia; order Anura; family Myobatrachidae; genus Taudactylus; species Taudactylus pleione. The sequence continues at coordinate 14,297,170 of JAUIMM010000085.1, read as the reverse complement.
CCCTGACTGCAGTAGGCTGCCTTTTACCACAGTTGTCCTAGACCTAGAGCCTCTCTAGTTTGCTGCTCAGTGTATGCGACAGCCATAGATCATATCATTCCAACTCGTGCTGCCCTTTATTTCTCTGGCAGCGCGTGCAACACCTCGTGTATACACGCTCCTACACATAAACCCCCAAAGCTGGCAATAACCCTTTCACTGACTCTGGTGGACTACATTGTGCTGTAGGGATTACATGATTACATTAGTTATTTTTAAGCAAGATAATCTTTGCTGAGGGCATACTGTAGGTAACACTGTAGATTTGTCCAAAAGAGAAAACAAACAGGCTTCACATCATCAAATGACAGACAATGGGCAATATTTAAAAGGCTGAAGTTTTAAAAATATAAATAACAGAAAATAAATATTCAGCAGTCTGGCTTGAGATAATACAACATACTTCTTTGTTGACAGCTAGAGAACTGCTGGCTTCTAACTTACAAAAACAAAAACAAAGAAGTTTTAAATGACTTTGTTGCTGACAGTTTTTGGTTATTTTTCCCTGCTCTTTTAGGGTTTCCAACTTCCTCAATTTGAGAGATTAGCTGTACTGACAGCCTCCTGTAAGTACATATAAGCAGGTGCACCTCTGATCATCATCAGCTGAATAAAGTGGCCTGGAATTGAAGTGGCCGCTAGTAAACATGACTTAAATCTTAGTGAAATGTACCTCCCTTACACAATTTCTTTTGCATATGCCACTCGCACTATTGGTATACTGCATGCCACCAATAGTAGTCTCCTGGGCATTCTGGGAGAGAAAGCATGTGTGCTAGATACCATATAGTCACACTGCGGCTTTTATTCTAATTTTCATACAGTCATTTAAGTGGGGGGCATGGTTACTGACCAACTTACTTGAGGGATTCCAATAGAGCTAGATTTACTAACTGGAAGCTTTAGCAAACCACTGATTATTTGCAGTTTTGACACCAAAATGTAAAATGGTAATATTGTTAAATGTGGTATCAGGCATATTTTGCATTTAATATTATTGCCATTTTAAATATAGGGTACCGACTCACTAAGAATTGGCAGCTCGCTTAATAAATTTAGCGCTTCGTCTCCTGCTTAAGTATACCAATGGGTGGCCCACACAATTTCTGATGAGAAGACAGCACACATTCCTACCTCAGAATCATCTGTCCAAACACAAATTCTTAATATAAGCTATGTACATATGGCTTGTTTTAACATTTAGAATGTCTTACTGGGGCAGTTTTCACTAAATCATAATTTAACCTTTACCTAAGCAAGGTTATTTATACCAAGCAGGTGCAGCTGAAAATTGTGTCTATCATTTTTCTGTGATGTAACCTCAAAAGGCAATGGTGTATGCTGAAATAACGCCTCTGGTGTGAGAAAAACTTTTCTCTTTTGTTTCAGTCGGGGTTGGGTGCCTGTCAGTATATTTTGGCCAGTGTTTTGGTCAGTGTGAAATAATTTATTCCTCCCTGTTGTTTTAATTCAACTTGGCCAGATGGTAAATATCAAAGTTGGACCATATTCAATGCTCAATTAAATTCATTACAGAACCTTATTCTGCTGATAGGTTTCAAGATTTATACCATGGAGCTCAAGTCACTATAGCTCTCTTCAATGACACCTACATCAAGCATATTTTATCCTCTTCTGTTGTTACCTCACATCTAGCATTGGGAAGTCTGTCTGGTTTAAAAGTAACTCTCATTTCAGCATGCGTAAGAATATCATATCATGTGTCTGATATGGTAATAACATTATCAGGTTTCTCAGTGGAGACATCTCCGTTTCTCATAACAAACTCCTGTTCTTCTATCTCCTGAGCATAAGATGGGAACTCAGCTATTTTACCTCTGGTATTATAGGATCTTAAGACATCTGAAACTCAGGTTCATCACAGATGGAGAACCTGACTTTCTATTATAAATCCTTCCTGTTTTGTTTTACCTGATTGGTAATGTTTGTAGTTCTCTTGTCCTGATTGAAAAAGTACAGACTTTGGATGTTCTATCATAATCTCCTTTCTAAGCTTCCTGAACCTGTTGCATGTGCCCCTAACCGATGGCAGGACTGCTGGGATTGGGTTTTGCATGTGTGACATGTGCTCTATGATGCTTTTATAAGGTAGCACCTGTATTGTCCATGTTTCTTTTGCAACATCCAATAAGCACCAGGAATACCTGCCATAGAGTAGCTCAAAAAGTAAGGATACTATGGAGGAATATTGAACTTTCCTTACAGCAAACAAAAGACAGTCCCATTTTTCTTGTCTTTATCTACAATTCTCCACATAGAACTAGGTTATCTTGGTGGGAAACAGACTCATAGATAATACTGGATAAAGACTTCAGGGAGCCTGGGGCACTTAAGACAGTCTCCCCTAACCCTTCTTATTGTCAAATATTAGAGTTTTAAAAGTACAGTAGGTGGCTAATATTAAAGAGTCAGTCAGGTGAATTCCATCATAAAAGGATTATTTAAGATAAAGAGCATCCTAGTGACTGTTATACAGTACACAGAGCATTCCAATTACCACTATAAAGTAAACAAAGCATCCCAGTGACCGCCATACAGTACACAGGGCATTCTAGTGACTGACATACAATTCACAAAGTATCCCAATAATCACTGTACAATAAACATAGCATCCCAGTGACTGCCATAACATTTTCATCCCCTCATTATAAATCAACCCCTACTGAAAAATAATTTACTCCTTCAGCTCATCTTAACAACTCCATTCAAAATAATTAATAACTAACCCCATTAACTTCCTCATCCCATTATTAATTAACTCCCATATTATCAATTACATTTTAATCCTTTACTACAGATATTAGCTTGAATAGCTTATTTAAACATCAATTTATATACCAGGATTTAAAAACTACATAAGTGTGGTATGTTAGGTCGACAGTTCTCATAGCGACATGCATAATGTCGACATGAGAATGTTGACATTGTCAAAATGTCGACAGTTTCCATTTCTACATTCATAATGTCTACACGGATGACATGTCAACATGATAGAATGTCAACCTAATGTACCTGATGGCCCAGCGGTCACATACCCGGTCCCGGCGGCAGCAGCATCTTTAGAGTCGTCTTCTGGGTACCGGCGATCATGTGACTATCAGTTCTGATGCAGATGTCTGACAAGCGGTACATGTGAATATTTTCCCTCTAACCCCTCCCCCTCCTTGTGCCTAATCCTTCCCTCGCTCCCCCCCTTCCCCTCAGCTGCCTAACTATAAGCGTTGCATTAGAGCACATGTTTATCACAGTTAGGCCAGCAGCAGAAGATACAACCTGAGCAGCCATAGACATTCATTTTATTGTAGAAAAAGCAACATCACATTCAGCTGGTTCAGCAGTTAAAAGGCAAATAGCTATAACTGGTAGTGAAAACATGTTATGATCTCTGCAGTCAGTCCTTTACAAGGTACTTTTAGACCTAATTAGCTAGGCCTACAGTCATTCTTACACGAGAAGGAAGATTAAGCCTTCTGTAATATAGAGAGTTTTTCATTCAAATCAAACCTAATGGCAAATGCATTTCTAATCCTCAAAACAAATGCAAAAATTTTCTTGTGCTCATGATGTGGCTGGGTGTAACTGTATCTGGTGTACCACACTTGCCTACTTTGTGATCATACTTTCCATGAGCAGCCCGGATCGGGGGCGGAGCCAGGCAGGTGCAGTAATTAAATGTCGCAAATTGCTACGTTTAGCCCCTCCCCCTCATCACGGACCCGCATATTCCCCATGAAATCTCCCCATCCTGCCCGCTTTACTAGGAAGTGGGCAGGATGCGGGAGATCTGCCTACACTTCTGGGGGTGCGGTGGGCTACTCGAAAATTTAGGAGCCTCCCGTGACTTCCGGTTAAGGTACAGGTACTGCTCCATAACAAGACCTTGCACTAGGAAGCTGGCAAGTCTGTAAACACTTCTCGGTGATGTGAATGAGATCATACATCTGAAAACAGATAATTATTATGCAGTATATCATGTGCTGTGGTAAACATTCTTATCAGCAGCAAATGTACTGTACACACAAAACCAAGATGCATAGCTATAAAATAATAGTAAATTATAACCTCACCAGTACAGATCCTTTGATTACAGACTTTTCTAGCTAACAAATGACCTCCTTATAGCTTATGAAATACAAGTTCACAACAACTTCTTTACTAATAGTTTGTGTGGTATTTCCCATCTCTATTAGGGCTCTGTTAAGTATTGTCCTGAATATTTTTTTCATCCCTATATTAATGTTTTTATACATATGCACAATTTTCAGTAAAGTATAAATTGATATTAAATAAAACACCACATCATGTTGTTCATTTGAATTATCCAAATATATCCAGTGCATAGAGGCACATCTATTATGTGATTCTGTGTTTGTAAACAAAATGTAAACAAATATTTGTAAAACTAAAATATAGTACAAATTGTAAAAAAGAAAAAAAAAGAAAATTCTAAGAATAAGCATTTTTACATTGATTTTATTCTGTTATCACCATCTTGAGGTGGCGATAACAGATTAAGTATTGCAGCAGTAAATTTACCACCCTAATGTTTGTTTAATAAACTTCCAAATATGGTGGGGATGCACTGGGGAGACACGGGATAGATGAAGTGAAGAAACACTGTGGGGGGTGATACTCAGAGACGTATGGAGAGGTTGAAACTGAGAGACACAGCAGGGGGGATGAGGCTGAGAGACATGGGTGTGAGGCTGAGATACACTGTGGGTGGATGAGGCTGGGAGACCTAGGGCGTGGATGAGGCTGAGAGACCCAGTGTTGATGAAAGAGGGGGTGGGGCTGAAGAGACACAGGGGATAAGTCGATGGCCGGTAACTAACGGAGGGATGGGGGGCCCAAAAACATGAGCGTTCTGGGCCTCAAGATTTTTGTTGCCGGCCCTGTTGCCATCACTACCTGAACTGTTGTTCAGTTTTACAATTAAATGGATCAATATGTTTTTAGAGAGCTTTAGAATATTATTGTTAATTAACAGTTATTTATATAGCACACATATATTACGCAAAGCTTTACAGAGAATATTTCAGTCATTCAGTCCCTGCCTAAGTGGAGATTACAATATATGTTCCCTAACAAGGTACACATACACGCTAGGGTTCATTTTTGTAGCAGAAGCCAATTAAACTACCAGTATATGTTTTGGACTGAGGAAAGAAACAGGAGCACCCGGGAGAAACCCACGCAAACAAGCTGAGCACATACTAACTCCACAGAGATAGTGCCTTGGACAGGAATTAAATTAATGAACTCAGGGATCTGTCATATAGGGCCTGATTCAGATCAGCACGCAAATGCCATTGCAGCTGCGATCGCTCACAGATCACAATTGCGGAAACATGCTAAGGACTCACTCGACGTTCACTGCTTACAGACGCCACTGAAAGCATCTTACATCCGCCGATCACGCAGAAAACCAGAAACATCCGAAACATTGAACGCAGATCAGGCACCATCAGTCTTTTGAGTAAGTCTAAGGTCTTGCAGAGGACTCTCCTGCTGCGAGCAAGAATGTAGTGGCTAATATATGGACGCCCAGGAAACAGTGTTTAAATGCTACCGACACGCCTGCGTTTCTCTAACCACCCCTCATTACCTTACCCAAACACTGACTGCCTGTCACTCAGTTTGTGAGTGAATCCTCCTGTGTGAGCGTAATCGCAATTCAATCGTTGCATGTGTGCGGTGTGACTTACATGCATGTGCAATGGCTAACAACCGCCCACTGTGTAAATTTTGCCAATTGCGTCCAGATCAAAATCAGGCCCATAGTAATGCTAACCACTATCCATATTAATGCTAACCACTACACTAATGGTGTGTAACTTAAAGGGCGTGAGGAGCTTTGTATGAGTTTACAACTTTATTTCACGTTTTCAAGGTCCAATTTCTGTAACGTAATAGGTAATATAATTTGCTAATGTACTAATACTCTTGAATGTAATCATTCTAGTTATTTGTGTATAATGCCCCTTTCAGACCGACGACCCGGGAAATGAACGGGTCTATCAATCCATGAATTTCCCGGGTCTTAGTACCCGACCCTGGTAAAGAGCAGTGTTGTGGTCATTTGCGTTCACAATTAGCAAAAATCCGGGTCGATGCGTGTTCATATGCAAATACCTGGATTTTTGCACTGTGTGTGAGTGAAAGGGATATAAATCAAAATGCAATAGCAATTTCTCAAACTGTTCACAAAGTATTTTTAAATAACAGCATGCCAAGAGATTGTAATTAGTCTGGTATAAAATAAACTAGAATTTTTATTATAGATATGTGTGTATACATTGATGATTTAAGAACATTAATATTTAGCTGTATATGTTTGCATAATTGTACTATTAATGACAGAGTCTGCGTGAGTTATGAATAAAAATGGATTTGCAGTTACCACTTCATCATTAAACATAGATAAAGTAATAGAACTGTTGTTGAAATCTCATTTATGATACTTAATTGAAAGATAATGGAGTTATTCCAGGACTTAAATTAGTCTTTGTAGAAACAATTATCTCTCAGTTCTTCTTGCAAACTGCAGTAATGTACACTGATATTCCACCACAAATAGTATTATATTGTTACCACAGGTTCAAGGATTGAATTTTAAATGAAACACATTCTTCCCAGTTCAATATGAAAGTCAATAACTATTAGATCACAGGGCAGTGTTTTAGTATCATTGAAGTGTTATTTGTTTTCAGGTCATTTGAAGATTCAAGATTAAAAAAAAAAACAATGAACAAGTAATTTTTTATATTTCCATTTTTTTTAAATGATGTAAATATAACTGATTTTCTTCTTAAAGGATATATACTGTCCAATATAACTGGGTGTGGGATTCTGAGATTGCGGGCAAATTTAAAGAGGCCATGTTTAGTAAGTGAAAACCAACTTGCATTGCCTCATTAAATATTGCAGTTTTAAATATGATCTCAGCAGTTTCAGTATCCAGCACAACATCACATTTGGCCCATCACCTCTTCTAACACTTTATGCAAGTCTAATCAGATTTCTGATGAGTTCCTATAGACCTCCATTATTATTGTCATTTAAAGCTTATGGATACTGAAAATAAATTGTATAACATTTGTTATTTAAAACACGTTGACTTTTTATTTTGTTATGTTATTTTTACTGTTTTTTTTTTTTAATTATTATTATTTTTACTTTCCAATTCTCACAGGGAAACTAAAGCAATCCAATACATAAAGATGAGACATTAAATAGAGTAGTGTATTATAGTATAGTGGGGGAGAAAAAAAAATGCAACTTCATTAATAGTGCTTACACCTTACATACAGAACACAACAGTAACTGTAAATCAATATGCAAGCTGCATATACATGTAATATAATATGAAAGTAGATCTGTAAGTGTGAGTATATGTATATTGACATATATGTATAGAAATATATATATATATATATATATATATATTAGGGATGAGCGGGTTCGGATTTCTGAAATCCGAACCCCCCCGAGCCCCCCCCCCCCGATCCGAGTCGTATCCGAGTCAGGCTAGACTTTTCCCGCCTGACTCGGATCTGAAATCGAGGCAAAACGTCATCATCCCGCCTTCCGGATCTCGCGGGTTTTGGATTCTATAAAAGGTCCCCGCGTCAGCGCCATTTCTCACTCCGGCTGTGGACAGTGAAGAGGGAGGGTGGGAGCTAGGGCTGGCTGGGCTGTGTTATGCTGCTGTTGTCCATAGGGGCTGTGACCACTCAGTCCATAGCATCTGACTGGGCTGTGTTGTACTGCTGTTGTCCATAGGGGCTGGCTGGGCTGTGTTGTGCTGCTGTCATAGGGGCTGGTTGGGCTGTGTTGTGCAGTCAGTTGTCCATAGGGGCTGTGTCCACTCCAAAGTCTATAGGGGCTGGCTGGACTGTGTTGTGCAGTATCCCATAAAGGCTGTAGTCCTAGAGGGGTGCTGTTGTCCAGGGGGTGATCTGTGCATCAGGGCCTGTACGCCTGTGTCATAAGTAAAGGGCCGGCTGGCTTGACCGTTAAAGGTTGCTGTAACCCCCAAAGTGCACTCCAAACAAAATAAAAAATTATTTTCTGTGTTTGTGAATTGTGTGCACTGTGGCTGCACGTGCATCAACAAAGGAGCAGCACCAAGCGTGCGCCTGTGTCCCATAAGTCTGTTAAAGGGTGGTGTAACCCCCAAAGTGCGCTCCACAAAAAATAAACAATTCTTCTTTTTTTGCTGTGTTTGTGTGCGAAATGTATGCGCAGTAGCCGCACGTGCATCAACAAAGGAGCAGCGCCAAGCGTGCGCCTGTGTCCCATAAGTCTACTAAAGGGTGGTGTAACCCCCAAAGTGTGCTCCTCAAAAAATAAAAAATTCTTCTTTTTTTTCTGTCTTTGTGAATTATGTGCACTGTAGCTGCACGTGCATCAACACAGTAGCAGCGCCAAGCGTGCGCCTGTGTCATAAGTCAAGGGCCGGTTTGGACATCTAGTCCGGACTGAAGAACATGCCAACAATTTCTGACTTGTCTACTGTCACTGCATATGATACTGTCACCACTGACAGAATGGTGGAGGATCACAATGGTGACAGCATCCAAGTAGGGATGTCAGACAGTCCGTACCTGTACTGGCAGGAAAAAGAGGCAGTTTGGAGGCCCCTGTACAAACTGGCTCTATTTTACCTGAGTTGCCCCCCCTCCAGTGTGTACTCGGAAAGAGTGGCTAGTGCAGCCGGGAACCTTGTCAGCGAAAGGCGTAGGAGGTTGCTTCCACAAAATGCGGAGAAGATGATCATAAAAATGAATTATCAACTCTACCAGGGAGACCAGCATCCAGAACGTACAGAGGAACCTGTGGTGGTGGATTCCAGCGGGGACAAATTAATACTCTGTGAGGATGAGGATGTACACAACACTGAAGAGGGTGAAGAATCGTTGGATGAGGATGATGAGGACGACATCTTGCCTCCGTAGAGCCAGTTTGTGCAGGGACAGATTAATTACCAGCTTGTTTTGTGGGGGCCCAAACGAACCAATCATTTCAGCCACAGTCGTGTGGCAGACCCTGGTGCTGAAATGATTGGTTTGTTAAAGTTTACATGTCCTGTTTATACAACATAAGGGTGGGTGGGACGTCCCAAGGACAATCCATCCTGCACCTCTATTTTTTCTTTGCATTATGTACTGTTTAGGGCCTAGTTTTTCAAACTGCCATCCTGTCTGCCACTGCAGTGTCACTCCTAGATGGGCCACGTGTTTGTGCCGCCCACTCGTGTCGCTTAGCATAGTCATCCAGCTAACGCGGTGCAACCTTTTGGACTAAAAACAATATTGTGAGGTTTGAGGTGTTTAGAATAGACTGGAAATGAGTGGAAATTAATGTTATTGAGGTTAATAATAGCATAGGAGCAGAAAAACCCACAAATTCTGTGATTTTAGCTGTTTTTATGCTTTTCTTCAAAAAAATACAGATCCAAAACACAAAAACACAGAACCAAAAACACGGAAGGGTGGTTTTGGCAAAACCAATCCAGATCCAAAACACGAAGAAAGATCCAGATCCAAAACCAAAACACAAAAAGTGGCCGGTGCACACCCCTAATATATATATATAATATATATATATATATATATATATATATATATATTAATTGCAAGCAGTAAAACATATATTTATTAGAGATATTTATTGTACTTTCATTATAATTGTGTTTTGCTTTGTTTTATAGGTGACGATTCCAATGTTGAAGATACAGATTTCAATTGGGATGAATATCTAGAGGAATCAGCATCAAGTGCTGCTCCACCCACTACGTTTAAACATGTATGTATTGCAGACCCTCCAACATAACCCCTTCCACCAGGTACAAAATAATCTGCTCTTTGAATTCTCTCTTAATTTATGATTGCAGTCACCTGTCTTGAACTACACTATGTAGACAAAAGTGATTGGACACTGACAGCAAATAGATGAACAAGGTTTTATTGATGTTATAGGTCCACTGCGTGCAGTGATTACCCTTCTTTAGCAAAATGTCCACAAGTTCCTGTACAACAGCAGGCGGTATGTTTTGCCATTCCGCCTTAAGTACAGTGACCAACTGTGACATTGAAGAAGTTCGAGACGGCCTAGAATGCACCCGTTGCTCCGATTCATCCCAGAGGTTCTCAATGGGGTTAAGATCTGGACTGAGCTGGCCACTCCATCCGGGTTACCAAATTTTCTGTATACCAGTCCAGCGTTGCCCTGGAAACCGGTGGCATTGTCGTCCTGATAAAAACATTTGTTGATGCCGTAGAACTGCAAGTGCATGGGCCTCACTTTTGTCTCCCTAGTGTAGTTTACTGATCATGTAACCAGTGTTTTAAGCACAGATGACTTCAATCATATATTATGAGGAAAGTCCTGGAGCATATCACTTTGTACCTGGTGGAACAGGTCACGTTAGAGTGAATGGTATTGCTGTAGTTGTTGACTAATAAGCAGAGCTAAAATCGGATGTGGATTAATAGATCTACACTATTTAGATAGGCAGTCAAAAGATCGACACTAAGCGATAGACAGGCAATTGGTCGACAGGTACAAAAGGTTGACACTTACAAAAGGTCAACATGGATGAAGATCAACAGGTACAAAAGGTCAACATGATCAAAAGGTCGACATTGGAATGGTGCCTAATTTATATCCAACTCAGCATCAGGCCCTTAAATGTTTTTTTCATTAGTAAGTAGAATGTCTCAAATATGTTCACAGTGTAAACCATAAATTCAGCTGTAATGAGGATCTTGGTGTCTTTCGCATGAGAATCATCAGCTGTGAAAATCATTCCACTTTCATGAATATTAACATAAATTCAGAATTCACATATTTCTATATCTTACACATTTACAGCACATTTGTGGGTGGTGGCAAGCAACATGAATGGCTAGAGTAGGGTAGTTATTGTAAAAATACTCAGTCATTTGTATATTCACTATGATTATAATTTCCCCCCAAAAATTGTTTTTTTTAACTATCAACCACTATGAGACAATGGATTAATTTAGTTCCAACAAAGAAAAGCACAAACAAGCAAAGTTATACTTTAGTAACAATAGCTTTCACATACGGAACAGAATGTTTATAATTACGTATTTCCCTTGCTCCCTAAAAATAAAGTGTCACAGGCCATATTTGATCTTAAACTAATGAAATGGCTGTAGTTCAACGCATTTGGCAAACTAAATGGAAGCTACAGATAAAGAGATAAATAATAATGTAAATAGGGAGACAGCTTCTAAATGAATACTGGCTGCTGATTGGAAGAGCGCATGTGTTTTTTGCTACAGTTGTCTGTCACTACCGTCTCGCTGCATGGGAGGAGAATCCTGGAGTTGACATGTCTGTGGTAGCCTGGGTCCAATAAGTAACATAAGAATAATAACCATGCCTAGTTACAGATCAGCAGCTGGTGGGGCAAATATATATATCCTCATCAGGGAATACTCATATAGTCATAATTAATGATACACAAAAATTCAAACCAAAAAAGTAGAACCAATAAATCATAAACAGGTTAATCACATATAGAGAGAAGCATATTCATATACATAAACCTGCAACCTTTAAAATATAAATCATAAGTATCTGCAGGGCCATTTAATTAGATTAAAATACTAATATATATATATGTGTGTATATATATATATATATATATTAGGGGTGAGCGGGTGCGGATTTCTGAAATCCGACACCCCCCCGAGCCCCCCCGATCCGAGGCCGATCCGAGTCAGGCTCGACTTTTCCCGCCTGACTCGGATCTGAAATCGAGGCAAAACGTCATCATCCCGCCTTCCGGGTCTCGCGGGTTTTGGATCCTATATAAGGTACCCGCGTCGGCACCATTTTCTCACTCGGCTGTGGACAGTGAAGAGGGAGGGTGGGAGTTAGGGCTGGCTGGGCTGTGTAGTGTAGTGTAGTGTAGTGCAGTGTAGTGTTGTGCTGTGCTGTGCTGCACTGTGCTGCTGTTGTCCATAGGGGCTGTGTCCACTCCTTCAAAGTCCATAGGGGCTGGCTGGACTGTGTTGTGCAGTCAGTTGTCCATAGAGGCTGTGTCCACTCCAAAGTCCTGTGCAGTGTCCCAGTCCTAAAGGGGTGCTGTAGTGTTGTCCAGGGGGTGCTCTGTCCATCAGGGGTGCTCCCCCCAAGTGCAAAAAAAATAAATATTTTTTCTGTGTTTGTGAATTGTGTGCATTGTGGCTGCACGTGCATCAACAAAGGAGCAGCGCCAAGCGTGCGCCTGTGTCCCATTAGTAAAGGGCCGGCTGGCTTGTCCGTTAAAGGGTGCTGTAACCCCCAAAGTACACTCCAAACAAAATAAAAAATATTTTCTGTGTTTGTGAATTGTGTGCGCAGTAGCCGCACGTGCATCAACAAAGTAGTGCCAAGCATGCGCCTGTGTCATAAGTAAAGGGCCGGCTGGCTTGACCATTAAAGGGTGCTGTAACCCCCAAAGTACACTCCAAACAAAATAAAAAAATATTTTCTGTGTTTGTGAATTGTGTGCGCAGTAGCCGCAGGTGCATCAACAAAGTAGTGCCAAGCGTGCGCCTGGGTCATAAGTAAAGGGCCGGCTGGCTTGACCGTTAAAGGGTGCTGTAACCCCCAAAGTACACTCCAAACAAAAAAAAAAATATTTTCTGTGTTTGTGAATTGTGTGCACTGTAGCCGCACGTGCATCAACAAAGGAGCAGCGCCAAGCGTGCGCCTGTGTCCCATAAGTAAAGGGCCAGCTGGCTTGTCCGTTAAAGGGTGCTGTAACCCCCAAAGTACACTCCAAACAAAATAAAAAAATATTTTCTATGTTTGTGAATTGTGTGCACTGTGGCTGCACGTGCATCAACAAAGGAGCAGCGCCAAGCGTGCGCTTGTGTCCCATAAGTAAAGAGCCGGCTGTCTCATTTCTTAAAGGGTGGTGTAACCCACAAAGTGCACTACTCTCCAGCAAAAATAAAAAAATATTTTCTGTGTTTGTGTGCGCCTTAGCCGCACGTATATATCAAATCAATATAACATAAATGGAGGACCAAACTTTCTCCGATAAAAATAAAATAGGGAAAGATCAAGAACCACTTCCTCCTAGTGCTGAAGCTGCTTCCACTAGTCATGACATAGACGATAACATGCCATCAACGTCGTCTGCCAAGGCCGATGCCCAATGTCATAGTAGAGGGCACATACAATCCCAAATGACAAAGTTCAGGAAAATGACCTTAAAAAAACATTTAAATCATCTGAAGAGAAACGTAAACTTGCCAATATGCCATTTATGACACGGAGTGGCAAGGAACGGCTAAGGTCTTTCCCTATGTTCATGACTAGTGGTTCAGCTTCACATGACGATGGAGGCCCTTCTCCCGCTAAAAAAATCGAACGAGTTAAGCTGGCAAAAGCACAGCGAAGAACTGTGCGTTCTAAGAAGATATCACAAATCCCCAAGGAGAGTCCAAGTGTGGTGGTGGTTGCGATGCCTGACCTTCCCAGCACTGGACGGGAAGAGGTGACTCTTTCCACCATTTGCACGGCCTCTGCAAGTGCTGAAAGGCGCACCCACAGTCCACTTGCTGATATGCAAATTGAAGATGTCACTGTTGAAGTGCAACAGGATGAGGGTACTGGTGTAGCTGGCGCTGAGGAGGAAGTTGGCGAGGAGGATTCTGATGGTGATGTGGTTTGTTTAAATCAGGCTCCGGGGGAGACAGTTGTTGTCCGTGGGATGAAAAAGCCCATCACGGTCATGCCTGGGCAGAAGACCAAACATTCCACCTCTTTGGTCTGGCAATATTTCTATCCAAATCCGGACAACAACTGTCTTGCCATATGTACCATATGTAAAGGTGAAATAAGTAGGGGTAGGGACGTTAACCTAGGAACATCCTCCCTTATACGGCACCAGCAGCGCGTTCATAAAAAGTTACTGTCAAGTTCAGAAACTTTGGCTAAGACCTTAAGTAGTCCAGGGACACCTAAATCCCTTTCTCCTGTTTTATCCAAGGAATCAGTGGATGAGGAGGATGAGGACGACATCTTGCCTCCGTAGAGCCAGTTTGTGCAGGGACACAATAATTGCCAGCTTGTTTTGTGGGGGCCCAAACAAACCAATCATTTCAGCCACAGTCATGTGGCAGACCCTGGCGCTGAAATGATTGGTTTGTTAAAGTGTGCATGTCCTATTTATACAACCATAAGGGTGGGTGGGAGGGCCCAAGAACAATTCCATCTTGCACCTCTTTTTTTTCTTTGCAGTATGTACTGTTTGGGGCCTAGTTTTTCAAACTGCCATCCTGTCTGCCACTGCAGTGTCACTCCTAGATGGGCCACGTGTTTGTGCCGCCCACTCGTGTCGCTTAGCATAGTCATTCAGCTACCTCGGTGCAACCTTTTGGCCATAAAAACAATATTGTGAGGTGTGAGGTGTTCAGAATAGACTGGAAATGAGTGGAAATGAAGGTTATTGAGGTTAATAATTGAATAGGAGCATAAAAACCCACAAATTCTATGATTTTAGCTGTTTTTATGCTTTTTTTAAAAAAAATACAGATCCAAAACACAAAACCCAGAACCCAAAACACGGAAGGGTGGTTTTGGCAAAACCAATCCAGATCCAAAACACGAAGAAAGATCCAGATCCAAAACCAAAACACAAAACAAAAAGTGGCCGGTGCACACCCCTACTATATATATATATATATATATATATATACACATATATAGACACAGGAACCATACATTATATTCCAACGTTTCTTAGAAGATTTATTGGATCTTTCATCAGATAAATGGCATAGATAGAGAAGCAAGGAAAGAATAAGGTTTTCAACTAAAAATTATTAACAGAGCGCATCCTTTGGGTTAGCACATAAACTGATAAGTCAACAACTATTTTCTCAACACAATCTGTATATTATGTTTGTTGTCTTTACGTTTAAAAAGGTTTGCATGACTCTTTTCTGGCAAATTATAGGCATGAGTTGAGATGTGTGTTTTCTTGAACAAATACTATCTTTTTGCCACTTTCTCATAACGCCGATTTGGGATGTTCTTAGGCTATTGTTCCATGGACAGTTTCTTACAGCTCTTCAGCGTAAGACTAACTATTTCAGTGTTGCCTCGGGCCACTCGGGGGAATTCTCTAGAGAGAGTATTTCTCCAGGGTTGCTCAGTTTTTGAGGACTGTTCCAGACAAATTCACACTGTGTCATTTTCTCTTTATTTCTTTGTAATGGACGTAATCCCTGATTGTTGCTTTTAAATATCCTTTCCTTGAATTTGCTTTGATTGTTTTCGGATATTCATGATGAAGTTCTTGTTTGTAAATGCAATACCCAACTGAGGGAACTCTCATAGACAAGTGTATTTATTTAAAATAATTATTGAAATACTTTAATTTTACACAGATGAACAACAATCAGTTAATCATGTGTCCTCAGAAGCCAATTTATACTTAGCATGGTCTATTTGGGTGTATCTTAGAAACAGAAGTTAATTCTTGTGTAATATGTGCAGTGGCGTCACTAGGGTTGGTGTCACCCAGTGCTGTAATGCACGGTGACACCCGCCCCCCCACAAAAAAAATAAAAAGTCGGGACAAAGGTGCACAGCTCCGCGAACTCTGCCCCCTTACCAGTCTACCCGGCGGGCGTGATGATACCACGCCCGATATTCTGGGTAGCAGTGCTTAAATTGGTCCTTGAGACGTGGTGGAACGACCCCCTCCCCCCTCTCCCCCGACGATTTATCAAAAAAAGGACAGCGTGCGCCTAAGGCCTGTGGCACAAAAAAGGGGTGTGATCTTGAAAAAAAGGGGCATGGTCACACAATACTATCCCCAATTCAAATTATCTCACACAGTAGCACAATCGTATCCACATTACACCATCAAGTAGTGTCCCTTATTTATGTTCTGGCACACAGTAGTGCCCATTTTACACAACACTCACATTATTGACCCTTATACACAATGCCAACAGTAGTAGTGCCCCTTATACAATGCCCACAGTAGTAGTGCCCCTTATTCAATGCCACCTGTAGTAGTGCCCCTTATGCATTGACCCCTGTAGCTGTGCCCATTATGCAGTTCCCCCTTTAGTAGTGCCCCCTGTAGTTGTGCCCAATATGCAATGCCCCCTGTATTAGAGCCCAATATGCAATGCCTCCTGTATTAGAGCCCCTTACGCTGTGCCCCCTTATGCAGTGCCATCAGTAGTGCCCCTTATACAATACCCCCAGTAGCTCCTCTTATGCAGTGCCCCTTATACAATACCCCCAGTAGTGCCCCTTATGCAGTGCCCTTATACAGTACCCCCAGTAGTGCTGTTATGCAATACCTCCAGTAGTGCCTCCAGACAGTAGTACCCCCTTATACAGTACCCCCAGTAGTGCCCTTATGCAATACCTCCAGTAGTGCCCCCTTATACAGTACCCCTAGTAGTGTTCTTATGCAGTGCCCCGTATACAATACCCCCAGTAGTGCTCTTATGCAATACTCCCAATAGTGCCCCTTATACACTATCCCAAGAGCTCCCCTTATGCAGTGCCCCCACTAGTGCCCCCTATACATTACCCCCAGTAGTGCCCCATATGCTGTGCCCCCAGTAGAGCCCTTATACTGTGCCCTCTATACAGCACCCCCAGTAGTGCCCCTATGCAGTGGCCCCAGAATGCTCCCAATAATGCCCCTTATGCTGTGCCCCCTCCACTGTGCATTACTACTTACCTTTCTTGAAGATGTCCAGGCTGGCTTGCACTAGAGGTGTCCAGGGTGCGCTCCTCGTCTTCTCGGCGTGCCGCATGCTTGATGACGTCACCGCGACCAGTGTCCAGAGCCACACAAAGGCACAGAGAGATGCTCTGTGCTTTGTGCCTATGTGTGGCTCTGGACGCCAGCCGCGGTGAGGGAATGAAGTGATCCCCGGCAGCGGCGGCGTTCAAGGCCATAAAAATTGGGATCGTCGGTGGTGTCGGGGAAGGGGGCAGACGTCTCTGTGGACGGGGTGCGGCCCGCGGGTGTGTGTGCGGCTGTTTTTGGTGTCACCCCCTTGAAGGGTGACACCCGGTGCGGGCCGCACCCCCCGCACCCCCCTTGTGACGCCACTGAATATGTGTTATTATATGTGTTATTATCTCTCGTGGAACAGTAGATTTTTCGAAAATTGTCAAAGGACCTTACACAGTTAAATATGAATGGGCCTGAATTTTTTATGTAATTAGTTATTGGAGGCCATCAAATCAGTTGATGACATTTATCCTCATGTCACACTGTTATAGTATTTTGTCTACATGCGAAAAAAATATATGCCTATTTGTAACCATGTAACCATGTATCTACAGTGACATGAAATAGATTGTCGTGTTGTTATGGATAAACTATGTAACTGTATTATGTTCTTGTGGGTAATTTTATGCCTTAAAACAGAAAACATAGTGAATGTATAGTTTCAATCAAAATGTACCTGTTTATTTTCTGTTTTAAATTTAAATTATTAAGAGATTTACATCTTTTGTGGTATGTTGTCCCTAAAAACGGATATGACTCATCAAATGTCTGCCATTTCAGTACATATATTTCTATTATCTTTCACAAGGTTGAGATCAGTCTTCAGAGCAGCTTTCATCCTGGAATGAAACTGGAGGTGGCCAATAAGAATAATCCAGATACTTATTGGGTAGCTACTATCATTACCACATGTGGCCAGTTACTTCTCCTGCGATATTGCGGCTATGGAGAAGATCGCAGAGCAGACTTCTGGTGTGACGTTATGACTGCCGATCTACACCCTGTTGGCTGGTGTACACAAAACAACAAGGCCCTAATGCCACCAGACGGTAAGATCAACAATTCAACTCATTGATGCTTTTTGATGACTGTAACCATTACAAATATATCTGTTACAGTGTATGCCCTGCATACTTATTATAGTAACAAGTTGTGTAATCATGTTCACTTAGACATTTATTTTTAACTCCCAAAATGTGAAAATTCCAGTAAATTAGGAAAATGAGCACATTGTTATGCTGGTGACTAGATGATAACTAATAGCTCTAAAAGTTCACAGAGTTGCTGTAATATAGCTAAAACTGGAAAATGCTGACAACAACCGTACACAGAAGGACTGCACCCTTTATTCATAACAATAAGAATTACTCAGATGACTAATGCACTGCTGTGGTTTCAAATAGACTAAGAATGTCTCCTTTTACATTACCGTTATGACTTATGGAAGGTAAGAGGTTTTTATGTGTGTGCTGCTAGAGCTAGAGGGGCTGATTCTGAGAGCAAAGCAAAAAGAGCAAGGAACTTTGCACATGGATAAAACACTGTTGCAGTGCAAGGGGTACAAATGGGTTGGGTATGGGAGACCGGCAGTCAGTATGGCGGCCATCAAAACACTGCCAGTGGCATCTCGATGCTCAGAATCCAGACAGGGGCTCCGTAAGTATACTAACACTCCCCACTTCACCCCCAAACCCTCCCTTCCTGCATCCTAAGCCTCCCCTCCCTGCACCCTAACCCTACCACTTAGTTCCTAAACCTACCCCTCCCCCCTTAGTGCCCAACCCGGTGGTGCCTAACTCAAAATCCCTTGCCCAAAGCCTAACCCTAACCCCCCCCCCCCCCGCAGCCTAACCCTACTAACCCTAACACCTCCTTGGTGCCTAAACCTAGAGCCCCCCCCCCATCCCGGGGCTAAAAGCTATTCCGACCCACTATACTGCCGTTTGGGATGCCGGCCGCCGGGATTCCGCGTCGTTATTTGGACTGATGTGGGTGTTCTGGCCATGGGTAGGGATTCCGGCACCGGGAATTCACTACATCCTGGTACAAATACATGCATTACTTTTGTATGCTGGGAAATACTGGCTGCTTTTGCATGAGCCCACAAATGCTGGACAGCTTTATTTTTACACTAGAACCTCTCTCATATCTAAGTCTCTCTACACATGTTACACCTTCCCCACCTGCTGATTGTCTTCATGTTATTCACCAATACCAAGTACATTTGAATATTCAAATATTTTTTGTAGACCAAAAAAAAAACCATTAGTTACTTCAATATGATTTCATTTCTTGTTAGTTTATAGTTATTATAAAACCAAGGTGATATTTACCTAGGCAAACACTAGTTGGTATTTTTAACAAATTTAATGGGTCTCCTGCATTGTTGAACATACGTTTTTACACTACACATGCTGCACAGTCAAGCATACGCAAGTATGGGTAATACAGAGTCATACGTATTCCGCTTGTATGAACACTGTACCTATGACTAAAGAGGCAAAACTGGTCTGGAAAGGGGCGTTCTCATGTAATCAAAGCCCAGTGAGGGCACGTCAGCACAACAGGGAGCTACACAAAGCTGGACGTAAGTGTAAATATTCCTGCTGCCAGACATATCTCTTGGACCTAGCATAGGGCTGATGCAATGTGCACTGATGATGACTAGTGGCAAGCCAAGAGTACGGATAGGGGCAGGTACTGTAAGATGTGTGCAAGTCTGCATATGGGCAAGTATACTCATTTTTTTGAAATGCACCCAATTCAGGAGCACTTGTCCAATTTCCATCCAACTCCTCCTCAGGCCCAAATATGTCTAGTTATGCTGTATTCTACTGTAACAAATTCAGATAAACTATCAAAAATTGGAGCTTCAGAAAAAAAGAAATATTCTTTGTATAGGGTGCCTCTAACACAAGTGCCTGTCACAGTATGTAGAAGGAACTAATAATTCCTAATTGCAACTGTAGCCAGTAGTAATGGGCCTGATTCAGAGATTTATGTAAATTCGATATTTAAGTGAATCTCCCAATGTGTTTTGATCTGCGCATTCGATGGAGCCGCACTGCACATGTGCAGATTAGATCCTGGTACATCGGTCGCGGTGCCCCAAAAGCCAAAGCATAACTGACATGCTTCTGGCATTTGGGAACGGTGACGGGGAGCGTTACAGAAAATGGAGGCATGTTGGCCGCATTTTCTGCGCGTGTCAATGCCAGTAGCTGTGTCTTTGGCCTGGGCAACGTGCATCCTGAGTCAACTGAGGGTTACTCATTTGTTCAGTGTTATGCAGATGATCCAATGATGCGTTTTTGGATACAGCAGCGGATCACAGAAGCCTGCTCTGGGCAACTTTTTACTTAAGATGCCTCCTACGGCTTTAGCATATTTTAGCACAGCAACTATGTAATAAGATGCAGCAGCTGTGCCTGTACCGTAAATCACTGAATCAGACCCAATGAGTGCTACTAAACAGTCTGTTCTCAGACACAATTAGAGCGGATGTTCAGTTACCAGAATGTCCTCCGGCTGAATGTCACACTGCTTGGTCTGGCACATACGTAGTGATGGCCACCTGACACAGCGCTGCTCAGTGGATGTAAAAGTCGCTAAGACTGCAGCATGCACATGCAAAGTGCTCCTGCACCAACAAGCCCCAACGCGGCACTCGAAAGGAGAGGCTCTGGTAGCAGTGTTGAATACACACAGGAGTAATGGGATGCTCTAATAGCAATCACAAACAGCAGTACATCCCAGCTGCTGCAACAGTGTGAAAAAGTCTCCAGCAGCAATACTCAGTCCACAAAGAGACATCCGAACAACTGCAGCAGTAAGTGATAGTAAAATCAGAAAGCAACAGTGCCCAGGTCATTCCTTTGTAAACAAAAACAGGCCTCATGCATACACTTCAATTAAATGGACTGATTTCCACTATAACAGAGAAACCATGATCACGGAGCCTCCCTACCATTATGAAAACCAGTCACAGGTCAGTCAGTGCAGTACTGGTGCCTGTGGCTGGAGGGAGATAGGAAAAAAAACAGCTTGGTGACTTCTCTACTAGCCCTTTCCTGAAAAGTATTGGGGCTCGTCATGACTCCACTAGGCTGTGAGAACAGAGTGGTATTGAAAACTCTGGAGTGGCAACTTTGCAACACCTGGGGACTGGAACCTCTGTCCATTATACAAAAAAAATAAAAATAAACAAAGTATTTCAGTCCAAATAGAAAAAAAAGTAACCCAAAGAATTAACATACCGCTCTGCAGACTCCTGTTCACTGACTAACAGTGGAGAAATGTACATACAGATTGAGTCTCCCATATCCAAAATGCTTGGGAGCAGGGGTATTTTGGATATCGGAATATGCCGTATTTTGGAATATTTGTATACCATATTGAAATGTCTTAGGAATAGGACCCCAATATACACACAGAATGCATTTATGTGTTATATACACCTTATACACACAGCCTGCAGGTCATTTTATACAATATTTTCAATAATTTTGTGGCTCAAACGAAGTTTGTGTGCATACATGAAATTCATTTATGTTTCACATACACCTTATACACACAACCTATAGGTCATTTTATACTTTATTTTTAATAATTTTTTGCCTTAAACAAAGTTTGTGTACATCGAACCATCAAAAAGCAAAGATTTCACTATCTCAGTCATGCTAAATATATTCCGTATTTCGGAATATTCCGTATTTCGGAATATTTGGATATGGGAGACTCAACCTGTAATTGTTTGGCTAGTGAAGGAGAGTTTGGAACAGGAGATTAGCTGTTCATGGTGATGGGAAGGAGGTAGTGCATTCTGTTAGTTCTCATCCACTGATTACATCTACAAATTGCTGTGACTGTGTATACTGAAGTCATAGTAAAACAATCTTCTTCTGTTTTGAAACTAAAATAGAGGTAAAAACAATGTTTACTGCAACATATTAGGGGGTATATTAACCACCAACTACATCTAAAATGCGGTTGAGATGTGAATCTATTGCCCCAACTCTCAATGTGTAGTGAAAATTATTGCTTGCATTTAACAATATTGGGGTTCTAGGACAGAACTTTCCAAAGGCTCTGTCCTGGTGAAGACCATAGACCTGCGCATGCATCAGTGAGGGTAGACAGAGAGGCATCCAGAGGAAAATATGGGGGACCACCACGTCTTTTTCCCCGAGTATTTTCACCACCTCGACTGGTTCAAAAAAGCCTGGTGCTGGTTGTGCTTTTAGGGGGGACCCCATGTCATTTTACTAGCTTTTTTCACACAGAAGCCTTCACGGCTCTCACTGATCTGTGAAGGCTTCTGTGTAACTCGCACGTTGTATTGAAAGTCGCATTACAATGTGCGATTTTCCCCTTAATTTAACTGGCATGCACTTGCTTGCCAGTCAAACTTGGACCCTTAAACTCACACCCTATTACATTTGCGAGTTTAGGGACAAACCTGCACCTTCAAAATGTGCGAGAAGGTGTGAGTTTGATCCCGCAAACATACACGCACCTTATTACATCCTGCCCATAGTATTTTGCTTAAATACTTAAAGCTGGACTACCACCTACAAAAAAGAATTTACTAGTGTGTCCCTCCCCCTTGCTGCATAGTCATGGAAATTACTGCAGGTAGTAGGTCCTGGGTGGGGCATTGGTTAAAGATCCATAGATGTAGTTAATCCTTAGTTATTAGGATCCATAGGTGTAGTGAATCCTTAGTTATTATATAAATAAGTACTGTAATACAGAACCGGCAAATTAGTTTTAATCAGTCACTTTGAAATGGCTGCGGAGGTATGTGTGATTGGCATGACCAGTCAGTGGCTCTTATGCACCCTCCACCTCTCTCCATCGGCTCTTAAACTGCTGTTTGTAAAAAGTAAATTTCTGTTCAATTTTGTATGTAAATACAGTTATAAGTAGCTCTATTAGATACATTTTATGATAAATGCAAGTGTACCTTTAAAGGTCTGGGAAACAGTTCCCTGCTGTAAGACTAAAGGGGGGTATCCACTAGACGATAAAGTTGAACGATTGAACGATAATGATAAAATCGTTAGATAATCGTCTGAACATCGTTTGAACATCGTTTGCAAATCGTGCAGTAATTGTTTCTAACGATGTACGATGCGCGCTCCCGCTGGTCGTTTGACCGTCTCCTCCATCGACTGAACATGCAGGTCAATTTCACTTGATTGCTTACAAATCGTTTACACATCGTTTACACATCGTTTACACATCGTTCACGCTGAACGATCAAACGATGAACCACTATCTGCCCACTATAGCTGAAAACTCTCAATCACAGATTAAAACAACATAGTTTATTGTTATATATTTTGCAAATCGTTTGCATATCTTTTGCAAATCTTTTGCAAATCTTTTGCAAATTGTTCAGAGTGGAAGATCATATTTCAAGGGAAACTTCAAGGGAAAATCGTTAAGATGTTGGACAGGAATAAAATCGTCTAGTGGATGCCCCCCATAAGTCTATTTTGCATGTCTTCTCTTGCTGAAACCATCAAAAGGAATTAGAATGATGACTGCCTTAATCCCTTCTCCTTCACATTATGACACATTCTGTTTTACAGACTTACTTTTTTTTTTAAATATCACAATGGTCTCTGAATTGTTGTAATAGTGGACTAATATGAAACATTGCTCAGGTATTACATCAATATAAGAGGAATCGAGAAAAAGGATTTGACATTTTTAATTAGTATAACCCTATGCTGAACAAAAGGATAGGTTCAATTATACTACACATGTAAGTGCAATTACTGTAGCTGGTTTCTGCTCGCACCTCCCTCCATAGGCTGCGAGCAGAAGTGACCTAGAGCGATATAACTCACAAAGCTGCCGGAAGATGTTGCGGAAGCATTAGCTGGTGAGTAATTTAACTAAAAGGGTACCCCAATATTGTACAACAGTGAAAATTCCTCAAGCACAATGTTAAAATAAACACTAAATACAAGATTTCAGGTCAAAATTAAAAAATAAATAAAATAGAAAAATACCCAGAAATTAAAAAAAAAACAATTCTCACATATTTTATCTCCTAGTGCCGGCGCACTTCTTAGTTATACGGAGCCAAGCACAAATAAGTTTACTTTTTTCCCAAGTGAGGTTATTGAAATGAGAAAAAGGAGTAGAGAGGAGGCATTTTAGAGATGGCCCATGCTTTGCAGACTGCAGAGGGCACACATTTGACATCCTATACATTTAAAGGGATAGATTTGGCACCTTACAGTAGTGCAATTTTAGGTGCAATTTGAGCAATATAAAAAACCATAAGTATTAAATAGAACAAAAACAGTCCCAAATGTATTTGGGTAGTCCGTCTAAGGCATTTTGTAGTGCACTTTCAGTGCAATGACATGAGAGCCGAATGTTGCTGGCTAATAGGTCTTTAAAAAGAGAAATTCTAAAATAATGAAAAAAGTTAAAGGAAATAATAAACTAAAAATGGTTATTATTAGGATAAAAGACTGTTAAAATAAAATTGTTTTGTTTTCTAAATAGTACAGTTGTTTGATAACGGGAAAATGGTCATGCCCATTTTCCTCTGCACAACTAAATATTATTTTGCATAATGAACAATAAAGAGTAACACTTACTGAACCCATTTGTTCACAGTTGTTCCAAAAATAATATGCAACTTTCCCATACTAGTAGTTTCTCAGTATGTAACATCAAGGAAAAAATTAAGAAAGGGGACAATATTTGTCAAATTTAGCTAATGTAAGAGTGCAGGTTTATTCCATTTTTATTCATTTAACATTATATGTAATAGTACTAAAATAGCAGTCTAAATTGCATTAATGTAAAGAAAAAGTATATGGTTACTTTAAAAGGATTATACAGTTTCCGAATATTAACAATATTTATATTTTGTGATATCTTCATATGATTGGTTGCTCTCATCACCTTTGTCTACATTTTTTTTTCTTTTCACCCTGTGGTATCTATTTGTTAAACCCCACAAAGCCTCAACTCCAGCAAAAATAGTTATTTTTGCCAGAAATAGAGCTTTTTGATATTTTTCAAGTGTGACTGCTGTTTTCCAGTATTCCCGGCATTAGCCATGCCCTGCAATTCCCCATGTTTTGTATTGTTACAGTAGCTATCGTATATGTAACAAGAACAGTGATGGTACAAGTACCATTGGTGTTCTCTAATCACTATAGCCATCTCCGGATGGCAAATGTAAGGAGAAATTCTAGAATAAAGTATCTATCTATCTATCTATCTATCTATCTATCTAAGAAAGAGTGTTAGGACAACTCTAATGGTGCGTACACACTGGGCGATTTTACTGAGCGATTGCACTATTACGACATTGTAATCGTACAATCGCTCAGTAATTGTGCACAAGTTGTGCACTTCTATGTCAGAAACGACCAGCGATGCGCACTCCCGCTGGTCGTTCCCGACATTGTCCATCACCTGAACATGCAGCCCAATCTGCCGATAACGACAGATTGGCCATGTTCTGGAATGATGGAGGGTGCCTACATTGAGTGACTGATCGTTCAGTGTAGGCACTACAGGGGATCAGGAGCGACTTAACGATTACGATGTAGTAATCGAACAGTCTTTCCTAATCGCCCAGTGTGTACGCACCATAACTCCGTAAATGTTAGCACACTTTATACAACAAACTAAATGATACATGTAAACATGAAAGGTACGGGTTGGGTATGAAATCCCGGCTGTCGGGATGCCGCTGTTCAGAATACCGACAGCGGCATCCCGACAGCCAGAATCCCGACATCCATAGGAAGCCACGTAAGTATTTTCCCAAATCCCTACCCTAACCCCCCCTTCCTAGTGCCTAAACCCCCCCTTCCTAGTGCCTAGTGCCTTAACCTCCCCCTCCCTGCACCCTAAAGCTAAGACCCCCTCCCCAGTGCCTAAACCTAACCTCCCCCCAGTGCCTAAACCTAACCTTCCCCTCCCCGCACCCTAATCCTAACACTCCCTCCCCCGTGCCTATCCCTCCCCTTAATGCCTTACCCTAACCCCGCTAGCTAACACCCTAATACCTTTGGGATGCCGACTGTCGGCATACTGGTGCCGGGATCCCGACTTGTCAGGATTTTGGCACCAGTATTTGGACCGTCGGCATCCCGCACGCCGGGATGCTGACTATATCCCAAAACAGTGACTAGGCAAATCACCAAAAACAATATTATGAATAAAAAGTGAAAGTATATTTTGTTATACACTCCCTTTTTCAGGTGACGGCAGTCTTTAGTATTCTGAGTGGCAGTCAGATAGAGGAATCTGAATAAAGTGGAGAAAAGTATTGTGCCTTATAGTGTAGTAGCTTAATACATAGGATGATGATGTAAGAAGAAGGTGTTGGATATGAGTACCAAAGATACAGTAATGCAGGCTTATCTGATTTCCAATTGTTGTTGTGACTTCCCAGGATTTCAGGTGGATCTCGGGTCCTGTGTTTTCCTTAAATCTAGTTTATACTCGTTCAAGCACAAAGGAGAGAAAAAGCAATATATCGTACTACTGAATGCAAGGTGGAGATATATATGTGCAATATAGGACCGCATATCATATAAACATGTTATCATAGGCTGTGTACCAGATAATAAATGGATAGAGGTATCTTAGGGCCTCATTCAGACCCACTCGCAAGCGGCTGTCCGCTCGCAAGTGGGTCGATGGTGTGCACTGCGCATGCGCACGACGGAGGGAGCTCCGTCGTGCGCATGCGCCAGACGCGACAAGCGAAGGACTTTCCTTTGCTCGTTGTGTCTGATCAAAGGGGGCGTGCTGTCGATGTTGATTGACAGCACGCCCCCTTTGGTGGGCGTGCCGGAGGCGTGCCTGCCAGACGGAGGCGTTCCCAAGGAAACGCCTACCGTCAGAAGCCGGCCCCACTGACATCACTAGTGATGTCAGTGGGAGTGATTTTGGCTCTGATAGAGCCAAAATCACTCCAGGGCTTTTGGTCGAAAACCCCGACCACAGGCTTCTGGTCACACTGGCGATGGTCGCGATGGTCAAGACCATCGCGACCATCATCCTGCACGCTCGTATGTGCTGTGGGTGGTGACCCACAGCTATACGAGCGTCCAGGAGGACGCTCCATATTTATGGAGGTGGGCCCTGATTCAGAGCGAGCGTTCTGCTCAGAGCGTCCGGCTCTGAATGAGGGCCTTAGTGTGTCTTTCTTTGTATCCTCTTTACTGTTCCTTAGTGGATGTGTTCTTTGTCATATAAGATTCTTCATGGGAAGGAAAACAAGTCTCCATCTGTGAAGTTTTTAAGCCACAAAGACAATAGGGACAAAGAGGAATGTCACACAAGAAAACAAGGAAACAGAGTTCCTGAGTACACAAGTTGTTAGTGAACAGAATGTGTCTCAGATGGGAAATCTTATCTGTGCAAGAAGAAATATAATCACTATAAATCAGTATTAAGATACGTGTCCAACGACTCTGATACTACAAGTTCCTGCATGTCTGCCTAAAAGTTGTAGTGTGATGCCCACTTAGCTCAAAACTGTGAGTCTGCTTGTTTTTGGTTTGACTTGTGTTTCTGTAGTGTTCATACACACAGAAGTTAAAAAGCAACGCTTGGTAAAAAATTGTAGACAAAACCTTGTACTTTGTCTATAACAAAACAGTGATTAACCTGTCTCAAAGCATCCCTGCATAGTGCATACTCAGTGGTACTAAGGGGTCTATTCATAGAGCAGTGAAAAGCCCTGTTTAGCTGAAAACAGCGCTTTTTACTACTTTCGTTAATTAATGGAGTGGGTTACCGTGGAGAAGATTATTCCTTCTCCAGCAGCATCCCTGCTTCATGTATGCATCACATTACCATACTTTTGTATGGTCAGTGCGATTCATAGAAGAATGGAAAACTCAGCTTTCCGTTCCTCTGCTGTGTACAGATTACGCCATCTCAGGATGGCGTAATCTATACTGCGAAACGAAAAGAGCAGGGAAGTTGAAGCCACCCTGATCTCAGATGCCGGAGCATGTGCAGTGGGAAGAAGGTATATTGGAGTCTTGATATGTCTGCTTCAAGGATCGCCGGAGGGGCCATTTTACCGGAGGACGTCGCTGGACAGCTAAGTTTACATGAATGGGTACAAAACATTACCATATATTTCATTGATGTGATGTGATATATAGTGATATTTTTCGGTAGCCAGTACATGTTTTACATGAATAGATCCCTAATTACCTAACATGCATAAGTATGAAACAACATGATATTATACAGTTTAAGGTTAAGCCTTCTGAGCATAGCATGCATTGTTGAAATTGACGTAAAGGGAATGCTTGTAAGAAAGTGTGTACGTACTGGTACCTTCACTTTTACATTGTACACTATCAGCCTCAAAATATGTTTACTAATCTTTAAGCAATTATAATGAATACCTGTTTGTGTGAAGCCTTACTGTTAATATAAACTGATGATATTTACCGGCAATATTTCAAGTATAGTACAATACTTCATGTTAGCTGCATTTGGCTAAAAAGAACTGACTTGCACTATTTTTACTGTCATATATTAAGTATTAGGATCATGTTTTTATAACATACATATCTTTTGTATGGGGTATTGCAGACAGGGCAAAGAAATGCCAGTCAAATGCCAAAACCTTGCATTGATTGCTGCACTAGAAGATAGCTATTGCTTCTTTGCCTGAGGAAAGAGAAGTTCATAGAGCACGTTGAAGCCACCCTGTCATGTTCTTGAAAAGTGATTTCATGTGCAGGGTTGAGCCTCAGAGGGATGACTTCGCTAAAGATAGATTGAAGAAAGGGAAGTAGCTGTAGCTGTTGATTGTTGGCTACAGGCAATGATCTGCTATGGTAGCTGTATTCTTTAAAATGAGGATTATATGCTTCTTGTATAGCACACAATATATTCTGTTGAAAAATTAAATAGATTGTCCGTCCAGTGTTCACAACAACTGCAATAGGTGGACTTCCATGAAAACTTATTGCGTAAGGAATTAGCTGAAAAATAGCAGTTCTTTGGTCAGTACCTAATGTTGTGATGCAGCCATTGGTTGTGATGTTGTGATGCAGCCCTTTGGTTGTGATGTTGTGATGCAGCCCTTTGGTTGTGATTTTGTGATGCAGCCCTTTGGTTGTGATGTTGTGATGCAGCCCTTTGGTTGTGATGTTGTCATGCAGCCCTTTGGTTGTGATGTTGTCATGCAGCCCTTTGGTCAGTGCCTAATGTTGTGATGCAGCCCTTTGGTCAGTGCCTAATATTGTGATGCAGCCCTTTGGTCAGTGCCTAATGTTGTGATGCAGCCCTTTGGTCCGTGCCTAAAGTTGTGATGCAGCCCTTTGGTCAGTGCCTAATGTTGTGATGCAGCCCTTTGGTCAGTGCCTTATGTTGTGATGCAGCCCTTTGGTCATTGCCTAATGTTGTGACGCAGCCCTTTGGTCAGTGCCTAAAGTTGTGATGCAGCCCTTGTGCCTTATGTTGTGATACAGCCCTTTGGTCAGTGCCTAATGTTGTGACGCAGCCCTTTGGTCATTGCCTAATGTTGTGACGCAGCCCTTTGGTCAGTGCCTAAAGTTGTGATGCAGCCCTTTGGTCAGTGCCTAATGTTGTGATGCAGCCCTTTGGTCAGTGCCTAATGTTGTGATGCAGCCCTTTGTCAGTGCGTAATATTGTCATGCAGCCCTTTGGTCAGTGCCTAATGTTGTGATGCAGCCCTTTGGTCAGTGCCTAATGTTGTGATGCAGCCCTTTGGTCAGTGCGTAATGTTGTGATGCAGCCCTTTGTCAGTGCGTAATATTGTCATGCAGCCCTTTGGTCAGTGCCTAATGTTGTGATGCAGCCCTTTGGTCAGTGCCTAATGTTGTGATGCAGCCCTTTGGTCAGTGCGTAATGTTGTGATGCAGCCCTTTGGTCAGTGCCTTATGTTGTGATGCAGCCCTTTGGTCAGTGCCTAATGTTGTGATGCAAAATAAGGTTTCTGCAATAAATGCTTTTATATCAACAGCTTTACAGCACGTTAACGCTGTCTTACATAAAACAATAAACACCTCTATCCCATTTAGTATGCTAGTGGAAGTTCCTACATTGATTTATAATAAGCATACTTGCCAAACCTCCCTGATTGTTACTATTTCAGGGAGTCTCCCTGACTCTCTGAAGAGTCCAGCAATCTCCCTGATTGCACCTTACCCCTGTTATGAAGCTGTTACATAAAAGAAAAAACAGAGATATGTACATTCAAATGGGTTTATTAGTATCATTTCCCTGGATTGGTTATAAGGCACAATGATCCCTATGACTATATGCACTTTCTGAAAAGTATCAGTGTGTTTTCATCAACACGTAAATATTACTATTGGGCCTCATTTACATTTAGATGTAAATCATTTTTATGACATGTAAGAGTACACCTCCACTGTAACACACGCTCATAGGTGTTGCTTTCACAATCTCCCTGAAATGCTTTTTCAAAAGTAGGCAAGTATATTTATAAGTTAACAACAAGTGCTAGAAAGGGAAGATTAATCTTGAAAAGAAACACACAGAAAAATTCTCCAGCACAACGCTATGAACCAGTAAAAGGCTGCTCTTCTGTTTGTGCAAACAATGCAGGAGTGTAAGTTACACACATGTGCAGTATACAGGGTACTGGCTCATTGCTTGGCCCCTCTGTAACCAGAGGGCAGCTAGACCGCTTACCGCTTTCCCTAGTGGTTGAACACATAAATGACACAGTTCTGGCATCTCTGAGGAATTAAAAAATGTGTTAATCTTTTCCTTAGTGTCGGACCTGCCTGCGTCTTACAGGTAGACATACAGTTGGCTCTAACTCAAACTGAACCTCCTAGGACATCTTGTCTTTCTCCGATGGGTCCTAGCTTTTCCTTCCTCTTGCAAGACACACAATTTCTCTTAGACCCCCATACTCAGCTGCAGATTCTTGTGGTCAGACATATTTTTAATTCTGTGGGGATGGATTCCAAACTCCTGGGGCTGATCATTTGACAAGCTAGCAACACCTAGCCCAAACCATCACTATCAATATATATATATATATATATATATATATATCCTTAAATATACTGTGTGTAAATATATATATATATATATATATATATATATATTTACTTAAACCCATATCTTAAATCATAATTTTTTTTGTAAATTGATTACATAAAAATCACTTGAACCACATGGTTATAAGCATAAGCACATAATAAATGTCCAGTTGGCATTGCTTTACTACTATAATAAATGCATGTTTTCTTTGCTTAATATTTTTTCTTTGTACATAATGTTTAAAAGATTCTATCCTCCCCATTCCCTTAGCTGCTCATACGTGTATGCAGCCAGCAACCCAAAATTCTGTTACTCATCTGGTACTTTTCAAATCTCACAAATAGCAGACAATAAGGTTTTTATAGGGCCAGATTTGGCAAGGATCGCAACTGTGAATACACACGCTATTGGCCGATTGTTACGCATTACGCATGCATCGCAGTGGCTATACAGACCCATCACAGAGTGATTGAATGGAAGTAGTGTTTGGGCGTGGCGACGGGGGGGGGGTGGTCGGAGAAACGCTAGTGTGTTTGTGCGCCGTTACAGGGGCGTGCATAAATTAGCCACCGCAACGGCACACGCAGCTTGAGGACTCATATCGTGCGACGAAGTTAGCAATTTCTGAGTAAGGTAAGACCTTGTGCAAGTGTGTGTGTGAGACTGCGATGGTACTCTATTGCTGTACCAATGTTTTCGCAGTCTTGCTAAACATTACGGATGTGTGTAAGGTAAAGTGGGCGTCTTTGTTTAGTGCTGCAACGGCATAGCGATTGCAATGGATTAGCATACTATCGCTGTTGAACTGCGTGCGTAATCACTATTGCATTCGTAGTTGTCATCCTTGCTGAATTAGGCCCATAGTTAGGTGTGCAGTCATCATCTGACTAATTGGGTCCTATAGGATGTGGCCTTTTGGTGCACAGACCAAGCAGCAGATCATCTTATTTTGGGGAACATTTACCCCTTAACCAGCGCCGTATCTGGACGGCAGTGCGCCCTGTGCTGCACTGCCGCCCCTCGCACTCCCCCCCGCCCCCTCCTTCCCCTGAGCGCTTTCCTATTTCCACCTGGGGGTGGGTGGAGGACGGGAACTTCTTTGAGCGCCAAGCAGCACTACAGGCGGTCTCTATACAGACCTCCGAAGCTGCACAGGTTGTGGCCGGTGACCTTGGAAGCTTCTGCCCTGTGCGGAGGCACCGGCCGCACCACCCTCCCTACAGCCCTGCCCTTAACTATGTTTACAGGCATGTCCATTGGATTGGAGTACACTCATTGTAACAAAGTCAATCAAGAACAGTTGAGTTCACCTCTTGACCATTAAAAATATAATCCCTCACTAATTTAAAGTACTATTAGTAGTTTATAACGGAAGTATAACAAATTGTTTTTCACCATATGTAACTTCCTCTTAAAGTAAGTTTAACAAAATATATTTCAGTAGACAGTGTTGTACACTTAATGTGTTTATAATTTACAGTTTACTGGGTACACACTATGCGATCCATTGCACAATATACCGTTTTGACGCGGATCGGAATGAAATATCGTGCGGTCCGCGTAGTTGTGTACAGCCGACCGCGCGTGCCCATGGGTCATACAACGCAACGTCCCATCTGCTGTGCAGCAGAGCAGATAGAACGATGTGATGAACGACGCCATGCTGCTAAATACAGCATGGAACTACACATCGCGCCATCGTCCACTGCATTGTGTAGTGTGTGCGAATGGTGCGATGTATCATACCATCGCATCATGCCATCGATGGGTACACATATTGTGTAGTGTGTACCCAGCTTTAGGCTACGTACAAACTGGCATTTGCAATGTATTTTTATTGCATATTGAAAGTTTATAAATTGTATTGCTTTTATGTGTGCATTTAATAGTAATTTTTTATGCTTGTTTAAATCAGATATATTTATTTTGAACTTTTAAAGTGTACACCGAAAATAAAGAAAACAAATAAATTCTAACACATTTTATATGCTTTTACAAGTGCACCCAATTTGCATTTTATTAAACATACATCTGTGACCCTACTGAAGGAGGGGATTCGCTCCGAAAACTTGACCTAAGTCAAATCACTCTGAAACATACATTTGTGACAAAACTGGAAGTAGTTGATGCCAAACACTTGTGATGCACATATATAAAAGCTTGATAACCACATCTCATTATGTTTATAATGCATTCCCAATGAGATTAATATAAGTTTTCAGTTGCATTGACATGCATCAAATACATTGAAATGGAACAAAAAAATTACTAAAATATGCGGTGCCAACTAAAACTCATGTTTCCATTCTCTCAACTTTTGTTAGCGATGCATAATAAATACAGAATGTTAATGCTGGTGTGCATGTAGCCTAAACTTAGCTGCAGTTGAGTAGCTGATCGCTGGCTGTCTGTTGCCAGGTTGTACAAATTTAACTGATAAAATCATTAAAGGGCAGAGCTAAATAGCCAGAATGAGATGTAGTTATTACCCAGCAGATGGGATGCCAGGCTTAGAATGCCGGAGTCCCGACATAAGTCAGAATCCCGGTGCCAGCATTCCGCCCGCTGGCGTCCAGGCAGTAAGTATTGGGTTTAGGGGGAGGTTTAGGGTTGGGTTTAGGGGGGGGGGTGAGGTTAGGTTCAGGCTGCGGGGGGGGGGGAGTGTTAGGTTTCGGGTTAGGGATGCCGTTGTTGGGATTCTGACCACTGGGATCCTGGGCGCCAGCATCCCCGTACCCAAATCACCAGAATACATGGTATATGACAACACATACATTGGCAGGTTAGGTTTTCATACTAGCCAGTCATATCCATTTTTTATTTAGTAGTACAGGATGTGGCTACATTCCAAGCCGGGCCACATTGGTTAAAGTGAACCAAACTAGTCAACATAAAATTCTTACAGCGAAATGTACTACTACGGGATGCGGCAAGTGCAAATATTTTGGCGATTTAGCTGCAAGATTTAAAGTTGCAATTTTTTGAAGGGCAAAACCAGATTAGTCTTGCTTTAAAAACATTGCTGCTTTTAATCTTGCAGATAAATCATCAAATTCTTGGCACTTGACACAACTTACAGATTATTACATTTGGCCCTTAGTGTGTGCAGTAACCTCTAGGGTGAGAAAAAAACTTCCCTCTTAGTGGCAATTTATATATGTTTATATTGCTCTTGAAATACGTATATAGCAGAGGTTGCCAAAAGCGGTCCCCAAGGCTCCCCAACAATTCAGGTTTTAGAGATATCCATGGCTGAGCACAGGTGACTTAATTAGTACCTCAGTCAGTTTGATTTAACCACCTGTGCTCAACCATGGATATCTCTAAAACATGGACAGTTGGGGAGAATTGGGACCGTGTTTGGGAACCTCTGGTATATAGTCTGGTACTGTCCAGTTTAGAGGATCATCCTGGTAAGTACCAATAAGTGCAGAATTTTTAATTGATGAAGCTGGAAGTTATTATAAACTAGAGGCTGCTCTTTTTTCTGTGTCTCTCTTTCTTATCACCCATCTTGAGGTCTCACAGTTCTGTGTCAATCTCTCTCTCCCTCGCCTCTCTCTTACTGTCTCTCTTCCTGACCCTGTCTCTCAAACTCTCCGTCTCTGTGTCAGGATGTGTTGGGCAGTGATAGTATGCTCTGGAGGTCTGTGCCGTGCAGCATTTCGTTACCATGGAGCACATGACTGGTGGCCAGCTGACTCTTTGATGCTGGGTGTAGTCCACATATAAGTTTCTTTGTGCCCTGCAACTGATGGAGCTGCAGTGATAGCAGTTGTTACCCACTGACTGATCGTGGTACAGCACAGGGGAGAGATTGGGGGGGACAGCTGGAAACTGAAAGCAAACTTTAGAACCTGTCTGAGAAGTAGTGGCCACATACACGTTTTACTGTTGTGCACATGTGTGTCTATGTGGACTTAGAGAAGGAGGCAGGCAAAAGCAGATAAGTGCTGTGTGCAAATGTGTGTGTGCCTGGTTAAACTGTTTCTCAGTGGTGTTTGTGGTAGTATAGGCTTATTAAGTTAGACATGCACGTGCGCGCCCGCGTAATTACATTATTTATAGATAACTAAACATTCTCTTTAATCTATTAGACAACACAATCACAACATGCTTGCCACTTAATAGCCCACATACGATAGGATTTATTGAAGACTGAGGACACATTCGCCAAATCCTCTCTTTAAGCTGGGTGCAGGACCAGGAACAGATGTGGAGATGTAAGTAGATCAGAGGGGGGGGTTTGGGGGGGTGGAAGCAGGGATGTCTTAACAGCAGTTTGGGCCATGGGCAAAGCAATGCCCCTACCCCCCATTCACGCGAAAAAAATTTAAATGGTCAATAAAATTAAACCCTCCTGCATGCCCATCAGACCTCCCACACATGCAGAGAGACTCTGTCTGACTGGTCTGAAGCCGAAATTGGGACTGAGGTCAGAATACAGTGCACCGGTGGCCGGCTTACAAAAATATCACAAATTTACCAACTGACCACGGTTACAGGGGGGCGGGTTGATGGGCCCCTACAAGCTTCGGGCCTTTGGGCAACTGCCCAACAAGCCCAATGGAAGAGATGGCCCTGGGTGGAAGACCGATTAGGGGAGCAGGACTCCTTCAGGCACCATGTGAGATAGGAGACTCAGAGTGACAACTGCTTTGCCTATAAGGTGAGAGTAAGGGGAGGAGGATGATGACACTATATTGTGTGCACCAGTGTGTATCTCTTTTTTAGCCCTGAATGTGTGTCAAACCCTTCTGCATGTGTCACTCTATGGATGCATCTGTGACCATACTTGCCAACTCCACTGTGTAAGGGGCACTAATGGGGGCCTGCATAAGAGGGACCTCTACTGGGGGCATTGCATACTGAGGTTACTGTATAAGGGGGACTGTATAAGAGGCATTGCATTAAGGTGCATATGGAATGGAAAGGAACATTCCCAGAGTGATGAAAAAGGGTTGTGTGTCATGTTGACATGCCCCATTTTTCAGTGGCCATGCCCCTTGTGGCATGTGACCACACTCATTTTTGGCATGCACGTCTACGGCGCGCGCACATGGGGGGGCTCCTTTTTTCAATTTGCCCTGGGCTCCAAATACCCTAGTTATGCCACTGGTTACACTATTACATCCTAATATACTGAGATCAGCTGCCAGCGCCCTCCTGCCCCCTCCCATTATACCCTGCCAGGGGTCAACTTCACCCTGCAGGAGACAATGCTGAAAGTTCTGCTTGTTATACTGCTGGTGCCCATGTTACACTATTATATCCTCTACCCTGCCCATACCATTAGTCACTCACCTCAGGAGGCAATACTGGCAGCTCTGTAATGCCCATACCGCACTATTTATCATCTGTCAGGCAAATACATAGCTCAGCACCTAGGTGGAAATAATTCATTATCCATGTTTCTGATATACTTAGTGTGTGTGTAATGCTGATGCATATAATTTGATGCTTGTTACACAACCAGGGGATCTGGTCCCATTCTGTGCCAATAGTTTGTGCAGTAGTTGTTGTTATATTTCACTTTACTGATCAGCACAATTCCTTGTGTTCTGCTTCTTCCATTTGTGGGACCTTGCTCTCCTGCCAGTCACATCTATTGTGTGCAGGAGCGAAACATCTCACCCTCACATACATGTACTACACATACATATACTATGGCCAGGCTGAAGGCATGCACAATGTAGGTTTCCATATGATATGATTCAGGCCATTCTATTCCTGAAGAAGCCCGCTCTGGTGGCATGCTGCTCTTATTACTACAGTGTTCACCTGCCACTGCAGGACACCCCCCCTGAGTGGCAATAGATACACCCATAGGTGGAGCATGACACTCCCCCTCAACTGCGGCGGCGCTGAGGTGGGGGGGGAGGGCACTGTGGGCTCCTCAGCCTGGCAAAATTCCAGGGGGGTAGGGGGCGCGATCAGAGCGATCGCTCCCCCCCCCCACAGGCAGAAGAGAGGAGACTGCTGCCGCTCGGCGACAGCAGCAGTCTCCCTGGTCTCCCACTACAACCCAGCAAATAACGACGTGTACTGGGCTGCTGACAGGTAAGAGGGAGGGGGGGCAGCATCGGCCCCAGACCCAGATAATTAATACCCACTCCCCACTCCCTCTTGGGGACTGTCATTAAATAATATAATTTTTATCAGCAGTCAATTTTATTTTATAGATGTATCAATTTAGAAAGGCAGTCGTACAGTGAATGCTTATTGCATGATTTGTAATGTGAACGTTTATTTTTGTGTTTAGTTCCACTGTAAAGCTAGGAGCCCCTTCTGAGGAATAGTGACTCATACTTAAGAGAGAAAAATAAACCAGTCACAAGTTTTTCCATGGAATTGTAACTTTGTATGATTGTTTTTACTCAGGAACAAGCAAATTGTATGGTCATCTGCTAATCATATAGAAATAATTACATGATTGACACTGAGTCACCGAGACTTCATGTTGACATGAAAAAAGGTTACGGTTAAAGTCAGCTGAAGTGATTATAAGGAGGTCTATTGTGAAGAGTTATAACATATTGTATTAAATTCCTCCTAGTAGAAAAATGATTGCCTGTGTCATAAAATAATTCAGTTACACCCCTTGGGCAATATGATATATACCTTAACTACAACATGTTTGTGAATTCTAAAAGACCACTATTAGATTTGTGGTTTCCACCAAGTGTTCATACAGTATAAGAATGTTATCCAAGCACAAGTAACCCTGCAGTGTTTCATTTCAGATACAATTAATTCTGACTTCAAAAGCCTTTACGTTGTGTCTTGGCATAAAGCCAAGGAGTAGGATAGTTCAGTGAATGAAAGCATTAGGTTTAGAAACGTTGCTGGCTATATAAAGCCAAGGGTTATTGTGCAGTATTTGCTCTTACCTTGTGTTATAAAATCACACTTTGCAATCTTCTTCAGTGCAATGTGCTAGTAACACCGCAGAACGTGTTTACTAACATATAGTGATACACAGGCTGTAACACTTTTAAATTGAGTATAGCTTTTCTTTATTCTTTATTTAAATATTAATTAAGAATTTACGAAAACAGATATATTACCTATATAATCATTAGTACAAGTATAATATTCATTATGTATCTGGGTTACCTCGGAGGAGAACAAATTGCGATCTCCAGTTTACCATGTAGATAAAAAAATGCAACATGCTGGCCAGAACATGGGACTGGTACAATACCCTCTTGATTTACCCTAGTCAAATTCATAGCTGGCACTTCAAAAACTAGTCTGTGCAACAAGACCCAAGCATAGCGCATTATACGCATCCTCAGACTCATCTGTGCTGATAACCTTAAATTTCTTATTGGACACTTTTCAGCAATTCCATGCATACCCTGAAGTAGACTTAACTATAATGGTATTTATAAAAGAATAATTCCACATTCAGCAACAGTTATAAATATTATCTCAATTTGATTAAACTCTGTAATAAAAATTGCATGTACTGTATATTTGTTGTTGTGACTGTTAGGACCAATAGTCCTGATTTGTTACATTATTAGACCCCCAAAGGGATAATGACCTATTGGAAAATGATTGTGACTTCACAGAAAGTTGGATGTGACTAGATTATCTGTTTGGATTGGAGTGTGGTTTATGTGTAGGGATCATTTTGTTTCTAAAAATAATTTAGGTTTATTTCATAAACTCAATTGTGAGTAATTAATGGTGCAATTAGTGACGGATCAAAACAAAAATAGCTGTCACGGAATTAAATATTCCAAAAGTAAAATAAGGCAGTAAGTCAAAAACAAGTATATTTAAATGCCATGATATATGTGTTTTATTTTTACAATTCAAGATATAGTTTTAAATAGTATTATAAAATTGTATTTCAGGTTATATAGTTAATTACTAACACTTCTAAAAGCACAAAACATGTTTTGTAATATGGTATATTACTATGTAAATGGTGATTAGTTCTTAGAAGTTTGCTATTATTTGTATTGTTTTTCTCTGCCAATTTAATTTATAAAAAAGCCCCTTTGAGTTTAAGTTTATGTGGCCTTTCTATAGACACAAATATGCTATAATGCTTTGTATGAGGATACCTTACTAATTGCATGAAGTATAGGCATTAGAAGTGTGAATACTCATTTTTATATTTGTCTAGTACAGTATTTAGTCAGTATGAAACTCATGTGTTTGGCATGAATGTGTGTTATGATACATAAAGGTAAACTTGATTTTGTATATCTTTTTATGTTAGGCTTTCAAATCTCTCAACACTTTTTATTTCTACATCAGGATACAGACAAAAATCTAATTCAATTATTTGAGCATAAACTAAGCAGGTTCCATGACAATGACACCCATACACTGACCTGAGATATTCTTTTCCAAACGGAACTTCTCTTGGTATCGACTTACCAAGTTCATTATATTATATTATTCTTTTGTGTTTAGAAAGAAGACACATATTTTGTGACCTCTGGAAACTTACAGTAGTAGCAGTCACAATGCATACTACAGCATGAAATGTTGATGACATTTGTCAGAAAAACAAAGTGCTTTGGTTTTAATGAGTTTTCACTTTTGTCATGAACAGCAAAATGGGAAATACTGTATTTATTTTTCAAACTCAGCATACACTTCATCAAGATTAAAACATACATATTTATTGATTTTTTATTTAACAGTTATAAAAGTATTTGAAAAATAGCGCTTACAGTTTGTCAATGTGCATTTTCCATGCAATCCGTGTTTGAAACCCTTAAGAACATACATATAATCCCTGTTAAAGTTCACATTCCCTCAAGTCCTCATACTTGCTAACATCTATATTATTAAACCTGAACTGTATGTAGTCAGGGGGCATATAATTGTATCATTGTAAACATAGCAAAGGCCTGGAGATGCCCTCTACTTTATTAAGATACTCTCTCCTCTTACAAAACGCAGAGAAAGGGACTTACACAGTAAGCCCTTGCATCTACATCCCGCTATAGCCCAGCAGTGAGGAGGGATCAGTAATGTATGTCTATCTGCAGAGAACCCTGCTCTGTGCTTCTGAGCACACACAGGGGCACATTTAGGTTCTCAGTTCAACTTATCAGAGAGGAAAGGAAATCCTAAAAGGGATTCCACTGCGCAGCCCCCACCCATACACATGCTCAGTAGAGCAGAGTGGGGCCTTCCTGACTGGTAAGTGGATACACATCTTACACCCTCAACCCATCCAAACTGCATTGCCTCCGAACAGCTAAATTTCAGCTATTCTGCGTGATACTGTCAGCAGATTATGTTACAGTACATTCCTATTCATGACATGGTTATTTAACTCTGTTAGACTGTCATTTGTTGAAGTTTAAATAGTTAATTATAATGTATTATTAAATAAATATAACCTCATAAAGCCCAGATAATAAGAGGCATTGTACTGTGTAATAGGTAATTTCTGAAAAAACAGAAATTGAAATTTCCATGGACAAATCTTTAAAATCTGCAACTGTCCCTGGAAATTGGGGGAACATTGCTACCAATGTACATTAGAGTCACCTATCTTAAAGTGTCACTATAAGTGGTTGTGAGAGCACGATATGTATGTGTCACACAAAGTGTCTCCTTGATATCTTTGGTGCCTGCAGCAGATTAGATGGTAAGGATCCTGACTGATGGGAGTCAGGATCTTGTCTCTCTTTATAGGAAATTCCATAAAATAAAGGAGTCTGAATGGAATCGTAGCAGTTTCTTATGTAAATTAAGATTAAAATGAAATTGAAAACATGCATTATTGCAAATGAAATATGATGCAGCTTTGACATAACAGATGTACGTTATATTCTGAGTTTATGGGGCATATGTATCAAAGCTTGATGCGAGATAAAATTGTGACATATATATCACCAACCAATCAGCTTCTAACTTACGTTTTGCAGGCTGTGCTTAAGAAATGATAGTTTGGAGCTGATTGGTTGGTGTTAGTTCACAACTTTAACTCACATCAAGCTTTGATACATATGCCCCTTAGTCTCTAAACCAGGCCTGGCCAACCTGTGGCTCTCCAGCTGTTGTGAAACTACAAGTCCCAGCATGCCTTGACACAGTTTTGCTATTAGGGAATGCTAAAACTCTGGCAAGACATGCTGGGACTTGTAGTTTCACAACAGCTGGAGAGCTACAGGTTGGCCAGGCCTGCTCTAAACAATGGGAAATGTTGACGTTTTCTTTTCATATAAGCCCCTACTAAAAGTATGATTCATGTCTATGCACCCAATTCTCTATAGCACCCAGTAAGTGAGAAATAAGACCACAGTCCCACATGACAGCAGATTTGGTGCTGTATACAAAGAGTCTGCGATAAGCTGGTGTTGGGCTCTTCTGCTAGTACTTGCACAGGTGAAGATTTGGCTTTCAAATATGGAATTTTCTCTTTTTAGCAACAGTAGGCGCCATTGTGTTGCAGCGCCAGCAGCTCATCCCCGTATCAAATACAGCAGCATCCGGTGAGTACTGCCACCTAGGACATCCTCAAGTAGTGTTCAGCAATGTAGCTCTGCATTAGTAGCTTCTTGGCTCTTACATAATGTTTTGCTATAACTTCAAATAAAATGGTAGTCTTGTTTCCCTGCAACTAATATTCTTATAACTCCTGTGTCTATGATAACACATACAGCTAGGGGTAATCCAATTGAATCCATGGGAATAGATTTTAAATGAATATGTAGATGGATTAGCCAAAGACTACATACTAATATTTCTGACCACATGGTTAACCCTTATAAATACTTTATACGATTTATTTTAATGTGAACTCAGTTTGGATAATTTTAATTGAATAAGGAAAATGTCTGTCTTGTGTATGAATAAATATTCAACCTTTGTAATTGTGCACATCACAATAATGTTGTCAGAATAAACTACACTAATTAACATTTAGCCTTGGTGATTATTTCATTATTATTCACCTTGTACATTTAAATAACTGCTAACAAATTACTTTGTGACAATGTTGAAATACTGGACAATTTTCTTATCATTATGAAAGATTCCCATATATGTAAATGACGCCTGAATATTACAATTGGTCACTTAGATTTGTTTATCTGTTTGAATTGCTCTAATGCAATGTGAAATGCCTGAAAAGAAAAACTCATGCATAAGTCATGAATGAAAACCAAAGCAGAAAGTCTGTTCATCACGTTGTCTTAAAACTGTTATTGAACAATTTAGGTCAGGCTGGAACAGCTCTCACTTCCTGCACATACAACATTTATCACTGTTAGAAAATCTCCACTAATGTCTACCCCTTTTCCACTGCTTTGCCTGGTCGCACCCAAGATGATGTTCACGCGCCCATCCTGGGAGCGACCAGGCTGAGACTTCTTACCGACAGGCGGCAAGACCCATCACTAATGATGTCCCCTGCTGGTGTTCAAAGTTGCAGCATCGGATCCACTGCCTAAACAGCAGGCGGCTATTGGACATTTGAGTAAAACCCTCAGGTTACTCATGATGACCGGCAAAGCCACGCTGCCGGGACAGTGAAACCGATATGCTCCCGTTTACTGCAGTGCTCTGCTTCCCCACCCTCAAGCAGATGCAGACTGTCACCCACTCGACGTCTGCAGCCTGCGCAGCTAAAAATAACAAACAGCGATTTGCGAGAACATCGAACTACCATAACTCTCTGAATCAGCCCTAAAGGTGCCTATCCACTAGATGATTAAAATGAGCGATTGAACGATATCGATATCGATCGATAGTTAGATAATCGTTTGAAAATTGTTTGCAGATTGTTTAAAAAACTGGTCTTTTAGGCATCTATCATCGTGCAAACATGCTGGTCAACCTGACGATAACGTCAGGTTCAGCATGTTTGCAGATGATTGTGCCTACACTGAATGACTGCTCGTTCAGTGCAGGCTCATCACAGACTGACAAACGACTGCACGATTACAATGTCGTAATCGTGCAGACGTTTGCCTGCCTTCTATTGGATAGGCACCTTAAGTACTGTGGACAACCAGGTTTCAGTGAACAAATACCCTAAACCTTAGCCATGGCAGGCCCAGCTAGACCTACCCATGTATAAACTTGCTTCCAGCATAAATCTTTTAAGAGAAAGTCCTGCAAGAAAATAGAATAGCATAACTGGCAATGAGTGGTTACATTTACAGTACTTTCTGTGTGAAACACATTCTTTATGTTGATGATTCTCAAGAAGAAAAGACTGCCTATTGTGTTTTTTTCATGTAAGGTGAATAATTCCATAAGTTAAGAAAATGAATGTATTACTTCTTCCAGCGGTGTCGACAAAGCACTGATATCTTGCTATTAAACTAGAGGGTGGTGTATGTGTGCTCAGATTAATGTCACTTGGGAGTAGTCTTACTCTTTATCACTTAACTGGATTAGCGAGATACAGCATACAGCACCCACCCATTCACACATCTTTAATGTCTTTAATAATGTTTTCATAGTGCAAAATTTCCTTTATGTCTGCAGGGTAAAAGAGAAACTGAGTTATTTTTCTTTTATAAAACCCACCCATTCATTATTTCTGATAATCCTAACAAAAGGCTAGTATTTCTATGTGTGTTTCCTGAAACCATTGTTTCACTGATTTATTCTCATTATTTTATATTTATAATGACCTTAAAAATAACACCATAGTAATACTGTGTAGATGAATACACTTCTATTCAGTTAGTAAGAACAATTTAGAAATCTGTATTTCTCTTGAACCCTTTAGATATATGTGTTTTATGTTTTCTGTATGACTAAACCCAAACATAGCTATTGAATTAATTGATATGTTGTTGTATTTAGTGAACAGTACTACTTAGGCCCGTATTTGCCGGCGAAAAATCTGCTAAGTTTCGCCTGCCGGACTTGTCGGCTACATCCCATGTTTTTGTAGAAAACACTTTTCATGCGCACGACCGCTTTTCGCCCTATTCAATTC
Organism: Taudactylus pleione; assembly: GCA_031769625.1. Classification (NCBI taxonomy): domain Eukaryota; kingdom Metazoa; phylum Chordata; class Amphibia; order Anura; family Myobatrachidae; genus Taudactylus; species Taudactylus pleione. Next base: position 14,253,314 of record JAUIMM010000085.1, on the reverse strand, counting down.
ATGCTCAGCTTAACACAGTAATAAACTGTGTTAGCATCCGTTTAAAGCCTTTTCACGCCTTTCCCACTCTGCTGCCTCAGAGACATTTGCTATATAATCAGAAAATACAGAACACTGTGGTGTTGGGATGCTGGAAGCCTTGGTGGTGTCAGTGCTCGGCAGTTTTATGTCTTGTGCTATAATTGTTCTGCAAAAGGAGATGGGATATACCCATCTGTACTTAACTGTACAAGTCAAGTAGATTCCCTTCTGTCACTCACCTCCATTGCGCAGGGCTTTAAAGGGAAACCCTGCTGAAGAAATGTAGTCAACCCTTTTTAAACAATGTAGCTGTCTTTCTCGCTTGTACAAAGTCTACGGTATTCTGGTTGTTGAGTGTTCGGTGACTGTAGTTTAGAGGTCTCTTATGATGTAGTCAGGAAGTATTATAACAACTGAATTGTACGTTATTCCTTTTCCGACTGCCTTATAAGAGTCCTGCTGTGTTGTAGACTTGTTTCCTGCATTAGTGACTCTAATGTCACCAAGTAATAGGATATGATAGATAGGATCATATTGTAGATTATTGTGTATTTTCCACTTGGAAAATCATAAAGCACGCAAATACTTGGAAGATGTGCTTAGAGTTAAGCTAGGACACAGCTACATATCTGCACATTCAACATTTTCTTCCATGCAGCATGTGGTTTGCCAAGGAACCAAATTGCTCCTTATAGATAGATATGCTCCTAACTATTATTTTCAACTTTAAAGTGGACCCTTACAACCTAATGTCCTGGCAGATCCTCAGTAACACAGTCTGAGGAAGATAATCTTCTCAATGATATCAGGCATTTTAGCTGCATCCACAATTTGGTGGAAGCAACTAACTGGAGGTAAATTGCTGTTATTTTACAGATTTCGCTCAAAAGGTGATGTAGTACGGATTTTCCCTTCAACACAACGTAGTACGGTTTTTTGCCTATTAATATAAAGGCAGTATTAATATTCATTAACACATTTAAAACATGTGCATTGCTGGATATCCTCCTCAGTTATTCACAAAATGTTTAAAATGTCTTTCCTCCTCACCGTTGCAGAAGACTGGAAGTGCCCTAGACTAGCAGCCATAGAATCCACATACAGCACTAAAGAGTACTGCAGATACCCTATACCACCACTGCTATTATTAAGAGGCCTAGTGCTACTATCCAATGGAGCATACATAATCCTGCCACCCTGCGCACTACAATGCCTAGCTGTACCTTGTGTGGACTAACCATCACCTGCGCCTCTGCTGTGCAGCTCACTTAACATCCTATACACCCAGGGCCCAGTGTACTCTCATTGTACTGTCTGTTGTTGTTTTATATATATATATATATATATATATATATATATATATATTTACATCATACCATTTATCAAGGTATGGACCCCAGTGTCCTTCCCGAGTCACTCTGCCAATAAATCACATGCCCAGACATACTTCGCTAAACTCTTCTAGTACTTAAGAAAGTTTCTCTTCCATCCATCTTCAATATGTAGACAGAAGAATTGTATTTCTTCTTTTTTTAATTTATTTCATAACCACTTAAAGTACTAAATTGCATGGTATTAATATTATTAAAAGTTAAACAGGCATATTAATGTTAAATATTTAACATTTAATTAGAAATTACTCATTATACAAAGATATAAATAATTTGGAAAATATAATTACTCAGCAGTAGCTGGAAATAGTTTTATAATTATATCTGATATCCAAATAAACAATTACTACACATTCTTTCTATGCCATATTTCTTCTTATATAATGTGCTGATTTAATTGTAGCTATACCCACTTGTTTCTGATTAGGCAAGTTTAGTAAAACAACTAATAGATGATTGTCATGGGACCAGATGATCGCAATAGTTCAATAGTTAAGGCATAATGCATTTCTATCAATATTAATATTTATTGGTAATAAAATGGGCTTATTTTTATATATTACACTATTGCTGCATTAAAACGTAGAATGTTTTTTAAAAGACATAGGCCCTCATTCAGAGCCGTTCGCTATTTGCGGTCGTTCGTTTAAAAACAAGGGGTGGCTATTCAAATGATCCGTACGCACATTGCTGTCTGTCCACACCTCTAAGTCTGAACGAGCGTGCAAAACATACGCTCGTTTATTTGTTAAAAACGCCCCCTGGCCGCTCGCATCCTACGTCATGTCCGCTATTTATTAGATTAATCGAGTACATCGACCAGCGTATGAACTGCTCGCTATTCTTGTGGTTGGTGTTTGCTACCACAAATTTGCGTGCAGTTCTGGCTATAAAATAACCCAGTGACGTGGTCAATGACGCTGCTGTTTTAAATATACACACCCATAAAACGCCCGCTTTGACCTTTAAGCACGCCTGCGTTCGGATCTCCACTCCCCATTTTCAAGCACCTTCCCCTGTTACCACCCACATACGCCTCATTCTGTCACTCAAAATAGCAGGCACTCGCTATATAGCGTACAAAGGATTTTCGGCCGCACTGACTGGTTCGCGCATGCGTACTAAAACGCGTACGCATGCGCAGATGTGCAAACATCGCTCGGAACGAGCGTACAGCCGCTAACGAGCGGCTCTGAATGAGGGCCATAGGGCCTAAGGGCCTAATTCAGACACAGACGCTATGCTGCGCTCGCTCGCATTGAGTGATTTTTCGCAATCTGCGCATGCGTATGAGTCGCAAGGTGCGTGTGCGAACCAGTCATTGCGATGGGAAAGTGCTTGCCCGTAGCCTGCAGTTGGGGCGCTATTTTGAGTGACAGATAGTGCCGTTTGTGGGTGGTAACAGGGGAAGGTGCTTGGAAACGGGGGTGTGGATGTGCGAATGCAGGCGTGCCCGACCGTCAGAACAGCGTTTAATGGGCGTGCATAATTACCAAAGTAGCGTCATTACAAACGTGACTTGGTTGTATTCTAGCCTGAACTGCTCGCAATGTTGTGGTGGGAACAGGCTACCGATGGCTCTCGATGTTCCCGATTAATCCTACAACTGCCGGTGTGTTGTGAGTGGCAAAGGGGCGTCTTTATACAGGTGTGAGCACATAGTGCGGCCGCTCGCTATTAGTGGGGGCGGCTTTACGCGACGCAGTGCGAGCACATGATTTAAATAGCTGGCCCTTTTTAGCCAGCGAGCGGACGCAAATAGCGCCCGGGTCTGAATCAGGCCCTGAGTCTGAAGTAACTGTGTGGTTTGGCAAAATCATGCCGCACAGCAGGTGGTGTAGAATTAAAATGTGCAGAGAGAATTAGATTTGCGAGAGATGTGTCCAAATCTGAATTGGTATGTAAAAATAAAGCTGACCAGTATTTGTTGGCTGCATGCAAAAGCAGCCAGTATATACCTTGCATGCAAAAAAAAAAATGTGTCTACACAGCCTTGCATAGCGACATAGGCCCTCATTCAGAGCCGTACGCTCTGAGCAGAGCGCACGCTCTGAATGAGGGCCGCCCTCCATGAAAATGGAGCGTCCTCCTGGACGCTCGTATAGCTGTGGGTCACCACCCACAGGCTATACGAGCGTGCAGTTTGATGGCCGCGATGGTCTTGACCATCGCAACCATCGAAGCTGCGAGCCGGAGCCTGCGGTTGAGGTTTTCAACCGCAAGCTTCGGAGTGATTTTGGCTCTATCAGAGCCAAAATCACTCCCATTGACATCACTAGTGATGTCAGTGGGCCGGCTTCTGACGGGAGGCGTTCCCGTGGGAACGCCCCCATCAGGGAGGCACGCCCCCGGCACGCCCACCAAAGGGGGCGTGCTGTCAATCAACATCGACAGCACGCCCCCTTTGATCAGACACAATGAGCGAAGGACTTTCCTTAGCTCGTCGCGTCTGGCTCATGCGCACGACGGAGCTCCCTCCATCGTGCGCATGCTCAGTGCAGAACATCGACCCACTTGCGAGCGGACAGCCGCTCACGAGTGGGTCTGAATCAGGGCCATAGTTTGTCCAGGTATGGTTACTTGCTCTCTTCTTTTTACTCTCACCTCAGAATCAGGCCCTCCGTATTTAGAGTGTATTGTTATTTAATGAATTTAGTCATGCTATACATAAAATGAAGACATGTTTTCCTGCTAGCTTTCTGCCCTATTCTTTGATATATACCCTGATCAGCCATAACATTAAAACCACCTGTCTAATATTGTGTAGATTCCCCTCATGCTGCTAAAACAGCACTGACCCACTGAGGCATGGACTCCACAAGACCACCGAAGGTGTCCTGTGGTATCTGGCATAAAGACATTAGCAGCAGATCCTTTAAGTCCTGTAAGTTGCGACGTGGGGCCTCCATGGCTCGGACTTGTTTTTCCAGCACATCCCAAAGATGTTTGATCAGATTGAGATCTGAGGAATTTAGAGACCAAGTTAACACCTTGAACTCTTTGTCGTGTTCCTCAAACCATTCCGGAACAATTTTAGCAATGGGACAGGGCATATTATCCTATCCGTCAGGGAATACCGTTGCCATGAAGGGGTGTACTTGGCCTGCAACAATGTTTAGGTAGGTGGTACGTGTCAAAGTAATACCCACATGAATGTCAGGACCCAATGTTTCTCAGCAGAACATTTGCCTCCACCTGCTTGCCTTCTTCTCATAGTACATCATGGTGCCATCTCTTCCCCAGGTAAATGATACACACGCACCTGGCAGTCCACATGATGTAAAATAAAGCTTGATTCATGAGACCAGAACACCTTCTTACATTGTTCCATGGTCGAGTTCTGACGCTCACATGCCCTTTGTAGGCACTTTTGGTGGTGGACAGGGTTCAACATGGGTTCTCTGATTGGTCTGCAGCTATGAAGCCCCATATGCAGCCAGCTACGATGAACTGTGTGTTCTGACACCTTTCTATCATAGCCAGCACTAACTTTGTTTTAGCAATTTGTGCTACATTAGCTCTTCTGTGGGATAGGTGCATCAATGAGCCTTAGGGAACCACGACCCTGTTGTCCTTCCTTGGACCACTTTTGGTACACACTAACCAATACATACCAATAACACCCTACAAGACCTGCCATTTTGGAGATGCTCTGACCCAGTCATCTAGCCAATTTGACTATTGTCAAAGTTGTTGAAATCTTTACGCTTGCCCATTTTTTCTGCTGCCAACACATCAACTTCAAGAATTGAGTGTTAGCTTGTTGCCTAATAAATTTCACCCCTTGTAGTGAGATAGTCAATGTTATTCACTTCACCTGTGAGTGGTTGTAATGTTGTGGCTGATTGGTGTTGATAAATAGATTGATAGATTGAAAGATAGATAGAGACCTACAGAGAAGTCTTAAGCTGGGTACACACTACAGATACATTGCCCGATCAATTGATAGGCCAATGTATCTGCTGCCTGTCGGGCAGTGTGTACCCGCGATATGTCGGTGAACGTCGGCGGTGAACGTCTACAGACATATCTGTCCATCGTCAGGTGTGTACGGGCGGTCTACAGACCGCCCGTACACACAGAGCGGCAGCCACGAGGCGTGTCACGCCCCTCGGACACGCCCCCAACACACCCCCTGGTCGACGGAACCCGCAGATGATGGCCATTCAGTGTGTCTGAACGACCATCATCTGCCGATATATCTGCAGATCACTCGATCTGCTGATATATCTGTCAGGTGTGTACCCACCTTAAGGAAATTTACTGTAAAAAGGGGTAACTACACAGGGGACAATACAGACAATAAAACTACCATAATTAAATAGGTGACATTTATAGTCTAACTAATTTACAATTTATTTATTTGAATATTGAAGCTGGAATGGCATCCAAACATTTCACGGTTTTTTATTTACCACTTGCCTGGCATAGTCGCATCAGATGCGACCACACCAGGCTGGGCTTTCCCTGACATGGTCGCATCTGATGTGACCAGTCAGAAATGCCCAGTGGGCTGCTGAGGGAAGCTAATCTTCCAGCAGCCGCCTATCCTACAGGGACCTCCCCGTCACTCTAGTCTACACCTCGGACTGGTGCTTTTTAGGCAGCCCAGTGGCACCTCTCACCCAGCATCTGCAGAGGGAAGCTGTATGGAAAAGCAGCCACCGGAGAAACAGACTGCAAGTAGCCCTCCCCCTCACTGTACCTGCAGAGAGAGCAGCTGCCTGGTATAAGCCAGCCCCACAGTTTGTACAGTATACCCAGGCAGCAGCCTGCCTCCACTCACTGAATAATAGGGATGCCCTAGGGATGGCATCAACCATCGATGTTTCAAACATCGATGGTGGCTGGCTGATGGTTAGCTTTCCCATTGATGGCACAGAACCAATGGTTCTCTGCCATCAATGGATGAGTGGGGCCGATGTTTTTTTCCTCCTCAACAGGACGGAGCTTAGCCCTGCCCCTGGCGCCTGCTAAGCCCCTTCCCCATTTTTCGATTGGTCCACCACAACCCCAGAAGTAGTGGCCATCGAGGGGAGTGCAAATCATCGATGGTTCACCATCGATGGTTGGCCATCCCAAGTCCCTATGTCCCTATTTCCCCCAGTCAGTCCTGATCATTGTTACTATTGATTTTCCCGATACATTGGAAAAATCAATTTTATGTGGAACTAAACCATTGATGGTTTAAAGTAATCAGCTATTGATGGTACAGCCGTCGATGGTCATCACTACAGTATACCATGGAAATTGCTATTCTTATGGTATACTCTGTTTAAAAAAAAAAAATTGATAACTTTTTTTTTTTTTTAAATAAAATTGTGTTGGATAAGTTTTAAATAGATCTTCTTGACCTAATTCAATCATAAAAAAAAACGACAATTTCTGAGCGGTTTTTAGAATTTTTTTTTGTCAGTTAAGTGATTAAAGGGACACTGTGGGCCTGATTCAGACCCGCTTGCAAGCGGGTCGATGGTGGCCCAGTGCGCACGAGCAGCATGCGCGAGCCCCATAGTGAGTGAGACCTTCCCTCGCTCCGGTGCTTGCAGCAAAACGGGGCAGCTGTCGGCAGCTCGCCTCATTTTGTAGGTGGGTAGGGTGGGTGGCTGAATAAACGGAGGCGTTCCTGAAGGAACGCCTGCCGTTTGTGGGCGTCCCTACTGACATCACTCATGATGTCAGTAGTGGACTTCCGGCTCTATTATCTTGATAAAAGCATTAAGTTGCTGAAACGTTGACAGCATTTCTGGTTTGACCTAATTTATTTACATCTGCTGCATAAGTCCCATTGAGTGCCCTCTTTCTGTTTTCTACTTATTTAACCCATGGTTGACTGTGGCACCAGGGCTGTTGATATTTTGTAGGAGAGTGCCGGACTATTATTCTTACATATGTATGTATATATATATATATATATATATACACACACATATACACATGGTTGCGAACCTACCAGAAACCGACCCTAAAATGTGGGTAAACCCGCTCACACAATAGAACTGCTGGTGGCAGACGAGTTCAGGTGAAGCACTGCACAGATAACTATGATCCTTAGAGGCTTCGTTTGCTGGAGATGTTAATAAATGATTAAAATTAGAAAAAATGGCATTTGTTAAACCATGAGTGCCAACATGCCCGGACATTAAGGGACCACTGGCACCTGTAGTTTGAAAAAGCTGCAGCTTCCTGGCATGTTTTTAAGCCCAAAAATGAAAGAGCAATGCTTTTAATAGTAAAACATGTGGTGTAATAAAATTATTGCCCTTTTAAATATTGGGCTTAAACACGCTGGGAGGCGACAACCTTACAAGTCACCGTTTACTACATGAACGCCACACACTGAGTAACCATCCCTTTGCCTAATCAATGGAGTACAAAAACCCTGCGTGAGAAACCAAAGATTTTAACTATTGATTAGTTGGTCCATAAAACCAGACGAGCTTCTTTTTCATTTCTGCAGAACAGTTCGTAACCCATTACTTGTTTCCTGGAAAAGGCCTTATTTTTGTAGTTATGAAACCTACATTACATTTTGGACTTTTTTGGATTTATATGCCAATTAAAATTCTACGGTCTTTAGGTGCACCATAGGTCGCACCATCGAAACTTGCACCCGCCGGTGCAGATTCTCCGTCTTAATATGGCCTCCTATGTGAATGATTCTGCGTCTCTGTACGCACACACTACCCGTGACACGTCTGTGACACTCCCTAACATTTACACTTTTATGAGACCGTGTGTCTCCTGTGCAGCTCCTTTTCACCTCCGGCTCTGTGCGCACGCTATCTGGACTCACGTGCACGTGTAGAAGAAAAAATTCACTCCACTGCATCCATTATATCCCTTACCATCCATCCATTTATTTGATGGATGGTAAGGGAATGACATGGCTTATGATACATATATTACATAGGAGTCCATGACTGATAATGTGCACATGGAAGACAAATCCACCTGTATTGAGACAATGGAATTACGTTTGCAATTCTGAGATGGAAAAAAGAGCAGCGAGACAAGGCATGGAGACATCCAAGCACCGAGGGCCCAGATAAATGCTCCTATGATAGTTTCCATGGGTACTAATTCTAATTGCAGAAGGTTCTAATGTTTATGGGGAATATTGGTCTGGTAGGCCTTATAACATGCGGTACTCTGAAAGATTTCTGGGTCTGTCCCCTGGTAGGAACTGAAAGGATGTGACTGTAACTCTACCACAGTTTAAAGAAGTTTTGGGTCGTTTTCATTTTGGAACAACACCTCCAAGCAAACCACTTCCTCTAAAGAAGTTGCAATATATGTGACAGACTGCGTAAGTGCATTCTGCTATGGTGATTCATTTCAGAGGTAAAAAGGAGTATGATTTATCTCTGTGACATTTATTATTTGCACCATAAGTGATCTATCCTACAAGGAATTAAGGAAGACTGCAACTTTAAAGGACATCCACTATCTGCAAGTGTTTTACTTTGCTGAGGCTATTCAGTTGTCAGGATACACCTGTTTGTAAACAATACTATTTCCTTAATAACTGTTCATATTAGAGTCCATACTACAAGCTTTCGGGACAATTCGTCATCATGGACTCTTTTTAATAATCGATGATTTGAATTATTATTTCACTGCAGTGAATGTTTTATATGGCACATTTAAGAATGTTGGAATACTGTATCAGTGTATGTAATTGTTTTATGTAGAGTATTGTGCTTCAACAATAGTCTGTGCTGTGGTGTATATTAATTTGGTATTTTTGGTGTTACAGATGTATCCTCATACACCTATCATTTTAGCACCATACGGTATGAAACGCCTGGTGCGACCCATGGATAGCGATTCCCGTGCTGTCTACTTTTTCCTCTATTTTGCTATTTATGTTGCTTATAGTATACTAGTTACTCAGAGTCAGGATTAATATTTTTGAAGCAAAGGAATTGGTATAAAGTCACAGATTAAGCATAATGATGCATGGCGTATCAGACCTGTCTTTTGCCGTTTTATCCTAGATTTTTTCCTCAGTATTGCAAGTTTTTCCTCTATTGTGCTTTTTTTCTTCAGTTGTGCATCTTAGTTCGCTTATAGTGTACTAGGTACTTAGATTTAGTGTTTTGGTGCGGCTCAATCGCAATGTCTGTGGCGTGTGCTAAACAGGACTATTTGGTGTAATTTGAGGATAGGTATATGTTGTGGACAGGGCCGGAAACATAAACCTTGGGCCCCGGTACACACATTTTTTAGAGGCCCTTCCATCCCCACTTCCCTGCAGCCAGCCCCCTTTCAGTGTCCCTCCAGTGTTCAGCCCCCTGTCAGTGTCCGTCCAGTGGCCAGCCCCCTGCGAGTGTCCCTCCAGTGTCCAGCCCCCTTTCAGTGTCCCACCAGTGGACAGCCCCCTGCGAGTGTCCCTCCAGTGGCCAGCCTCCTGCGGGTGTCCCTCCAGTGTTCAGCCCCCTGTCAGTGTCCTCCCGATAGCCAACCAGCTCCCCACAGTGCAGCACCAACACTTGCCATGCCATGGCTCCTGTCTTCTAGTAGTGCCAGTGCAGTGCTGACTGACGTCATGACATCATGTGCTGCACTGCGATATATTAAAACAACTTTATCACCGCCGGTGCAATAAGCTACATTACTTCACAGACTCCCCATACGGACCCAGCCAGTACCTGCCTGCTGTGCCCTCCTGATCATGAAGCAGCTCAGGCAGTTATCAAGGGAAGTATTATGTGTGGGCCCCTCCTGGGTCCCCTACAACCTCTGAGCCCGTCACAGCTGTGTCCCTTACCCCCCCTGTCGCCGGGCCTGTATGTGGCACATCTGTAGATAGTTGATATTAATATATAATTTCATATGTATATATATATATATATATATGTATATATATTTTAAATTCTAGCACTATCTTTGTTTAGTGTTGTTTGTTTAATAATATATTAGAGGGATTGCTTTGTCCTGACAGCTGCTTTAATAATATTATGCAGTATTATTCAGTGAACGTAATTTCAGATAAAGTGCCACCAAAGGTTATTTTTTACCTTAATAGTGTCTGACAATATCTCAACATTATCAACAAATGTCTGTGACACATGCAAATCAGAGCTAGAGGGTCTGTTCCTAACAACAATACCGGCATTGGTTAAAACTCAGCTTTGTTTAGTGCCTAAAAGAGAGAAGCATTTTTTGTTTGCTTAAATCCTGTTTTTTTAAATACAGTAGTATAATGTTTAGTATAAGTTAATAGCCATTTAATTTACAATCACTTTTGAGAAACTGACATTATGGGGGCTATTAAATTATTTTATAGGGCGCCATCAGCAATTTAATCATTGCTCCATTCGGGGCACGCAAAGCCGCGGGTAGACACATTTCTGCCATCAGCCTCCTGAGGTAGCGAGCAGAAATGTGTGAAGAGACTAGTCATCACTTTTGGCGCCCAAACGGGAGTTTGGGGGCCGAAGCAGTACTTTAGATGGGTTTAGCCTCTTTGTGCGGCTAAACCTGGTGCTGTCAGGCGCGCTTACTCCCCACAGGTGGCCAAACGGAGCAACAATTGAATTGCTCCGTCAGGTGCCCATTAGTTAAGGCACCCGATAAAAATTGTAATCACCCCCGTATTAGTGTTACAGTGGGGTGATGTGGATGAGACCCGTGGCTGGCACATGCTGGAATGAGTCTAATTATCTCTATATACACTATACATATGTAAGCAGTGCTTGTTTATAAGTGAGCATGCACCATGAATGATGCTGCTGCTTTACTCTCTAAAATATGAATGAAAAGAACATCATTCATCTAAGCTTAAGAATGTAATAGATTATTGAAATACTTTTTTTTTGTTTTTTGCAGAAATAATCAGATCAAAGTTGTGTAATGTGATTGCTAGTAACAAGTCTTGGAGTAAATATTATAGTGCTCAATAAAACAATATATACAATCTATCATAAACATTGTCTTTGAAGAACCTATGAAACATATTTCAACATTGGTTAGCTATATAAAATATGAATAATTTATTGTATAGGAACATCATTTGCATATTCTGGATTTCTTTAGGCAGTTAATAGAATATTTCCAGATCTGTGTTTTTGGGTATTCCTCATAATTCATGGCTGATCAAGCTTTACATTGTGTCCCATGATATTATTGTGCAATTCATGAAATAAAGAGACACTCCTCAGGGTGTATACTACACAACTCATACTCCACAGGGTGTATACTACACAACTCATACTCCTCAGGGTGTATATTACACAACTCATACTCCTCAGGGTGTATACTACACAACTCATACTCCTCAGGGTGTATACTACACAACTCGTACTCCTCAGGGTGTATACTATACAACTCATTTATATGCAAAGCTCATGTTAGTTTTTCTTTGAATAGTTCTTCTCAGATGATAGACAGTTCTGTACTATCCAAGTGAAAATATTTGATTGTTTTGTTAAGTATGCTTACAGATAAGGCATCACTAGCAATGACGTTATGAAAATGGCGAAGGTAGGAGTGGCAAGGGTAATGGAATAGGAAGGCATTGTCCCTGTGCCCCTCAAAATTGATTTATTCTATAAATGATTGCATAACACCATGTCACTTTATATAGTACGTGTGGCCATTTCTTTACTTACCCATTGACGTATTCCAATAGACACAAAGCAAATCATTTATGGCTTTTGATGGCTATTTTCATCATATTGTTAGAAACGTAACGAGAGAATGTTAACTTACAATAAGGTGTCATGCATAGACTCATTAAGCAAACAGGTAGAATATTTTAAATATGCAAGAAGTCTACAAAATATCTTGTGATTTTCAGTAATGTTTCAGTTTCTTGCCTTGTGACAAGCTCATCCTCCATGCTGAAAGAAAGCAGCAGGGACAGTCAAACGTCACATTTGCCTACAGATCCAAATTGTGACCAAGGAGGCAGTCTCTATTCATCGTCATAGTCAGCAGCTCCCAGCAGTCAGGTCATTACGAAGAAGAAGTTTTTCGGGGGGTTAAACTTCCCTACCATGCTTTTATTTTGGATTCTAAATAATGTAGAACAATTATAATTCTGTTCCTACTAATCCTGTTTATCTGGGAGAATAAGATGTCTTAATTCTTCAAAAGTTAATTAAAGTTAAGTCACATTTCCATTGGCCCATTTGGGTCTGTGTTAGGAAAAGTGTACATCTTCAGCATACAACTGAAACCTGAGGAATACATTTTCTCTAAATCCTGTTGTCCTCACAATCTGACAGTTCTAAGTCAGTCTGCAGGCCATCTAGAAGAAATCCAGTGATGTTTTGCAGGTTTCACTTGGAATCTTCAGTATACTTACATTGCTGTGTTCCTCCACCAGGGGTTATGTTGCATATCTCATGTCATTTTAGTGGCAATATGTACATATCCTGTATATTCAATATTTGCTATACTTCAGTGTGCAGAAAATAAATGTTTCCTTGATCTAAAAATGCTGCATAGTCTTGTTAAATATATTTGATCAGTAGATAAGCATACTGAATTTCTGAATATTATTCTTGAAAAACAATAAATTTAGCAAATATTTTCAAGCTATTTGATCTTGAATGTGGTAAAAAGTTTATACAGCTAGTGCAACCATTGAATGGTTTGTATTACTGCACTCTCCACATCTACTATATACTATAAAGAGCACATTCATGCAATATTTTCAGTAACCTGTTAGAGCAGACCCACTACTATATGTATACCACTGTGCTGGGGTTTAAATTTAAAGGGTGCAGACTTTACAATAGATAGTGCTGAGTGGTTCCAACTTAACAAACTCTGCTTAAATAAAATGACATATTACAGGATGTCCCCAAGGGATGTAGAACGCCAAAGAAAGCCAGCCCGAATGAGGTAAGTCCGGGGCGCCCTTAGCATTAGTTGTGGGGGGGGGGGGGATTAGGTTTAGGGAGTGTATCTGGGTTAGGTTTTGTGTGTGGGGGGCTAGGGTTAGGCATCCCTAAGAGGGAAGGTTAGGGTTAGGCACCCCCCAGAGGGTTTTGTTTAGGGTGCGGTAAGAGGGGGTTAGGGTTAGGCACCTCCGGGGGGAGGTTAGGGTTAGGCACCAGGGGGGAGGTTAGGGTTAGGCACCACTAAGGGAGGGTTAGGGGGCAAGAGGGATAGGGATAGGGTACTTACCTGCCCTGTCGGGATCTACTCCCTTCAGGCTGCCGGCGTCGGGATATGAACCGGCGGCTGTTCAACTGCCGGAACTTCATACTCATTCAATCCCCAATATCAGTCTCAGGATCATCTGTACATGTGGTACAGATATGTCCTTCCTCGTCTATCCCCCTTGTGTTATGAGTCACGTTACACAGGGCACATGAGAGCCGCTGGATCTTGTGCAACTCAGCTGGCTCCAAGCTTCTTTTTTGATGCAAATGCGTCTATTTGGAATGTGAATAAGATGCACAAGCAGACTTCACTGATTAAAATGATATGCAGCATGTGTATGTTCTGTGTGCGGCTGAGTCTGTAAAATCATCAAAACGGAATGTGGGGTGGAAAACAAGCTGACACTGTTATCTAGCATTTCGTATACAGATACAGCTGCAGTCACACACAGAACATACAGATGCAGCATATCATTTTGATTAGCGTAGTCTGCTTTATACACCGCATTGCGAATAAGACGTATTTGCGGAAAAAACGCAAGAAAAAATGCTCGGCATGAGTAACCTTGCACGGGACTAGATGCGAGTAGAAGGGCTGCTTATTTCAAAACTACAGAATAGCACTCATAACATAAAACATGCACCTATCGGACTTCAGTCTGTTTAACGTGTGTACATAATTCACATTAAGCATATGATGCTTTGGAACTTATAATTGTTAGTCTGTGTTGCCGGTAGCATTTGAGGCTGGAGACGTGGTAGAGTATGTGCTTGGTCACATAAGCCTAGAAATCGTTGTGCCAGGCTGTAGGCACGCAGAGGCACATTACAAATGTATTGTTTTTATATAAATTCTTTACTGTACCTAATATGCTAGTGATTTAAGTGTGATCTTGAACCCATTTGTTTTTATGGTATAACCTGTTTAACTATTGCATTAACCTTGGCTAAATTCGCCTTGGTGATCAGGTTATTGCAATTGGAAAAATAATTAAAAAAATAAACATGCAAGAGCAAAATATCATCCAAAAATGTATGATAATGATATACATTAGTATACTGTAGTTCACTGTAATTGTAAATTTAAATGTAGTTAGTGTAGCATATAGTTTCTTGAACTCTGGCCACAAAGGCTGGCACATGCACTTTTCTTGCATTAAGTCACACAATACATTGGCTCCAGCCTCGTGACTACTAGGACATGGGATCCTGTTGGTGACTAAGGATGTGGCTAGAGCAAAGGCAATTGAGTGTTTGGAGGTCTATTGATATTTTAATGTTTGTTTCATTATTAGTTTATGTAGTAAAGGAGCTCTGGAATAACCATTGCAGTGAATGCTTTTCAGTTCAGTGTCCCGGACTTGTTAACGTTGATAACGTTGTTATGTTCTACTTAACATGCTTACTATATTTTTTTCTGGTGTGCTAGATATGCTGTCGATATAACCAGATAAAACAATGATTTGTGTGAATTGTTTTGTCTATGTCATTTTCGTGTTGAGATAAGATTCCTCAGAAAATATTTTTTATAGACTACAGATGTATAGAATGCTGTTCTTGCCTTTGTCAAAGGAGTTTATCTTAAGACCTTAAAGCAATATCAAGCACATACAGTATACAGGTTTATTTCTGAAGTGTCGGATTGTAAAGCTTGACATGTCTGTTTGTGTTTATGCTTGATATTTAAAAGGGCAGTGCTTTTACTAGCAAGACAGAGCTATTAAAAACACTGCCCTTTTAAATATTGGGAAAGCACTGCCCTTTTATATATCAGGCATCAACACGACCAAAAGTATCAGGTTTTACAATCCGACACTTCGTAAATAAACCCCATAGGGACGAATTAAATAATCCACTATAATCCGTTATCGTGTGTTAAATTGCAAAACAGCTGTTAAAAAATAATTCACCCAATTCAATTCGCCGGCCAGTTACCGCATGTTAATTCTGTATTGTTATGAACGAGTCTTTTTTAACGGGACGCCTTGAGCAGGTTTTGCAAAACCCATTTTTTAAGATGAAAATGTTGGGACTTGGTTCAGAACCACTGGGACCCCACCTTAATGAATTCAAAAAGAATGTTTTAAGTAGCTTATTTTGGCCACTAATGACATGACATGGCTGAAACTGCAAAGTGAAGAATAATGGAGTTAAAGATGTGGGACAGATAAATTCGGGTGGTGTATGTAACAGGTGTTTTACGTATTGCAGATGACAGTTACAGGTGTTTTTAAAGATTATTAAAAAGTGCCTTTAAATGACACAAATAACCTACTTACACCCATTTTTATGTACCCCTAATCATGTATTTTGCATAAAACTACTTGCTTTCATGCTTATAACAACCATTTGATACAATTTAAGAACCCCAAACCCTTTGATTTTGGCAACTAAGAGACTTCTATATTGTTAGTCAATATCATTTTAACTTTTTTGGGGGTACAAGATGATGTCCCCATTTCCACCTGTACTTAACGCCTGTCATCCCTGCAAGAATTAACAGGTAAATGGCCGCATACCTCTAATTGAATTGCCCGATAAACGGGAGCGTGGATACAGGCGATAAGTGTATTTAACGGGTGATAGGCTCATTGAGTTAACACTCATTAATGCTTTTTCACCTTTAATTGAATTTCCCACATAATCTCTTATTTAAGACTTGCGTCTATACTCCCATGATTCTTGAGAGAAAGTTGGAAATCAGGCACAGGGTATGTAGATTTTTCCATGTAATTCTTATTTAATATATGAACAAATATATGTGTTACCATATATAATTCAGGCGCAGTAAAAATATATACTATTCATAATGCCGACACCTTATTCATATGAGCTGCTCCTAATAGTGGCTATATCTATACGTCCCACTTAGTCAAATGAATGCACCTAGAGCAGTCTGGAATCACTTATCTGAACCAGGATCTTATTATTGCGTTGGTCTATATAAATAATACAGAAAGTAACTGTCCAAGCAAGAAGCACTTATTTAATTTAATTTATTAAAGATTGTAAATAAAATACACAATATATAAAAAACACAATTTAGTACTCAAAACGTATCAGACTGGTGAAGATACATTATACCTCAATCATTAATATACAATTAGAATAAGTGGGATCACCTCTGCAGTAGGTGTCCCAATTTCATATCAGTATATACAGAGGTTAAAAAAGAACATACTACAATTATTTAATGTATGAAATGAATATTTCTGATTATTTAAAGGGAAAGTTCACTTGTCTATCAATCCCACTCCCACATATTTAAGTAGAATGCTTCTTATATTTATTTCTAGTAATATTTATAGGAGGGAGATGGACAGCAATTGGCTTGCAGCATCTTCTGCCTTCATTAGGGGTGGTGAGGAGACCCCCATTTGCAAAATAGGACAGAGCAAATTATATTAGTTTACATAGTGAAAACATAAGTATACTCTTGGAATGGGTATGTAATACAGAGATGACTTCTGTCAAAGTACCTTCTCAACTCATTGGTGAAAGACATTCTGGAGGCAAATGAATGTACAGGGGTCTATGTACTAAGCCTTGGAGAGAGCTAAAGTGAATGGAGATAAAGTACCAACCAATCATCCTAACTGTCACTTTACAGGCTGTGTTTGAAAAATTACAGTTAGGAGCTGATTGGTTGGTACTTTATCTCCATCCACTTTATCTCTCTTCAGGGCTTAGTGCATAGACCCCTTAGTATTAGGAGCGTAATTTTGTCTCTCTTTAATGTACATAAAACATACACACATGAAGCCATAGCATGTTTCACTAGAACATCTTCAATTTGTAGTTGTGTATCAAGTCACTTATTTCAGGATTAGCAATTCTTTGTAGAAGATGCTCTATAGATACTTATGCTTCATCCCTCCTACCCATAGTCCCATCCAATACCAACTATGATCCGTGTGAAAGAAATAAATATAAGAAATAAGTTTATACTACCAGTATGCTTAAGATGACCATCGTATTTATGTTGTCAAAACAGATGGGCATCTAGCCGCCCCTATGGGCCTGCTTCTCAGCCACATGCTGTGACATCCGTGTCTGCGCCTTTTGCCGGACGCATGGCTATGACTTTATGTAAATACAACCACAGGCCTATATGGCCTTTACAGCAATCAGGTCCTGGATTCAGAATGTGCATTCAGTCAACATACGTATTCATTTACAATTTTGTCTTAGGGCTAAGAGTTTCACAATATTGTAGAGGGGTAAAATGCTTACAATGTCACCATACCACTTTCAGAAGGAATGGACTGCACACGTCCTGATTAGATAAAAGATACCACTATGCCTGTATGCTTTATTGCTCTGTCTGTGTACAAGCTTCAGCTGCTTGCTTAATCTTCATAATAGCAAATTCAATAGGATGTAGCCAAAATTTAAACATTTACAATGTCAACAGTTATGTCGTCAACATTGATAAAATGTCATCATTGAACATGTCGGCATGTGCAGAATGTGGACATGGTAACAATGTTGATGTAAAATTTTGACGCAATATAATAACACAACTAAAAATCGGGGGCAATCAGTATTATCTTCTATATATAAATATAGAGAAACTATTATATACTTGCAGTACCCCAGTGGGTAATACTGTGTTACACAATAAACATGAAGCTTAAAAAATAAAGGTGAAACAGAACACCAATGGGGGTGCAAACTGAATGCTCCCTTATTGGTGTTCAGTTTCACCTTTATTTTTTGAGGGTTAGAGTTAGGCTGTTGGAGGGGAGGGTTAGGCACTAGTGGAAGATTTAGTGTTAGGCTGCGGGAGGGGAGGGTTAGGCACTAGTGGGAGAGTTAAGGTTAGGCTGCAGGAGGGGAGGGTTAGGCACTAGTGGAAGATTTAGGGTTAGGCTGCGGGATGGGAGGGTTAGGCATTATTGGGAAAGTTAGGGTTAGGCTGCGGGAGGGGAAGGTTAGGCACTAGTGGAAGATTTAGGGTTAGGCTGCGGGAGGGTAGGGTTAGGCATTATTGGGAAAGTTAGGGTTAGGCTGCAGGAGGGGAGGATTTGGCACTAGTGGGAGCGAAGGTTGGGGTTAGGCTGTGGGAGGGGAGGTTAGGGTTAGACACTAAAGCGGTTAGGGATACTTACGGCCAGAAGTGCTGTTGGATCTGCCAGAACTCTTAATGAGCTGACCTCTAGACCAGGAAGATATCGCAGAAGCTGCCGGTTCCGCCGTAACATCTAGACCACCATTATGACTGCCGACATGAGTGCCAATGTTTACGTAGTTGAGCGTTTTTTTGCAACTGCACCTGCACAAAAATTTCTGTAAAGCCCTACGACACATGCATTACACAGAATGTATGCTCAAAGTGCTATTGCAATCGATTCAGATGGTATCAGAAAAGTGGCAGAAACGTAATGTGCAATCCTAGGTGGTGACTGGGAGGTGGCTAGTAGTGCATGCATAAATTGGGAGTTCAGTGGGCATATTATAGGAGTGTCATAGCCGTGTCAATGCAAGCAACTGCGTTCCCAGATGCACAAACACAAGAAGAGGAGGCCAGATGGAGAAACTACACATGCCATAGGGCTGGTGCAAGTTTTGATGGTGCGACCGATGTTGGCATATAAGGATGCACCAAATGGTATTACAGCGTGCACGGGCACTAAGAGTGGTCGTCTCTTTACTTACACATTCGGCTACATGAATGTATGCAGTTGAAGGAGTTTGTATGATATTTGCATAAATAAGAGATGGGTCACCGTCAATTTAAGCTGCTGCGTTTGCTTTTGCGTGTAACTCAGAATTAGGGCCCTCATTCAGAGCCGTACGCTCTGAGCAGAGCGCACGCTCTGAATGAGGGCCGGCCTCCATGAAAATGGAGCGTCCTCCTGGACGCTCGTATAGCTGTGGGTCACCACCCACAGGCTATACGAGCGTGCAGTTTGATGGCCGCGATGGTCTTGACCATCGCGACCATCGAAACTGCGAGCCGGAGCCTGCGGTTGAGGTTTTCAGCCGCAAGCTCCGGAGTGATTTTGGCTCTATCAGAGCCAAAATCACTCCCACTGACATCACTAGTGATGTCAGTGGGCCGGCTTCTGACGGGAGGCGTTCCCGTGGGAACGCCCCCGTCAGGGAGGCACGCCCACCAAAGGGGGCGTGCTGTCAGTCAACATTGACAGCACGCCCCCTTTGAAGAGACACTACGAGCGAAGGAAAATCCTTCGCTCGTCGCGTCTGGCGCATGCGCACGACGGAGCTCCCTCCGTCGTGCGCATGCTCAGTCCAGAACATCGACCCACTTGCGAGCGGACAGCCGCTCGCGAGTGGGTCTGAATCAGGCCCTAGGCCCATAGTGTTAAATCGTCCATTTCAAATCCATGCCTAATTCAGTATGTACACAACACTGGTTTTTAGCATTAATAACAAGGTAAAATTCTAAACTAACATTAAGTAATTTGCAGTCACAGGGCTGACGCAGAATTACACACAATTCTGTTTTGGGGACTGATCTTGTGATTTTTAGCACTCTGCATGCTCCAAAGCCAACAGTACAGTATGTGTCTACAGGTGATTTTGAGTCATTCGGGGCTATGTTGTTGTGTATCTTTCCTACATGCATTTTGAGGTTTATGATGACTGTATATATTTTAAACGTGTTATTTTTATTGCCGAGTCCAGTACATGTAGGCTGATGCAGAGTTACATGCTCCCACATGAATGGAACTAAAATCATATTGTTTTCCCTTATGCATAGTTGTACTCATTTGTGCAGCCAAGAGACCCTATCCATATACTTCATTTCATTGCCACCATCTTTATAAGTGTGCATTTGCAATTTAACCTACCTGTGAGCCACACTTGCCTACTTTTGAAAAAGCATTTAGGGAGATTGTGAAAGCAGCACCTATGAGTGCGGTGATAAAGTGGACGTGTACTGCTACATCTGAGAACTGTATAGGGAGAATGTGTTATAGTTGCTAGTATGTGTGTCTCTCAATTCTGAATGTAATTGGTGCAGCTGTCTAATTGAGAGAGTTGTGCACTCCTCCCATCTAAAAATATAAGGATGAATACAGAGTGCGCACTCAAAATATCCAGAGCCAACAAGTCTACATAAATAAGAATATATAAAGCCTTTTATTAATAAAGATGTTTGTTTAACAATCAGCATAATATAAACTGAGAGATACATTTTTTTCTTTACAAATTGGCTGGAGAGATTTATTTAATTTTCTACAGATACTGGCTGAAGAGATCAGTGAGCGGTTTGTCTGTACTGTGCTGATACAAACTTTAGACATATAAGTGGTTCTTAATGGAAACATTGTGACTGGAATTCTGTTACATCAGAAACTCAATATTACTCTACAACAATAATATTTCAGCAACATCTATTCAGATAGACATTTACTCCTTGTAAGCCTTCAGTGTACTTTGCTGCACAGGACTGATTGCTTTATCGAATAATGGTTACTGTTGTTTAAATGGTGGTGATTCTGTTTTTTAGGAACAAATTGTGATTGAATAAATTTTTTAGGATATGTTTATAGTATTGATGTTATAGTGTTTGGATTATACTGATTTTTAAACAAACATCTTTTTTAATAAAATGATTTATATATTCTTATTTATGTAGACTTGTTGGCTCTGGATATATTGAGTGTGCACTCTGTGGCCCTGATTCAGAGCCGGTCGCTCTGACAGAGCGCTCGCTCTGAATCAGGGCCGGTCTTTTTTTTTTAGAATGGTCTCCTGGCCGCTCTCATAGCTATGGGTGACCACCCACAGCTATAGCAAGCGGCCAGGAAGATGGTCGCGGTGGTCAAGACCATCGCGACCATCGGGCTTGCGACGAGACCCTTGTGGTAGGAGTTTGACTGGGGCGGTACACCTGTCAAACCGTAACGCAGGTGTCCTAAGGTGAGCTCAGGGAGGACAGAAACCTTCCGTGGAGCAGAAGGGCAAGCCCCAGAGAGATTTCTGCTCTAACAGAGACGAAATCTCTCCCACTGACATCACTCGTGATGTCAGTGGGGCCGCCCCCAAACGGAGGCGTTCACATGGGAACGCCTCCGTTTGGGCAGCCACCCCCCCCCGACCCGCCCACCAAAGGGGGCGTGCTGTCACTCAACATCGACAGCACGCCCCCTTTGGTGCGAGACCCGGAGCGACGTATTGCCCGTCGCTATCTGGGTCTCGCGCATGCGCACGACGGAGCCGGCTCAGTTGTGCGCATGCGCTCTGGGCCACCATCGACCCGGTTGCGAGCGCACAGCGCTCGCAACCGGGTCTGAATCAGGCCCTGTATTCATCCTTATATCTGAGAAATCTGCCATAAAATTTACTTACATCCAAATGTAAAGAAGCCCCAAAGCAGTTAGTAAGATCTATTTGTTGATGAAAACACACTGATACTTTTCAGGGCTTTCTCATGTATTGTGTGTTTACAATGGGTTCCATATACTGTAAGTAGTCAAGAGAAACCTTATATGAAAATGCATGTAGCCATAGGGACCATTGTGCCTTATAACCAATGCAGGGAAATGGCACTGATTATACTATTTGAATGTATATATCTCTGATTCCCCCCCCCCAGGAAAAGCTACATAGGGGGGGTAAGGTGTAATTAGGGAGCTTGCTAGACTCTTCAGGAAGTCAGGGAGATTGCCACTATATCAGGGAGGGTATGCAGTCGGGAGGCCGGTGGACGTAATCCCGACAGCCGGCTTCCCGACTGCTTTATCCCGGCGAGGGTTAAACGACAGGCGTCTACATCTAGACGCCTGTCATTTTACCGACGCCAGGAGACCGGCACCCGGCATCCCGATCGAAGTGATGCCAGGCGCCGCTGCGGACAGCCGCGCGGGTTAGGTTTAGGTCTCCCGGGGGGACTTAGGGTTAGGCACCCCCCCCGGGAGGTTAGGGTTAGGCTAGGGGGAGGGAGGGTTAGGCACCCCCGAGGGGGACTTAGGGCTAGGCACCCCCCCTGGGAGGTTAGGGTTAGGCTAGGGGGAGGGAGGGTTAGGCACCCTCGGGGGGGGACTTAGGGTTAGGCACCCCCCGGGGGACTTAGGTTTAGGCTGCGGGGAATGGGTGGTAAGGTTTAGGCACTCAGAGGAGGGATTAGGGTTAGGCACTGGGGGGAAGGTTAGGGTTAGGCACCCCTAAGGAGGGTTAGGGGGAGGAGGTTAGGTTAGTTAATACTTACCTTGGGGCTATCAGGATTTTCAGCCATCGCGGCCAGCCGCTGTCGGGATTTGAACCGCCAGACTTGCGTCCGGCAGTAATTCATACCGATTCCTCAGGGAGTCTCCCTGACAATCCGGGAGAGTTGGCAAGTATGCTGTGAACACACCAGTACAGCCCAGTTATGCCTACTCAGCTGCAAGTGGAGATGTAACTGAGAATAAAATGGTGTGAAAAACCATAAAATATTGTACACTCTGCCAGCAGACTTGCATTTAACTCTACATCTGCCCCCACAGTGTGCAAACCGTTACATTACACACAGCAAATAACTGCATTATTACATTGTACACATTTCTAGAGTTCAGGGACCATTATTGCTTTATTTCTTTGCGTTAATGGGATGTTTTATGTAGGACTTTGGCTTAACTGAACAGTGTAAGCCAGTCCTATATAAAACTGAATTTAGGATTATACCATATTAGTATATACAGGATATGTATGTTGTATTGTCCTGCATGTATATACTGCTATTCAGATAATAAACTATGTAGCAGTGCAGGTCTGACTAAAACATTTAACAATAAAAAAGATACCATTATACATTGTACTTTAAGCAGTCAGGGAGACTATAATATACCCTGACCAATGGACATGATCATAACAATATTTATCAACATCAAAAACTGTTCTCATAATTAAAAGCATAGTGATAGCTAACAATAAGAATTCATTCAGCATACAGCACATGAGAAACTGTATTGTGGCTTTACACATTGCCAGTGACACAAATGTCAATTTTTGTAGCTGCTTTGCACCCTTTAAGTTAGGGACACTTGGCAACTGGTGGATAATTGAAATTAAAGTGTGTTTGCATCATATCCATGAGTATTATATTCACCGTTCAAGTATTTTGTACATTTACACATGGCATACACTAAATGACATCCTTTTCTTTCCAGGAATAAAGGAGAAGTGCACTGACTGGGCTGAGTTCCTGATTCATGATCTGACTGGCTCCAGGACAGCTCCAGCACAACTTCTAGAAGGAGTATGTTCTCTACTGGAAATTTACTTACTTGTTCTTTGATTTTTCCTTTCCAAAAAGTTACAATGTCACTGAATGGGCTATGTATTCTTTTTTTTTTTTTGCATCAATATTAATGGTGAAATATGTAACTTTTTCCATTTTTACATATCACATTGCTTGTTTTTTTTTACTTCAGGGAAATTCTCAGGCTGAACAACTTTACTTTATGGGATACAAAAAACTCCAGAAATTCTATTTAATCCTCTAAAATATCTTTTGTTAAGAGATAATATAATGCTTAATTTAAAAGAGGAATGGGGAAATGGAGTTAGTAAGCTGGCAACCTGCAGGACAGTCCGTTGTCAGGGAAACCAATCGCAGGATCTGTGAACTCCATAAGAATTGGTGTTCAGGTTTTGCTTGTAAAGTGTGTTTAAAAGGGGTCATCAAAGTACAATGAATAAATGTTATTAAAAAGGCTCACTTTACGCTGCTAAAAGAGGTTTTTAGTTCATTTCCATCGCATTATTATCTTGAACAAAGAGCTTTGTACGCCTACATCCTCAAAGGGAATATGAGTGCACTCGTTATTTATAGCTTAATTTTTTTATTAGCCTAAACATAACAATTAGTAGTCAAATTATTTATGGTTGCTAAGTCATATTACAGATAAAAATTAGATTTCCTGAACCATTAACATACTTCCTCATAGAGATATCAGGGAAAAATATGTCACCATGCAGCTATCCGTATGAATTATCCAGCAACTATACTCTGCATGAGGCAGATGGTGATACACCTATGCATCGATTTGCTGTTAAGCATTTTATTGATTACCCTATAAGTATACCTCCCAACATGACCCTCTCCAGGAGGGACACAATGCTCTGGTCCTGGACTTCCCTGGTAATTTATGATTGGTGGAGGCTCCAGGGGTGGGGCTGCAGTACAATCCAAAATGCAAATAGGGGAGTCACACCAACTGCCAGTGAGTCCCAGCCAGTGATGTTTGGCAGTGTGTGAAATGACAGTTGGTGTGGCTCCCCTATTTGAACTGCGCTGCAGCCCCACCTCTTACCAGGGAAGTCCAGGACCAGAGAATTGTGTCCCTCCTGGAGAGGGTCATGTTGGGAGGAATGCCCACAACTTCCAGGAGAGAAGGCTAGTATGTAATGTGGTTAGATCTTAGTTCCTTTACACGATATATGTAAGTGGTATGTGTACTGCATGGTTATAAAGGTGCTGATTCCGACTTGGGAGCAAAACAAAAAAGAGCAAGTAATTTTGCACCTTGGTAAAACCATACTGCACTGCGGGCGGAGCAGATGTAACGTGCATGGAGATTTGAGCAAGTCATGTCCAGACTCAAAATGCAAATCTGAATTGTAGTGTAAAAATAAAGCTGTCCGCATAGGCGCCGGAAATTGGGGGGTGACCCCCCCAACATTTGTGAGGGGCGTCAACAGTGCAGTAACTACCATCCCAATCTCTATTTGCTGGGCACCCGCTGTGATATATCTTGCATGAACAGTGCGCCTGGTTCCTTCTCTCTGGGGGTGTAACTAGAACTTTGTGGGCCTCATAGCAGAATTTCTGAGGGGCCCCTCAAGTCAGGTATCCACCACAGGGGGGGGGTGTTAGGGAGTAAGGGCGGGCAGTGCTGGGTGTAGAGACAACAGCTGGCGCAGTACTGGGGAGCAAGGGGGGGTTAGTAGCAGGCAGTACTGGGGGTAGGGAGGGGAGGGTAGACGGCAACTGAGGCAAATATGCAAATGTCGCAGACTTCTAAGAATGTATTAAGATGCCCATCTGCGGCTTTGCAAATCTAAGTACCTGTGTACAAAGACTTGGCATCGCTCGCAGATCATTCAATTAATTATCGTTCTTCTGAGTAACCCTATCATCGCACAGAATGTCCATAGGGACTGAGATGCCGGAGCCATTTTTAGTGTATATGTGATCGCAGACACAAGCTGTGACATGTCCCAAAAACGGTCGCGACACGCCTGCAATTTTTGCTGTGACTCTTTATTACATCCCCCAAATGGTCCCAGCCCATCAATCACACTGTGAGTAAAGAGTCGCTGCAAGCGACTGTGGCAGTGTACCTTGACGCATGTGCAGTGCTTAAGCTGGGTACACACGGTACGATCTGCACAACCAACGATATCGCTGAATGATTTCCCTTGAACTTTCTGTAGTGCAGGACAAAACGATATTGGGTGTACACAGTGAAAGATATCCATGATCTTTCAGTGAAGTCATCCTGCCACATCTCTTAATATACAAATCGTGATGAAATCGTCCAAGTTGACTTGCATGTACGGACGACCATAGATATCGTTATCGTCCATGCAGGAACGCACATCGTTGGTCGTTCGCTGCATAAAAATGAACTATATGAACGATTTATCATTGAACGATATTGTTATCGTTCATAAATATCGTACCGTGTATACACCTTTAGATGCATGCGCAGTATACCGATAATCACTCAACTGCGTAAATATCAGCTTTGCGTATATCTTTGAATCAGGCTAATGATTTATCCAGGTGCAGGTTACTTGGATGTTTTTGCTTTGTAGCCAACTCAGAAGGAGCACGCAAAGTTAAATTCCGTCACCTCACTGCTCGCTGAGGCTATTCACTTGTGCAGAGGTTATTTCTAGATTTGAGGCTCATTATTGCAGTATTTGACAGCATTGAGGAAGTTGATATAATTTGTTGCGTGAATTAGTCATAGTTCTGCTGGGATCATGTTACTTATATTATATAATACTAGAAATCACAAGTTTATTAAAAATTACTGTAAACATATAAAACCTATTTCAAGTAATGTTTTACTTGGAAATCTTTTTCCTGTAATAGTAATCACATACAAAATGTGACATTTGCTTCTATTCCTACAGCCTCTTCGAGGGAAAACCCCAGTAGACCTCATTACAGTAGATGCACTGGTAGAGTTGCAGGATTCCCAGAATCCCTTCCAGTACTGGATAGTCAGTGTGATGGAAAACGTCGGAGGAAGATTACAGCTGCGTTATGTTGGACTAGAGGAGTCAGATTCCTGTGATCAGTGGTTATTTTACCTGGACTGTAGACTTCGACCTGTTGGTTGGTGCCAAGAAAATCAGTGCAGGATGGAGCCACCTTTAGGTATTTTATCAAATATTTTCTTTTTTATAGCTAAGTTAAGAAATGTTTCAATAATGAACAAAATATACCTTTTAAAATGTTCTTTAAAGTTAGATATTGTTACAGAATGTTTCCTAAAAACAAACAAAAAAAAGGTGTTGATTATGATTATTGCTGTATTACAATGGTGCTTCACTTTTACTATATCAGTATTATTTCCATATGCTCCTTAGTACAATTTTTGGCTTTCCAAGTCAGTGAGTACACAGGGCCTGATTCAGCAAGGATTGCGGTAGCAAAGACGCACGCAATCGGTCAATTCATTTGCATTGCGCATGCATATGCATCGCAGTACACTTGTGCGAACTAGCAACTGCGATGGGAAATGCCTTTGCAGAGGCTATGCAGACCCCAAGCACAGTGATTGACAGGAAGTGCCGTTTGTGGGTGGTGACGGGGGGGTGGTTGGGCGAACGCAGGCTCCAGTGCGTTGGGACGGCGTTGCAGGGGCGTGCATAAATTATCCACTGCAATACCACACGCAGCCTGAGGCCTCAAAGCTTGTGCTGAAGTTAGCAATTCCTGAGTGAAGTCTCACCTGCCTTAACTGTGCGTTTGGGTCCGATGTTACTCGATGTTACCGATTGTTTTGCTATGTTGCCCAAGTATATGGATGTGTGTAAGGGGAAGTGGGCGGCCTTATGGTAAGCTGTGATCGCAATGCGACTGCAAACATTTGCATTTCACTGCTAATATTAGCTACTGCGGTGCATGCGTTCTAGCAGAATAGCGAACCTTTCTGAATCAGGCCCACAGTCCCTCACGACAAAAGGTGCATCCAACAAAAGCAATGAAAATAACTACAAATTTTTAGGTAGTACATTACCTATAAATTTGCAAGTTGCATTGTTTTGGGTTTGAGGACTTGACTCAGTGTGCACTGCTGAACGCAGATTCCTGACAATCGGGAATATTTGCGTGCACAGCACCCATTCTGCGAGTGTGAAAAATGGGTCCTGCTAAGATGCACGAAAGCCCTTGAATACCTCTGTCTGATTGACAGACTGAGGCATTTAAGGGGGGGGAGTCGGCTGGAGTTCCCGGAAACTGGGCATGTCCGTCCCGTTTTCTGGGAGTGGCCAGCCCAGGGACTGCGTGGATGTACGCGGTCTGCTGGGCTCGCAAGTAAGCTGAGGCTCAGCTGGCTGGCCACCTGGCGCCGTCCACCATCGTGATCATCGACCACAGATGGTCGCGATGGTGATCTCAGCCCACGACCTCCATCAAAGTGCTGGGATCGCAAATACAGCAGGGGTGTCATACACTTCCTGATGGATTTGCATTATTGCAAGGATTGCAATTGCAAAGGTGCCTGCGAGCAGCTTTGCAATTGCGATCCTTGCTGAATCAGGCACTGAGACACTATACTAGTAATCACAATCAAAAGTTAATCTGCTAAAAGTTTGTTATTGTTTTTGTTGTTACACAAAGCGGCTGATGCAGAGTTGAATGTACTACTGTTTGCTGAGAGTATATTGGGCCTAATTCAGCAAGGATTGCAATTGCAAAGCTGCGCGCAGGCACCGTTGCAGTTGCGATCCTTGCTATTATGCAAATACAGCAGGAAGTGTATGACACCCCCTTCTGCATTTGTGATCCCAGCACTGTGACGGAGGTCGCGGGCTTGGATCACCATCGCAGCCGTCAGTGGTCATAGATCGCAATGGTGGACGGCGCCGGTTATCTGGCAAGCTGACTCAGACTGGCCAGCTTGCGAGCCCAGGACACTGCGTTGATCAACAAAGATCCTGGGCTGGCCACTCTCAGAAAACGGGCCGGATGCACCCCAGTTTCTGGGAACGCCGGCCAACCCCACCCCTGCACCACCCCTTAAATGCCTCTGCCGGTAAATCAGGCAGAGGCATTCAAGGCTCTGCGTGCAACTACGTAGGACCCATTGTGTAGAATGGGTCCTGCGCACGCGCAGATTCCCAATAATATTGAATCTGCGATCAGCAGTGCACTTGCATGCATGGCTGAATCAGGCCCATTGTGTGGATTTGCCCTGCACCCGCAGTTGCACACAGAATATAGGCATGCTGCATATCATTTTAATTAGCAGTAGCTGTTTGTGCATAATAAGACGAACGGAAAGACTCTCTGTGCTACCAAGTAACAAGGCGCTCGCGTGTTATGTTTAACGCGACTTGTAGCGCATGGAGGTAAGATGCATGTAGACACATCAGTATTTGCTCTTTCTTACTCTATTCCTGAATCTGAATCAGGCCAATTGTGCAGTATATTATATAAGAGCTGTATTTCCCGTGTGCTCAGGACAGTAAAGCACAGGAATGCACTGCACGTGTCATAGGCAGAGTCTCAATAAAAGGCACACCTAGATGTCTTATCAGATATGTAATGTTAGAGTTATTTCAGTTATTTCAGCTTAGTTCTTATTCATGTTTCTGGCATACTTTTATTTTTAGAATAGCACCTGCACAACATATTCAACATCTTTCCTGCAGGTTACTGCTTAAAGGTGAACTGGAGGTCAATACGTAAACATAAAATACAAAAGTGCGCTTACTATAGACTTGCCATTTGCAGGATCCTCTGTGGTGTTCATTGGCTGCAATTGTCAAACACAGCACATCCATCTCTCTTCTCTTACTACTGTATACAGCCTGTTTCAAACACTTTTCCAAGTTCACCTACCCACACGTTTAATAGAATCTGAAAAGCATAATTGTACTTATTTGTATAGGCTATTCTTCCCATCCACTCTTTACTTAATTTTTCTCTTGGCCTGTTACAAGCAGGCTTAATAGATGCCAGTGCCTCAGATCCATGAACTTCCCATTCACAATATGGATAAGCATCTTTACATCGTTACATGTCAAAAATATATATTTAAAAGTTTGATAATTTTGGCATTAAATTTAAATGTGTTATACACATACTTACCTACTCTCCCGGAAGTTGCGGGAGGCTACAGAATTTTTGGGGAACCCCCCGGACCCTCGGAAGAGTACCTAGTAAAGTGGGCATGATAGGGAGATGATTGCCGCAAATCGCGGCTCCGCACACGGGGCTAAATGCCGCGAAAATGGCAATGGCCGCAATTCGCGGCTGTTTGCCATGGAGGGAGCGGGGCATAATGACATAGAAATCTGGCCCTGCCCCCCAACGTGGCCTGCTGTGTCTGCTCTCTGGGCATCTCACGGGGACCATATAATAAATATCGGCAAGTATGGTTATACATTTGAATGCATGTTTTGTTATCTGACATTACTCATATCAGACTTCATGAAGCTGCTTGTTGTGATCTTCATACATGTATTACTTTATCTTATACAATTGGATCACTGATAACCTTCTGAATCATTTTTGTTGCAAGCTTGTTGCAAAATTATCACATTTGCAGTGCGATCTGGGCACGATATTAGCCCCAAATTATCACAGTGCCCAGATGTATGAAATGACACATGAAAGAGAGCCCCTCCCTGTTATTCCAGTCTCTTTACTCCTGTGCTACAGACCACACATGTGTCGCGCCCATAGTTGCGGGGGGGAGGGGGGGGTAATTTCTCTCTCCCTCTCCCGGTAATTTTTGCATTGTGTAGCCCATAGGCCCAGCACGGGATGCTTTGCATTCCAGAGCTTGTTATATCCAACAGCATCGCATCCCCCATAGAAACCTATTGGGGTTGCTGCTGGCGGACATGGAGGGACAGCAGCAGAGATATCTGCTGCGTTCCCTCCATAATACATCTGGGAGATACTAATTGTTTCCGGTTATCCCCCAAAATGGGTGTTTTCGGTGAATATGCCACAAATAATTAATGATAAATGGGCCCCTATGTCAGTAGTACATGAAAATGCTAACCTGGGCTGTTTTAGTGTGGCCCCAAAATGATCAGAATGCACATGTAACATTCTATTGAAATTATTTTGATCATTTTTGGATATACTGAAAAATTTAAAATACTTTGAACTTAATAAATTAATTATTTAAAGTCAAATATGCAATGTGTATTTGATTACATACAACAAGAAGTATTTGGGTGCCTGTTAAGTAACTTTATAGTTGTTTTCCTTGTATTTTACAAGTAATTGTTCTTTAGACCCATATCCATCAAAGAATTTTTATGATATAACTAAAGCAAAGTCCCTAACTGTGTTTGAGTTTATAAGTATGCAACTGACATACTTAGGTTAGTATGGGCAACATCTCCACTTCTACAAACCCGCACTTTAGTAAATATACCCCTTAGTGTTTGTATGATGAGCTTAAATCTCAGGTACGGCTTCAAGAGACCCTCACAAGAGGGTGTGGGATGTAAACCTGGGAAGTCGGGGGCGTGGCCACGGAGAGCATGGAGTAGCACACTTTTTGGTGCACTCTCCAGACCCATCTATCCGTGCACTCTATCCTGCTGCTCCCCTGGGACCATCCTCTGGTGATCTGGTGGCGGAAGGTCTCCAGACCACAGTGTTCGTCCCTGCTGCTGCTGCGGAGGTTAACTTACCCGGCGTGGTGGAGTTCGCGGTGACGGGGCCTGCCCACGTGAGCCGCCGGCGCCATCTTCTCTGCTTGTGCAGTGCAGTGCCTCCGTAGCAGACGGTCTCGGCGCTTCATCCACAGCTCCTCGCCAGTGATAAGAGGGTGAGCTGCCTGGAATCTGCTGAAGGTGGCTGGCAGTGAGTCCTTCCCTGCTGGCCTTGATAGTGGGTGCATGCCCCGTTTCTGTGCTGCACTGCTGCACTGTATACACTCCTGTACTGACTTGTAGGAGATACCAGTGCCTAACACATCCTGCCTGCAGGCTGCTGTTGTTATCAGTCTACACTGCATCTGTGCTGTATTAAAAAAGGAACATTCTTTACTCCTCCTTGTCTACTACTGTGGTCTGCTAAAAAAAAAAAAAAAGATATCTACATTATTTGGAGCCTCTCATATTTTCATGATGGTGAAGCATCATAACTCTGCTGTGGCAACGAAGTTGGAGAAGTTCTCTAGAGACCCACATGCTCAATCCACTTCTATTGATCAGAGAGGTAATTCCCCTCCTGTGTCTCCTGCAGAGTCGGTGGCTTTGGTTGAGTCATCTAATTCTGCACTTCAGCGAGGTCTCGAAGCCGTGTCTGCTTGTGAGTCCAGGCTGTCTGAAAAGATTGGCAAAGTGCAGTCTGATCTCTCGATTATACATCATGACCTGCGGTGTGTTCGTGAGAGAGTCGGTGAAGTGGAGACCCGTACATCCACTCTGGAGGATAAAATAACACCTTTGGGTGTTAGAGTTAACTCAATTGATTCGCAGCTTACGTCTATACAGAGGAAAATGGCTGACATGGAGGGACGGCTCAGGCGCAACAATGTAAGATTCGTGGGGTTACCAGAAGAGGAGGAAGGTACCGATCCTGAAAAGTTCTTGGAAAAATGGCTTTCAGACACATTTTGTTCTACTTCCTTTTCAGCATATTTTACAATTGAAAGAGCTAGACCTTTGCAGCCTGGGGCGCCACCGCACACTCTAATAGCGAAATGACTTAATTTCCGTGACCGGGACTCTGGGCCTGATTCAGACCCGCTCGCAAGCGGGTCGATGGTGGCCCAGTGTGCATGCGCACGACGGAGCCGGCTCCATTGTGCGCATGCGCGAGACTCGGATAGCGACGGGCAAACCGTCGCTCCATGTCACGTACCAAAGGGGGCGTGCTGTCGATGTAGAGTGACAGCACGCCCCCCCTTTGGTGGGCGGGCTGGGGGAGTGGCTGCCCAAATGGAGGCGTTCCCATGTGAACGCCTCCGTTTGGGGGCGGCCCCACTGACATCATGAGTGATGTCAGTGGGAGAGATTTTGGCTCTGTGAGGGCTCTCAGGGGCTTGCGGCAACGAGACCCTACCACAAGGGTTTCGTCGCAAGCCCGATGGTCGCGATGGTCTTGACCATCGCGACCATCTTCCTGGCCGCTCGCTATAGCTGTGGGTGGCCACCCACAGCTATGCGAGTGGCCAGGAGGCCGCTCTAAAAAACAAGAAGGCCGGCCCTGATTCAGAGCGAGCACTCTCTCAGAGCGTCCGGCTCTGAATCAGGGCCTCTGTTCTTAGATTGGCCAGCATTAATGGTCCTTTACAGTGGAACGGAACTCAGATCTCTGTATTCCCTGACTTTGCTATTGAGATGCACAAGGACAGGGCCCAATTTCTTCCGATTAAAAGGCGACTTTGAGATCTTAATATCTCCTACGCAATGCTGTATCCATCTAAGCTTCGTGTAATTCTTCACGACTCCGAGAGAGGCGGCACTTTGGCTCGACCACCGCAGACCAACACTGTATAATGATTGATATCTTGAGCTTTAATACACATATATTTAGATATGACTAACGTCTAATTTGCTTCTGATATAGATAATGTGCTGTATGTTTTGATGTTACCGCTGACTATGTAGTCTGGGCATGTACGAAGGTGGGTCAATCTTTGTTAATTTTCTACCTTCAGTATTCTCATGGCTTTTTCAGCAAGATACGATTTAATATTTTCAATGTTTTCTCTCCAATATTTGTTGCACAATTTACGTGTTATTTCTGTTGCTGGCCAATATAGGCTTGTATGGGTAGAATATTCTATATTCTTTTGCTGACTGGTTACTGACTAATTTTATAATACAATTTTATATGGTTTTGATGTTTGCTCCCAGGGGATGACTCCGTGTCCGGAGGCCTCCTTGTGTTCTGCTCTGTTGTCATTATATATTTGCTCCATTTATCTTATTTGAGGTAAGGTAATATATATTACTTATATTGCTTAGTTTAGTTATAAGGGATAGGGGTATTAGGGTACAAGGTATGCCTAGGTTGGGTTTGGTATACAGGGTGGGGGGTGTTTTAGGGGTTGGCTCCATACTAGTTTGTATGAGGTTCTTTATAATTCTTCAAATATGATGGTGCTTTTTGTACGTGTCCGATGTGTGCTCTCATGGTTGCTTAAATATTTTCAGTACTGTATTAAATGATGGTACCACATACTGTTAATATTCTTATGTGGAATGTAAGAGGGTTGAATGACAAGTCAAGAGATCACTGGTGTTTAGGCAGGTGAAACAGTATGCCTCAGATATAATATGCCTTATGGAAACTCATTTGACTGGTGTTAAATTGATGTCTTTAAAAAGCCATGGATTTGTCGGACATATCACTCATCACATACTTCGGCGTCTAGAGGTGTGTCCATATTGGTGCGTAAATCCATTCCGTTTAGTTTAGAACAGGTGAAGTGTGATGCTTGGGGTAGATATGTATTTATTAAATGTAAGATTGACTCAATCTCTTTGTTGTTGTTGGCGGTATATATTCCTCCACCATATTCACATGATGTTCTTAAGAAGGTGGCTGAATTTTTGGCGTTGTTTCCGGGAACACCCGCCACATGTGTGGGAGATTTTAACAATATCCTGGACCCAATATTAGATAAGCATAGAATATCTGTTACTGATACACGGCCAAGGGGCTCTGGATTTTTGGGTATGGTGGAGGGTATGGGATTGGTGGATGCCTGGAGGATGAGATATCCTTCTGCAAAGCAGTTTTCTTGTTTTTCGTATACTCATCTCTCATTTTCCAGGATAGATCTGGCATTAGTTACGCCCGAACTACTACCGAGAGTTCACAAGGTCCATTATGAGACTAGGGGTATATCAGATCACTCCCCATTAACAATCCATCTTGATCTGGAGGGACAGCGGGATCAATCCTTCTGGAAGTTAAATCAGTTCTGGCTGTAACGCATGGGCTCTGGGGCAGAATTAGAAGCTGCTTGGAAATAATTTTTTGAATTAAATAGTGGCACTACTTCTATTTCAGTTTTGTGGGATGCTTTTAAATCATTTCTCAGAGGGTCCTTGATCCAAAGAGTTGCCTGGGTCTTATTTAGCTAATCTGGCACGAATCTAACATTTGTCGTCTAATACAGCGGTTAAAATAATTGGTTCTGATAATGTTGCTTATGTGTGAACTCCAGATATCGCAGAGGAGTTTGTCAGGTATTATCATCAATTATATGAATCTAGATCAGTTTATACTCTTCAGGAATTGCGCAATTTCTTATATACCATATCCCTTCTAACACTTTCTCCGGTGGCTAGGGACTTCCTTGACTCTCCTTTGACGTTAGAGGAATTTGAGGAGGCCATAAACTCCTTTCCTAATGGTAAAGCCCTAGGGTTAGATAAGATTCCCCTTGAGCTCTTAAAAAAAAATTAAAACTTTTTTGTACCCCAATTGTTTGATCTTTTTAATCAAGTTCATGAAAACAACACCTTACCAAGTTCTATGTCTGAGGCATTAATGATTGTTCTACCTAAACCAGGCAAGGATAATACTCGGACTGCTTCGTATCGACCCATATCACTTCTCCCCATGGATGTGAAAATCCTGGCAAAAATACTGGCCTCCAGGATTAATCAGGTTATAACTCAATTGATTCATTCTGATCAGACAGGCTTTATGCCGGGTAAGTCCACGGCGGTAAATCTTCGTTGCTTATTCACACACTTACAGGAGGATGTACAAACTTCCATTATTGTGTCACTAGATGCCGCTAAGGCATTCGATTGGGTCGAGTGGGCATTTCTCTGGGAAACCATGGACCGTTTTGTCATTGGCCCGGGATATATTAAGTGGGTAAAATTACTATATTCAGCTCCTGTGGCAAGAGTGTCTATTAATGGATTTATTTCTTCGTCGTTTTCACTTTTTAGGGGAACGAGGCAGGTATGTCCATTGTCGCCCATTGTATTTGCTATGGCCATTGAGCCGTTAGCATGTGTGATTTGAGCCAATTCTGCTATTTCTGGGTTCCAGCTGGGTTCCAGGGGGGATAAAATTGCACTGTACGCGGACGATATACTGCTTTTTATCACGCAATATGATGTTTCTATGCCTAATGTCCTGGATGTTATTGATATGTTTGGTAAATACTCAGGTTTATTAATTAACTGGGATAAATCGTGTATTCTTCCCCTTAAAGGTGCTTGTCCCAGTAATCCCATTATAAATCTTCCACTGAAATGGATGGATTTGTTTAAATATTTAAGAATTTGGATCTCTAACGTTCCTCAAAATATGTGCCATTGAATATTATGCCGCAAATAGCTTATCTCAAGTCCCGTGTTCCAGTATGTGGTAGGTTATCACTAACTTTAACGGGTAGAGTTCATCTTGTTAAAATGGTTCTACAACCAAAGTTTTTGTATATTTTGCATCACTGCCCAGTATATATTCCTCTGAAGATTTTTAAACAAATTGATGGATTACTGTCATCATTACTTTGGGTCAAAAAGAGGGTTAGAATTAAGTTAGACACTTTGACTAGATCTCGTGATTCTGGTGGTCAGGCGTTACCTTCTTTCAAGTTCTACTGTTATGCTGCACAATTAGCGCATATATGGGAATGGATTAATGATAAAGCTGCTGATTCTTTACCTGCCCATGTTCTGGCTCGGTCTAACTCAGGTTTGTCGCAGTTACAGTTACTCTTAAGTGACAATGTTCATGTAGTTAACATGCCATTAGTTAGGCAAGTCATTATTATTTGGAGACTTGTCTCGAGTGTTGTGCAGGTGTTGGGCATGGATCCAGGTACTCCCCTTGTTCACGCCAGGGGTTTCAAGGAACTTTCTGCTCTACAGGTCGGAGAGTCCTGGGGTACATGGTATGTCTTGGACAGTTAACTCACACGGGAAGGCCTTCCATCAATTACAACTAGAATTTGAAGTACCCAAACATTTTTTTTTGTTATCTTCAGCTCAGACATGCTATTAATTCCCAATTTTCTGAAGCTCCTCTGTCCATACAGGAATCTCCTATTAAAACATTATTGCAATCTGCTAGTTCTAGTTGTTTAATATCTGTGATTTATTCTACTTTATTGAATAACCATCATAATTCTGATTTATTATTTCTTAAACAGAAATGGGAAATTGATATTGGGGTGCTTGCTGAGGATGTTTGGAAAGCAGCTCTTGCTAGTCCCCATCTAGCTACTATGTCTGTAAGGTATCAACAGATACAATTTTTATAATTAATAGGGTATACATGACACCCGCCCGTTTACTCAGAATAGGGGGAAGGACCGATTCAAAATGCCCCAAGTGTAATTCATCTGAGGGAAATTTTTGGCATCTTCTATGGCTGTGTCCTGTAGTTAATTCTTTTTGGCAAGATGTAATACGTGTTATTGTTTCTACGGGTATACTTCAAGATATTTTGACTCCTATTTCATGTATTTTGGCTGTAATAGATGAAGACACAATTGATAAACATGCTATACATTACACCACCAATCTCTGCTCACTTGCTAAGGTATGCATAGCAAGGGAATGGATGGCGACTAGTGGGCCGAACCTGGAGACTTGGCTTTCCCTGGTTAGTTCAGTTGCCGCACATGAAAAATATGTTTATACGGCTAGAAATACAATGCAGAAGTATTATGATGTTTGGGCTAGATGGCTAGACTCTCCATATAAAACATACATGAAACATAAATGAATTTCATGTAACAAACTTAGCTTGAGCCACAAAAAGGCGGGAGCACGCAGTGTGAAGAAGAGACCTGACTCAGGTGCATTACAGAGATTACACTCATGAGGATCAATATCTGGGATCCTACAGGGGAAGAGAGAAAGTTTTGGTTTTGTATATGATCTATCTACAGTCTCTCTCTCTCTCTCTCTCTCTCTCTGGGGGTTTATACATCTATCTATCTATCTATCTATCTATCTATCTATCTATCTATCTATCTACAGTCTCTCACTCTCTGGGGGGGTTCTACATCTATCTACAGTGTCTCACTCTCTGGGGGGTTTCAACATCTATCTATCTATCTATCTATCTATCTATCTATCTATCTATCTACAGTCTCTCACTCTCTGAGGGGTTTCTACATCTCCGCCATTTGGGTCTCAAGATCTTTGCAAGGGCAGCAAGGCCCTTTGGACCTTATTGGATGTTACCCTATTGTTGCTCGTTGAAAAAGGGGCCCCTATAATAGTTCAAGCTTCAGAGCCCCAAAAATGTAGATCCGCCACTGGTTCCACAGCTGTAGCAACCAGCACTTTGTGACAGGAGCAGGAATTCTGCATGCTGATGTCACTTCTGTTCTGGTTGTACCACTGGTTGTTATGGTTGTTATGGCTGCAGGAACTGCTGTCAATTCTAACAGTGTCTTCATATCATATCGTGTCTTCATATCTGGTGGTACTGCCCAATCTTTCTGCATTTTGCTAAGATATTAAAAACCATATTTTCAACACTTTTGTATAGCTATGAATCCCTGTCACTCCCAGGATCTACTTGCTGCTTCTTAGAGCTCCGCCTGCCTCTAGAATAAACTAATGGGACATTTTGTTTCAGCTGCCACAGGCCAGCTATGCAGATTGGAAACAACCTATGAACCCTGCAGAGTAAACTATTCTCAATAGAATCTGGCATATATTCAGAACTCATCAAAAACCTTTACCAAAACATGGGAGCCCTGGACAATAAGCGGTATCCAGATAGCCCCGAACATTGTGTTTTCGATTTTGTTTTGGTGAAAAAACGGCACTTATCGTGGATTATTTTTTTTGGAAAACCCCCATGTGAGGTAATTAGCCGCGGCTAATTGGATACCCCTCAATGTGTTCCAATACCCAACTCCTGTCCGCATAATCTCACAAATAGGCCAAA
The DNA here is from genome assembly GCA_031769625.1 of Taudactylus pleione. Lineage (NCBI taxonomy): Eukaryota > Metazoa > Chordata > Amphibia > Anura > Myobatrachidae > Taudactylus > Taudactylus pleione. The sequence continues at coordinate 14,214,729 of JAUIMM010000085.1, read as the reverse complement.
GATAAAAAATAAAATAACCTCAAAAGGCTGAGTGCGTATCTCAGTTGTTCTCTTGATACTGTTGCTCTTTATATCCTCATTTTTTTCATAGTTGTAAGTCACACAGTATTTTGTGCCTTTCTCTTCAAAGGGGAAAAAATAAGCAGCTAATAAGCAAGTATTGCTGATTTCGTTTATTGATGATTATTCATTATGCTGAATGCTTTTTTTGTTTTACTGGCATGTAAATGTTAATAGTGCCACATCTTGTATAATGCATGCTCTGTATTTTTTGTCATTTGCTGATTTCACATTATTTAAAGTTTTTAGCCACTTCCCTGGTGCTAGATCAAATGTGACCACGGTGAGCATTAGATGTGACCACGCCAAGCTGGGCTTTCCCTGACATGGTTGCATCTGATGCGACAGTGTAAGTGATGTATGCCAGTGGCTGCTGGAAAGTAATCTTTCAGCAGCTGCCGTGGCAACCTCCCGCCAGCATCTTCCTCCCAGCCGGGGTACAGAAGGACAATCCTGAAAGGAACTTGGAACAGCGGCTGCAAGAAAACAGTCTACCTCCAGACCGAGCTCAGGGGCTCAGGGAAGCTATGGCTTCTCTTCTCTTCCCCGGGCCAAAGTCACTGCTGGGGAACCCCTGCTCTCTGTGAAGTCTTGTAAGAAAAGGAAAATTATGTTATTTACATAATTGGCAACAGTTCAAAATAGTTTCTAGGGACACATTACCACTGAACAACTGGATCTAAGTAGTGTACATCAAAGTATAATGTCTCGTTGGACTTTGGAGCTCTACAATCTCTATCATGCAATATTTACTTAATTTGGTTATACATACTAAATTTGGCAACTTTGAGATTTGCAACATAGCACAGCTTGAAGCCTTATGTGACAATTTTAACTTCGATCACCGAGCTAGTAACAGCGGTAAATGCCTCCAAATATTTTTATTTTCTTATAGTAAATGATATATTAATGGACAACAGTTAAAGGGCATGTGAGCCTGTATATTGCATCTTTCCTCCCTATAGGTTGCCAAGTCTCCCTGGATCTGTAATTTATTTATATATTTAATATATACTGCACAAAAACAGTTAAATATCATGAAATAATTAGAGCATTCTTTCTAATATACAGTGGAAATTACTTCTTATCAATTAGTTACAGTATTTTTATGCAGTACAGTATGTGTAATTGTTTCCTACTTGTTACACTTTAGACATTTGCCCACTGAAGAGTATGTCTGAATGGAAATGCGCTCTGGAAAAGTGCCTGGTGCATGCTGCGAGATGTCCTCTTCCGGTTGAAGTTTTCAAGGTAAGAAATACTTAATGATAGGTATGAAGAATTACACATAAAGGCCGTCTCTACCATAGGCTGAATGGGCAGTTGCCCAAGGGCCCCAGGATTCCAAGGGCCCGTGGTCGATAGCACCCCACCCATCGCATAGCTGCCACCGCTGATAGTCCTGCATGGGGAGGAGGCAGAGGCGGGTACTGGCTCAGGGGAGGAACTAGCGGTGGTGCATCCGGTGCATTGCACTGGAGCCTGCTGTGGTGCAGGGGCCCATAGCCGCTGCTGCACCCCCGCTAGTGTCCCCCGGGCCCCAAGTGTAGGGCAGATCGCAGTGAGAGCACAGTATACAGTACAAACACACAGCTGTTTGTTATAGCAGCCAATGAGAGTCAGACAGACTCTCATTGGCTGCTGTGTCGTCCACGGAGAGAGCAGGGTGGAGCTCACTCATGAGCTCCGCCTTCCAGCTCCCCCCACAGCGGGTGACGTCTCTCCCATCCCACAGTGCAGAGCGAGAGCGGGCCCAGAGGAGTGGACAGCGGCGGTCGTCGGCAGGAGCGGGTATCAGGTAAGTTGCTTCTTATTTTTTCGTGTGTGTGTCTAAGGGGGCACGGGGACTCAAAGAGCATAGGGGGGGTGCCACTTGGGGAACTATATAGGGGGCACTGTATGGGATTGGTGGTCGCTACTAGGGGCACTGTATAGGGGGGCCACTACTGGGGGCACTGTATGGGGAGGGTGGCCGCTACTGGGGGCACTGTATGGGGGGGACTACTACTGGGGGCAATGCATAGGGGGATTACTACTGGGGGCAATGCATGCGGGGACTACTACTGGGGCACTGCATAGGGGGATTACTACTGGGGGCAATGCATAGGGGGGACTGCTACTGGGGGCACTGCATAGGGGGACTACTACTGGGGGACCACTTCTGGGGGCACTGTATAAGGGGCACTACTGGGGGCACTGCATTGGAAATTTGTTGTACTGTACATGTTTAGACTGTGACTTGTGTTTTTTTCCTGTGTATTACTTCTGTTTTTCTGCCGATAGCCAACACAACCCCACCCCCCCTCCCCCGGCATAGCCTCCACCTATAGCATCCCTTCCTCGGCAGAGGATTGTTTAATAGGGGCCCCAGTGCATTGCTTTGCCCAGGGGCCTGCACTGCTGTTAAGACAGCCCTGTCTCACATGGAAGGATTTTTTTTATTAAATGGAGGCTGGTGTCTGGACAAATTTACACAGAGCACCTGTTTTTCTAGGCCTAGATATGATCCATTCAGCCTTATAATTAACATAGATATTGGCTACAACATTTGTTTCATCTGCTTTACAATAATTACAATGCATGATAGAATGATTTGTAAAAAATAGTACCAAAAGAAATTGGTGTCTTGAAACTCCAGTCACTTAGATTGATATGAATCAGCATGCAGCAGAGTCTGAAGAATGTGATGTTGTCTCTTAAAAATTCTGGTACATTTACATCTTTTACAGTTTATTTACTGTACGTCTGCTTTGAACCCATGCACTGCCAGTAAATGTTTTCTTTTGCTTGCTAGCATACTGGATTCAGCTAATCTACATTTTTTGTCTCTACTGACCCATGCTTTTACAGAACAAATGAGAAGACAAGGAAGTTAGGTTGCGATTAAAATATTAAACATTTACATAAAGGACTTCTAAGTTCAGTGGTCTTAAGTAGTATTTTCAGAGCAAGAGTAGTGCGACTAGTGACACGAAGAAAACACTGTAAGGAAAATTTCAGATGTAGAGAATATATCATTTAGCAGGAAAACTAAATGCTTGGAATACAATCAGGTGGTGTTTTTTAAGGAAGAAAATTGCAAGAGTCAAACACGCCCAGGATAGGATAAACATGGTCTATTCTGAAAATAAACCATTAATGTGTTAAATGGATTATGTAATGACTCTGAAGTCTGAATATATCCAATTGCTCTAGTTAATTAAACAGATTATTAAATTAGTCTTTATTTACCATCAACAAATTTAAGGTGATTTACTGCCATGTGTGAAAGCACAAATATACAGTAGACCATAACAACCTTATACTATGCCAGTGAAACACTGGTTGGTCATTAGTTTGAATGGTTGTTCATGCAATTATGCAATAACTACTTGAGCCCAGTGCCCTCAGTATCCCTTTACTTATCTGAACCCTATATACAGCAAACATTGCGAAGGTCTCCTTTTACACCTGAGCTAAAACCCGGGTTATTGCAGGGTTAACCCGGGTAGCACCCAGGTAACTTGCAGGGTTTTACACAGTAATAACCAGTGAAACCCTGTAGTGTAAACGGCGCAATCTGGGTCACGGTGACTTGGATCGTGGCGCATGCCTGCTGATTGGCTGGCTTCAGTGGCTCTTGGAGATGGACGTCATCTCCAAGTGTCCACTTGAACGCCGGAAAAGCCTGGTCTCAGCAGTCCCGGATTCTGGGTCGGTGCCCTGGAAATTCCGGGTCTGATCCGGATTGGGACCCTGTTCCAACCTCCGGGTCAGACCCGTAATTTCGGTATAAAAGCATTATTATATTCAGCACTTGGATGGATAGACTTTCTGTTTTCTTCGTTCTCTTATTAGAAGCTATACAAACTATATAATAATCTCTAGAATTAGGAGCTATTCTCTTTAAACTTTTCCAGTCCTATTATATCTGTAATAAAGATGTAATAGAACTTCTTCTACCAACCATTGTCAGTTTGGTACAATATCCAATACACAGTATTTGAATTCAAATGTATGTTTAGTATCCTACTAATATTGGTTTTATTTGATCACTGTTTGCATTGAATATTATTATCCTTATTCTATTTTAGTATTACATAATGCAGAAACCATCCATAAATACAGTGACTTCTTCTCTCTGAGTAGTTTGAGTAAGTTAATATTAATTGTAATTTACTTATAAAGGATCATGCTGACCTAAGGAACCATTCCTTCACTCTCGGGATGAAGGTGGAGGCAGTGGACCCAACAGAGCCTGCAAATATTCGTCCAGCAACTGTGACCAAGGTAAGTCACATTGGATCTCCTACTGTATATATTACATTGCCATTCATTAATATGCAAGCAGCAACAATAACATATACCAACATTATTGTGCTGTATGTACAAATTTTAGTTTCACCATTGGCTGCTACATTAGTGGAGCACAGGAAGAATAATTACTTTCTGGATAATTTTGTATACATTGTATTTATTCATTTGATAGTAAAAGCTATATGATTGACAGGATGACCTGCCCTGCCATTACAGAAATGTTACCCCTGAACAGCAGAGGATAGAGGATGGAGGATGAAGATATTTTAAAATGGATAAAATATTTAAACAAAATTACTTACCCATTATAACTAGAAAAGTGAGTTTAATCAGGGTTGCCATCTGCAGAAATTATGCATTTTACTAAATCCTAATTATGAAGAATATTATGAGTTGCATGCCATCCTTGGTAACAGTATTTATACAACAAGTGTGGTGTTAGGGGAAATGTGATTTTTTTTTTTTTCCCGAGATTGCTTCAGTTTTCTCAAATAGTCCAAGTCTAAAAGTAGCCAGTCACATTGGATCCTGGCAGGAGAGACCTGTAACTGGAGATCGAGGCCAGATCTTATTTAGCGGTATCTTCTACATGTAGAGACTGACCTAATTTCCCGGTTATATTTACTTATTGACAAGTCTATTTTAAAGTGAAAACTGTACATACAACCACCAATGTATTTTTATCCAGTTTTTCTTAATTAACAGAATATAATGTATGTATTTACAGCACAGCCCATGTAGCTTAGAGATGTGATGACTTTGGCAAAGTTCCCACAAATACTAATACAGCAGGAACCAGTCCAAATATATTCTAAGTTTTCTAAACTAATATGTGTATGTCATTTGAAATTGAAACTATTTATTACATTTTATCAACTTACGTACATTAACGTAACAGATATTTAAAAGAAAATTAACACTGGGCAACGCAGGAAGCGGGTAACCAAAGTATTCTGTAGAATATAATCAAATACTTTGTTAGTAATAGGCCACAAAATTTAAATTGTGCTAAAATTTGTGGTATGAGATCGATAAAAGCCTCCATTGATGGTGATACTGCTGAACTTTAGTTGTATTTTTACTTTAATATTTGTATTTTATTTAATGTTTTCTTCTGTATTTTTTTCCATTGTGCATAGACCTTTCTAAATACTGCATAAGAATGATAATATTTGTTCAACTGATCTTTCTCTACTTATTAATACAATATATCTACTTGTATTTTTGATTGTAGGTTTTTAACAGCCTTTATTTCCAAGTGACTATTGATGATTTGAGGCCAGAGGCTAGGGGCATCTCAATGCTTTGCCATGCTGATTCTTTGGGACTCCTGCCTGTACAATGGTGCCTTATAAATGGGGTTAATCTCACGTCTCCCAAAGGTCTGTAATACAGTCGTATAGCAGATAAAAATACCTTTTATTCATTGCAGCAAGTTTCTAATGCAATCACTCTGGCTTTATGCTGAGCCGTAAACACTGCACACAAATGTCTGGCACACAGTTTTTATTAGTGATTTTACTTTTAAGCAGAAAGTTACAGAAAAAAACAACACTTATTGTAACACTGCACTATTCATCTGAGAGTGTTAAAGGAAATTATACTAATGTCCTCATTTCATTGTAGTTCAGGCTGATTTGTTTGGCTGTGTACCTTAGTGAATTAAACTCTTTGCTTTGGTAGGATTTCTAAGCATTAAGGAGAATTCAGTAGCGAATACATAATGTAATAATGTATAGAAAAATGTATTGCATTGACTTTCATTTTGACTGCAAATTTGAGATTCCATAGATTATTGACAGTCAAAAATCAGACAGGCGTAAAATGTACACATTAGTGCTTAAAGTGTCTCTACATGCAGGTTATCCGGAGCAGGACTTTGACTGGGCGGATTACCAGAAACAGTGTGGCGCAGAGGCAGCACCCCATACATCCTTCAGAAATGTAAGTCCAACACCTTGTGTGATCCCATTCTTAATGGTGTTTTAAGTGAAAACATGTCTCACAGGGAATCTTGTACAAGTGTAATGACTAAATCTGGGACAGGAACATTTTAAGACTCAATGGTAAAAGTTTTATATAAGTTATTTTCTGCCTAGCATTTTATGCTACTTCTTTATTGTGTTCTGCAGAGCTGGCCAATGTGTTTGTTAGTAATTCAGCTGAAATAAATTTCCCTTCACTGTTTTCTGCCAATATGTTATAAATGCATGCACAGAAAACTACCATCTAATGGGAGAATACAATTATTTTTAAGATGCATTTAACTATGGCCAGAGCTCCTTACTGAGTTTAATCTTCATCTCCTGCATGTCCGGGACATCCTCAGTTCTGTAGACAGACACCTAGGAGAGCATGACCTGTACCGTATCTGACTTTGGGAATGTTTACAGCTTAGCCAGTCAAATAAGCTGTAAGTGACAGAGATAGCGACATGATGTGAGGATAGGATAGTGGAGGGAGCAAACTCTTATAACAGTACACTAGTGATTTAAAGACGCCTGATGCAGAAAATTGTCGTATAAAACACAACTGTATATGAAATGAATCATTCCACTAATTATCTATGGTATAAATTACAAGATGCCATGACTCACATTATTTACGGAGCAGCATTACGTGTCTTCAGCAATGTACCACCAATCCTTAATTGGCTTCTTGAACTCTGTAATTTATTTGAAAATTCTATGATTCTTATAAAGTGTATGATATATGGTACAAGGCAAACATAGCTGAGTGTGATAATCACCCTTCTGAAATGTAATTATTTAGCTAACTTTAATAATTCAGGGTTATTTTGGGTGTTATTTTAATCTTTGTAAATAATAAAATAATTTGCAACATTTGGCTACTGTTCTCTAGGATACAGAGTTGTTGGGCAGGTCATCTAAGCACATCACACATGGGGTGTTTTATAAACATATGGAGCAGTGTGCTCAGCTACATTGATGCTGTATCTCCTGGCAACCAATCAGATGCTTGTCTTCATTTTTGTATGGCACACTATAAAAAGTAAAGTTATATGATTGGTCACTGCATTTAAACACATTAGTACAACTTTATTTATTTTATTAAATAAGCCTCAATGTCCACTCTATGATGATCTTTATAAAACATAACCTCCAGCATGATAGTTTTCTGAATATAGTTAGTAGTAGTATTTTTTTGTATTTTGACCATATTTACCTAATCTCTCGGAATGTCCGTGAGACTCCTGTATCTTGGGGAAGAAGATGCTTCCCACTCAATTCCCCAGTGAAGTGGGCAAGTCGGGGCTCGATGATGTAATTTGCATTGAATTGCATCATTGTGGCCCCTCTAACTGCTATTCCACTAATAATGACATTGTGACCTGAGGGATGGAGCCACTATTAGGTCGTCATAACTACTAACCCTCCCCCTGGTGCCTAACCCTAACTTTCTCCCTGGTGCCTAACCCTCCTCCAAGTGCCTAAACCCAACCCTAGCCTAACCCTAATCCTCCCCCTAGTGCCTAACCCTAACCTTCCCCCTCTCCCGCAGCCTAACCCTATCCTTAAAAAAACATAATATACATGTGTCGACCATTTTTGTGTCAACAATATGTGTCAACCATTTGAACATGTCAACCATTTGAACATGTTGACCTGTTAACCTTCTTGACCTGCACTGTCAACATTTTGTACCTATTGACCGTTTGTACCTGTCAACCTATTGCATATCGACCATCTGGTGTCGACCAATTGACTGTCAACCTTTACATTGACGATCTTCTATCTGTATACCATTCAAGTGAACGCGGGCCTAAACCATCTCCCACCCCTTAGCGGTCACGCCCATTGTGCCACACCTATCTCTTACATTGATGATGTCAATAAATTATATTTTTGTTATTTCTCATCATAACTTGACAAAGTGCAGGTTATTTCTACGGGGTTTCCACTACAAACTCATAGAGTTTTCAGTAGTTTTTGATTCAACTTGGAACAAACAGACATACACAACCTTCTAATAATAGTGGTGTATATACATACAATATAAATATTCATAAATATATATATATATATATATATATATATATTAAAGATGAGGGGGTCTGGTTCTCAGAGAACTGGCCCCACCCGAACTTCACAATCCGGGCCAGGATCCGAGTCCGGCTCGGGATTTCCCACCTAACTCGGATCCTAAAATGAGGCAAAACGTCATCACCGCTGTCAGATTCTCGCGGGTTTTGGATTGTATATAAGTCCCTCCCCGCGGTGATCGGCACCATTTGCTTGCTGAGTGTCAGGCTGTGCCTTGTCCAAGGGGGATGAAGTTTAAAAAAAAAAAGTTACAAATTCTTTTTTGTGCTGTACCCCACATTGTGACGCTATCAAAGTGTGTAGGGTTATCATGGGTTTATCATACTGCAGTGTATAATTCGTAAAGTATTGTGAGTGACGCTGTCGGTCAGTAATACCGCAGTGTAATATATTCATAAAAAATATTGTGACGCAGTGTAATATTCAACACGTATTGTGACACTGTACGTGGTAGCACTGTGTATTCATAAAAAATATTGTGACACTGTAAGTGGTAGCGCAGTGTAATATATTCATAACAATTATTGTGACACTAAGGGATAGCGTAGTGTAGTCATAAAAATTATTGTGACACTGTAATTGAAAACGCAGGAGATGCTTTCTGTAGCCCGCAAAATATCTGGACATTTTCACTATTCAGCAGGTGCTTATAGATTATTGCAGCACCTGCAAGAAATGTTGAATTTGCCCTGTCACCAGCTGAAGCAAGAGGTCGATACAAGGTGGGACTGCACCCTTTATATGCTTCAGCGGATGGAGGGACAGCAAAAAGCCATCCAATGCTACACAATGAACTATGACATAGGAAGAGGAGGGGGAATGTACCTTACTCAAGCTCAGTGGAAAATACTTTCCGTGTTGTGCAAAGTGCTGAAACCCTTTGAAGTAGTCACCTGTGAAGTGAGTTCAGACACTGTCAGCTTGAGTCAGGTAATTCCCCTAATTAGACTGTTGGAAAAGCAGGTTGAGAAACTAAAGGGGAGCTGAAATGAAGCGATTCCGCTAAGTATGTCGGACTTGTAGATCAAGTCCTTTTTTCACTTCGCCAGGATCCAGGATCCAAGGGTTTTCAGAATCTTACAATCAGATCAATAAATGTTGGCGACCGAGCTGGTTTCTAGGTTTAAGTCATACATTGTGTCTTTCTTCCCAGCGGATAAAAATCTGAAGAGATGCAAAGAGCTGTTGGTAAAGAAATTGTCAGCTCAAGCGACATGTGATTTAGTGATGGCAATTTCTTCAGTTTCACCAGCAAGTGCGTTTGCCAGGAAAAAACTAAACTTTCCCCCAAAAAAGACCCACTGGTGATGCAGCTGAGTCAACACAACCAAGGTTTGACATCTGGTCGGGTCTAAAAGAATTGCCTACAATTAATAAGAGCCCTACCGTAACTCCATCAGATACAGAGGACTATTTTGATGATAGCATCCAAATAGGCATTTCACATAGTCCTTTTCACTACTAGCAGGAAAAAAAGGCAATTTAGAGGCCCTTGCACACACTGGCTTTGCTTTACTTGAGCTGCCCTCCCTCCAGTGTATGAGTTTTCAGCACAGCTGGGAACCTTGTCAGCGATCGGCTAGGAGGCTACTTCCTCAGAATGTGGAAAAGATAATGTCCATCAAAATGAACTACAAATTTCACGAGGAAGGCCATTACCCCCAATTACATCCAAAAATGACTGAGGCACCTGAGGCTGTAAAGGTGGATTTCAGCGGGGATGAATTAATATTGTGTGGGTGAGCAATTGGATGATGATGGTGACAAAATCTTACCTCTGTAAAGCCAGTTTGTGCACGGAGAGATCAATGTCAGCTGCCCATTGGTAGCTTATTCTGTGGGGCCCAAACAAACCAATCGCTTCAGCCACAATTGGTTTGTTTATTGCTGAAGTGATTGGTTTGTTAAACTGTACATGTCCTGTTACTATATACAAAATAAGGGTGGGTGGAAGGGCCCAATCACCTCTTATTTTTGCATTATGTGCTGTTTGGGGCATTGCTGCCTGACATTTTTAATTGTATACTTTATTAAACTGCCATCCTGTCTGCCACTGCAGTGCCACTCTGTGCCATGTTGGAAGCTGAACTACCACATATTAGTGGCGCCCACTGCTGTCTCTTAGCTTAGTCAGCCATCTAACTCGATGCAATCTTTTGGCCTAAACTGGCTGAAATCTATATGAGCTGTGAGTTGGTCAAAGTTGACTGGAAATGACTGGAAATAAATGTTATTGAGGTTAATATTACTGTAGGAACAATAACAGGCCCAAATTATGTGATTTCAGCTGTTTTTTATGATATTTTAGAAAAAATACAAATCCAAAACCAAAAGCCAAAACCAACACGCAATCCAGATCCAAAACCTTGAAGGAGATACAGATCCAACACCAAAAGACGGGGGTCGGCGCACATCCCTAATGTATATATATATATATATATATATACATACATACATAATATTAATCTTATATATAAAATTCATTTATTCTGTCTGTGCGGTTATGTATTCGGACACCCCTGTACTGATTGGGATGAAACCAACACGAGGTGGTCCAGTTGGATCCTGGACAGATTTTAGAAGTGGGGTTAGGTACGCTGGGCAGAACTTTGACACAGGCGCCTGTTCTCAGCCTTCCACTGACATGCACCAAAAAAAGGCCAACAGGCCACTCATTGTGTAGTTAATTGATGTTTAAAAATTATAAAACTGGATTAAAACTCCTTACAATAAAAAAACTTGTCACTATGCACATTACGGAACCTGTCCCCCCAGAATCCGCAGTCATTCAACCTCACACAAATTTGAGTGCAAGCTCCTTGTAGGTTATGTGAAATCTCCTCAAAAGGACAGTGAATCAATTAGAGATCGGTCACCACCCAACATGTTCCGCTTGTGACAGCTTTATCATGGATATCAACTGATGAAGCTTTCAAAAGTGGAACATGATGAATGGTAAAGAAAAATAACCAAAACATACAGGATTGTGTTTAATTTACTATAGTGTTTTCAAGTATGTAATGTTATTTGTATGTTTGAGCCAGTGGCTAAGTGGTATAATTGTAATATATATATATATATATATATATAATTATAGCATACGTGCCAACTTTTCTGCCCACTCCTCCTTGGAAAAAGTATGCAATCTGTGTAAGATGGCAAAAGACACGTCTGATAGGAGTGACCTGGGTCGTGCATCCTTATGCTTTATCTGCAACTTTACACCGATTCCTTTGTGACAAAAACAAACCCTATTTCTAAGTACCTAGTACACTATTTGCGGACTAAGGGCCTGATTCAGAGTTGGGAACAGAGTAAGTTGTAGCAAGTAACTGTGTACCTGGACAAACCATGTAGCAATGCAAGGGGAGCAAATACATAAAAAAAAATGTTGTGTGTTGTAAATAAATACTGGCTGCTTTTTCCTGTAGCTTACAAATGCTGGACTGCTTTATTTTTACACTGCATTTTAGATTTCATTTTGGAACACCCCTCCCAAATCTAATGGTGGGTACACACTATACAGATACAGCTGCAGATCAAGTGATATATATCTGTTCGTACACACTGAACAACCATCATCTGTGTGTGGGTCCCGGTGGCCAGGGGTTGTGTCCCGGTGGGCGGGGGGCGTGCTCCGCCCCCCTCCTCGCAGCTGCTGTGTGTGTACGGGCGGTTTGCAGACTGCCCATACACACCTGCCGATGGACAGATATGTCTGCACGCCTTTGCAGGGGCGTGCATAAATTATCCACTGCGATCCCATATGCAGTCTGAAGTCTCATAGCGTGTTTGGATGTTAGCAATTTCCGAGTAAGGTCAGGGCTTGTGCAAGTGTGCGTGAGGCTGCCATGGTACTCGATTGCACCGATGGTTACGCTATTCTGCTAAACATTACGGATGTGTGTAAGGTAAAGTGGGTGTCCTTATTTTGTGCTGAGTTTGCATTGTGATCACAATGGATTAGCTTGCTATAGCAATTGAACTGCGTGTGTACACAAAATTGCGATCCATAGTGAGGAGGCGGTTAAATGCACCATGCCTTATTATAGAATATTCTGACCAATGTCACCCGCCTGTTACAGTGACAGGGAGGAAAGTACTGCTGGAAGACTAGACAGGGATAGTGTGCAGTGGTGACAGATAGATGTAACCTATGTAACCTTCCAGTTTAAGTAAAACATTTTATTTGTGGAGTGCTTAGATGGGAAGTGTGTTGTATTAAGTGTTGGTACTGTTGGTAGGGCTGGATTAATAATGGGGTAATGGTACCGCAGCCCCAGGCTACATCTCAAAATGGGCCCATCAGCAGTGTGGCACGACATAACTTAATAATGGGGTAAAATTGGGCACATGAGTAACTGTTTTTAGTATTGAATAGGGCCAAGCTTGTCCGCTTAGATAAGCTTCCATCCTGTGTGCACTGCAGTGTGCTCCAGCTCCACCCTCAAGTCCACCATATGACGTATGATGATGTCACACTCTGCCGCCTGCTCTGTGCTGGCAGAGACTTGGGGGTCTATTAAGTAAACATAAAAAAAGGCTTTCCTCCAGCATTATTGCTAAAGTCTAAAATATAGAGAAATACTATTTCTCTATATTTAGTATAGAGAAAAGTGATTTCTCCTCTTTTTCATTTGTCTGTGAAGTCACAGCAGGCCCCGTTTTCTCCTCACTGGGACATCATCATGCCTTTATTGCAGGTTCTGTCCCAGCAGGAGTTTTATTATAAATACAGTATGTTATTGCACGTTGATAAACCTTTACTTATCCTTTAACTGTAATTGTTTTCTTCACAATATGCAAGCAATAGTTATGCGTCTAGAAGACAGCAGTTCTACATTGCTTTTTTACAAAAATGTAATCATAACACAAACAAAAAGAAAGAACAATTTGCATGTAACATGCAGAACAAGACAAGTAATGATATACTGAAGTTTTACTGTGCAGTTGCACTGTATAAAAAAAGGGAAATTGCTATTGGCACATATTCAGCGGAATATCCCTAAAATTAGACTATCTGTTGAAATCAGGGACAGGTGGCAACTATCATTATAATACATGCTGTGAACAATACATTTATGGATGAATAGAACTTGTGCTGACAACACATTGAGATTAAAGCATTTCTTGGTAGAGAAAACATACTGACTTCCTCACCAGTATACTTCCTCAAATAAAGATAAATAGGCTCTTCTAATGTTTGTGTTTAGGGTTATATCATTTAACTAAAGTGCTTTACATAACGCCCACAAAATTTTAAAACAAGAATTTCTCCTCAGTGTACTTCCTCATAGCTTACTAACAATCTGATTTAAAACTTAACTGCATATACTGTAAATCTATGCTACAAAGGTTATCGGCTCAGAAAAAGTGTTGAGCCCTTTGCTATCAGATATTCCCAAATGCAAATCCCTGAGAAAAACACAGACTTGTTCTCATGTCCTTTATAATAATATCCTAAAATCACATATAGGAAAGTTTCACAAAGGGTTAAATCATTATTGGATCAGCTACTTATGCAAGTTCATGGCTCTGGATTGTTATGGGACAATTAAACCTGTACAAGTTATAATTTCCAAGACAATATAAATGCTTTAATATAGGTTGCAGGTCTCTGAGATGATTTTTATATATCCATAATAGTTTTCTGTAGGAGGTGCATTATTCCTTACAATATATGTTTTCCTAATAAACACTGATGTGATGACATCAGAACCCACTGTTTATTTATACAGATATAATGTATTAGAATAAATAAATCTGACAGGTTCTCTTTGAACAGCATTCATCTCAAGAAGCCTTCTATAGCAGTTTTAGGTAAACATTGAGCCATTGTTGACCCTTTGTTACCTTGGTCAACACAATTTATCTCTTTGTGTTATTGTGATGCTGCACTGCAGTACTCCCTGTGTTGTGTAATACGTGTGTCATATAAACATAGTACTATTTATATTAATTTTATACACACTGGTTACTAAAATAATAAAATTGGTAATTCAGGGTTGTCAGCCGGCCTTATTATGGCTGAACATAATTTGAGACGTGCACTGCCTCAAAATGGAACCAATATTGTGTATTTACAATATCTAAATACAAAAAGCTGTATTAACCATGCATATGTGGATACTTCGAGGGCAATGTACTAGTCTCCGATATTACAAAACTGTCACGATTATACCAATTTTCTGGCAAATTTCAAGTCACCGTATGTAATAAAATACGAATATACACAGTCACCAGAATCAACCTTGACTTGATTCAAGTTACAGTCTCTTTTTTTTAATGTTATACATACAAATCGTCAGTTGTAATAGATAGCGAGTTTATAACTCACTGGAAATGTACCAGAGAAAGTCGCTGAATAAAAGAGGTCCCTCTGGCCGGCAAAATAGCTGCAGTGTAAAAATAAATAAAAAAGCATAGCAACCCCACAAAAGTAAAATCAGCCTTAGAGCTTCAGCTTAGGCTGGCATTAGATAAAAAATAATGGAGACAAAGAGCATGGGTCCCCCTGAAATTTCCATTACCATTATAGCAGGGAAACACGTGACATGGGATGCTCCTGCCATAGTGGAAACCAACTCTAAGCCTCTCAGCACAGTGCTGCATGCCTCCCAACTGTCCCGCATTCAGCAGGACAGTCCCATTTTTCTGGGACTGTCCTGCTGTCCCACTCGCAGGCCGCAGTGTCCCGCAGTGGGAGGGAAGTTGGGGGAAACACAAATCGCTGCTTTGCATAGCAGAGCAGCGGACTAGAAGAAGTAGAATAGATACCATTTTTTCCTCATTCTCCTTGATCTCTCTACTGCTTTCGACACTGTGGACCACCCTCTCCTGCTGCATGTTCTTCACTCCCTTGGTGTACATGACACTGCCCTCTCCTGGCTGTCATCCTACCTCTCTGACCAATCTTTCTCGGTTTCCTCTCATGACTCCTCTCCCCCCCCCCCCACAGCCTCTTACAGTAGGTGTTCCTGAAGGTTCTGTTCTTGGACCTCTCCTATTCTCCCTCTATACTTCCTCTCTAGGTGAACTCATCAGCTCTTTTGACCTCCATTATCATCTCTATGCTGATTATACTCAAATCTACCTTTCCTCCCCTGATCTCTCCCCCTCTCTTCTGACTTGTATCTTCAACTGTCTCTCTGCTATCTCTTCTTGGATGTCCCAGCGATTTCTTAAACTTAATATGCCTAAGACAGAGCTGATCGTCTTCCCACCCTCCCACATAACCTCGTCTCCCACTATTTCTTTATCAATTAATGGCATAGCTATCTCATCTTGCCCCAAAGTGGGCTGTCTTGGAGTTATCCTGGACTCATCCCTCTCCTTCAAACCACATATCCAGAACCTTTCGCAGTCCTGTCATTTCCATCTAAAAAATATTTCCAAGATCAAACCCTATCTCACCCAGGTTGCTACTAAAACCCTCATACACTCACTGGTCATCTCTAGATTGGACTACTGTAACCTCCTCCTATCTGGCCTCCCCAAATCACATCTCCTCTCCAATCTGTCCTTAATGCTGCTGCACGGCTTAACTTCCTCTCCAAACACTCTACATCTGCCTCCCCTCTCCTACAAGCCCTCCACTGGCTTCCCTTCCCTTTCAGAACCCAATTTAAGGTTCTCACGCTCGCTTGCAAAGCCCTCACCCAATCTTCTCCCATTGACATCTCTGATCTCATCTCCCTTCACTCTCCTGTCTGCTCTCTTCGTTCAACTAATGCACGCTGCCTTTCATGCCAACTGATTACTTCCTCCCACTCCCGCCCAAAGATTTTGCCTGCTCTGCTCCCCACCTTTGGAACTCTCTCTCACTCCCCATCAGACTCTCCACCTCTTTGCAATCCTTCAAACGGGCTCTCAAGACCCACTACTTCATCAAAGCCTTCCAGCAATCATCCTAACTCGCTGCTACATGCTCCTTCCTCCCCGTCTACCCCATCTGTGTCAAACCTGTTTGTCTGCCCCTCCCTTTTAGAATGTAAGCTCTTACGAGCAGGGCCCTCTACCCTTCTGTGCTTCTCCCTACTTTAGGTTCATCTACTTCTTACTCACCACTAGGGCACCTAACACTTGGTTGCTCTTGCTCTGTTGCTTATCTGGGTGTTATGGTCGCTAATGTAGTAATGTATATTATCCATGTCCTGGTCTTGTATTGTTCTGTAAGTCATTGGTCAACAATTTGTTTATGTACTTTGTAAGGTGCTGCGGAACACTTGTGGCGCCATATAAATAAATTATAGTAATAATAATAAATAATAATGCCATGCGCATGCGCACGGCATCTATTCACTAATGTAGGGAGATCCTGCGGGCTGCTCGTCATCTCAGAGAGTGCTGGGTATGTCCCCATAGTGATGCCAGTGGGGGTTCCACAAGGCTCCGCCGTGTTTTATCACAGCTCCACCCCCTTTACAGTAAGCCACGCACACCATTTTCAGACGCGCAAAATGTCCAGAATGGTTAGAATTAAAAGTTGTGAGGTATGGGACTGGTGTCACTTGGGAAATGGGGCCCACAAAAAAAATATGACACACACCCCTGCCTGCACTGGTAGCATTAGGAGCTAGGGCTATTCCCTTCACTACTTGCGGTGAGTGTGGGGTTCATAATTATTTGTATAAAATAATTAATATTTGTATTTACTGAGCACCTAGTGATTCCAGTCATGCCTAATTTTAAGGGCTTGACTTGACATGCTGTCACTTGGAGTACCACAAGTGGCAACATGCCCTGGCAGGCAGGGCCCGCTGGCACCTCTAAAGATTATATTACAAAAAACACAGTACACTGACACTGTAGTCAAAGTATTTTATTAAATAAATATACCCTGAGACCACTAGTTCTCCCATTTTTTATTCACGTAATTAATTTGGGAAGGGACCTCTTTTGTCCATATAGGCACCCCGTTCATTTTGCAAAACAGTGTAACAATGCATTGCTGCTCCAATAGTGAACAGATGTGCTCTGATGGTCAGAGCAACCTTTAGCTTTCAACCCAGTTCATGTAGGGTACACCGGTGTGGCTTATTTATATCTGTATTGGAGCTGACATTAAGATGGTTGTTCAGTGGGAGATCTTATTTCACCATGACTGGCAAATGTACTCAGATTATTTACTAAAACTTCTAAAACAGACAAGCAGTGGTGTTGCTCATAGCAACAAATCAGATACTAGCTATCATTTCTCTGTTGCATTCTAGAAAATGATACACAGAGTGTGATTATAAAAATCACCAGTGTTCAAAGGTTCCCAATTAGACAAATTATGTATACATTGTACTTTTATTAGGCGGCAGTGTACTGAAAAGCAGGGTTAATATATGGGGTGTAAAGAGGCAGAGTCAGAGGGACTGGGCTTTAGGATACGTTCTCTCTTGTAAGAGGACAGGGAATGTGATATCAGGTAATTTGACTACATTAGGGACCAATAAGAAATGTTCCCCATTTCATGGATGCCCAGAGATATTTATGTGACTGGTATGAAAAGAAAACTCTTATCAGTTCTACAACACAATATCAAATTCACTTGGGTACATCAAAAATAAAAAATTAATCCCTTTGAAATTGATGCCATGCAAAAATGTGATAGTCGTGATTGCACTAGGGTAACATTGTGTATGTACCACTAACAGGGAAACGTTTGCTGAATATTCGTTTTGTGTTTGCAGATTATGTGATCCTAATTACATTTTTTGTTTCAGACATCAAACTCGCGTGGTTTTACCAGAAATATGAAACTGGAAGCAGTTAACCCAAATAATCCATCAGAAATCTGTGTTGCTTCTGTTACCAAAGTAAAAGGGAGATTAATTTGGCTTCACCTTGAAGGTAGATACATCTTGGTTTATTTTATTTCCATATCTAAATTGGACTAGTTTCATTTTATGTTACAAACAGATTCTTACATTTTTTTTTAAACATTAGTTTTTATTGTTTTAGTTTCTTATACTTTTATTAAATGAAAATTGTAAAAATAAGGTAATGCATTCTTATCTTCTTTTGAAAAAGTATTTCAGGTTGATTGTGTAAGCAACGCCTATGAGCGATGCTGAAGAGAGCGTTTACTGCTCTGTCCAAGAGAAGTGTCATAAAATGGACTTATGTCAAAAGACAGCTCTGATGTTTCTTTCTTTTCCAAGTTATATAACGGCTAGTAAGCTGCAAATATTATAGGAGAATGTGCCTTGAACGAAGTATTTACGTTTTGAAAACCATATGCAGTTAACACAGTAGCTGAGGCACACTGCTGCACTGTGCAGTCTGATGCGTTTTCTAAGGGCCAGACGAGATAGGACGGGCTGGATGATAAGTGGGGGTGGGCTAAAGAGCAAGTGAGGTGAATGGATAATGAGTGGGGGTGATGCTGACAAGAGAGGGAGGGTCATAGGAGTGGTGGTGGGTCCCTTTGTCTTAAGTGCCCTGCCCCCCCAAAACGTAATAGAGCCCTGACAGGAGCACACATTTACATTAAGTCAACATACTATCTTGGGCACATATCTCCTGTAATCCATAATACATTCTCATGTAGCCATCAGTGTGCTGTAAAGTTGCTTCCATTTTCTTGTGGTGTACATCCTACTTATTCTTATCCCCAGTGTTTCCTCCATTGTGGGTAGAGAGTGATGATGTCCCACCTGGCCTGGCCTCAGGGAGATTCCTAGACTGTTCTCTCAGTCAAAGAGATTAACACTATTTCAGGAAGTCTCCCTGAATGTTAGGCAAGTCAACAATAGTATGAGGTAATGGTTTTCCGTTAAACACTTTTTATGTGACTATTACTGTCTGTAACCCAAGGCTGTATAATCAGGTAAAATGAAATGTAGAATTAAAGCATGTGATCTGGGCAGATGCATTAATTAGTCAAGTGCCTTGGCAGTATAATATACAGTATATATGGGGAGTCTGGCTTTGATGACTTAGTGCTCACTAGTGAAGTAACATACATGCAAAATTAACACAATTTATAGGAAAAGTGTAGGAGAACAAGCATTCCCATTGCAGGAATACACTTTGCTTAGCAATCTTTTATATGAAAATTGAACCAAGTGGGATTTCTGAGCATTTGACAGTGTTGAGATAGAATCACATACAGATAGACATGCCTCCTATTTATATTATTGTGTGTAAACCTTTGTAGGGCTAGAATCATCTACATCAGTGGTTCACAAACTTTTTTGAATCACGGCACCCTAGAGTATCATCATTGTTTTCACGGCACCCCTGGGCCAAAAGTTTGTTGTTGAGAAATTCAGAAAAAAATGTAGTGAAGTAGTAAAATGAAGTAAATTGTGCTGACCTGTCATCCTTAGACTCAGTTATGTGGTGGTGGACAGGTTTGCGCTTCTGCTTGTCCACATATTTACATTACATTGGCAATAAATAATTTGACTTTGTGCTGGACTAACAACTTGAGGCACCCCTGTAAGTGTCCCGAGGCACCCCAGGGTGCCACGACACACAGTTTGGGAACCACTGATCTACATATTAGCCTGTCAGAGCATTAACTTCCACATGTAACCAATCAGAGCATTGGACACTTCACAAAACTGTTACATAAAACCATCAACAATGTCAGAAACACCATTATATGAAAAGATGTCCACTGTTCACACATCCAACATGTTAAAATAGAAATACAAATTATGTTGTTTGGGAATATTGCACATTTCTTAGTGATGTAACAATTTCTGCCATCTACCACTTAGAGTGGTGTCCCTCCCCGCGTTGACAACCGGTGCGGGGAGGGCTGTAGTGCGCGTGGCGAAGCTGCATATCGGCAAAAAGGAGTGGTGACCTCACGGTTTTGGGGCATTGCCTCGCAGCCCGTACCCCTGTTGTAATCACTCTGGGGGGGGGGGGAGGCTGTAGGTGCAGACTGCCCCCAGGGACCACTCTGTGTGCAGTGCCAGCTCCCTCACTGTGTAAGGAGCCGAGTGCTGCACGTCGT
The DNA here is from genome assembly GCA_031769625.1 of Taudactylus pleione. Classification (NCBI taxonomy): domain Eukaryota; kingdom Metazoa; phylum Chordata; class Amphibia; order Anura; family Myobatrachidae; genus Taudactylus; species Taudactylus pleione. Next base: position 14,194,350 of record JAUIMM010000085.1, on the reverse strand, counting down.
GCTATAGTGCAGCACCCGGCTCCAGTCTGCACTTTGGTGTCACCCCTCGACGGGTGACACCCGGGTATGGCCTGCACCCCCCTTGTGATGCCACTGACCACTTATCTAAACAGGTAGAGCTATTTTAAAAAAAAAGCTGGTAGTATTTATGTGCTCTTTAACAAATACAGAAATTATTGTGCAAAAATAACTAATCCACCCTGCTTGTAACTGTGATGGCAAATACAGGTTAATGCAATGTTAAGTTACAATGTTACTAAGTAATCTAGAGATTAAGGGGCGCATTCACAATAATCAAATGCGATCTGGGCACGGCATTGCAGTATATGATAATACCGCAGTAATGTATCAAAAACAACATACAGGGACAGGCGATGTGTTTAGAGTTAAGTGTCCGCATCAGCAGTCTTTCCAATCCTCTATCGGAACTCCTTCGCATGTGCGGTTTACTGCTCACGCATGTGCGTCGGCCATTGCCAGGGAGTTCAGTATATAGAAGAAGTTGTTCTGCGCTAAATGAAGAGTTTAAGCAGCTCAGTTGAAAGAAGTTACTAATAATAATGTTCAACGAGCGCTAAAATGTGAGAGCATATGAAGCACAACAATAATATAACAGAAATTAAATAAAGGGTAGTAATGTTTATAGTCCTTTGGACTAAGTTGTGGAAGTGTTTAGGAATTTTTTTATATTGTATTCCGTTGTCCCAGTATGCACACACTGTGCCTACTACTTTTCCTAGCTCGCCCTACCTTTGTCTGGCGAGTCCTCAGTTTCTACTTGCAGTTTGATGAGGGATTCGCCAATCTTCACTCGTGCCAATGCGCTGTGTGCTAGCATGGTGCCTTCCAATGATGTCAGATGTTGGCCGGGCTTTGCTTGACAAAGCACCGCAGGAAGGTGTGAAACACGTTGGACTGAGTGGAGGAGTATAGGAAAATCCCCGTTACTGAGCTGCCCCATCATAGGACTTTGAAATGAGAAAATGTAATTGAAAACTTTACATTTTTTGAGCAAACTGCAATACAATTATGTGCATTTTAACATAGATATATAAAATCTTTATAGCAGATAGAGGTCGGGATTCAATTACCCGGGTTAAGTGCCCGGGGCTATTCAATTGCAGCCAGTGGTAAACCCACAGGCTGTACTTATGGCAGATTTATGCAAGCGCATTCCCCCATAGTCCCGGGCACTTAACCTGGAATATATGGGTTAATGCAGACTAACTGTGGGCTTACCACGCTAGCAAATGGGCTTGTATTTGAATAGCTACAAGCTTAGGGTTAAATGAATCCGGCCCGAAGTCTGCTTATTCTCAAAGCAAACCTATGTTTATCCCAAGTATATTCAAATGAACTTTTTCAAATTATACAGTGGTTCCCAAGCTCTTTTAATGTAACAAACATGCCAACATAATTGCAGAAAACAATGTTTTCATGGCATTTCTGTGATGAATAAAATTGTAATAATATAGAAATACTATAAACTCAGGGCAAAGCTAGGCAAGTTTGTAAAACATATCCTTAATCAAACCTGTCCTACATATCTTTTGCATGTCCCTTAAGGTGCATACACACTAGTCGATATTTTGCACGATTCGTCCGATTTCGACACATCAGAATGACAAATCGTGTAAAATATGTCCAAATCATGAGTGTCCACTCACGATCACGATGCGCGTACCTGCAGGCGTACATCGCATCTTCAGATCTTGCCTACAGCAGGCAAGATCTGCCAATCTCATACACAATGCACTGGAAATCGTTAAGGATGCACGATAGATCGTTGGTCAGATTGAACACTTTTTAGCACCATGTCGTGTCCTCGAGTGCCGGGGAGAGTTCAAGGGAAATCGCTCACGATATCGCATTGTGAGCACATCATCTAGTGTGTAATCACCTTTAGAAATCCCCACCCTTATCTGAGGCTGGGATCCAGCACAAGCTATACGAGCATTACTGAGGAGCTCTTAGTGCTCTTGCATTCAAGTAATAAGGGAAAATCTCATGGCTGGACACTGTTTTTTGCTAAATGTGCTTTCCCAAAAAGAGTTTCTCTAAAATGAAAAATATATCATATAACTTCCTTATCGCAAATGTTTAACTTTGAATTCCTAAATGGATATTTTCACAATAACACCAACACTATTGTAACACAACCACATAGGTACAGACCTATAGTCATATTGGTCTAGAATTCTGATCATGTTGGTTCTCCTCTGGTCTACTTCAGCAGTTAAGTAGTTAAATAATAATTTTATATTGTCCTCCTTTATAACCTGTTTAAATATGTAAATACATTCATGAGGAATTTTATTTTAGGTCTGCAGAAGCCACCTCCAGAGTATATCATTGATGTGGAATCAATGAATATTTTCCCTGTCGGTTGGTGTGAAGCAAATTCATACCCACTAAACACACCACACAGAGCTATTGGTAAGTACATAATACCACATGTCTATCAATTGAAATAGACAACTATATGTTATAAATACTCTCTAGCAAACTGAGCCTTCTGCAGTCTCTTGTAAGATTGAAACAAAAATATGTATAATACGAATACTGTCTTATTGCTGAGATCTGTAATTATCCCTGGTCATTATGGTTTTCTTTCAAATAGTAAAGTTGTTTTTTAAAAACATTTCAAATGAAATGGGAATAAAATCTTTGATCATACTGTATATATACTAGAGTAATAGTTGTAACTTATTTGTGGATATCTTGTGATTTGGGGATCTTTCATTCGCGGCTCATCTACAATTTAAAACAGCACCTGGAAGTCACGTGTATTTAGTGAACGTGCTAGCATGCACATACAAAGCACTTGAGCCACATCATATGCATTCTACAAAGGTGATACATATACGTCAAGTCTCTTTCATGTTCGAGTGTGTTACATATAATACAAAGGCACTGTTGACCAGAATTATTAGTAGCCACACAGCAAAGCAAGCAGCTAGAATGTGATAATGCTTTGGATTTTCTGCTACCGACTGTCTGAGGCAGTGGAGGACAATGTAATTTTTGTAGCTTGGCTCTATAAGGCACTGTTATTGTCACATATGACTCAGTGACGCGGTGAGGTCAATGGCTGGGGAGGCAGACATGTATAAAAACACAGTTTTTATATCAAAACTCTGGAGCATGACAGGGAGTATGATAGGGGAGGGAGTATGACAGGGGAGGCACTGCCTTCCCTGCCTATCCTGTTCGCACGTCCCTGTGTTCAAGCTTATACAACCAAGAGGTGACTGCTAGGGCTTTCTAGAGCATATAGTGGCACAATAGCTGGATCCAATGGGATGTCATATTTATCACTCCAGTGGTCCTATTTTTCGCCAACTATGATTACCCTTGTACCCACTGGCGTCACTATGGAGGTGCTGGCCGCACCCGGCTGTCACCCTCGGAGGGGTTGACACCAAAATGACGTCTCTTTCTCAGTGACAGGAGCCGAATATTTCAGTGTGACATTCTCTTGCAGCACTCGGCTCCTGTCACATCACATAGGAGAAGCCGACAGTGCAGCAGACGCCTTCGGGGGCAGCCCAGCATCTGGGCTGCCCCCAGAGTGATGTGATCAGGATTTCCCATAAGGCCACACCCCATTATGCTAGACCATACCCCTTTTTGTTAGGGATGTGCAGGCTCGGTTCTACTCGGTTCCGTTCGTTTTTTTTTACCGAATCTTATTGGCTATCCAAAACTCGTGACAGCTGATACCCAATAAGATTCGGTAAAAAAAAATGAACAGAACCGAGTAGAACCGAGCCTGCACATCCCTACTTTTTGTGCACGCGCCACTCCGTCATGTGGGGGGAGAAATTAAGTGCGCACGGAGTGTCACTAGACTTGGTGACGCCTCTGCTGGTACCCACTGCCCTAAGGTTGCAAGTAAAAGCCCATTCAGCACAGCAATGGTTTCTCTAGGAGCTGGGCCAGAATTTAAATTTGATGCATCTTTCCCCAAAAGAAGATGTAACCATGTGCTAAACAGACTGGAGCTGGTGCACATTATGACAGGGGAAATCCCATGTTGTGGGTTTTGCGGTTATGATCTGACCCAGTCTGTGAAGCATTGTGCTCATTACCACATTACAAAGGGGACCTAAGCTTGTTTTCCCCTACTTTAGTTGTAGTCAGCCATAAGCTCTAGCACTAGTTCTCGTTATTGATATGGGGACATTGCGTGAAGATGCACATAGCTTTCTTCTAGTCTTAAGGGCATGCAAACTCCTACTTACACATAAACACACCCAATCCTCCACTCCAGATGCAATTAATTAGATGCGTTATGTCCTTTTTTATTTGGCTGGGCTTGCTCAGATATATAGGGGCACAATAGCTAGAACCAAAGGAGTGTATTTTAGTTGTTACAATTATCCTGGCACCCAAAGAATCGGGAGGGAAGTGTCACATTATTATTATTATTATTATTATTAATAATAATAATAAATATTAATATTTTAATATTGTTTTAGCTAGGTTGAGGTGGCAGTTCTGCATCTGTATAGAGTGAAATGTTGATCTGTATGTGAGGGAGTATCAGGTGTGTCTAATTAGCTACTGTTTTTGTTGATATGTGTCAGGATGTAAATTGTTTTAAATTATATTGTTCTATTGTTCTACACTGTAAAGATATGTGGTGCTGCTGTCATTATGCACAGGTTACATCTAACTAAATATGTCCGTACATGTGGGGATTTTAATTCTACATCATAGCTATCTACATTTACTACTGTTGCTTAGTAACCAGACTAAATGGGGTGTAACAGTAAATACCTCCGGCATCACAAACTGAAGTATCAAGTAGAAAAAAAAGCTCTAATAATTAATTAGTAATTAGAGTGATTGGTAAATTGTAGCATGAAAAACTTTTTTCATCAACTACACTTTGTGGAGCTTCTAGTATTAATAACCTGCATTCAGATGGATTCCTCCAACAGCAATTGTGTTAATGAGTTCAGTTTCTAGGCAGATTAAAGGAATACACATAATAAGTGTATGAAACCCTATCATTATGAAAACTTACACACACATCTATCTATCTACACCCACAAACATTATATATATATATTATATATATATATATATATATATATATACACACACACATATATATATATATATATATATATATATATACATTTACGATAGGGTGCTGACAATTTCAGGTATTTTTATATATATATATATATAAATGATACTGATATAGGCACTTGCCCCTATAGGGGTTCTGCTCACAATACAGTCTTTTGCTGGTAAGTTTCTTTCTATAGTCCCAACTTCACGGTGGCTGCTCAAATGTTCTCCAAATGGACCTTTGTTGTAGTATTTAAACAAAGCTAACCCACAGTCAAATATAAATGCGCAGCATGTGTACCTATTTAATAGTACGTTTCTCTTAGTGGCGCTTTGTTCCCAAAAAAACATTTTAAGAGCATGGAGAAAAGAATGTTCTCATGGTGTGTAGTAGTTTAAAATGATTTATTTATCACGGGGGGAGGGGGGGCAGCAGTGAAGTGCGCAGCCTGTCTTCAAGCAATTTTTCGGAGGTGATAGTTTAGAACAGAAGGCATGATGATTGCCTCCTAAACTGTGTTTGAACTCGCAGTGAGTTCAAACCATAATTATCACATGTGATAATCATGTTTTGATGAAAAGGCCCCATAGTCATAGATATCCAAAAAGAATGGCACTTGGAGACTTCATGATGGAAAAACATGAGTATTCCCCATATCGACGTTTCGTGTTACGCGTGGTCCTGACAACGGTGCTGGTGCCCAGAAATGTTGATATGGGGAAAACACATGTTATTTTCATCATGAAGTCTTCGAGTGCTATTCTTTTTGGAAAGCTATATATATCTGCCACCCCATCCTCGTGCAGCTTCCCAGGCAGCCGGCGAGATCCAGGTGAGTAAGATTGCGGGGTTTGATGAGGGTTTGGGGGAGTATTTAAATGTGATTATGGCATTATTTATGTTGCATCCTTGATAACGGGCAGAGGCCCGAAACGTCGGATTAAAGTTCACTATTCTCTACAAGAAGACGCTGAGTGCCGCTAGTTCTCATTGTTATGCATTGGAGGAACAGTCCTAGGAGGGCACCGGCGCATGAAATATAGTTATTATTACGAGTGCTGGGACTTCTGGATAAATATGATATATATATATATACACACACGCACTCGCAATTGGCTTCAATCCACAGCACTCAGGCATCTGCCGCTTCTTTGGTTTGTGACAACACTATCATGAAGTCTCCGAGTGCCATTCTTTTCGGATATAATACTGTTTCTTAGGAGAAATATCATTATTGACTTGCTCACAGTTTAGAGTACGGTGACACCTGTTACATTCATCTCTCATCATCTTTCTTGTCTTTAAATCCTCTTGATGCATGTGCTCTGTGCAACTAATTGCTGGCCCCTGAGAGGGAGGAAACATGTTCTGTGAGAACTGTGACAAGAGTTCTACATTCCTCATTTTTCACCAGTGTGTTTTTTGCAGTGTTTGTAATAGTAAACTAGCTCAATAATCCAGTATATAAATGAATCATAGTGAGAGATTTTTAGTTTTTAAAGTACATTCATGCACAGTGAAAATGTGCAAAAGCTTAAAACTATTGTGTTTGTTTCTGGGTTTTATTACTAAGCCATTAAATGTATGTTAAATGGAGCATTAAGCAGATCTAAAATCTGGATTGTATACGCAGATATAAATGACTAGACATTGTAGCCAATGTAAGCATTTCCAAGTACTCCTGTAAGTGGCAGTAACGCATTCAGAATGTTCACCCTAAACAGACACAGGCTGGCAAGACCATATGATCTGAGCAACTGGGAGACTGTCAGTTTGGCTAGAGTTCTTGAAGCTGTTATGTAATTAGATACACTTTTCAGTGTGTTCATTCAGTGATTCATATGGAATATAACATCACAGATTATGCAATGAGTTTAGGTATCTGATTATCCACACAGACATTCCTGACCTTTACACGGCACAATTAAGATAATTGTTGATCGATTAAAATGATATATAAAATTTCTTACTCTGCTTTTAAGCAAAGAAAGTGGTTTGTTGTTTCATAGACCACCCATCGGTAACAATTACAACTATATAATACATTAAAATACAGTTAATTTTCTCTATGCCTCAAGAATGAAGCAAGTCACCTAATGTCATAGTAAATACATGTTTATTGATTAATACATTAATACCCTAGATGTAAACATGGGGTCTGTAAATTATGGCTTGTTAGCAAATACTGTCAACGTATGAAAAAGTGTGGGCTTTTAAGGTCATGGGTCATCCAACAAAATAATAACCCAAAACACACAGCTAAAAGCACCTCAAGATTGGATAAGAACAAAGCCTTGGACTATTCTGAAGTTGCCATCTATGAGCCCCGATCTGAGCTCTATGGAATATCTATGGAAAGAGCTGAAGCATGCAGTCTGGAGAGGGCACCAATCAAACCTGAGACAGCTGGAGCAGTTTGCTCAGGAAGAGTGTAGACAGGTGCAGAAGTCTCATTGAGAGCTACAGAAATCACTTGATTGAAGTGATTGCTTCTAAAGGTTGTGCCGCAAAATATTAGGCTGCGAATCCCGTAATTTTTGTCCATGCCATTTTCATTTGTTATATTATTTCTAATATTCTGTTTAACTAAAAATCAAATGCAAAGTCTGATTTCTATTGAATATAGAAAAAACAATGATGGTGCCAATTACTTTTGTCACTTTCAAGTTATTTCAGAGAAAAATATGGGTTCTTCTTTTTTTTATGGAAGGGTACCAAAAATGTGTCTACTTCTGTATATTCGTTATATGGGTCAGTTCTAGTGGCCATTGTTCAGTTTCGATTTGAATGATGTATCTAATTTATTAGTAATTAGTTTACTGTTGTCTGCAAGTTAAGTATTGTTTCTTTATTAATATATACCTTTCAGTAAACTCTATTAAAGAATACTAAAATATAATTCATATTTGATTTACAATATTAATGTATAGTGAGTACACAATACATTTGTAAAAGAGGATAAAGAGGACCCGTAATATCTTAGATGGGGTCTCATTCGTTGGGTTGTAAATTACAGATTTATAACCATTGGTCTACATGTTAATAACTTCTATGTTAATTTTGCAAAATATTCAAAATATATTATTGCGTATGCCAGTATGGTACATAGGAATGTTTATTTGACATTGAGAGAAATGCACTTTCCTATATACAAAAGCACCCCATTGAAAGTATTAGACAAAGCCCTCCTTATAAGAGATTAAAATTGTAAAAGCCACATCCTGTAATCTCATTGCAACAGGTGATTGCAGAACATGGTTTATTAGTGCCTTGGCCTCATTTAGAAAGAACACCCCAATATGACCAGCGTTTAAAAACAGAAGGCACACACACTTTTATTCGCTCACAGCTACCACCTTTATATAACAATATGAGAGTCCTATAAAAATGGACACATTATCTCAAAAATATCACAAAATATTTCCATTTGTACTGCAGGTCTTAATATTCTGCACTCTCATAAATTACTTCCAATGTCTTAATATTAATATCTGCTTCCAATATAATAACCATTACAGGCTGTATAGTACTTGTATGAGTTGAAATTAGTGATTTTAAATCATATCAGTGATTATAATATGTGCTTTAGGGTTGTAATAACCTCTAATCCAGTTAAATGAAAGGTTCATAAGATGCAGCTACATATCAGAGCAAAATGAACTGTTAAAATGAGCCTTTATTTTACAGTTGTCTATCTGACGGGCTCAAATACAGTGGTATGTGCGGGAGCAATAACAGGCTGGCAAACTACCATTTGCACAGGCATAAACCACTAACTTGTTCCAAGGCAACATAAAGTCATAGAATTCTGAATTTAAAAGATTTTACTATTGTAACTTATTTCTTTATTTGAAAGAAGTTTGTCTATAGAAGTAATGCTTCCATTCTTTTTGTACCTCCACTCTGGTACAATTTCAGGGATCGTAACAACACGTTTTGCATCATCACGGCCCTGGCAACTCTGTGCAATGTCATGATTTGTGTTGTTGCACAGCGGAGTGAGGGTAATGAGAATGCTAGGAATTGGGTATGATCCAGCAGGGTGACCAGTGACAGGAAGCAAGTATGATAAAAGAGACAATAGATCCCTATTTTTACTACTTTTATTTATTCTACCGGTTAGTCATTCTAAAAAAAAATTTAACTCAGGCCTTAAAAAGCATTACACTACACGTGTAATTTTCCTATAAACTAATCCACGTTCATTGTAAAGCTGCCCTCTCATTAGTTTAACTCGTGTGTAATTATACTCAATCAAATCGTACAGCTATTATCACTGCTTGTGTTGCATATGAACCACAGCATCTAATGACTGAAACAGTGAATAGTTACATAAAGTGCAGGACAGAATGATTTCAGTTGGAAGGATTTTGAAATTATGCAATTGTATAACATGTAAATTTTCCAATTGTAAAGCATAATGGAATATGCTGGTGCTTCACAGTATAAATAAATGTAGATAATAATGTTAATAATTTGCATTCATTTCATTGTAATTATTTTTTCTTTAAGTGAAAAAGAAGAGAAAGATTGCAGTTGTGCAGCCAGAGAAACAGTAAGTTACCACATACTCTATCAGTAATACAGCTTAATTAAAGCATGTGGGATTTTTTTCAATTTTGCTCATCTTGGTGCAAAATATGCACTAAACCACATCAGTCAATCAACAGTTAGCTTCTATCGGGCCTACATATTAAATGTATCTGGCCTATGTATTAATATGTATTCCCTGTCGAAGATCTGTGCCCACCATAGGAGTTGGACGGATGCCTGCAGTTGTAGTTGGCGCAAAACTGAGGGGGTCCATCCATCATAATGAGGTTAATCATTGTACCTCTTTTCCCACATTCCTGTAATAGAAACCTAAAGTGGTGGAGGTCTGAGTTTTGAGGAGAGCTGCGTTCTGTTTAATAACTAAATATTATATTTGTGATCTTTCGTTCTTTTACAAGTAAAACTGAGTACATGGAACCATATCTATCATCTGTCCAATGACAATAGACAGTGAAAACAAGCATATGCTCCATTGCTATGCTTTAATGCCACTTTTGATCCTGAAAGTAGCGTTAGTAAATGAGCCCTAATATCTTTAAAACAATACTGAATTCTACAGATTGTAATAGAAAATATTAGTCTGACACAAACTGAAATGACCAAGCTGTTACTATGGGTAACATTATCAGATTTAAAAAACAATAATGCTGCTAATAAATTTGCCTTACAAATAGCTCAGGTCTCATGGTGTCAAGTGAATTCACACAATATGAATCATTTATGAAACATTTTAACTGGAAATGATGGGATTGCCATGTGGTTGTTATAACTACTCTTGTGTGTTTGGTATCTGTGTGAATGAAGATAAACATTTGCACGCAGAACATGATTGTATAATGGGAGGTCCTGGACAAACATGACATTAAATATGCATTTCCTTTGGAGTAAGTTCAGTGAAAGCACTCAAATACAGTATGGTGGGTCAATAATATTTATATTTCATTGAACTAACCTTCAAGCTTACCCTTCATGGAAAAGTGGTCACAATGCTGTTCACATTGACATACAGCCTTACCTCCATGCCTGGTACACCTTGTGTGCAAAAGAATCCAGTCTTCCTATCTGTTGTATGTGTCTGCTCCAGTGGCGGATGTTGCCTAGGGGCTACGAGGCTGCAGACCCCCAGTAAAATCTGCCACCTCAGTGTAGTCAATGCAGTCCGTGACTGCACTGGCTACACTGTGACTGGCAGTGGCTTCCTACTGGAAGTGCCACCTGCCAGTCACATAAACAACAGGCAGCACCAGGGGGAGGTGTCTTCTCCCCCTGGGACTGCCAGTCTGGCTGCTATTAGCAGAGAGCGGCTTCCAGGAGGAAGCCGCTACTCTGCCTTTCTGCAAGCCCTAACTGGCTCCTTGGGGCTGCAGACATTGCAGCCCTTTGGAAGCCAGTGGTGACATGCGCATGTAACAGTCCCGGCGCCTGACAGATCGATTGCGAAGGTGCCGGGACCCTGCCAGGAACAGGTGAGTGACCCTGACCTTTTGAGCAGCGGCAGCCCCCTCATCAAAGTGGGTAGGAGCCGCCGCTGGTCTGCTCTATAAATAGCTTCAGCTCAGTCTCATTTTTACTAGCCAAGTTATTGACTTTAGACCAAAGGCGTGGCTAGGTTTAAATTTAAATTATGAGCTGTTCTTGCTTTTTGTAAGGTGCATAGTTGTGTACTTGGAAAAATATAATCATATCCACCGTAAAAATCCATAAATCCTTATTGCTGTCAACAGCTTTGAATGGAAGTGTATATCCCTGGACCTGCCTATACCATTTTCCTCGATTTGTAGTGAACTATTCGTTCTTCTTATTTAAGCACTGTACAGGAATTATTTTGTCTTCTTGTAGCATAGCCAGGAAAAATCTTAATAGTACCTAAATATATTTGTAATTTCATTGGAGGAGACCTGTTGAAGTCATCTTTGACTCTTCAGTGTCTGCCCTGGTGTAAAAAAAAGATAAGAAACAGTATAAAATTGAAACTTAAAAACAAAAACCACACAAATTGCTAATAAATAATAATAAATATGTCAAACCTTGTATAAGAAGCATTTACTTGGTATCCCTAGACTCAGGTGAAGAAAGTAAAACTCTAGGGTTATTGAATGGGACTAGTCTGACTCTGTAGAAGTAACTGTGGGCAAAATTGCTATAACTGTCCTCGCTACAAAGAGACCACTACAAAATAAGGATTTATCTCTTGATCTATGCATGATTGAGGAAGTCATTTTCACTACCAATGAATTTTGCTAATGAAACTGGAAATATTTCTGAACTGTTATAGTTTTCACTAAAAATTTAATTATATGTATGAATACTATATGTTCACCAAATTGTGAAAATTGTTTTTCATTCATTTTGTTTTGATCTTTTTGATAATGAAGTCAAAATAATGTGCCTCAGGTGGCAGGTAGGGTAGAAATGCCCCAGGCAATATTTCTTCAAAGTCTGTAACGTTTAATCACAACAATATTCATTTACTTTATAACCATAGGCTTGTCCATTTCTGTATCATGTATTAGGTTGTCCAGATGGAGAGTGAGTTAAACAGGGGAGACTGAGTAGGGTTGTCCACCGTGTTCTGCACTGTTATGCTTAGGACAGCGCCTGGAGTTATGCGAGTTAGCTTAAGGACCTTTTGTCCCCATGGATAAAACTACTCAGTTTTATATGTATACATATACATATATATATATATATATATATATATATATACATACATATAAAGCTATAACCTGAGCCAATATCTAAAAAAACTCAGTGAAACTTTTTTTCCCAATCTCACGTAGATTACACCAAATTAAGATAAAGATAGGTCAGTAGGTAGAGAGATGCATGCTGTTCAGATGTGTTCCCTGGAATATTTGCCTAATTCTGCAGGTGAGTATGGAATATTCTCCATATTTTGTGCAGGATTCATCATTTTTGTTCTGCCCCTAATTCCCAACAACCAAACTACAGAACATAATTAATTCACACCATCATTGCCGAACCTCTACAGATTGTGAAACTTAAAAACACAGAGCAGAATGTAGAATTATTCCAATGCAAAATTCAATTTGCGCCAAAGTTTACTGCATGTCTGGACCGAAAAATGCCACCTAACATTTTTAAGAGACTCCTATAATTTACTTACTTGTATACCATTATATAGCCGATATCCTAGGTGTCAGCATGCATTATTCTTAGAACGCATGACATGGGTCCCGTCCTGATCACCGCAAAGTGGTCACAATAAAACTTATTGCATATCTGACAGGTTTGGAACTCCAGATCCCCAATTGCGGTTCTGGCCCACAGACAGAAGGGCTAATTTACTAATATTAATTGCAAAGTTTAAAGTGAAACACAACAAGCAATTAGCTTTCATAAGTCTAATACAAGATAGATAGTGAAAAGCAGCATAGTGCAAATTTTAAGATTATTAAATTAGACTTAGGGGTAAATTTACTAAGATGGGAGTTCTATTTAAGAAGTGATGTTGCCCATACCAACCAATCAGATTCTACAGCACCTTCTAGAAGATAATACATGGAATCTGATTTGTTGCTATGGGCAACATCACTTATTAATTGAACTCCCATCTTAGTAAATTTACCCCTTAGGGTCAGCTAATTGAACCTGTGTTTCAGTTGTAAGTTGTAAACAGATTATAAGGATACATTTCCCCTTTTTTTTATTTTATACTGACTAAATTTAGAATTTTTAAAACAGCAGTATATGTTACATACACTAATCCAGATTACAGTATAGTATTCATACAGTACTATATTAAGAGTAACTTCAAAAGAAGGAAGATAAATACAGAACAAGGGGGTGGGGAGGTGGTGCATACACCCTATGGAGTATAATACAGAAACAATTGCATTTCCAATTAGAGCCCTAATCTTACTCATCATAGAATTAAAACAAACTGCGATTAGGGAAGATGTAGACTTGAAGAAACATTTTTAGCATAATAATCAGACCAAGAGAACCATTTGACATTTGACAATGGGGGATGAAGGGGACATAGAATATTTGAAACCTATAGTTTCCATTTCATAACTACGTTGAATCTTAGAGATACATTATAGTAATAAGGGAGGGTCGGGTCTCTTCCAATATTGGGCTAAAGCTAATCTTGTGGTAATGAGGATATACCCAATCACATATTTTTTATGTTGTTGGGCTGACAAAGGGAAATAATGTAATAGCAGGTAGACGTGGGAGGGATTCCGAGGTAACCTGTTTAATCAGATCGAAAACCTCAGTCCAGAGTGGTTGTATCACAGGACAGGGCCAAATAATATGAGTCAAGGTACCTTCCATCCCACAACTCCTCCAGCAAAAATTAGATGAATCTGGCCAAATTGAATGTAATTTAGCTGGAGTATGATATAAACAGCATTTCAGAATGACATTTAAAGATATTTGTTAACAACCCAATCCATTCCTCATCAGAGAGATTTGAAGTTCTGATTGCCATTTGGTTCGAATTTCTAACTTCGTATCTTATCATGCGGAGAGTAAAGTTTTATACCACATAGAGATACCACTTTTATGGTTTAGTGAGAAGAGTTTGGAAGTTATGTAGGAGGGAGGGCGAGGGAGGAGCTGACAAGTTGCTGATTTGGAAGATATCCAGTGTCTAATTTGAAGATATTTGTAAAAGTCTTTAGAAGGCAATGAATATTGTTCCCAAAACTGGAGAAATGTCTTGAGAAGTTGGTGATCATACAGATCCTGGACTGTCAATATTGTCCGTTCTAACCAAGTAGAGATAAATTGGGAATTAAGTTTGAAACCGCCAATATAGAAATGTTAGAAGTAGGGAGAGAGACCTCGCTGTAAACCTTAATCAACTTCTCCCAAACCACTAATGAATCTGATATAGTCTTCAGTCTAAGGGATTGAGGGGGTATACTTTGGGAGTCCATCCATTAAAGATCTGTTATGGGGAAAGGCTTACTAATGGAGCGCTCAATATCAACCCAGGGTTTATTAAGTGAGGGGGAAATCCAATCTCTTAGCTGGTCTAAAAGGTAAGCATGTTGATAATATTAAAGATTAGGAGCAGCCTGACCACCCTTAGGTTTAGATCTAAATAAGCGAGTCCTGGACACTCTGGGTCTCTTGCCCTTCCAGAGAAAGGCGGAGATAACAGCATAGAATTTAGTTAAGAGATAACCAGGAATTAAATAGGATATAGCCCTGAAAAGATAAATTTTCGGGAGTAACATAATTTTAACTGAAGCCATATGTTCTAACGTAGAAATCTCATAGTTGGCCCAGTTCGTAGTGAGAGTAGAGAATTGTAGGAGTAATGATTGGTAGTTACACGTTATGATGTCCTGTAGTTGTGCTGGATTTTGTATAACCAGATAGTTGAGGTGGGAAGTCTGCCAGGCATAATGTTATTGGAGTGTGTAAGGAATCCTGATTTATACCATATGCTAAGGCTTTCGTTTTAGTAGTATTTAATTTGTAGTAAGAAACTACGGAATATTCATTAAGAATATCATGGAGAACAACTAAAGAGGAAATGGGTTTTGTGACAAATAAGAGGACTTCGTCTGCAAAGAAACAGATTTATGCTTCAAAAAGAGCCAATAGAGAGACCCTCAAGGGAATGACAGGATCTCATTTTTCAACTAGGGGTTCTATAGCTAATGAGGAATATTAAGGGGGAGAGAAGACACCTCTGACTGGTCTGGTACCATTAGAAATGTTAAAGGATCTGGACAAAAACCCATTACTGAAGATACGAACCGAAGGGTTATCATATAATGTTAGTATCAACTTTAAAGGTGCCCATACACTAGACGGTTAAGGTGAGCAATTGAACGATAATGATCGTTCAATCGTTCGCAAATCGTTTGCAAAAATGTCTAAAACGACCAGCGATGCGCGTGCTATCATCGTGCAAAAATGCTGGTCAACCTGACGATAACGCCAGGTTGAGCATGTTTGCCGATGATTGATGAGCCTGCACTGAATGACTGCTCGTTCAGTGTAGGCTCATCACAGACTGACAAACAACTGCACAATTACAATGTCGTAATCGTGCAGTCGTTTTCATGTCTGCTAGTGGATGGGCACTTTAAGAACAATCCACTAAAAACCAAATTTGGTAAGGACCTGGGACATATATAACCAGTGCAATCTGTCAAAAGCTTTCTCTGCATCAAGAGTTTCTAAGAGGCATTTCCCCTTTAAGAGTCTGAAACATTCCCCTATCAATAAAAAGAGTACCTTGACTTCATAAACAAGTGTCTCTATACAAAACAGATAATGCATTTACATCCATTTACATCTCTAGTCCCTTTTTCATTAGTCTTGAGACTCTTGACATTAACATGACAAAACCCATAAAGCAGACTTCCGACCATTTCATGCAACATTAAAAAGCAAATATAACTTTTCAGGGTGGAATTAGTGTTGTGTTGTGATTTTAATGGTGCTTTTATAGTTGCTATAAAACTAATAAATTGAATTGAAAGCGGATGAGCTCCCAAGTGATGATTCCCTGGCAATATTGCCTTTTATATAGTCAACTTGGCTTACTTTTATACTTTTATATTAAACAGGCTATTAAAACTATTTTAGTAAATGCATCATTAATGTATGAATTTAGTGTTATGACCATGTGATTATGAAGAGATTTAGCAGAACAGGTCTTTTGGTGTGCTTTCTATTTACATTTGCCTTACAAACATTTTGGGAACTGTGACCATAATTATTGTAATTAAATTGTACTGTTCCTTTTTTAGACTTGAATAAACTCAAAAGCACACAGAGATGTATAATGGCATCTGCATGATTATGGCTAAACAGATTAGACTCTTTAATACTGTCTAGTTTTTATATCATTATAGCATACCTGTGGCACAGAGACAATAAAGACACACTTATGATATGCAGTATACAACTTTAAATACAGCATACAATTCTATCCAAAATATAGATTTGACAGTCATTATCTGCAAGCAAACTTGCAAAAAGTTTGCAAGTCCTGAAAGGCATATCTTAAAGATACATATCAAAAATGAAAGTGAGTGATTGGTGTTTGCATGATGTCTATCTTGCTAACCAGTAGCTACAAGCTGCAAGCTGTTTGCGTTGAATAAAATGGCCAGACATTGGATATGATGTTATGCAAACTGCAGATTAGTAAATACTGAGCTTTATGGTTAAAATGCACATACAGTTTTTAACATTGCAAAAACAGTTATCGGAGCACTCACATCACTTCTACAACCAATATAAGAACAATTGCTACTTGTAAAACACAAACAGTAAGCGATTTGACGGATGTTGACCTACATTATCACCTCCTCAACAAGTCACATTATTTCACTCGGGTTCCTGCCGTGCTGTAGTATTTCTAATTTAAAAAGTGTGTACAACATATTGTAAAATTGTTAGTGCCGTAAAAGATCAAGTAAAGAATAGAGTGGCACAAATACAATTATTGTGTTACTAAGTAAACTATTAACGGGTGTACAGCCTTCTGCTTCAGTATGGATTTGTGTATTCACCTTTCACTAATTGTAAAGAGCTGTATAAACGTTGGTCTTTTATAAATACAACATAATAACAATTACAGCAGTAATAATAGGACAAAACATAGAACACTATAATGACCAGGGCTGCCATCAGAAATTGTGGGGCCCAGTACTGACAAAATAGGCAGGGCCCCCCCTTGGGAAGATGGGGGTGGTGGGTCACATGGAGCTTTGGATAATGTGAGTGGAGCGACAGTGGAGGTGGGGCATCAGTTGTTGCAGAAACCAGTGCTCAGGTTTCTCCATGTCGTTTCTGATCGTCGGCCAGCAGGTCTCCATCGCAATCAGCAGAAAAGGAGGAGGATGTTAAAAGATAAAGAAGGGAGTAGTAGAAGATGAAAGATGGTGGCGGGATGAGGGGCAGGGCAAGAGGAAAGGTGGGAGGTGGGGGTAATATATGGAAGATCAGTGATGTCTGGATATAGGAGGGCTGCAACTGGAGGGTCACAGGACAGAGAAGACTGGACTTGACGGATGGAGAGAGGATCAAGTGGGGATGCAGGGCAGGTAGGGGCTGGACCTAGGCAGCACAGGGCAGGGAAGGCTAGACTAAGGAAAGTGCAGTACAGGGAGGACTGGACCTATTGCTAGACATGGTGCTAGATTGCTAGTCATGGTGGTATGGGGTGGCACAGGGCAGGGAAGGCTGGACCTTAATGGGGGGCACAGGGCTGGGAAGGCTAGACCTGGGGGGTACAGGACTGGGAAGGCTAGACCTGGGGAGGCACAGGGCTGGGAAGGCTGAACTTTAATTGGGAGGGGGGGGCGGCACAGGGCTGAGAAGGATGGACATTAATGGGGGACACAGTGCATGGAAGGCTGGACCTGGGAGGGTACAGGGCTGAGAAAGCTGGACATTAATTGAGGACCCTGGGCTGAGAAGGCTGGACATTAATGGGGGGGGGTACAATTGGTAATGAGTACATATGTATTGTATTGTCTGAACAACCCAACAGAAATCATGACCACCACAAGTTGGGAATTTATTTTATCAAAGTAAAGCTCTTATAGGCAGCATTAAGAATGTTTACCAGATGAAAGAAACTTCTTGTTGGGAGGGGGTGGGATGGTGCTGATACCAAGAGATCACCTACTTCCAACCTCCAGGTAACCAGCCCCAGCACTGCAGCATGTCACTGCAAGGAATATACAGAGAGAGAAGAGGCCCAGCATTATATGGGGATAACAGGCCAGGGATATCAGGAGAAAATGAATGACCAACAATGTGTGAAGGTGACAGGATGCAGCCAGATGGGTGCATACACAGAACTGCCATAGCAGCTGCACCAGAAAGCCCAGTCACTACAGACCGCAGCATACGTTACATCACTGCAGGAAGATGGTGGGAGTTACAGTAGCAGTGACAAGCAGTGTGGAAGGAGTTAGGGCCCCTGTGGCCCCCATGGCTCTTACCCATAGCCCTCACAGTTAGTGCAGTACTTGTCATCCTCCCGCAGCATGTGGGACAGCCGGGATAGCCTGGTGCTGCTCCTTCATTTGTTTTGTGCCTCCCTCTCAGAGCGGGTGGTCATGCTTGCTGACGGCAGAGCAGGATGCGTGTGACTGGGTGCCGAGCGGTGCGAGAGGTTACGAGGCCGCTCCTGATTGGCTGCCATTCGAAATGCTGTCGGCGCAGGTTTTCCATGCCCATGTCTATTCAAATTGCCTGGAGCAAATCCACACCCAGGCCCCCTCTATCTCCTGGCCCGGGACTCCAGTCCAGGCAGTTCCCCCCTGATGGCGGCCCTGATAATGACTAATATTATACTGCACATCACTGCAGTCACCAATCTAGTATAATACATGCATACTGAGCCTGATGCAGAGTTGAACATACGCCTATTTGCTGTGTGAACCTTGCGTGCTTTTGCACTGTGCATTCTGCAAAACTGGGTATGTGAGGTGAGGCAGAGTCGTGTACAGTGCTCCACAAAGCAAGATTACATTGCCCAAACTGCTGCTTCCTCCACCAATGCGGCTAATTTACTCTATTATACTCCAGCTATTGAAATTACATATATTCAAATATTCAACACAACAATAACTTGCTTGTATTGCTAACATTAAAGATATTCTGTTTTAATAGATTACCGTCCTCAGTGCCTGTGGAGAAAATACCTCTGGAGCCTTGTCTATTCCCACAGACTGATAGCTACACATCAGGTATACACATGTTTGCTAGCGTTGTAACTTGTTTTTTTCTATACCTCATTGGGCCTGATTCTGTGTCGCACACATCCGCAGCCACTTTCTGGGGCGGGTTACTTCCTCATGCTAATGTATGCGATATTCCCTACGTATATGCCGACGATTACTGTGCCTGCATGTGGAAGCCTAGCTCGCAGGGGCGTATCTACCCATTGGCCAGGATGGCACTCACCAGGGGCGCCGGCCAAAGGGGGGGCGCCGTCCGGCAGTGCCACCAGCAGTCAATGGGTGGACTACCCCAGGGGCTTGAACTAGCCCCGCTAGTCCCCCGGGCCCCACAAGTGTAGGGCAGATCGCAGTGAGAGCAGTCTGCCCCTTCACAGTAACAAACGCAGGCGGCTGTCTGTTTGTTATAGCAGCCAGTCAATGAGAGTCAGACAGCCTCTCATTGGTTGCTGCGTCCACGGAGAGAGCTGGCATGAGCTCCACCTTCCGGCTCCCCCCACAATGGGTGATAGGAGAGACGTCATGACTATTTGTTACTATTTGTTTAAAAAAAAAAAATTAATTTAATAATTTAACCTGTTTATAATCATAAATGTGGGTTCCTTGTCCTTTCTAAAGTATCAAAATAATTTTATTTTTATTGGCACTTTTGTTTTTTTTCAGAGAACGAGGTTGTTTTTTTTCTGTGATGGGAACAAAGCAAAATAAGCAACTAAACATTGCACTTTAACAAAACCATTGTGCACTGCAGGGGGAGAGGGGTACACATATGCAGTGTAAAAATAAAGCAGCCAAGCATTTGTGGGCTACATGTAAAAGCAACCAGAATAAACCCTGCATGCAAAAATAATGTATTTGCACTTTTGCAGTTTAGCATGGTTTGTCCAGGTGCAGTTATTTGCATTTTTTGCTTTGCTCCCAACTTAGAATCAGACACTTATTTTAGAATTTAGAGCAGTAGTTATGTTACTGCCCACAACATGATAATTCATTACAGTATGTTGTTTTTTATATCTAGGAACCACCAATGGGAAATATTGCTGCCCACGGCTGTTTATCAATCATCGCTGTTTTTCTGGACCTTATTTAAATAAAGGCCGGATAGCAGAACTACCTCAGACAGTGGGTCCTGGGAAGTGTGTGTTGGTTCTTAAAGAGGTATGTAGCCAGCACCCAATTAAACCTAGTGGCTAGTGCAACATTCTAGCTTAGCACCACTGTGCTAAGTATGGCACATCTTTCTCTATTACCAGGTTTTATAGTTAATTCAATATATTTTTTAATACTGTTTTGGGTAAACTTTTGCAAACTTATTTACCCACAACTGTAGTTAGGTTTACATATTTATAATATTCTGGTTCTAAAGTTGTTCTTTTTACTTAAATAAATCTGCTTCCTCTTGTGGCACTGAAACAGTTATGAGGGGTATTTAAATGTAAGAAATAATTGTCCACCAATTACTAATCCTAATTCCTTTAACACATGTGTGTAAAAGCCAGGTGCTTTGCCATTATTATTATTATTATTATTATTATTATTATTATTATTATTATAGAATGGCAGGAATTTCAGGGAGTTTTTCTGGTTACCTGTAGAATAGGCACTATGAAAGTGGATTGGGCCTTTATAGTCGTGAACAATGATCCCCTCCACGTTTAGAAGCAAATAAAGGCATTACACAGCAGGGGACAGGTCTATGATGATGCAATTGTGTTGCAAAGCTCCCTGCACTTGCTGCTTGAACTTCCCTGTGTGATTTACCAAAGTAGGCAAATATGGGATTTTGCTACATAAGTATTTCCTCCTTTGTGAATACAGACAAAAAGACTATTTAGTAGATACAAATTCTTTTTATCATTTTCAGTTATTTTGCTTAGTTAATTGTTTATTGTTAAATATTGACAGTTTTATTTTTATTTATGTATTTAAATACATTTGGGATTATAATTGCTATCCATAGCAATCCTTTCTTTAGCTTCAGTCTTTGTTAACTTGGTATCTTTTCAGCATGTTGTGCTCAATTCTTTGTAATTCAGTAGTGAATATCCAATTCCTTTTAGTTTTAACAATTTAAATGTCATTATTTTTACTTATTCCAGCCAATACTTTAATTGTTAACCACACTGGATAGATACATATACCATATGTTCATATGGTGTGTACTTTTAACAGTATTTATTTTAAATGTTTAAATTGTTTGCTTATTTAGTCTGGAAGCATTACACATTCCCAGTATATTAGAATCAATGTTTATCTGAGCTTTAGAGCTTTTTTTTAGCTCCTCAGTTTATTGAAATTGAAGAAAAATATTACCATATTGTGGTCACTATTTCGTTCTAGATTAAATCACCTTCTGTGCCCGAACAGCTTCATTGTCGAACTTGTGTCTGGATTATTAAAGTGACCACATTTTCTTTGCTACCCTTTCAGTTTGCAATAATACAGTAATTGAATTTCACTAGAGTGATTTGGGGCTTATAACAATCCTCATATATGTTTTGTACTAGTGTCTTTTTTGTACATGTACAGATGTGTCCACATACATCTATCCTCAGTGCGCTACAAGTCACGCCACACATAACGTGGGAGCTCCGTGTAACTTGGTAGTGCCAAGCATCTTTTGTGTGACTTTTTACCTTCAAAAGCGTCTTATTCGCACAGCGTTGCGAACAGATAGCACAAGCAGCTTCTGCTGACTAAAATGATATAGAAAGGAAAGATGGTGCGCTGTAATTTAAATGTTGGCCTGTATGGGAACCAGCTGTGACACCTGAGGGATCTTGCACAAACCCTCACAAAAAAACACAAAAAGTAAAAAGGTCTCTGCGCTAATTCCAATACAAAATAACCCAAGACTGAATAATAATTATAAAAAATTATTAAACATATATTTGTTAAACATGTTTAAGAGAACTGCAGTTCAAAATAAAAACATATACATACAGTAAGCATTAATACACAGTATAAATGTCCCTCCAAACATTACGACCTGTGGCAAATAACTAACACAATATTGCTGTTATAGAACTAAAACACAATGTGTCTATGAAACGCCTCAACGTAGTATTTGAGACCAGTGGAAAATTCAATCCCCTCTATATACCTTATATGGAGTTGATCACATATACATAAGGAAAAGAAAGGCTTTAGGTGTGAAACAATATATTGATATGTGGTCACCATACAAGATCGTTTGAGGAATGAGCCGCCTGTCCAATGCAAAAGCTCATGCGTATATTGTATGACCACAATGCGTTAACTCTGTATCCTAAAAAAGCCAGGAATCAACCTGACTGTTACACAACCCTGTGTCACATTCTGGATCATAGAGCTCCAGCTTATGTGTTAAGTTGCTCACAATAGATCCACGTTCTGGTGTCTCCTTAGGGTGGCACCGCTCCGGGGGCTCCCGACCAGGCCAGGGGAGTAGATATGACAATGTCCTTAGTTAAACGTTGCTCCAGCGGCTCGCAACCAGGTAATAAGGGTGAATATAGCAACGTCCACTCTACCATGTGTAGTGACTAAAAGCAGTATAATTTGTTGTAGGTGGAGAAAATGGATACCTGTATACTGCGACTCCGTGTGGCGTGTCGCTTCTCCACTGATAAAAAGACGGCTCTGCCCCTGATGGCAATAGGCAGTTCTCCAAATTCTGGAATGCCGCTGATAGCCACAAAAGTAATAGGATAATACGTGGAAACTTATGAACACAGGTTTATTTAACAACCACAATTATCCTATTGTCACATTTCAACTGCGGAGAAGTTTGTGCTTCCTATCTCCCTGTTTCCAATATTAGGAGGACAGAGATACCTTTTTAACAACTGTTGATACTATTTACCTCCAGAAGGGAACTATCTCAGACATTTTTTGAATTGTTGCAAAAGAAACGTTATTTTAACAACAAGAAGTATCAGAATATGCTGCTCTTCTGTTTCCACTGAGGTTCCTTTTTTACTTTGGTTTGTCAATGTTTTTTTATTCATGAATTATTCTGTACTTATTTGTTTGATTGGATAATTAACTAATCTTTTTATTTGTTTTCTGTGGTCATAATCGATTAAGTTATTTATTGCCTGTCTGTTATTAAATTTAGATTTTTATACCTTTACAGATTCTAGTCCTATATATATATTTTTTTTTATGTATAGTCTCTCAGCTTAACATAACAATACTTATAGCCTTTTGAGACAGGACAGTGGTGCACTGGTAGCTTCTTGCCTCACAGCACTGAGGCCTTGAGTTTTATTTCCACCAATATGTGTAAAGTTAGTATGCCCTCCCCATGTTTGCCTGTGTTTCTTTGTTCAATTGTTTGCTTAACAGGCTTCTGAAAAATAAAAATTAACCCTAGTGTCTATGTGTTTTTGCCCATTGTGGTTGAGACTGTATATGTTGTAATATTGTACTACTAGGACTGAGATTGATATGAATTACTACATTTTCTATGTAAAGGGTTGCAAAATATATAAATAAATGTTAATAATTAAATAAAAATAAAGAGATTAATCTCCAGACTAGAATCCAAAAAATAGGTTATTGTTCTTTATTAATTCAAAACTCCTGATTGTTCATTCATTAATTAACTCAGTGGTTCCCAAACTTTTTTGAACCATGGCACCCAAGTGTATCAGCATTATTCTATAGCACCCCTAAGTCAAAAGTTTGTTATTGAGAAATTTAGAACATTTTTTAGTGAAGTTGTAAAGTGCAGTAAATTGTGCTGACTTGTCATCCTGTGGTGGTGGACAGGTTTGTGCTTCTGTTTGTCCACATATTTACATTACATTGACCATAAATAATTTGATTTGGTGCTGGACCACCAACCTGAGGCACCCCTGCAAGTGTCCCAAGTCACCCCAGGGTGCCACGGCCCACAGATTGGGAACCACTAAATTAACTGTTCACATATTATAATATTGGTAACCACAGATACAAAATGGAAGACTTATATATAATGGTGCACTTTGTATACATAAATACATAAAATGCACCATTGTACATGTCTTCCTTTTTCTTTCCTTGGTTATGCAGTGAATAAAGCAATGATTAGTTCTAATTCACCTACTATGCTTGGAAGACTTCTTCTCACAAGCAGGGCCCTCCTCCCTCATGTGCTTCTCCTTCCCTTACTCATACTAAACTCCCCACAAGGACGATTTGAACCCAGCCCGACATCTTCAGCGACGGGACCCAGCAACTCTGAATCAGGCCCAGAATACACTAAAAAAATCTCTGCTTTGTCAGATGGGGTTGGTGGTTTATGGATTTGTGTATAGCTCTTTGACATAACATTTTTTATATATTCAATTGCTACTTAAACCACACCCACAAAAATTTCTCCTGTGAGATTATTGTTACGCTAAAGTATCCAGCCCAGTTTGCGGATGGAAAAGCTCAGGCACATGCTCGTATTTGCCCCCCAGACTGAAAGTTGCCAGCAGCCCTTTGCTCCTGCTGTCCTTCAGGTGTAGTACATGGCACACGTAACATTTTAGAAAACAGCACTTTTGAGGTCAGCAAGTGCTTTTGATACAACAGTAGTCTTGGCTCTCACATAATCCTCAAATCCTTGTTTACAACAAGATCATTAGGCAGCCAGGCATACTCTTTTATTTTGCTGATATAACTACAAGAAAACCTCATACTTTTATACATTGCAGCAGAAAAATCAATAACAATATTTCTAATATTGTTCTTCTCATTAACTGAGTATTGATTAAAAAGTGAGTGAGCATCTTTTCGTCCCATGCATGACTATTTAATTTACTCCCTGACTGTATCACAAAACCCATTTGTGTTTTCCATTTGGACAGTACAAAGTCACTAAATTAAACTATTATGTAGATGTCCTTATGCTTTTCTGCTTACATACTTAATGTTTGCTTTACTAATAGTAAAGAGAGGTTTAAAAATGGATCATTTACGGTATATTTAAAAAAAAAAAAATCTGTAATTTTTTTTTACTTTAAATGAAATGTACTGATTATAGCTTTGCTTGTAAGCCACATGTTTTTTTTGTTTTTTTTTAATGGTCACATTGAAATCTCTAGCTTGGGAAGTACATTGCCAGAAATAAGTACTATATTTTTTGGGGGGCATGGTGTATTCCAAGTAGTCTTGTGAAGTCGCTTGTAACCTTCTGACTAAGGCCCAGATACTTCATTCTTGTTCAGTATGATGAAAGGAGAATTTTGTAGTGTTCTCCAAATAATGTGTCTCTTATATTTATAATAAAGCTCAGACTGTTCTTTTTTTATGTGTTTAAACGGTACACATTTCAATAAACAGGCTGTCAAATCACATAATTTCCTGTAAAATTGAAATGTATTTGAATTCCCCATATACAACACAGCAGGGCCGTAACTAGGGTGGTAAATCCGGTGCCACCGCACAGACGCCCTGATTCAGAGACGGACGCTTTGAAAGAGCGCTCTCTCTGAATCTGGGAGTATTTTTTTTTTGTGCGGCCTTCTGGCCACTCGCATAGCTGTGGGTGACCACCCACAGCTATTGCGAGCGGCCAGGATGATGGTTGCGGGTTCGAGACCATCGTGACCATCGTGCTTGCGACGAGACCCTTGTGGTAGGGTCTCGTGGTAGGGTTCTCTCACTGACATCACTGGTGTCATCACTGGTGATGTCAGTGGGGCCGCCCACAAACGGCAGGCGTTCACTTGGGAACGCCTCCGTTTGTGAAGCCACCCCCCCGCCACGCCAACAAAACGGGGCGAGCTATCGATCGACATCGACAGCCGCCCCTTTTTGTCTCCCTCTCCGGGGCTTGCGCACGTGCAGTGCGGCTGCTGCCCGTGCGCAGAGCACACCATCGACCTGCTCGCGAGTGCTCAAACGCTTGCAAGCGGGTCTCAATCAGGCCTAGAGTGCAGTATGCCCTGTGGCGGAACAGACCACCTCCACTATCTCTCTATGCCAGGTGCCCGCTTCAATGTATGTCACTCACTAGCGGTGCGCCCGGCTGGTTCTATTCAGTCCAGAACTCTGCCTCCCAAGTTGCTTTGTTTGGGGGCATCACCAGGGCATGTGTGCAGCTCAGCACCAGCCCTGACAGATAGGTCCTTGGGCCAATGGCAGCTTGAGGTAGTGGTTCAGCAGCCAATGGCGGCAGCCGGCAGTGTGGGAGTGGGAAGGCAGCGGCTGACCATGACAGAGGCATGGAGGAGCATGACAGAAGAGAACATCACTGGCGATCCCTCAATAGCTCTGGTAACCGGCGCTCGTCACCAATGCGCAGCGATTCTTGGGGGGTCCACTACGTATGAGGTAGGTTAGGCAACAGTGAGGAGAGCGGTGGACATCCTGGAGACACCTTTCCCAGCCAGGCACAGTTCAGACCAGCGAGGAGCTGTTACTGGGTGCAGTAGTGTGGCAGCAGCTTCATGATTCTGCAGTTAGTGTGATTACCGCTGTCAGTGAGTCTATCTGGTGAAAGATAGGATTGGCAGGCAGGTCTGGTGAGTGCTTCATGCCTTGACTGTCCTTAATTGCAATCTGACAATAAGTGGTGCCCCCTCATGGCCCCCCTGTGCCAGGTACTATGGGTTAAGGGCTGTCACTCCCACTATCTGCTACTCCCAGCCAGCTACCAATAACTGCCACCCTCCTTTTATCCCCTGCCACCCTCACTATCTGCCACCCCCAGCCAGTCACCCCACTATCTACACCCCTTGCCAGATACCAATATGATCAGCCACCATCCATCTGCCACCCCTAGCCATCCCCTATTATCTGCCACCCACCTTCTATGTCATGTCACACCACTATCTGCCTGCCCCAGCCAGTTCCACCACTATCTGCCACCAGCTGCCAGTCACCCCACTATCTGTCACCCATATGATTTACAACCCTCCCTCTGCCACCCCAAGCTAGCTCCCATTATATGCCAACCTCCTTCTATACCCTGTTAATCTCCACTATCTGCTACCCTGCTTATAATTATTAATTTATTTATTAACAGTTTCTTATATAGCGCAGCATATTCCGTTGCGCTTTACAATTGGAAACATTAATAGAACTAAACTGTGTAATAACAGACAGATATATAGGTAGGAAGGCCCTGCTCGCAAACTTACAATCTTACACTCCATCTGCCAGCCCCTCTCTGCCCACCGCAGCCAGGGCTCACCTCTCAACACCCCAGAGTAGGCAGCTGTACAGCACAGAGCCCTGGGTGCAAAACATCCTTGCAGTATATGGGCAGAGGGAACCGCTTCAGGAGAGGAGTGATGGCGGATGCTGTGTGCCAAACTGGGCTCATGTGCCAGCTGCTGTCACCAGTGACCACCTGTAATTTGTAATATAAAGTGTTAGGGACTAGAAGTCCCAGCATACCCTGACTATCTGGGGTGGGGTGGGGGGCAGTAAATGTTCTTTCTTGCACAGGGCACCAAACTGTCTAGTTACGGCTATGCAACACAGTACTGCACATTTTGATTTAGATCATCATGACCACCTTCAGTCAGCAAAGACTGAAATTATATGACTGGAGTAAATAATTATACATTACTCATATATAAAACTTTCTAATGTTCTAAAGTAAACATTTTCATTTGTAAGGTGTGTTTGACTAGATTATGAGGTATTATTTGCAGTGACATGTGGTGAGGTAAATGGCTGGGGAGGCACTGGCCAGTATCAGAGCCAGATTTACAGCAATAGATAGTGCTGGAAATTTGGTGAGTTTTGATCAGGGATGTGCGTAAAAGGTAGACAGGGGAGGCAGTGACTCACCTGCCATACCCTTTTTACTCCAGAGTTTTGACTATAGAAATGATTAGAATAATATAAAGAAGATATTTATAATACTTTCTTTAAATTTTTCTTATAATTGTTATAGTAAAAAACTGTGGAGTATACCGAAGTATGACAGGAAAGCCTTTGCCTCACCTGACCGCACATCACTGCTTATTTGTTTTTCATGTTCTGCAGTTTTGAAGTGGGTGGAGAATGGAGATAGAATAACCTATAGCAGTCAGTGGGCCTTATTCAGTTTAGGATGAAATTGCAAAGCTACTTGCAAGCAGCTTTGCAATTCCATCCTTGCTAATATCGCACCTCCTGCTGCATTACTTATCCAAGCTGCGTTGTCCAACGCAGCATCGGATAATTTGAGATAACAGCGTCCGGCTAAGTGATCCATGGGGTCACCCAAGCCTGCTGCCACAGTTCAACAAAGAGGCCCAGAAATCTCCTTTAGGCGACGGAGATCCTGGCCTCTTCCCTCCCCCAACGGCGGCGACACGCCTCCATCTCTGGAAATGGAGGTCATCGCCGCTCCCTCCCCACCCCCAAATGGCAGCAGACTGTCAATCACTGATAGTCTGCTGCCGCTCTGCGTGGGTGCACGCACGACCCGTACTTCACATGTGCAGTGCGGGTCAGGCACCCGCGCAGATTCCCAACGATCGGGAATCTGCATTCAGCAGTGCACATACTGTAAGTGCACTGCTGAATAAGGCCCAGTGTTATATGATTGTGTTAGCGAGGACTGGGCAGGATGTGAAAGAGGCAGTGTCATCCTGTTAGGAGGAGAATAGAGGAAAGTGGTCAGCTACAGCATGAGAGATCAATAGTGGAAGAAAAAGGCACTCAGCTGCAGAGTAGTGATGTAAGGCTCTTCTGATATACTGTATGTGGATTGTGGTATAAAATGCACTTTCAAAGTTTTGGATGATAAACGCTCTTGCACTGTCTTTATCTTCGGCCGAAATGTGCTACTGCGCATACACTCCTTGTTCGCACGTCTTTCCTCCCTGGCATTCGTTGTGAATGGATGCACTTCTGAGACTCCCGCAGATATACCATCCCTGCAGAGCCGGTATACAATCGGGAAGCCGGCTGCCTTAATACCAGCAGCCGTCTTCCCGACGGTCATATCCCGGCGAGGGATGAAATGCCAGGCGTCTAGATGTAGACGCCTGACATTTCCCCGACACCGGGAGACCGGTGCCCGGCATCCCGATCGAAGGGATGCCGAGCGCCGCGAGCGGACAGCTGCGGGGGGGTAGGTTTAGGGCACCCGGGGGGGCTTAGGGTTAGTCACCCCCCCCCGGGAGGGTGGGGAGGGAGGGTTAGAGTTAGGCACCCCCGGGGGGGACTTAGGGTTAGGCAGCCTAAACCTAAGTCCCGGGGGACTTAGGTTTAGGCCGCGGGGAAGGAGGGGGTTAGGGTTAGGCACTTAGAGGGGGGATTAGGGTCAGGCACTTAGAGGGGGGATTAGGGTTAGGCACTTGGGGGGGAGGTTAGGGTTAGGCACCCCTAAGGAGGGTTGGGGGTTAGGTTAGGTTAGTTAGTACTTGCCTAGCCACGATCGGGATTTCCAGTGCTGTCAGGCTTCCGCTGCCGGGAACTCTGCTGATGTTGGTCAAGCGCTGCCGGGAATCGAACCGCCGGCCATGTGGGCGGCGGTATTTCATACCGATTCCGCAGAGCCTACAGAGTACAGCAAGTATACTAAATCACTTCTGCTACAGGGTCATAGTGCTACTATCTGCCAGTGTTTTTACCATTACAACGCTCAGCAATACCCTAATGCTCCATACTGCATTAGTACTACTATTTGTACACCTGTTATATCCCTGTGTCTTATGCTGCTTGTTGTTCTACCTGGTTTAATAAGATATCTGGATGAACGATCAACAATGAATAGGTCGACAGCAAATGGTCGACATACACTATGTCAACACGAATAAAAGGTTGCCTGAAAAAGGTCAAGAGTGCAAAAGGTCAATAGTGCAAAAAGTTGACAGGGTTAAAAGGTCAACAGATTCAAATGGTCTACACATTTTTGTTATATACAACATTTTTACGGTTTGGGCAGGGGCGCAATGGGGAAGGAGGGACTAAGGGGCGCCAGATTTGAGGATACGGCAAGAGTGGAACTACTGGCAGTGCAGGGGCATTGAAGTGGCCCGCAGCGTCATTGACAATAGTACTAATAATGAGTCAAACTGACTCATTACAGTACACTGCTGACCAGCCACGGGCCGCCCATAATGAAAAGGAAGGCGATCCAGCCGGAGGAGAGGAGGGGGGCATCTCCCCTTCCCTCCTCCTCTCTGATGCTGCTGTTGCCGGGGATCCAACATCACGGTCTCATGACCGGACCCGGCACTAAAACAGAAGAGAGGAGTTTCCATTCCTCCCTAGATCACGCTGACAGTTGGGCCTGGGCTTTGCCCCTGCTGTGTGGAGAAGAGGTCTGCCATGTCTTAGGGCGATGGGATGTGGGGTCTGGCCATGGTAATTAGGAACTGTGAGCATGCGGCTAGTGCTGGGCAGAGCCATCACCTGGTGCCAAGGTACTGTCAGTGGCGTATGTACCATCCAGGGGATGTGATACTGCCTTTCAATGCCAGCTAATGAGTGCTGCTGGCTGACTAGTGCTAGGAGGCAGGTGGGCAATTACCTGGGAAGGTGGGAGCGAATGACTTGTTCATTGCCTGGGATGGATTATGTGCGCTGTGGTCTGCTTATAAGGTCAGTATATTCTTTAAGCATTGGTTGAAGGCACAATATATAATCAGTGTCCCTCCTTGCTGCCAGGAAGATACAGGTTAGCTTGCATGTGAATATTATGGAAACTGGGAAAGCTTCATAAATAATATAGTTGCTATTCAGTACATTTGTTTATTCCTAAATATAAATCTGCTTTGGGAGGCTCCCAGCCCCTAAGCACAGGTCAGTCATCAATCTGATGAAGAAAAATTACTGTATTTACAGGGAGCTTTAGGACACACAGACTGCTGTAGATACATTAGGGGAGGGGGGACTACTACTGGGGCACTGCATAGGAGGACCAATACTGGGGGCACTGTATAAGGGGCACTGCATGGGGGGACCACTACTGGGGGCACTACTGAGGGCACTCTATAAGGGGACCACTACTGGGGGCACTGTAATAAGGGGCACTACTGAGGGCACTCTATAAGGGGCACTACTGGGGGCACTGTATATGGAGCACTACTGGGGGCACTGTATAAGGGGCACTACTGAGGGCACTGTATAAGGGGCACTACTGAGGGAACTGCATAGGGGGACCACTACTGGGGGGCACTGCATAAGGGGCACTGTATAAGAGGCGCTACTGGGGGCACTGCATAGGGGGAGCACTACTGGGGGCACTGCATAAGGGGCACTCCTGGGTGCAGGGGGGTCTTTAGTAAATCATGCTGGCTGTATTTATTTGCCTGCTGCATTCATGTTTTTAAGGGATAGAGGTGTGTGTGTGTGCGTGTGTCAGTCAGCGTGTGTGTAACCCGTCATATGCTGAATGGTATATTTTACTGTAGTGGTCCTAAATCATGTGCAAGCTGTTTCTATCTATCTATTTATTTATTTGTGTCTAGATGTTTATTCATTGGTTCGGTAACCAAGAATTTGGAAACTTCCCTTTCAAAATCCTGCATTTGCCACTGCGCTGGACCTAGAAAGGGGCACTCCTGCGTTCACCAAAGGCTACAAGAAAAGGGAGTATGTGTTTAAAAACACCCCCCTTTCATCACTCTTGGGGGCGTGCCCGTCACTTACGGACATGCCGGGCTGCCCGCAAGCTCTCCTGTCTCTATGAATAGATACTGGGTGCATGCACCCACCATCTATTCACCGGCGGTGATTGTTGCATTGCAATTTTTCCCACCCACGGGACACAGCGGCCCGCTGGTGGGGACGGCACCCGCCATGTTTTAACAGGGAGCTGCCAAAAGGGTAGGATGCATTCTGTCCTTTTGAAATCGGGCACGGCACGGTGCCCCGCTAAGACAGCCTAGGGAGAACACTATATATGCAGTATGGAGGCATAACTTGCGCATAAAAAAGGTGCACTGCCAACTCTAAATGTATTTGTTGCTATTACGAGCTTTATTTTATTTTGTCATTTGGCAAATTACTTTTATTCTACTGGCACATGGTTACTTTTAATTTAGATTTCACTTGTGGCGTCATGGCATCTGAGGTTGCTAGAATGTTTGTTTTTTGCACCTCTACACTTGAGAAATATGGGTTGTTGCATAGGTATGTTAGGTCGACAGTTATCATGTTGACATGATCAAAATGTTGACATGCTTAGAATGTCGATAGTGATCATGTAACATGCATCATGTCTACACGAATGACATGTCGACATGATAGACTGTAGGCAAACCATCCCTAGTGGCCTAGTGGTGTCTTACCTGCTCCTGGCAGCAGCAGCGTCTCCAGCATCAGGTTCCGGGTTCTGGTATTCACTTGAGGAGCAGTTTTGGCAGAGATGTCTAAGGGGAGGCATTTCGGTAAGTGCTTTTCCCCTATCCCTAACTCTAAAATCTACCCCTAACCCTTCCTCTATTGCCTAACTCTAGCCTACATTCCCCCCCACAGCCTAACCTTCACCTGCTCCAGTGCTTAACCCTAACCTCCTGCAGTGTCTGTCCAAAACTGTCGTAATTCTGAGAATGTCGAGATTTCACATGGCAACAATTCAGATGGCGACATTGTAAACATGTCGACATTCTGAGGATGTCGACATGGTGTCTGTTGACATATTGAACCATGACTGTATTCTAGTATTAACATTGTTGTGTTGACATTATGAATGTCAACATGGCAAGTGTCAACAATGTAAACAAATCCCATTACATAAATATAATTACTGTTTACTGAATATTTCTGGTTTGCAAGTCCTGTGAGTGCTGCCCACACTCTATATTGCATTTGATTTAAATTTGACCTACACTCAGGCTGTGCCTCCTGTTTGAGTGCACTGATTTACTCTGATGCTATAAATTTGATATCGGCAAGTATTACATTATATCTAATAACATTTATTTAAATAACAGGAACTCTCAAGTGAATGTAGCAGGGCTTGTTAATATAGACTGTGATTTCATACAAACCACTATTTTCATGCTCCACAGCACCGAGTGAAATATTGTATCGAAAAAGATTGCTTAATGAATTTATTATAACCTCAGAAAGATCATGTCAAGTGCAGAAACTGGACTCAATTTGCAGATCAGCATCTGTAACTCTCTAAGTCACTGATTTATTTCTGAATCACAAAACTCTATTGCTTATCATTTATGATCCTTAATATCTTCAACTTGAATGCTATAAAGCTAGTGGCCTTATTCTGTATAAGCTGTAAAGTACAGCAACTGTTTTCAACTACTACTTCCTATTCAGTACCCATAAAACAGCATTATTTTTCAGATTACTCAAGTTATTTATTAACTAATGTGTTATTGCACACTGCTAGTAAAACTAAAAATGTATAGGCTAACTACCTGGTGAAGGCTACAGTTTTAACATAATTCAATACAAAAATATACTTCTTAAGTATTATAAAAATTGTCTGTTGAATTGTACAGTGTAAATAGCTTTTTGCACTCATTTCATCCCGTCTTCGGGGTAAATTTACTAAAGTGGGAGATTTTAGAAGTGGACATGTTGCCCATAGCAACCAATCACATTCTACTTTACATTTAACTAGCACCTTCTAGAAGATAATAGACAGAATTTGATTGGTTGCTGTTGGCATCATCTCCACTTCTAAAAACTCTCACTTCAGTAAATGTACCCTTTCAGTTCAATTTCTTTCCTTAAGTTGTGCACCCAGTTTTCGAAATCACTTAATGAAACCTCCTCAGTTTATCCTACATCTATTGATTTTTTTTCTCAATCCTTCTCTTTTCGGGATACATACTCATACATATTATCCACCTTTATGCAGTTGACAGACAGTATGTTGACAGCATTATATCGACGGAACAATGCTGACACTGTTATAATGCTATTTAAAAGAAGGGCCCGCAACTCCAGTGCCTAATACTAAATCCAGCCCATGTTATGTGTTTAAGGGCTACAAAATACCATTGTAACAGCTGAAATGGTTAATAAGAATACTGTGGATGTAATGTAGCATTGTATAAATATTGTCACACACTTAACCACATGCTCTTTTACAATCTAAAGCATGTAATGGTGCAGCTACTTACTTGCTATATGTTGCAGGTCCTGAGTATGGTCATTAATGCAGCCTATAAACCTGGACGGGTATTACGGGAGTTACAGTTAGTGGAAGACACATCATGGAATTTTCAGGAAGAAACACTGAAAGCCAAGTAAGTCATTTGCTGATAATGCACACAGGAACTTAAATTGTACGCACTGTTAGCAAGTTCTCCAAAAACATTACATTTTTATTTATTTAACAATAATGAATTGGTGGCTAGTATACAGCAGATAATATGCTGTGTATTTCAGAGCTAATGTTACATGAAACATACCAGTAATGACAGGTTTCAGAGCACAGGCGTAAATCATTTTTTTAATCTTCCAATCCTCTCCTGACTAGCAGATATTCTAACATTTGGAGAAGCTGCAATTCTTTTTGCAGTTTGATGTCATATAGCAATTTTGGATCAACCCCAAATTAGTGTAACCTTTGGCTAGGTTACCAGTCTTGGACTGTACCAGCACTAGATTAATTACATAACAGTAATGGTCATTTACAAACCGTAGCGCAATGTCTTGTTATACAGAAGTTAAAGTAAGAACCAGTGTACCATGACAAGGTCAAAAACGTTTTGTTTAATATATACACATATAACAAAGCAAGCTTAACAGGCTTCTATATTTAATCACAATGATTAGCAATTGAAGAGGGGGCAACATAATTACTGCCCAATTGGCACCTCTGTGCCCAGCTTGTTGGGTGCCTGGAGAGGCACTGGAAGTGTCCATAGTTCATACCTTGTCCCCAGCTTCCTACTCCTGGACCAGTGGTGTAAGTTCATCCCAGACGCCCGGAGGCAAGTTATCATTTAGTGCCCCCCTATCTCCCATATATACAGCCCTACGTGGGGTGAATATATTGTGGGTGATGGAGGAGGTGCCCCTTCAGTGCTGGCGCCCGGCGGCAGGCGCGTCCATTGTCTCCCATAGTTCTGCCCCTGTCCTGGACTCCTTTTCTTTCAGGCTTGTGTTTTGGTTATAGCAGTCTACCATGGTAATCAACATTAGGAATAAAGAGCAAGGGGTCCTCTCAAACTCAGCTCCCACACCATATTTTGTGGTCACCCTCTTTTAGTAAAACAAAGTAATTCAATAAATTCTGAGACTGATGTATAGATACATATACATTGTTTAGATTATTTTTTGTGTGTTTTGTTTGAATATTTTTTGTACATAGCTTATGTTTTATATTTTAGATACTGTATATGTGACTGTATGAAAGTTCAGTTTAAGATATCAAAACGATATTAGTGTATCACATATGAATATATTAAGGCATTACATAGTAATATATATATATTTTTTTTCTTATTTGAATATACTTCATATGTATGCATGGGTTCACCTGTTATCTAATGGTAACTTACCTATTTAGTTGAAAGTCACTCAAATGGTAATAATGATTTGTGGATTTTATGCAGACTCTATATACATAATAAATTGGCATGCTTGAGTGTTTTATTGTGCAATGTATCTAATATCATACAGGTGTGTCGGTCATACATTAGGAAGTTATACACTTTTCATTAACCTCTTATCAAAAATCTATGCAACCCGGGCAGGGTTGGTGCAATCCCTGGCAGTGCCCTCGGCTAATCAGACTGGGAGTATAACACGTGACTGTGACATTATAGCCAAGCACCACACTCCCACCCTCCTGACTAAGATACAGTGCACTCCACTTTTACTACTTCTTACATTGGCTGGTGAGAGGTGTGGGTGGCATCCTTGGCATCTTAAACTGGTAACATTGTAATGTAACAACAGCAGTCAACAACTGCTGGCTACTTCTCCCTTATGACAGTGGTACATTGTGGGGGCATTAAAATTACTGGATGAGTAACATTATGTAATTTAATCAGTGTTTTTAGGCACCCCTAATTTTTGGCACCCTAGCAAACTATCTAGGCTCGCCTAATGGTAGCACTGTCCCTGCGCTGTGACACCAAATGGGAAGGTGCTAATTTTCAGTAGTGCAATACACATCACCCATAGCTCTACAATAAAGCTCTACAAAAGTATATTCTATGGGGCAAATTTACTAAGCTGAGAGTTTGGGAGAGTTTGCAAACTCTGAAGAGTTTGTGCATTTTTTCCCACTCTCAAATTTACTAATGTCAAACTCGGGAGAGAGATCTCCTTTGCTACGGGAAAATACTGGAGAGTTAGCAAACTCTCTTCAATTCTCCATCAGCAAAACTTGAGAACCTTTTCACTGGTGAAGATAGGATTCTGGAATTTACCAAGCAGAGTTTCGAAACTCTCATGAGATGGGCAAATGCCACAGCCCGGAGACCCTTTCACTGGGGCTCTGGGTCCAAAGCATTAGCAGCCCAAGCTGGTAAGGCCAAGCTGGGGATCTCAGGGGAGGGGTCCAAAAAAGGGGTCCCCCCTCTCCCTTAACCCAGGCTTGGTCTGAAGCCTGGGGCTCTTCCCCGCACCCCAGGAGTGTTGGGTATGGGGGTAATAAAGTGGGGAAATATAATTAAACTATTGTATTTTACAGTGGAACTACAGGTGCCAGCACGCTGCCCTTTGGCACTTGTGAAACTACAAATGCAAGCAGATGGGCGGCACCTGTACCCCCACTGTATAATAAATAGTTAAAGAAAGACAAAACACATACCGTGCAAAGTATAACTTTATTAAACACACCTACCCATTCACACATACTTACCTATACCAGATGTTTCTGACCCCTTCTCCAGTAGAATCCGTATTGACTGGCCCTGCAAAAAAGATTTCATACTCACACATATATTGGCGCTGGTCTCCGCAGTAATCCATGGCATATTGAAAAAAAACGATCTTACCGAACCACGCACCAGGTATCAGTATGGCTGGCGGGACTTGCAAAGCCTGTGCAGTCCCGTCAGCTGGCATTCGGGAGGTATTAGTATATGTGGCAACACACATACTGATACCCGGTATATACAGTATATATATACATATTGTGATAGAAGCACTGGAGAAGTTAGGGATGGCATGTATATGTGTCCCAGATTCCTGTAATATGTATTTTAGACCCCAGGAAAAGTCTGTTTTGGTAAAAGCCGGAGAATGGGTCCTGGGGGTGTGGATGTGAGAGAGAAGGGAGGACTCCATCCACAGGGCCGTTTCAGGTGTTAGGTTTTTCAGCCTGAGAGCAGGCTAATTAGGGATTACACCTGGAAGTGTCTCAATATAGCTGTGTAAGAGTTTAGATGCGGTGTCTCACACACCCTGGGGAGAACAGACATCGAGGTTTGTTCAGAGACACTGTGACCTTTTGAAAGTGCTGTGTTTGTGGTGAGGTAGTAGGGCTTGCCACTTGTAGAGAGGAAATTACCTGTCTAGTCAGTGCCCAGCCGGGCTAGGAGTTATTTTATGTTTGGTTTATTTGTCTATTGGTGTTGCATAATAAAAACTGTTGCCGACCAGCTTGCACGAAAACCCACGACTGGAGTGCTGTTTCCTGGCTGCTGTGTGTAAGGAGGTGTCCACCTACCCCAGGAGAGGGACCCCTACCCCGATCATATCAATATATATATATGCATTCATACATGCGCAAACGTATTCCTGTGATTTAATTACAATACTGTATATATATATATATATATATATATATATATATATAAAACAAGAAGTTTGTTTGTTAGCACAAATATCTTTCACACCTCTCAAGGTAAAGCTGCCAAATCTTACATAGTTATTTAGTATTTAGTATTAAAAAAGTAAGCTATTAGACCACATAGCGTCAACACGACAGCGCAATAAATCTTATATATAAAGTTCATTGGTCTGTTGGTTTGTTTGTCTGTCCGGTTATGCATTCAGACACCCCTGTACCGATAGGGATGAAACCAATGCGAGGTGGTCAAGTTGGATCCTGGCCAGGTTTTAGGGGGGTTAGGGTCCTGTTCAGACCTCCCTTTGGTGTACGCTGGGCAGAACTTTGACTCATGGAGCCTGTTCTGGGCTTTCCACTGGATGGATTTGGATGAAAACTTCACAGAAGGGTAGCAATTGGTCTGAGATGCCTAATGGAGTGGTTGGGGTCCCGGTCGGATCTCACAGTGCAGTGCGCCGGGCAGAAATTTGACCCAGGAAGCCTGTTCTGGGCCTTTTACTGGATGGATTTGCACAATATCACATAATAAAACTTAAAAACTTGTAGATTTAAACCCGGGCAACACCAGGTACTTTTTTGGGATAAGACGAGACGTGTTGGGACCTCGCTATCCTGGACCCTTATATTATGGACAGATAAGCTTTCATTCATTTTACTTCTTTTACGTTTTCTACCTGCATTTATTTGTGGATCTTTGTTAAATAAAATTGTGTTTTATATATATAAACTGTTTGGAGTGCTATATGAGTATGGGGAACTTGCTGTAGTTCCTAATCTCCAGAAAACACAGTTCATTTTATCTATGCAGTGTTAAAACGTTACACATGATGTTGTGCCTCATTTTTGAGAAAAAACAAACTCTCAATGCGCTACTAATAATACAGAATATTGAAATATAGTTGAAAAAGCAGCTCCTCCTGACAGATACCAGCCAGTAATGGATCTACATAAAAACATAACACAACAGAACAGAAAGGCACCTATAGTGTAGTAATTCAATAGCCAGTGATTGATGAAATTTGAGGTAAGCATTATACACTACCATTCAAAAGTTTGGGGACACCGAGACAATTTCGTGTTTTACATGAAAACTGACTTTTATTTATCAAATGTGTTGCAACATGAATAGAACATATAGTCAAGACATTGGCAAGGTTAGAAATAATGATTTTTATTTTAAATAATAATTTTGCCCTTCAAACTTTGCTTTCATCAAAGAATGCTCCTTTTGCAGCAATTACAGCATTGCAGACCTTTGGCATTCTAGCTGCTAATTTGTTGAGGTACTCTGAAGAAATTTCACCCCACGCTTCCTGAAGCACCTCCCACAAGTTGGATTGGCTTGATGGGCACTTCTTGCGTACCATATGGTCAAGCTGCTCCCACAACAGCTCAATGGGGTTGAGATCTGGTGACTGCACTGGCCACTCCATTACAGACAGAATAGCAGCTGCCTGCTTCTTCCCTAAATAGTTCTTGCATAATTTGGAGGTGTGCTTTGGGTCATGGTCCTGTTGGAGGAGGAAATTGGTTCCAATCAAGCGCTGTCCATAGGGTATGGCATGGCGTTGCAAAATGGATTAAAAATCCCTTTTACCTTGTACAAATCGCCCACTTTAACAGCACCAAAGCAGCCCCAGACCATCACATTACCTCCACCATGCTTGATAGATGGTGTCAGGCACTCTACTAGCATCTCTTCACTTGTTCTGCGTCTCACAAATGTTCTTATGTGTGATCCAAACACCTCAAACTTTGATTTGTCTGTCCATAACACTTTTTTCCAATCTTCCTCTGTCCAATGTCTGTGTACTTTTGCCCATATTAATCTTTTATTTTTATTGGCCAGTCTCAGATATGGCTTTTTCTTTGCCACTCTGTCTAGAAGGCCAGCATCCCAGAGT
The DNA here is from genome assembly GCA_031769625.1 of Taudactylus pleione. NCBI lineage: Eukaryota > Metazoa > Chordata > Amphibia > Anura > Myobatrachidae > Taudactylus > Taudactylus pleione. The sequence continues at coordinate 14,154,492 of JAUIMM010000085.1, read as the reverse complement.
CGCCTCTTCACTGTAGACGTTGACACTGGCGTTTTGCGGGTACCATTTAATGAAGCTGCCAGTTGAGGACTTGTGAGGCGTCTATTTCTCAAATTAGAGACTCTAATTTACTTGTCTTATTGCACAGTTGTGTACCGGGGCCTCCCACTTCTCTTTCTACTCTGGTTAGAGCCTGTTTGTGCTGTTCTCTGAAGGGAGTAGTACACACCGTTGTAGGAAATGTTCAGTTTCTTGGCAATTTCTCACATGGAATAGCCTTCATTTCTAAGAACAAGAATAGACTGTCGAGTTTCACATGAAAGTTCTCTTTTTCTGGCCATTTGGAGAGTATAATCGAACCCACAAATGTGATGCTCCAGATACTCAACTAGCTCAAAGGAAGGACAGTTTTATAGCTTCTCTAACGAGAAAACCCATTTTCAGCTGTACTAACATAATTGCACAAGGGTTTTCAAATCATCCATTAGTCTTCTAACGCGCTTAGCAAACACAATGTACCATTAGAACACTGGAGTGATGGTTGCTGGAAATGGGCCTCTATACACCTATGTAGATATTCCTTTAAAAATCAGACGTTTGCAGCTAGTATAGTCATTTACCACATTAACAATGTATAGAGTGTATTTCTGATTAATTTAATGTTATCTTCAGTGAAAAAAACAGTGCTGTTCTTTAAAAAATAAGGAAATTTCTAAGTGACCCCAAACTTTTGAACAGTAGTGTATATATATAAAAGTCAAATTTGTGAAGCTTATTTAATAAAATTAAGATAATGGTGTGCTAAAGATTACAATTCACCAATACAGGACTTAGTTTATAAATAAAAACTTGACACAAAGCATAAAAGTAAAACAGAGTGGTTCACCCAGGTCCTTATCTTGAATGCCCAATAGATAACTGAAAATGTGGTGTAGAGTCTTCCTTGGTGACAAAAAAAGGATCATCCAATCCATATAATTTGGAAACATACTTCCTCAGGGAATATATAAGGAACCCTCTTGCAAATCATGTTTGCCCCCTGTAAACATACCCAAAGTCTGTCATGTAAGTACAAGTTAATATTGCTATTGACAGGATGATAAAGCAACAGTATCATCATTCATTTTGGCCATTCACATGGGTAGGTGAATTGAATGTCATCCAACTGTCTGGCACCCCAGGCTGGACAACCATGCCATTTTTGGCTCCAATACATACTGCTAGTGTGATTTGCAAGTGGCTGTACACTTAATACAAGTACACACTGGCAGATTATGGTCATCTTCCAACTGCATTTACTATACCACCCAATAAACATCCTAACAACTTGGGTGGAAACATTAATAGGCATCGTGTACTTTGATATCTAACCAATTGCCAGATATCAACTGTGATATAGTGGCATGTGTGAGAACATATAACATTCATATACCTACATGATTGTTGAAGTACGAACGCATGAAAAGATTTGTACTATTGAATTCAGTCTGTTCAGTATTTTGTGGGTAGATTGAATACACTCAAACGAAATAGAGGCATTCTGACAAATTATATTTAAGCAGCAGCTGACAATTTTGTTTCTCAAGTACAGAACTGACTTCCTGAATCCAGGAAATGTCAACTAGATATCTCACTCTATCAGTAGCCTGCTGGTATGTTTCTTAGTACCTCTCATTCAAGTGCTCTTATTCCACAGGACAAGCCATTCAGGGAAAGGAAGAAGAAGCTGTTGTAGAGAAATGCATTGTATCTTGATTTTTATCTTGATTTCCATACTGAACAAGGATTTAAAGATTATTGTCTCGGACTACATCTCATATACAAATATTCACATAAAGACACAGCAATGAGCCATCATAGCTCTGCTTATATATGGATGTTACATACATGTTTATGTTTTAGGTTACTGTAACTTTTGCAATTTTAATTCTACTGGATTTGTGCATCTGTAAAACACTAATGTTGTCCATCACTATAATGTACTGTGCAGTATTTTTCCAAATCAGGAATAATGTATTTGAGCTCAGCTTCAGTGAAATTCAGTATGGTGTCACACTGGTACAACTTTAAGGGGTCCATTCATGTTAATTATTGGTGATCGGGCAGTCCTCTATAATTAAGTATTAAACTCACTGCAAGTAGCAGTGTTTGATACATATTCACCGAAGCAATTCAACATTGCTCCAGTATGGAGACAGTGGATCCATAAATCAACTGTCTCCGCAATCTCCTTCACTGCTACATCCGCAGCAGTGAAACTTAGCACTGCTGAGTCTGACTCTGCAGTGCTAGTGCGCCTGTATAAACTGGGCTAATGAAGGCACACAAAGCCCCAGCGTCTGGAGGAAAGAGCCGGACACGGACAGAGGGGTCCAAAAGGATACCTCTTCGCAACCCGGGACTTCTTCCAATAGGGAAGGACCGGGGTGCGGGAGCAATCGCCATCTGATGATGGCAAATACTCCCGCAGTCAAACTCCGAAAGCTTGATGAATTTAGGTCCCCATACTAGTGTATCAGGGAATGCAGGACAGATCAGGGCTGAAAGGTAAGCAGGAGATATCAGTGATATCTCCTGCATTACCTTTATAATAAATAGCCCCAATCCTTTAATTTCTACAAAAGTAGGTGGAAATGGTAAATTTCATCTGTTTTTGTAGAAATGAAGTGATGATGTATGGACCCCTAAATGCCAATGCTTTTTCAGCACAAAATGTGCTATTTTTAGCACTGAAATCGCTTTGTGTTGACACGTTGAATCCAGTCCCTGCCCCAGTGGAGCTTACAATCTATACTCCCTATCACATAGACACACATACACACTAGGGTTTCCATAACAACATACATTTACAGCTGATGTATTGCTGGTGTTCAATGCGCCATAGTGACACCGGGTTAATGCTTTGTACACTCTTACAGATATATTGGCCGATCAATTGATCGGCCAATATATCTGCTGCACGTCTGCCAGTGTGTACCAGAGATATGTCTGTGAACGACGTCGTTCAGACATATTGCATTGGCTGCGCTACACAGCCGATGGACAGATATGTCTGCAGACATATCTGTCCATTGGCAGGTGTGTTCGGGTGGTCTGCAGACCGTACATACACAGCGGCAGCCGCTGGGAGGTGGGCGGAACACGCCCACCCCCCAGCCGCTGGGACCCGCTGCTGCATGCAGATGATGGTTGTTCAGTGTGTAAGAACGACCACTTGATCTGCAGATATATCGCTTAGGTGTGTACCCACCTTTACAGTCAAGTAAAAAAAATAAAGCATGAGATACAGCATAAAATGTCTATGGGAGATGATTGGAAGGCGTTAACACTCTGCAACCTGTGAATGCTGGTTGCTTGAGTAGACAGCTATTATGCTTTATTGTGTATTGTCATTTAGACTGTATTTAGTAAAGAACTTGTCAAACATGCAGTATGCTAATTAAAGTAATTTGCCATGACCGATTCTTAATTAAACACCTCTGATTACTGTTAATAATGTTATTTCCTAATACAGTAGGTGTTTCTGGGTCATATCATTTAATAGGCAGTGTCACACAGGCGTTTTATAACACAGCAATCTTTTGACCAGGAAGCCATGGAATTCTAAAGAGAAGATAAGCTGGAAAATGCTCAGTCAGGGTTAACACTAAGGTGATTGGGGAACACTGTCCATACACCATGGAAATGTTGCTGATGAAGTGCATGTTACGCTGAGTCATCATTTACTTTTATTTTTAGAACGGAGCGATTTCCTATTGTGACAATCACACTATTCTAAAATGCCTGTTATCCAGCCCTGTCTGTGATTTACTCATGTGTAATCCTTTGTTTGCTGTATCATTTTATAGATGTATAGATGACTCTCACTGACACCCTAATGAAACCATGTCAGCAGTAAATTTTATGATACATTTTTTTAAAACCAGTCAGTTAATTAAATATATTTTATAGAAGACATATAACTGTACAGGAGTGATGACAGATTTATGGTATTTGCTCACTTTTCTACATGCTTGTATAGTATATAACATAAGGTATATTGATGACTAAATAAATACATTGGACCCTATTTAGCAAGCAGATTACTTATATCATGTGGATATTAAAGTTTCCGCATATTTTGAGTATCACAGCTATGTAGGAAAGGCTTAACAGAGAAGATAACGCAATTATTAATGCCCGACTCATACATCATCGCATTGTAGAGAGCAAGCCTTTGCTCTCTACAGCACTCAACATGTTATGCTATGCTGCAAGCAGAAAAGTTAAGAAAATCCCTAACTGCTTACCTTATATAACTCCATCTGAAGAAAATTCTTATTTCTTACCAGTGGCGGATTTTACCTAGGGTAACTTCAGTGAGCAAGTTGCAGTCCGTGACTGCACTGGCTACACTGACTGGCAGTAGCTTCCCATTGGAAGCATTACCTGCCAATCACATAGTCCCACCACTGCATGTGGCCATATGCTTGTCATGGCACCTGCCAGATCCATTGCACAGGCACTGGGATCTGGCCACCCAGCTGGCCCTACAGTGTCTCTTCCTCTCCGATCTGTAGTGCAGGCAGTGGTAGTCCCTCTTGCTCAAGAGTGTAGGAGCCGCTGCTGTGTATGTTTATATATATATATATATATATATATATATATAGATACTCACGTATAATAAGATCTCATTTTTACTTGCTGCACCATGCCCGAACTGAGCAATAGAGGATAGGGGTGAAAATTGCATGCGCAATAGAGGATAGGGGTGAAATCCTTTTTAGCTGGACGAAATGAATGCCAGCAAGGACTTTGTAGGGACAGCCTGTTTAAGCAAGTGCTGTGCCTGAAAGGATTTTTGCAGAATAGCTGTGAAAGGTAAAAATAGCTAATAATCATGTTTATATTGCCCAAAAATATTCAAGCCAATATTGAGATTATAGCTATAGCTTTTATAGCTATAGCAATATTGAGATTATAGCTAAATTTTTATTTTTACCTTTTCAATTGCAATGACTGGACTCAACATTGAGGATTCACTGTATATTTCATGTGTACATAAACAACAAATAAAATAATTCTCGATTTTATTTTGAAATAACAGATTCTAAATCATTTTTACTGAGTCACACTGGCAGCTATAAAGAGATTATCATCTGGGCAGGGTTTATACAATAAATTCTAATCTCCTAGCAACACTAAAGAGATCATTTACTAAGCCCTGAAGTGGTCATTTCAGTTAAATCTGCTGCTCACTTTATTGTGTTTACAAAAAAATTAAAACAGTAATTCAGGGCAGCTAGGGTACTACTTTATAGTGCATTATCTATTCATACCTGCTAGTACTACAAAAGAAAAAAACATGGTACTATTGGATGTCTTTCTATCAATATTACATACTAATGTGAGCTTAAACCACGTGGCCAAGTTGGGATGTGCACTTTTTCCCACAATTGTGCATCTTAGTCGCATCATAAAGACGCCCACAGTGTACCAGGGACTCTAGATTGGTACTTTTGTCACACAGGAATTGATATACAGAAGCTCATTCAGAGCCACTCGCAATCGCTGTGCGCTCGCAAGCAGCTCGATGATTGTGCACTGCACATGCGCCGCACCCGGGTGCGCGAGCCCCGCTGAACGACTGAAGGTCAGTCGCTACGGGTCTCACAACAAACAAAACGCGGCTGCTGTCGATGGTGAGTGACAGCTCGCCCCGTTTTGTGGGTGAGTTCCCTTAGGAATGCCGGGCGTTTGTTGGGCGGTCCAACTGACATAACTATTGATGTCAGCAGTGGACTTCCTGCTCTGTTAGAGCAGGAAGTCCACTCGGCCTTGCGGCAGCTAGGCCCTACCCCAGGGTCTCGTTGCAAGGCCGATGGTCGCGATTATCGCGATGGTCTCCTGGCCGCTCGCACAAGCTGTGGGTGGTCACCCACAGCTTTGCGAGCGGCTGGAGACCAAAAAAAAAAACATGCCAACAAGCCCTGCGAGTGAGAGCGAGCAGCTCTGAATCAGGGCCACAGTGTGCATAAAGTCGCAGATTGAGCATAATGATACAGTGCATGAGGCAATTGCGCAATGTGTTTTGCCTTTTGTACCCAGATTTGCAACCTAGTCGCACACAGGAGTACATGTAATGTCAGCTGCAGTAGTCTGTGTACCCTTTTATTGTACCTTTGTTGCATTAGTGATGCAACTAAGATGCATATATAAGGGAAACAACATGCTTGGCATTGCTAAGGTGCAAAGTCCGTGACGCGCCATATAGTCCCCTTATTTTAGTAAAGGTGAATGTTGAATCATATGTTTCCACATCGTCAATCATCATACATTTTTTGACCTATCTCAGAGGTTCCCAAATTCTGTCCTAAAGGTTTCCTAACAGTTCAGGTTTAAGTATATCCATGCTTGTCCACAGATGACTTAATTAGTACCTCAGTCAATTTGATTTATCCACCTGTGCTCAACCATGGATAGCTCTATAACCTAAACTGTTGGGGTGCCTTGAGGACCGCGTTTTGGAACCTCTGGCCAAAATGTAAAAAACAAAAACAAATAGACATTAATAAAGTACAACAGCCTTTTGATACCACAAAATTACACATTACATATACCACTTCAATGGCTTGAAAAATTGAGAACTAAATAAACTGCAAGACCCTGTTTAGTTGGTATTGCTTGGTCCCATTGAAAGGAGAGGTGTGAACCTTTGGGGAGTGACCTAGGGATTATAGTATTTTCCCTCCCTCCCAATCTGCAAATGTTTTGGACTTTGTTGTTTGATGGAAAGAAAGGCAGCCCTGGGGCCATGTGCAATTTGTTGTTGAGGTGCGCACCTCTCCAATACAATGGTTCCACTGATTTCACCCCACTGGAGTCAGCTGCACCACCACCTTGCTGTCAGGGCATTTGCAAGTCTTATTAGAAAGGAGTTGGATACCTTTATTTATTTATTTGTTGTTGTTGATTGGACATTTGGCTCATGCAAATATCGTTGGGAATTAACTTGCATTAGTCAAATGGATTTACTGGTAGCTATCCGTTCCTTTCATCTTACACCAATAAAAGCTGACCAAAATGTTAACTCCATGTCATCAGCTGCTAGGGCGTTTATAGGCAACAGTAGAGTTGTGAATACCTTATTTTCAATCTGACACCATTTGTCTATTGTCCTCTAAATGGAATTATTTAAATTTTCTGAAATGTTAGAATTACATAGCTAATATGTCAGTAAAATGTATGTAGTCAATGCAGTTTTGGAATATTAATACATATATTTTCAATGGTTGACAACCTGGTGCTCAAATATTTTATTAATGGCAAATATCCTTAACCTTACCTGCCACTTCCATCTGCTCGATCATATTCTGCCAATGAGGTGTGTTACTTGACAACCAAGCATTACACAACTGGCTCCATAACCTATAGGGGGAGATTTATCATATCTTGGAGAGAAGTGGAGAGGTTGCTCGTAGCAACCAATCAGCTTCTAACTGTCATTTTTCTAGCACTGCCTTTAAAATGCCAAAAGCTGATTGGTTGGTATTTTGAGCCTGATTCAAAGATGTATGCTAATGCCGCCGCAGCTGACAATTTGTATGCAGCGACTGTGCGAAAATATGCAAATGTCGCAGCCTCCGGAATTTGTATTGAGATGCCCACGGGAGGCTTTGCAAATACAAACAACTGCTTACAAATACGGTGAACAGTCGGCCTTCTGAGTAACCCTATTGTTGCGAAGAATGGCTACGGGAACGAAGACACCGGAACCATTTTTACTGCGCAGGGGATCGCAGTCATAGACTGAAACATGCCCTAAAAACTGTTGTCACATGCCTGTGTTTGAGTCGCCACACCTATTGTCGCCCACAAATGGTCCCTGCCTGTCAATCACTTTGTGAATAAATTCACACTGCGAGCAACATCAGTAATGAAACTTAAGGCATGCACAGTACAAGTACAACAGGCGCATATGCAGACCACCGATAATCGTTTAACTGTGTAATCATCGGCATTGCATCCTTCTCCGAATCAAGCCCTTTATCTCTCTCGATTTCATCTCTCTCCAAGATTTGAGAAATCTCCCTCATAAGTGAAGATGAACCTTTCATTATACACCATCTCCTGTCTATCATATAATGACAATTTTAGAATTTGTGTCCTGAACACTTTTTTTGTGGTGGGTGACTGTGTCCCAAAGTTGGATTGTTGTCAGTTATGCTCCTTGCATGCAAAAATTGGGGTCAGCTAAAGAAATGGCAGCCAATCAGATTTTATCAGACTAGTGTAGTCAGAGTTACAGGAACTATTATTATTATTATTATTAATAGAAACATATATAACGCCAACATATTCAATTGCACTTTACAGTTTGGAACAAAACAGTAATAAAACCATCTATAGGAAATCTACCATATACACTCGAGTATAAGCCAAGTTTTTCAGCACATTTTTTGTGCTGAAAAAGTACCCCCTCGGCTTATACTCGAGTGAAGTGTAGCACTGACCGGACTGAGTTCGGTCAGCACTACACAGCACAAACACACAGCCGCTGGAGCCGGCAGCTGTGTGTTTGCTGTAATCAGCAGCCGCTGAGAGGCTGTCAGACTCTCAGCGGCTGCTGCTGCTCCCACTGCGGGAGCCATCTTCCGGCTCCCGCAGTGGGTAATGGGAAAGACGTCGTCATGAGTAATGACGTCTCTCCCATGCAAAGCGGCCGGAGGAGCTGTTAGCGGCGGGACCAGGAGCGGGAGTTTCAGGTAAGTGATTTTTTTTTTTTATTCTTATTACGTCTCTCTCTACTGGGGTGGGGGGGACTACTGGGGGCACTACCAGGGGGCGATTACTACAGGGGGCACTACCAGGGGGTGATTACTACAGGGGGCACTAAAAGGGGGGATTACCACTGGGGGAACTACCAGGGGGGGATTACCACAGGTGGCACTACCACGGGGGGATTACTACAGGGGACACTAAAAGGGGGGATTACCACTGGGGGTACTACCAGGGGGGGATTACTACTGGGGGCACTAAAAGGGAGGGATTACCACTGTGGGCACTACCAGGGGGGGATTACTACTGGAGGCACTGAAAGGGGGGATTACCACTGGGGGCACTACCAGGAGGAATTACTACTGGGGGCACTACCAGCTGCTGCCATTTCCCACCCTAGGCTTATACTCGAGTCAATAAGTTTTCCCAGTTTTTTGTGATAAAAGTAGGTACCTCGGCTTATATTCAGGTCGACTTAAACTCGAGTATATACGGTAATAAGTTACGGCAACAACTCTCTGGAAATAACTAAATACACAAACTAATGACTAATATCCAGAATTGATTCACACCCACGGGAATGTCTTATTAGATGTTTCACAAGAAGTTAATACACACAATATCTTACAGAGTATTTTGTTGACACAACATCATCTGCAGTGATAATGAATGCTGGTGTGGTTGATCACACAGTATAGGCATATTGTGAAAGACATTCAAGTTGAATGTCATAACAGGTACAATGAAATTGAATTGAATGCATGCTAATGCAATATGAAAACATGATTTGGACAAACAGGTAGACTATGTCATCTGATTAACTAACATAGTCAGAGCATAAACACACAATTGCCTGCCAATGTTCTTTCTATACTGTATGTCATTCATTACAAGCTTAAAACAGGGTTTTGTTTGATACAAGTTTCATATTATTAAGGGAAATTGCAACTGTTCATATCACATTTATGATTAAATAATATGGACAATAAATTGTCTGCTTTAAGGTGACCCTTCAAATACTATAGAGAGTAATGATGTTGGCTGCACCATAAATGATAATACTGTCTGTAATCTATCAATTAAATAGGAATTAGTGAAGTACTTGAGGCACAATTTACTTAGGGCCTGATTCAGATCCGCTAGTGAGCGCACAGTGCTCGCAAGTGGGTCGATGGTCCCCGACTGCGCATGCGCCGCCTCCGGCGTGCGCATGTGCGAGACCCGTACTGCGATGGCAGCTCCGTCGCAACGGGTCTCGCTACAAGACAGGGCAGCTGTCGATGTTGATTGACAACTCGCCCCGTTTTGTAGGCGGGGAGGGGTGGGTGGCTGCACAAACGCAGGCGTTCCCTTAGGAACGCCTGGCGTTTGTGGGCGGCCCTACTGACATCACTCGTGATGTCAGTAGTGGACTTCCTGCTCTATTAGAGCAGGAAGTCCACTCGGGCTTGCGGGAGCCGAGACCCTACTACAAGGGTCTCCTCGCAAGCCCGATGGTCACGATAAACCGGCACTAGTAACCTTGCCGGCAGCTGCATGCACGGACGATGGAACGATCCCAATGTCGGCCAGCAGGGGCGCCCATAGTGCGTACACACTAAACGATGTGCCTGATGTGTTAGCCTGATTAGCAGGATCGGATGACAATTCGTCTAGTGTGTACCTGGCATAAGCATCTTATTGCATACATTGTTCAACTGTTATTAATTCATGATATCCTTTGTTTGAAGTGGGCAGAGGTTGGCTTTAAGTTGTGATCACATCCTTGAAATGTTAAGGGGCAGTGAGAGACACAGTGCCATGATATGAGGAGGGCATTGTAGCCGCAAACTAAGCATTATTCACTGTCACCAGACTGATATATTGGTAATAGCAGAGTCCCCACCATCACAAACTAATGATGTGAGACTGCTATCAAACTGGTGCAGCAGTCTGTGGGTCCATACATGTACCATGTTGAATGACATGGGATTTTTCACCATAATAGTAAGAAGCTTTGCACTCATGTTGCTGACCCATATGACTGGGAATAAACTGGAAGATCTGTTCATGTAACCATACTTCTGGAAGATGGCCAAGCATACATGGCTTGTATTCAGTGCAGCTGCCTGATAACCAAACATATATGACAGTCATTGACCAATTGGATTTTTCAAACAGACCAAACCAATCACAATTAACTACAGATTTTGAAGAGACAAACTGGTAATTTCAGAACCATTCAGCTCCCCCCATCCTCCATGAATCGGGACAAGAAAGGCAGCACTGGTAATTGTCCGCAGGACGCCGGACACCACTACTCCGGTACCAGCTCACAGGCTGAATATGGTACACTGTTGCTGTCTGATTGATGTGTGTCCCCACCAATCAATCAGGCTTCCCTGCCTAGGGATCCAGACGACAATCATCCTAGAGACACTAGGGACACTATAAATACGATTTGTAGTCAGATATCACAGTGACTCTTAATCAGTAAATTACTTATTTTAACCACACATATATCCCAGTGTTATTATTTCATTAAATTGCGTTCTTACAGATGTGTCCACATACATTTAGCCTCCTTGCACATTACACAGCCCTTCTAATCGCGCCATGCCATGACGTGGCTCTGTCGCGTAGAACGTCATGTCATGCAAATTTTTCCCTTGAAAAATTATGCAAAGAGAATGCACAAGCAGCTTCTGCTGATTAAAATGATATGCAGTATGCCTATGTTCTGTGTACAACAGCGGGTGTATCTGTATTTCACATGCAGATGCACCCACATTTGCACACACAATATAGGTATGCAGCATATCATTTTACATAGCACAAGCTGCTTGTGCATCAAAGTTGCATCACTTTGCGAATAAGAAACATTTCAAAGGAAAGAGCCGCACAAAATGACGCTTGGTTTGGAGTGATAACATATTGTTTAGAGTATGCTCTCTTCCTCACATTCTCAGGCAGGTTTTCATGTTACATTCTCAGGCAGGTTTTCATATGTAAACTAGTTATAGGTGACACTAGGCTGTAAACCACATTTGCTACATCACACCCCTAAAAACACCAGGGGAAGTGGAATAAAGACAACTGTGTGCATGCCAAACCCTGGTCGGTATTTATATCCCTGACTAAATACATTTGTTAGAGAGAGGAACCATAACACTGTCTTATATTTTAAATAATATGTGTAATATATGTTATTTCTATGTATTTGGTTTGGTGGGAAGTCATTTCAGGTGATTGTTGCTGTGTAAAAGCCGGGACGTGTAGGCAGGGGAGGCAGAGCCTCCTCTGTCGTACTCCTGAGATTTGATATAAAAATGATTAGAATATTACAAAGAAGATATTTATAACTTATAAACATCTTTGTTTATTGTAATAACTTTTATAGTTAATACTCACTAGCTTTGTGGAGCTCCTTGGGATTGCAGGGAAACGAGAGATGAGGCAGCAACAGCTCAGCCTCACTTCTGTATAGTCAGACACTGCTTGCAGAGCTGGGGGCGGGGCCACACCATGTGCAGCAAGCTGCACAGAAAAATAGCTAATGAGTATGGGGTGTGTGCCTTGAGCACTGATGGACACTTTGGATGTGTCATGTGATCAGGAAGTGCACTGCAGTGTTTAGAGATCAGAGCTCAGTGAGCAGCAGCAAGAGAAGACACAGTGATGCAGGTAGGAGAATCAATGGACACTGAAGCTTAGTGTAGTGAGGGGAGAGTTACAGTAAGTAGGGGGTGAGACAGGCTCCCAGCACTCAGACCCATCTCCATGTGTGCCTCCCCAGCCATTGACCTCACCACACGTCACTGTGTAAAATATATACTGTATTTGAAATTATTCTAGTTTTACAGAATCTATTTTCTTAACATTTTTATTGCCATATGTGATCTTTGTAAGCTGCTTATTGAGGATGTAATTGGCAAATTATGTAAAATCATTGTCATGTCAAAATAGGTCTCAAGAGAACTTCACACGGGTGTGCTAATGTGGAGAATATAAGCTCATCATTTCATGTTTACATTCCCTCCAGATACAAAGGAAAAACTTACAGGGCAACAGTGAAGATTGTCCGCACATCAGACCAGGTGGCAGACTTCTGCCGTAGAGTCTGTGCAAAGCTGGAATGTTGTCCCAATTTGGTTAGTTCATTGCTGGTAACTGATGGCTGCCCAGAAAACTGCTCCGTACAGACAAAAACCAAATACAGTAAGTGCTGCAACACATGTCCAGAATCATAAAGTACAACACATCCTTGTATAAAGAATGGTATTTATTCTTGAATCAACTCCAGTTCTATGACAGGTGAAACAAACTTACAAAGTCACAGTGACTCAAAGGAACCTATTTTTTTTTAATTGACAGTGAATTACAAAGTAAATATTTTTTTGTAAGGTAACAGTCAAACAATTAGCAGTGTTGTCACACTATGAGCAGGGGCGTAACTACCTCCAGAGCAACCCACATGGATGTTTGGGTATTGCTTCCTTCTTACAGTGCTATAAGTAGATACGCATCAACTCTTCCCTGAAATATATTTCCTATGGGGCCTGGTGATTGTGAGTTAGAGTAAAGGGGATATACACACTAGACAATAAAAGTGAACAATATGGACGATAACGATATCGTTATCATTCATATCGTCCAGTGTGTATGCTCAAAACGATGGACGATGGTCGTCCACGATGTTTGTTGTCTTCCGAACATGCAGGTCAATCTGACAATATCGTCAGGAACTGCATGTTCAGGGAGGTGCAGGGTGACGTCACTGAACGATATCATTAATGATATCGTTCAGTGTGTATGCTCAATGTCGTTTGCCCGGGAGTGTCTTCACAGATTCATGGCTTCCATTTGATAGGCGATTAATGTCTTTCATTGAGTCAGTGCAGAGTGATTTGTGCATTATAAACACTAGCATTTTCTAGCAGGGGAAGCACATTCAGAGTGTCTGTCTGAATCCACCATTAGGGCTAGGGTAACTAGTTGGTTTTTGTGGTCAGTACAGTCAGCCATCTAGTGGGTGAATTTTTTATTGTATATATTCGATTCTATTTTTTTGCAACAGTTCTAAAAGTTATTCCCTGTATGTACACAGTATGATTTATCTGCACAAAGAGGGTCTGATTCAGAGATGCATGCAGATCCATTTTGTGAGCAGGTCTGGCAATTTCAAGCACTGCTCATGCTCTGTAGCCAAGTGTAGGCATCTTGGGGTGATTCTGAATCATACATAACTCTACTTGGGGGTGAATGGGCGACATGGTGCCTTTGCACGGATGCTATGTTGAGTCTCGACAGAATTGACAGTTATGGTAAAGAGATTTTTCTGTTTTCATTCTGATCTCTTGCACCATGTATAGAGCTGGTACAAGCCATACTTGCCTACTCTCCCAGACCAACCATGAGGCTCCCGAAAATCGGATGGTGCTCCTGGCCGACTGGATGAGTGGGCAAGTCCCCCAGAGCTGTCTGCCACCCACCCACCACTTCCCGAGCAAAAGTGGGTGGTCCAGGTGGCTGATGATGCAATTTGCACTGACGTGCATCATACTGGCATGCCCCAGCTTCATAATGCTGGTAATCGTGCACGGTCATGCCCACCGGCCCGCCCATTTTCCTGTAACCCGTTCCTCTGCGGAGCTGACCTGGCTGCTTCCTCACAGAGGGGGCAGCCAGGAAGTCGGTTATTATGGTGTAAGCATAAGATAATGATGACTACTGTTTGAACAAGCAGATGGATAGGGCCGGTGTAGTCTCATACATGCGTCCAACTTGGCATACAGCTGGATACTCACATTTAGTTCCATGCATACAGTGCGATGCAATTGTGGCTGACTTGTGTGCATCTCTCAATCGGCCCCTTAGGGTTATATAATATTTACTAAAGTGCGGGTTTTTAGAAGTCCAATCAGTTTCTAGCTATTATCTTCTGTAGGTGTTAGATAAATGTTAAGTAGAATCTGATTGGTTGCTATAGGCAACATCTCCATTTCTAAAAACCTGCACTTTAGTAAATATACCCCTTAATGTGTAACAGCAAAACACATATATTGCAATACTGTACACAAATATGTGAACAAGCATTCCTTGACTGAAAACATGTAACAACCAATCAAATTTTTGCTTTCATTAATCTGATTTATATTAGTTTAAATAAACTTTTTTATTTGACTTTCTTGATTTTCATTTCTTATATCTTTAAGATTTTTACATGTCCAGTAAATTATTGATGTATGCTTTTAGAACACAGTTGTTAATTTCTATGATGTTAGTAAGTAGTTACAACAATGTTCATTGAAAATCTATTCACTTTAAACATTATTATTTCTTTAGCTTATTACTATGGAAAGCGTAAAAAGATATCTAAGCCTTCAATTAAAGAACACACTGCGGACGACGTTCAGGCCAAACCAGCAAGACGCAGAAAGAAGAGAAAATCTATTTTTGTGCAAAAGAAGAGGCGCACCACAATGGTTGATGTCAGTCCTGTTGGGTCAGCTGAGGTATGGGGAACATGGATCGCTGGATAATTCAGGGTTCTGTTCAGTAAAAAGTAAATGACTGCATTATGTAATTTTTATTTCATTTCTTCATCATTTCATCCAATATACTTAGAAAGATACTGAGCCGAAATTTCCAAATACCTACAACTTCATCTCAAAACATATGCTTGCAATGCTGGGTCACACTCTGAAATTAGAGAATTTTTGAAAGATCACACTCCACCACTGATAAATAATTTTATTAATAGGTTACTCTCTCCAATAATAAATACATTCATTGTTATGCCAATTTTAATTTGGCCCACACTGCTCTGTTGCAGTCCATGTCTGTTGCTGGGATCGTCTGCACATTTATTGTGTGTTCTTATTAGTTGTCAGAATTATCTCCATCAGTAAATTATTAATGGACATCTGCTCTCGTGTAGATCATTTTACGGTCTCTGATTTGTTCAGGGATGCGCATTGGGGGTGCTCTATTTATTGGCCTTACAACTACAAATGAAGTTCTTCTATTTTTATCTATGTGGTGTATTTAAAAAATAACTTTATAAAATGTTTACAGGAAAGTGCTGAAAATGATGGCATGGAAGATGACACAGGAAGTGAGGAAACAAGTTCTGAACTACGTGATGATCATACTGACACATCTTCAGTTGAAGTTCCCTCTGTACGTCCACGAAGAGCTGTAACGATGAGGAACAGCATTGAATCTGACAGACCATCTCTAGCAGAGAGGGCAAGGAGAGTACGGAAAACACGCTCCCTCTCCTATGTTCAAGAAGACAAAACAACCAGTGGGAAAAATGTAAGATTTCTTTCTTTTGTTATGAAAATGTTGTATCAGAGTCCCTCAACAATCGGAGACATTGGTATGTGATAATCTGTGGAATATATCTGTCAAAATTAATTAATTCATATCTCCAATATATTAAGCAACCCATTATAGAAAACTAGCGACCCTCTCCGGCTTCACACAGGAGCAATTTCATCTCACCACAGCCCCCTACATTTCATAGCAACCCTCTGCATTTTACTCCTGCCCCCTGCATCTCACAACAGTCTCCTACTTCTCACTACTGCCCCCTGCATTTCACTAGAGCATCCTATATTTCACCACAGCCCCTTGCATCTCACCACAGGCCCTTGCTTCCCACTTCCGCTTTTTACCCCTGCATCATACCACAGCCCTCTGCATCACACCAGTGTCACCACAATCCGCCTGCTGCTGCCCTACGCTTCTCACTCCTGCCCTCTGCATCTCACCAGTGTCAGCACAATCCCCCCTGCTGCTGCCCTACAGCTGGCTGGGGCCCGGCCACTGGGATTGTGCTTGGAAGGGCAGGAGGATCATGCAATGAGATTTGTATTGCAGCTACCGTAAGCATTATCTGCAGCATGTTCCCGGGGCTGGGGCACCTGTGCATATTTCCGAAGCCTCCATGCACACCCCTCCCCAACTGCTGAATATGGTAATGAGCAATGTCCTCTTCTCACAATGTACTCTGTATTTCCTGGGCTTCCTGTCGAGCTTCTTCGCCATGGTGCCCCTGGCCGAGAACAGCATTGACTTCCATGGGAGGCGCCTCCTGTTAGCCAAGGGTGTGTGGCTGAGTGGAAACATCACACTGAAGAGGGAGCACTTCACGGTTGAGGAGTGTTGGCCTCCAGGTTTAGTGTAGGGATGGACATCAGAATCCGATGGTTACTAATCATCGATGTTTATGTCTTGATGTTAGTGTTTTCACCATTTGATGGTGGCGGGCAGATGTTTGCCACCATCAAATGGAAATTATTTGATGGTGTTCCGATGGTTGCTTGCTTTATTAAATTCCTGATATTTATGAGTCCCCTGGCTCCTTCCTGGCTACTGTGTCTGCATCAGGGCATCTTCATGGGTTCGATGGAGGCTGTCTCTCACTCTCTGGGCCTAATTCAGATTTGGGAATAAGATAGAGCAAGTAACTCTGTACCTGAACAAACCATGTTGCAATGCAAGGGTGCTTCACTAAAATAGTCACTGCTCGGTTCCCTTTTGTCACAGATGAATGGTTCATACACCTAAACCTTTTTCGACCAATGCTGTATAAAACAGTGAAAACCTCATCAAAATCCGTCCAGTGGTTCAAGATATTAGCCCGAACGAACAGACAGACCCCAGAACCGCGAAGTTTATTTAATATATATATAGAAATATTTGCACCAGTTTTTGCCCCAATGGAGTGTACAATCTACAATTTATACCATACAAATTCACACATACTGTATACACTAAACTGAATTACGAGAGAAGCATTTTCACTGCAGATATAGCATTACATGTTTTTGTGTTCCTAATAATTTTTTGTATCTGCTGACTTTTGTTCTTGAAGGATAAAAAGCAGGAGGAAGAAGATTGCCTCGTTCTAGAGACTAACCCTTTCCAATGGACTGTAACTGATGTAGTAGCGTTTATTAAATCCACGGATTGTGCTCCCTTAGCGAAAATCTTTCAAGAACAGGTACGTAGGTTATATTTAAAACTCATCCCATATTAAAACTATGAAGTCTTGCATTAATAGATTATTCATTTGAAATACTAATACTCTCGATATAGTAAAAGACTAAAAACCTAAATAGCTGTCTTCAAACACATCAACAAGTGAAAGGCTTGTGTTAATAGTGGATTTATTATAGCTGGCAGCCTGAGCCTGATTCTGAGTTGGACCTAAGCAGCTGTAAGTGCGGATGTCCGCAGCAGCCAGGTTACTACCTTATGCTAATACGAGTATCCATCTTTCTATGTGCGTATCTTCTTCATGTGTATGATCGCACAACCCACTATTTTTGCTGGGTACAAAAGGTCCATCTGAAACAGGCGTCTAGCCTGTCTGCATGCCCCTAAAAAGCATGAAATTAAAGTTGGGCTGCACGCTCACCACACTCCCACCAGACAGATCTGTTTCATGAATCTTCATGGTAACTGCCCAGGTGCCACCCAGAAACACCCATTTCACGTAGAGAAGTGTGCATGCATAGAGCGAACCGTCTGCTCTTGTATCCTGTATCAAGCATACATTGTCTGCTAATAATGGTGAGATGTGTCAGACCCTCTATGTGCAGCTTGCCTTGATTGGTGGGCGTCACATGGTTTACCTGTGAGAAAACGCTGCAATACAGCATTTCCGAGAATGCTTGGAAGACATGGATCCCTGCCATTGTCCAGCAGCACACAGGCCCTCATTCAGAGGCGGTCGGAGGATGCAAGCGGTCGCTCAGAAACTGGGCGGCCGCTTGCATCCTGACCGGCCGCCTCTGTTTCGGTCGTTAGGCTGTGGGTTAACACCCACAGCTCTAACGACCGCTAGGGTGATGGTCGCGATGGTCATTGACCATCGCGACCATCGGGGCTTACGACAAGACCCTAGGGTAGGGTTTCACTTGTCGTAAGCCCCGGAGAGCTTCTGGCTCCGTCAGAGCCGGAAGCTCTCCACTGACATCACTAGTGATGTCAGTGGGGCCTCCCCCAAATGGCAGGCGTTCCCATGGGAACGCCTCCGTTTGGGCTGCCACCCCCCCAGCCCGCCTTCCAAACGGGGCGAGCTGTCAATCAAAATTGACAGCTCGCCCCCTTTGGAAAGAGACCCGCTACGACCGGCGCTGTCGGTCGTAGCGGGTCTCACGCATGCGCACGAAGGAGCCGGCTCCCTCGTGCACATGCGCACTAGACAAACATCGAGGCCGCCTCTAAATAAAGCCCTCAGTGCCAATCTAGATATGGAAATGAGGAACTCCCTGCATATTGTGTCAGCAATCTCTCTGCTTAATACAGTTGCCCCATCGGAACAGTGAAGAGGGTGCTGACAAAGCTGACAGTCTGAAATGCCCACTTCTCTTCTGTTTTTATAACACTCTATGGGTATGATTCCAAGATTTATGCAATGCCGATATTTACATAGATCGAGCGAATATGCACTAATGTCTGTTAGTAAATGTGTGATTTATCCTCTGAAACACAACATCGACGCTGATCGATTTAGATCGATCGTTTTTTAATAAAATAAAATCAATTAAAATTGACCTTTAGTAAATGTACCTCTAAGCATTTATTTTTAACAAGCTTATTATATAAGGTGAACCTTATAGATAAGTGTATTTTGCCTTCACTAATGCTGTAATCGATTCTACTTTATTTACGTATGAAGTGGAGTGGTGACATTGTTGCAAAGCTTATGTGGCAAATTAGCTGTGATCGAGTTTCGTGTGTCTGTTATGGTCGACGCTATAGATAAGGTTACATACTGTTGTTTTACTATGCAACATATTGTGACCTCATTACAATATCCCCCACACATACACCCTCCCCAACTCTACAGTTCTCTACTAGGCACAACAAATATGGTGTAGTCTTCTGGCCTCTAAATTTGGGGGATGTTTGCTGTCATGTATTGCTCCATACTAACACTCCTGACATTTGTGCTGTCGTAAATGCAGAGTTTTATATTGAAAACATTGAGGTTATTTTAACACAAACTAAAACATTCAGTTTTTTGGGTTTTTTTCAGGACATTGACGGACAAGCGCTGTTATTGTTGACTCTTCCCACAGTTCAAGAATGCATGGACTTGAAACTGGGCCCAGCCATCAAGTTAT
The DNA here is from genome assembly GCA_031769625.1 of Taudactylus pleione. Classification (NCBI taxonomy): domain Eukaryota; kingdom Metazoa; phylum Chordata; class Amphibia; order Anura; family Myobatrachidae; genus Taudactylus; species Taudactylus pleione. The sequence goes on along the minus strand of JAUIMM010000085.1, from coordinate 14,134,633 downwards.
GCCACCAAATAGAAAGGGTGAAAGTAGCATTCTATGCCCAGTATGCCAACTGAACCCTCCGTTATATTTTGCGTTACTTAATCCATATGAACTGTTAAGATAATAATATAAAACATGGGGTTTCAGAAAAAGTTAAAAAACAAACAAAAAACATTGGTTACCATAGAAAACAATGTTTCCTAATTTGTAGCTTTTGCAGCCATTTTTCTAAGTAGCTACAGTCAATCGTAGCGGTGAAAAAAACAAAACACTTTTCCCTGTTCGAGTTTCTAGCAAACAAACAAATGGATTTTGTTGGATATAAAGGCATACATAGACATGTCTGATATCTTCTTTCATATTGAAAGTGTGTATTCGGTTTTACTGTGATCTTTAGCTTAAATGAAAGCTTTAATGTAGTACACTTTCTGTTGTCTACCGATCAGTAGAAAATAAAGCCTTTGCGGAGTGTACATGTCATTGCAGACTAATGCGTTGCAGAAAGTCTCACTGGTAGCTAAAGTGTCTCTGAGCTGTAAAGCCAGGTTAGGATGTGTGCACAGTTATCTGACTGAAGGATGCAGTAACATGAGGCAAAATGACGAGGCCAAGTGGTTACATTGCTACTGCTCTGTTGCAAGAGTGGATTGTGACAAGTAGAAATGTATTAGAATATAAGGGTCAAACATTTACTCCTTCCTCAATTCCAGTTTCTTTTCTGCTATTTAGATAACCATGCAAATTGGTCATTTTCACTCCGGTGCCTCATATATATTGTCCACTGCACCTACAGCTTTAGGCCAGTGATCAAAATCATGGTGTATACATGGATGACATGTAACCTCATTGCACGTTTTCTTCACTTTTACATCACACTGTGGACATAGGGTCTCATTCATTACGGATCTCTATTGCTATCGCAGCTGCGATTACGCACGCAGTTCTGCTGTGAAAATATGCTAATGTTTGCAACTGCACAGCCAGGATAGAGATGCCCACTAACGCTTTCTCGCATCCGTAATACCTCGCTGTCCTACGTACACATCGGTAACATCGAGTCAAGCAGAATTCCAGCAGATCTGACCTGTCTCAGAAATTCTTGTCGCACGCAGTGAGTACTGAAGTCTGTGATGGCTTTCTATCTGCTTTTTTGATCGCAGTGCTAACGCAATCCTGACCTGCGCACACGAGCACTGCAGAGCGTATGCACTATCGGCAGATCTGTGTACGCTGTTGCAATTGCAATCCGTGATGAATCAGGCCCATAATATCCTATGGCTAACAGAACATAAAACAATAGTAAAGATATGAAGATGGCAATATTTCTAGAAGCTGGTACAAAGGGGGAGGACGGGAGGTGCAATCCTTATAGATGTGATATATATTACACTGTAGAAAGCTCTGTAGAACATTTGAGCTATACTTTATTCCAGACTGATTTATGTTTGGTGTTAAATGCTGTTCCTCCGTGATCCCTGACACATACAGCTCTTAGAATTCTTATATTTTATTTTCTACTTGTTGTCCATACAGACTGGATAACAATTTTAGCTGGTAGACATGGTTAGTGAACTCAGAAATGTTTCTTGAACTGTGCCTTAAATACTTGCAAACCGGTTCAAGCAACATTTTTCAGCAGATAATAAGTGATCTGAAAATCTTAAAACAAGCTGCAGTAATCTGGCCACACATAAGGCAATTTTGTTGGCCAATTGAGACAAAATTAGTTGGTAAACACTGAGGCACCTATTTATTAATGATCACACTTGCAATGCGATCTGTGCAGGTCAGTACCGCCCATGATCACATTAAAAGATGCTATCATAGCGCCGGGATATATTATCTGGCACATGCAGGGAGAGGGTCTCGTCCCTGCGATGTGCCAGGGAGCTGTTGGGGCTGCTGCGCATGTACGCTCCCGCTGACTGCACATGTGCAGCAGCCATTGCCGGGGGTGGTAGCCCATAGGCATCTACATCTTTAGATGGCATTAGCTGCAGGGGCCAATATCAAGAATGTATCGCATTCTGGATATTGGCAACTCTGGCAGCATCGTATCCCCCCATAGAAACCTATGGGGGATGCGGCTGCCTCCTTAATACATCTGGGGCATACTAAATATTTGCGGTTAACCCTCAAAAACTTGTGTTTTCGGGGACATCCACAAATATAGAATGATAAATGGGACTCTGGGCCTGATTCAGGGCCCTCCTACCTAAAATTGGAGCGGCCTCCCGGCCGCTCGCATAGCTGTGGGTGACCACCCACAGCTTATGCGAGCGGCCAAAAAGATGGTCGCGATGGTCAAGACCATTGCGACCATCGGGCTTGCGACGAGACCCTGCGGTAGGGTCTCGCTGCCGCAAGTCCAGGAGTGCTTTTGGCTCTATCAGAGCCAAAAGCACTCCCACTGACATCACTAGTGATGTCAGTGGGGCCGGACCCAGACAGTAGGTGTTCCCATGGGAACGCCTCCGTCTGGGCAGCCACGCCCCCGGCACGCCCACCAAAGGGGTCGTGCTGTCACTCACCATCGACAGCACGCCCCCCTTGGTGCGAGACCCATAGCGACGACTGGCCGTCGCTATGCGGGTCTTGCGCATGCGCATGACGGAGCTCCCTCTGTCGTGCGCATGCGCACTAGGGCACCATCGACCCGCTTGCGAGCGCTCAGCGCTCGTGAGCGGGTCTGAATCAGGCCCTCTGAGTGCTGAGCTACACCACTACCAAAGATGGCCGGCTTTGACTGAAATCTGTCTACATTTTAATTATTTTCCCCAAAAAGTCAGGCTGTCCACAGTGATCAAGATGTGAGTTCATGAGCCATAAAGCATAAGCCATATTGGTGACCTATATGATCTGATGTGATATTTCAAAATTAACTACTTATTTACTTATTTCTAATTCTTAGACGTCTTGGATTCCAATTTGTTTTGTAACTATAAAACAAATTACAAAATGCAACAGTATAACAATGAGACACATAGCAACATTGTTACATGTAATTATCCTGCATACAACTTATACCCCTTGACCACTGTCTAAAAAACCCAGGCAATTGCTGTGTCTACCTGGGACTCAGCTCAATGGAAACTGCTCCAAGGAAAAATTCCCAGGTCTACTGACCCAGGATTTTTTTCCCAGGTATCGAGCAGGGTGTTTAGTGGGTTAAACCCGGTAACACTGCAGTGGAAACAGCTCTTACCTGGGTTTTTTGACTCAGGTAATTGCAAAAGCTGCTGATTGGTCCTTCCAGGGTGCTGGCTGCTGATGTAATCACCCAGAGACCAGAATAAAGGATGTCATTAACAAATGTTATTAAATAATTAACAATTAAATAAAATAAATAATAATTATTAAATAAATAATAATAATAAAAATAATAATAAAACAGTCATTAAAAATTTCATTAAATGTGAATGTCATTAAAAATGGCCTGAATAAAGGCCACTTTTAATGACATCCACAGGTTTTGCTGGGCTTACTTGGGTACAGTGGAAACGGGGTCTAAGCCGAGTACTACCCAGCAAAATGGCGAGTAAAAAAATCCTAGGACAGACCCGGGATTTTGGTGGAAAAGGGGTAATAGTCATAATAAAGAAATACACATTACAGGAAAGGCTTTTCTCTGTACATAATGTATTTACAAACATTTGCGTAAGCAGTTCTGTACAAAGTATGTAATTCCTCATTGTTTTTGCATACTTTATTGTAAATAGGAATTACCAAATTTCTTTCTCTACAGAGGAATAATAAATTATAATCTATATATCACAATTAAAAATGTCAGAAATACAGTATCAGGACAATTAGTAATATGTTAGCTTGTCACTTCCAAGCCATAGGTGTCTCATCATGAATTGGAAACATCTGCTAGTAGACCCCGCAGGTCAGTGTATGTGGAAGATGAGCTCTGTGCAGTGTTAGATTTAATAATTCATGAATGCATAGAATAACAACAATTTCAACTATTTCCACTTTCAATGCAAAATAAAATTATACAGATTAAAAATGTTGATAATGTGCATTTACACTACAAGAGAGATGGTAGATTACAGATGTCAAATGAAATAACCATGATTTCAAATAACTAAGCCACAATATGCCTCATTCTTTTGGATCATTCAATCCTAAAGGCTTCTGTGGCATGCAGTGAAGCCAGACTCTGGTAGGGAACGATGCCACATATGGCATTAGATGTATGGACCTCTAGATATAAAGCACAAATTAAGAAAAGGCATTGTAATGAAGGAGCAAAATCATGAAGAAAGAGTATTTTGAAATGTCAGTTTACCCATGAATACATTAGTTTATACATGCAAATTAGCTTTTGGAATAATAATAGGCTATTACATTGGCGTTTATAACTTGTCTAGTTATCTGACCTAGTTAATTAGTATAAAAGTATAGCTGTCTAAATATGGACCAGTCCAGCCATTAGCAGTTTTCTTTGGAAGATCAAGGCACAAGCAGGTAATGGCGCTGATCTTCTGTAATCTTCTGACTTTAACTATTGAAATGGCTGATAATGAACCAACCAGTTGGGATTGCATTAATATAAGGCATTTGCTTGTCATATGAGGCCAAATATTGTGATATTGTGCAGTAGCATGTGGCCAGCATTAGATTGCATTGAGTGATTCTGAAGCCCAAGATATAATATGCAGCTGGATGACCAAAATGTGTGTGCGGACACTTTAACTGATGTTGACTCCCTGGTAAGTATTTTGATTTTCTATTTGGAGAATGAACATTGCATAGGAATACCATAGTAATCAACCAAATAACCATGTAATTCCAATGACAAGCTGCAGGGCCGTAACTAGGGGAGTGCGGCCAGTGCCTTGGCACAGGGCACCGTAGGACAGGGGAAACTGTTGTCAACTTTCCTGTTTATTATCATTCTCACTTGTAGCTTCCTCTTCTTTTATCCCCAGCATCTCCTGGCTGCCCCTATCTCTTCCCTTGCCCTTCCCAATGAGGCTATGACCCTTTTTCAGGTGCACTATCTTATGTCCATATTTAAAAAATGAGGGGGGGTGCACCAATGCTCTCTCTGGCACAGGGCACCAAAAAGTCTGGTTACGGCCCTGACAAGCTGTAAGGGTGGAGAAATAGGATATAATTCTGGAAACACACATACAGATTTGGTCTTTCAATTTGCCAGTTTTTCTTTTTACCACATAATTCAAACTTATGCGTGGGCAAAACAATTATTAAAAATAGTGACTTTATAATTGACTAGATAGTTGACAGATATATCTTTACAAAAAAAACAAATGCTTTAGCATTACTGGTGGCTAAAATAAGATTGTTTCATTAATTTTTTTTAATTGATCCTATTTAGATTCTGATTAGTACATGTTTATAATAATAATAATTTTATTTATATAGCGCTTTTCTCCCCTAGGACTCAAAGTCGCTTTACAGTTTACAGCTGTAAAGCAATGCTTTTGTAGGTATTTTATGTAAAAGAATTTAAGCTTTATTTTTAGTCCTTTAAAGCTGCATATCTGATTGGACATGCTAGATCCTTACTGGAGAACTGTATAGTGCCCATAAGACAATTGTATTACATAATGTGTTCTTATACAGACAGTCCTTAATGCTTTGCCGTCTATATTGATTCATACGGCTTGTCTTTACATTGATAGACTGCACCGTTTTCACTGAGAATCCATCATAATAAAGTGAGTGTTCTCCAAAGTACTCAGTGAGCCCTAATATTGTGAGTAGTTGCAGTGTAGTAAAAGTCAATTATAGGCACCTTATTGTCACCAATGTGTACAAAATCTTATACACATATTCTCTATTTTGTTTAATTTAACACAGATACTGTAGATCTATCCTACCAGTGTTATGTTATGAATATCAACTTTGACATTTGCATGTAGTTTGATAAACATACAGCCCAATATTGCATTTGATTAGCTTAAAAGTTAATGACATTCAGATTTTCCATTTTGAGTATCTGTTTGCAAGCTGATGTTAGGAATATTAATTTATTATGATCTTTATATGCCAGAAGCAGTTTAAGAGTTGTGTGACCTTTTTGATGCAGCACAGGTATAAACTGGAATGTTTATATACTGAGCTAATATTGTTTCACATATTACATACCAGCTTCTATTACTCTTCATATCACACTTGATGCAGGCAAAATTAGCACTTAATTATTATATATGGTACAGTGCCTGTCAGCTGTGGTTGGAAGGACTGTGAATGATTTTATGACGCACATAGTACATGACTGGTAGGGATGTTAATTATAGGGACAATCAAAATATAGCTGAAAAAAGATGACACTCAAAAGAGTTTGAAATGCACTAATTATATCCAACTAAAACCACAATGGTTTTCTCATACTATCAAAAAAGCATATATTTTTTTTAATTATTAATTTTCCAAATCTGCGCTGATGGGAAGCATGTTTTAATATAATCTGCCAGAAGTGGTCTAATTTCCTTTGCTTAGATTACTGTGGGTACTAGGGAACGCCTATCAGAAAATCATATAGATAATACAGATTTATAATATATGTAAATCACTAAAATATTCTGCATTTCTGGAACTAATTCTAACGTGTCAATACCAGATCTCTGATATACTATTGAATCTGAAATGGCTAATTGGATGTGACAGAAAGGTAAACGTTATCATTACTCTTTTGCTGCAAAATCTCTTAACTACTATTTTTAAAGTAGGATATGCAATTAATGTAAGTCATGTCTTACCAATTCAACTGCTTAAAATATATGAAGAAAAAAAAATTCTAAAAATAAATAACAAGAAATATTGAAAAATATTAAAAATAATATGTCTAATTATAGTTATGCAATTACAACTGTTTTTTTCAGCCCTTTTTATACTGGGAAGAATTATTGTGGTTTTAAATTATTCATTTCAAACTGGAAATACTTATTGTGCATGGTTGCGTTGTTTGGATGCACATGTACAGTATATATGCACACTAACAAATGCAGCTATACAGCATGCTTATTTTATAATGTTTGGTAAGCCTGATACAAGGAATGGTGTAGAAGGTCTATTTTAGTGATCGCTAGCCACGTCAACTAAACTATATTTTATTACAGACAAAAGTTAATTAACATTTCTAGACAAAATTAGACATATTTCATTGTGATTTATCTCCCAAAATATATTCCACATATTGTATATATATTTTAAAATAAACCAACTTTAGGATGTAATTAGAAAAATGTTTGACTTTTTAATATATTTAGCTTTGTTATAACCCTTATTCATCAGTATGTTTTGTTACTGAATTTCAAGACCAGCAAGTTTAAAAGAATATTGTGAATAGATGTAGATACCCCTTCTTCATCCTTTGTACAAAAGTACTATCTGTGCCTTGCACTTAGTTATAAATCATATTCCTCATTCACTAGGGTTCCATCACCACATCCAAGTGGCGATATATACACATATACTATATATATATATAAATATATATATATATATATATATATATATATATATATATAAATATAAAACATTGCTGCGTCTATGGGCATATAGAAAATCAAGAATCTGAGGAGTAGAGGAATTATTTCAGTCTTCACATAATATAAGAGAATGTAACAAACTGTACCTTTTTCATTTAGTCAAAGCTTTTAGTCTAATATCTGAAACGTGTAAAGTAAACTGCACTAGGTGTATTACAGTAGATAATGAATGCTGGTATGTCTGATGTTGGCTTATATTGTTATAAGCTAGTGTGCAGGAGAAGCAGATAAGGCTATAGAAAATCCTAGGCATAGAGGATCAGTCTTGATCACTGGAGAGATACCATAACTAAGTATATGTGTAGATGGCTGCATGTTAAAATTAATATTTTTTCACATTCATATATTATACTGTACATTTTGTTAAAACGAAAAACAAAACTTTTTTTGTATGTTTTTTATATGCTTTTTCACCCTGTATGCTCTTTTATTGCATTTGTTTGAATGTAAACCAAATGTTAAGATACACTTCAAATGCATATTATGCATTGAATATTCAATCCCATAAACTCAATATGTAAAAACAGAAGAAGACAGCATTAGAAAAAAAAGTCTCTGTGCTTTGTTATTACTCCATAGGATAGCATTCTTTGCTTTTTTACCTATTTTGTTAGAGAAATAAGGAATATAGAAACAGGAACATAAATGCCCATCAACACCATCCCTTACACTGTACTACTCTCATATTTGGAAATTTAACTTCAGAAATAATTTGAATTACAGTACATCTGACTCACATTCATTTTATTCCGCCCCCCACCCCCTATTTCCTTTAAAAAGGGCTATCATTTTGTTTCAATTAAATCTTCCAAAATGATCTGCAAGTTTCCAAAACAATGTCAAATATACTTATGATTTATAGAATTGCATATGATTTTCTTTATTGCATATACATGTTCATTATGCATACAGAAGTAATGACACGGATGAGCACCATTTATGGGGATAGCAATTGCAGGTATCTAAATGTTATAATCACTTCTGTGTTATAAATCAATATAAAAATGTCATATTAGCAGTCTGTTATCAGAGCCTGCCACTATTCCTAATACTTTGTGTAAGTTGTGTGAGTAATTTTTTTATTTTTATTTTTTTGAGTGGGAGGGGGCAATGGCATATTATTGTTTTCACTGTAAGATTGCATTTTGTATATATGTTTTTTTCTGTATATAAGTAAAAATCTATTACAGAGTTTTATTTTAATTTGTATTACGAAGGCAACCCCTTTCTACTTGAAAGACTTGTAAACCATAATGTTAATAAAGTGCTATTAACTAAACTCTCATTGTTTTGTTGTGTATTACAATACTGTAATGTGCTGTGTGTTTTTTTCACATTCCTGTTGTTGGGTGCTTATAGAATGTACCAACAGCACAGCCAATATATTGTTACAGCTGTCTGACTGTATGGCCGACCAGCCAACAGCCCGATATGTCTACAGCAGAAGTAATTGAATATGATGTCACCAGTCTGTGGTCATCATCAAATAGCCATGCTGGCAGACATATTGGGTGGACGATTGGTAAATGTATATACAAAGGTCGGCGGGTCTGCTGAATGGCTGACCCGGCGGCCAGGTATGTACCCAGTTTTACTCTTTTGGCCTGTTATGTTTTGCAAAATAATGAATAGATAAATAACTATAAGAGATGCAACACAGAGAGAAAATCAAATCAAAGATTTACGTATCTGTGGGCCTTCAAAAATTCCTGCCTTTAATTTTTCAATAATAAGAGATGGAAATGTTTGACAAATATACATGAAACAATCGCCTGACTTGTCCATTGCTTTTACAAATTGTTTCATTAAACCCAGTTTGATATGGAGAGGCGGCAGTATGATTTTTTTCCTGTGACTTAAAGGGCTCATGAATGATGTTGACTTCTCCTACAGTTATAACTTCTCTTGGAGGCCATACGGTTTGCTGCTAGTACTTTTGTTTTGCACAACTATGCCATAAGCATTTGTGACAAGGATACTTCGTATGTCCACTTTGCTGTCCAAGAAGAAAGTTTACAATTTTTAAATCAACACAAAAAGGCTACTGATGCTGAGAATAAGAAATTTTTTCTAAGACTAACTTGATATTTTCATACTGTTCTTTAAGTTTTGTTGAATGACCGTTAGGAATCAATGCAAATTTATTCCCTTTGTGCAGTAATACACATTTTAAGCTCCTTTTAGAACTATTCAAAAAGAGCCGCCAGTCCTCTGCACGATATTCTGGTAAGCCCATCATCTGGAGAAGTTCTGGAATATTGTTGCAATACACAAGGTTGTTATCTTGGCTAAAGAACAGCAGTATGGCTTGCTCTCTATTTTGATACAACATTATAGTAACATCTGGCTCAAGACAATGCTTTTCTTGGAAGTCTGGATGCTAAAAGCTCAGCTCCTTTTTTTCGATTAACTCAAGTCCCAAATTAAATCGTTTAGTTCCCTTTGAGAAAATTTGTTTGGAGTAGAGGAACTTTCTTCAAACTCACTGTCATCTGTGTTGTCACTTGCACTGGATGAAATGAACATTTCCACATCATCACATTCATCTAAGCACAAAGAACGGAATGATGGTACAGGTAAATCTTTGTGGTATCGGTTGTTATGCAGAATTCATACTTGGGTATTCCCATTTGCGTTTAAATCGATTCATACCCTTCACATTTACAGCACAAAAATAGCAGTCACTCAAGGGATCTTTTGGCTCACGCCACATCATAGGTATGCCGAAATTAAGTTCTTTTCGATTACCTTTAGTCCAATTGCAGAGTGATTGCACGCAGGTTTTACAAACTTTGTGAAGCACCCAAATCTTGTCTTGCTGGCTTATGTGACATCCAAAATAAAGCCTGATACGCTTGTTTTACGAATACAGTTAGATTTTTTCTTTCTTTTGCAAAACTATATTTTCCACAAATATAACAAAAAACATCAGGGTTGTTAGTACACCATCTCTGAGAAGAACTAATTTTTACGGCGAAAACGGTTTGTTTCACACATTCAGTGCTAACTCCCAACAAAAGCCGAGGACGTACTGAACAAAACAAGCCCAAACAGTGGGAAATTGCTTGTGGTGGAACAGAGAGAGGGCCGAACAAATGAACAGGAGGTGTGTTAACTGCGTCCCTCGGTCCTCTTCATTGCTCCTCTCTGTATGCTGGGAGGAGGCGTGGCTGTGGTCTGAGGATGTCCCAGCAGGCTCAGCAGTGCACTGCCACGCCTCCTCCCAGCGTTAGTGAGGAGATATGAATGTGTTGTGTTGCTCCTCTCTGTATGCTGGGAGGAGGCGTGGCTGTGGTCTGAGGATGTCCCAGCAGGCTCAGCAGTGCACTGCCACGCCTCCTCCCAGCGTTAGTGAGGAGATTTGAGTGTGTTATGTGTCTCAAACATGACTACCAGCTATGTTATCACAAATAAAACAAATTACTATTATTGTTGAAAGAGGATTTAAAGCAAAACTAAGTCGATTCTGTTAAGTAAAGCAGGCCTAGACTAGTAAGGTACTTCAAATGGAGAAAATAATTGAATTTTATAATTTTTCAATAATCTAAAAACTGGAGCTATAGCGAAGATCTAATGCGAAAATAGGACCTGTGAGTACTCTCAAACCGATCTTAAATCCTTGGCAAGAAAAAATATATATTTTTTTGTTCCCCATTGTTATTACTCCGTTATCCAAAAAGAGCCTTGCAAAATATAAGAGTAGACATACAGACACGTTTCACAGTAAGTTCATAAAATGTTAATAACTATAGAAGGACACTAGAAGTTGCAGAATAATTACTCAAATCACAATTTTCCAGATATTGGTTTCCAGAATTTCTTATTTCAGGCAATGCCGCACAACCTAAGACACAGGGATTTACATTTTTGAAAGTGAATGGGTGTTCTGATACAGACTCTAAATTAACGCAAAAAAGGATCATAAAGCTGAAGCAGAGAGAAAGGACTTCTGTCTAACTTGTAGATATTGGAGCATCTCGGGCCCAGTTACTTTTGGGCAGAAGTGTATAACCAAGTTTGTTAACACATAAACATCTTTACAGGTCAAGACAAATGCTGGTCCTACTCAACAGCTCTAATGTTCCAAAGCTTCAGGTTGGGGTAACATGATGATATGAAGTGATAGTACATGGAATTTTGCTAAGGTTTACATACTTTCTGATCAAACAGCATGAGTAGACTCCATTTTATTAATTTGGTCACAAACTAGATATTAGGCATTTCTTCTTGCCCAGAAGAGGAATGGGTCATGTTCTCTTTTTGGACTGCATTCTTCTATTTCTCCACAAGTACATAAAGATTACATTTATCATCAACACTTTAAAATGTGAATATAGTATATGTTTTAATCAGTTCTGTCCCAGCAACTTAAAAAATGAGAGGATTGTTCTTTACTTTCCAGTTGTTTTTGTAGCAGCCAGTCTACTAATTAGAATCACTACTGTAACCATCTTCAATTGTCACAATTGTCAGACAGATTTCTCTGTAGTACAGTAGTTGGACACCATCCATCATGCAATCACTCTTGTTCTCTTAAATTTTTTTTTTTTAATTAAACTCTTTAACTTCCTGACACCTTGCACTGTGTTGGTTTTTTATTTTTATTGTATTAAACACACTTGAATCTGTTAGTCCCTTACAGATGGGAGAATCAATTAAATGGATGCAGAAAGTTGACCAAATGTAGGTAGCATATAATATAACTACATGAATCAGTCCCTATAATATTGTTGCCAGCAAGGGGTCAGCGACATCCGGTTTAAGAGTATATAACATTTTGCTTAAGAGTCATGCATTTTTATGTAAAATTTAGAGCTGTATCTTAGCTGTGTCTGCATAAATGTAGCAAATAAATAACGACCATTTGAGAATGAGGCCAATCAGGGCTGTGAATGCAACAGTGCAAATAATGTAAAAAAATAAATAAAAAAAAGCCAATTAGCAAGCACCAACACACACACATGTACGTACATGTCTAAAAAGAGTTTACAACCTCTCATATATTCATTGTTCCTGGAATGTAATAGGGCAGTGGTTCCCAAACTTTTTTGAATCACAGCGCCCTAGAGTGTCAGCATTGTTTTCATGGGACCCCTAAACCAAAAATTTGTTACTAAAAATTTCAATAAAATTTTTCAATAAAAAATGTAGTAAGTAGTAAAAGTAAGTACATTGTGCTGACCTGTGATTCTTAGGATCAGTTATGTGGTGGTGGACAGGTTTGCGCTTCTGTTTGTCCACATATTTACATTACATTGACCATAAATAAATTGATTTGGTGCTGGACCACCATCCTGAGGCACCCCTGCAAGTGTCTAGAGGCACCCCAGGGTGCCACGGCACACAGTTTGGAAACCACTGTACTAGGAGAAAGATCTTCTGCGGATGCTCTATCAGACTTCTATTAGTAGCCAAGACTAATGAATATGAGAGTGAGAGTGATTATGTACATGATGTTGATAATTAGGGAGCTGAAGGTACAGCTAGGGACCATTCCATATAAAGTCAAGTTTTCAATCATCACCAATTAATGATTGTTCTCTGTGAAAATTACAGGAAACCAATGAGCACTCTCTGTAAGCACATGGTTTAATGGTTTGTCCAGAACCAAGATGACAAGCACCCAATCAATGTTAGTTTTGTTTAAACAACTGAACTTGCTGAAAAAGACAATATTATTACTAACATATAGAGTAGTCACTGTCTAAATCTTTTTAACCTCAGGTTCATGTCTTAAAAGATAAGGGGCTATGGCAAGTGTCAATACAGGGGTTTCATAGCATACTAAGAGATTATAGGGGGGGCAAAAAGGCCAAGCAATTTCATGGAAGATCAGTGCCCAGTTAACATCATATTGTGCAACACATGCCCTTACCACTTGACAAAGCATAAACAGCTCATATTAATATTTCAGCTAGATTGTACCTTGACTATGCTTCAGAGTCTGCATGAGCAAAGAAAACTAAGCAATGAATATACCATTATGTTACAGCCACAATTTGTAGGAAACATCTTTCCTCACCTAATACAATACATTAGTAATGGAGGATATTTGTAGAATGAAGTGCCCCTTTGTGGAGGCCACCTAATTTGTTAGCAGGAATTCTGGGCATATTACCAAGTACGGTAAATGTTACAGCAATGATTACACAAAGTCATGTGACTGGAGACAAAGGAGACTGCTATTCATGTTTAAAAAAACAAACAAAAAAAACATTACATAAAAAAGCTAAATTAACTTAAAACTATTTTGTAAAGAAAAACTACAAAGAGGAAACTAGTATATAAACGAATGACCTAACTAACACAGAAAGGAAATGTAAATCTAGCTTGATAAAATACAGTACATAAATACTCCTCAATATTAACTTTATGCACCTCTCTAGCTCTTTCTCTTTGTGATCTGCTGTTGGCTTGTTTGTTTGTTCATTTGCTTAATGGGTAAGAATGTAAGCCACTAATGTCATGGGAAATCTCTCTCTCTCTCTCTCTCTCTCTCTCTCTCTCTCTCTCTCTCTCTCTCTCTCCCCACACACACAGGAAATGTATGTGTATATATATATATATATATATACCACATAAATCCGGCACTCCATGTACAGTATATTGATGCTTAGCTGGTTGCCCCCACTTGATCACAATGTAAGATTCCAATGTGAGATCCCCAGCATGTAAATGGCACAGCTCGATCTGTTAAGGTGATCAACGTTTCAATGCTGTATTAAGCATTTTCTTCAGGACCTGTAAATGTCAGACTTTGCAGCTTTGAGGTGCCACACAATATATTTAAAAATTTTTGGGAGGGGGCATGGCCATGCCTCCCAGATTTGGCCATGCCCACAGTACCCGGGCCCCTTGTAATGTAGCACACAATAAATCAGCACACTTCTTTGGGTACAGGTCACCTGTAATTCATCACACAGACACTTATGTAGTCATCAGGGTGCTGGAAAGCAGCAGTCATTTTCTCATAGTGCACATCCTCCTTACTCTTCTCTCCAATGTTTCCTTCCAGGATGGAGAGTGATGATGTCATCACTAGGTTGCACTCACCCGGACTGTCCTCAGTGAGATTGCTGGACACTCCAGCGAGTTCACTACTATTTCAGAGATTTCCCTGTCAATCACAAAGAGTAGGCAAGTATAACTGTTTTGCTAAATAAAACAAAGGCAATGGTAGCAACAGTGGGTTTACTTGCTGATACATGTGAAGGAAGCATTCTATTTTAAACAGCATACAAAATATGTCTCCATTCTAACTAGAAATACAGTACCCAGCTCACATGTAATGACAAAAGATCATACACCTGCATTCTAATTTTGAAGATAAAGAAAAGTGTCTGATTGTTTGTGGCAACAATGTCTTATTGACACAAAATAAGGTAACTCCAGTCTCTCATCTACTAATGAGATGTTCTGAGACTTCCACTGAAAGGACCACAATTGCTGTATCTCAGATGTGTCTGTTTAAACTCAAAACAGATACTTAGTAAGCATTCCATTCTTTTATTTGTTGCCATGGGCATTGGATAAGGAGAGTCCTCTATGACTTTGTACAAAGGACATTTTTCATGGAAGCACTCACTTGACATAGCAAAATATTAACCAATACTAAGCAATGTTTGGCATCAACAAACAACAAGGGAGGCTTGTAATTTGTTATTTCATTATTGTTTATGATTGAAGTATCTGCATTTTTAATTACATGTAATGCTGTTATTGTGAATGTAAAAGAGTACTGTATTCTTCTGAATCTGACATTTCTCAAAGATATCTACTATAGATTTAGAATCACACTGACACATAACTAGACTGCTGGGCTCTTGCTACTGAGTCCCAGTTAAGAAGTGTTTTCAAATTAAAGTTGTTACCCCTAAAATTTAAAGGATTTTAAAAAAATAAAAATAAATAAAATCTAGTTTAGTATACAGTATAAACAGTTTTGACACAGACAAAGAAGTACAAGTGAAACATGTTACCAAAGATCACCAACTGAAGCAGAGGGAATCAGCATGTCATCCAAATACAGTGCTACTAAAACCGCGTGAATGTTCTAAAACTAAAGTCAAATAATAAGAAGAAGAGGGCTGTGGCATTACTAAGTCCAAGAGGGGAAAACTTAATATTCATAATGCCAATATACCTCCTTAGTGAACTTCACAGCTGTACGCTCAACATTATTACAGCAGCTCAATACTAGAAGTAACTAATGCCGCATACACACTAGACGATAAGTTGGACGATATGAATGATAACGATATCGTCATCGTTCATCACATTCAATAACATCTGATGTGTATGCAAGACATCACTAACGATGCACACTCCCGCGGATCGTTGACAATGTCTTTCATCGCCTGTACTTGCAGGGCAACCTGACGATATCATCAGGTTCTGCAAGTACGGGGATGAGGGAGGGTGCTGTCACTGAATGATATTGTTAACAATATCATTCAGTGTGTATGCTCAATGTCGTTAATGACATTGAGCCCGGCAATGCAGGGGAAACACTTAGCGATATCGCTCGTGGGAGCATATTGTTAAGTGGGTATAAGCTTTAAGAGATAATATAGCTACCAGTACTCACATGATCAAAGTTATTTTAGCTGTTTAAGTAGCTAAGATGGGGCTGCATCACTGTGTACATACTAAGGGGTATATTTACTAAAGTACAGGTTTGTAGAAGTGGAGATTATGCCCACAGCAGATAAATCAGATTCTACTTATTTATCTAGCACCTTCTAGAAGACAATAGCTAGAATCTGATTGGTTGCTATGGGCAACATCTCCACTTCTAAAAACCCGCACTTTAGTAAATATAACCACCAGTTACTGAGTCTCAGACAGTTTATATATTGCACATGCTGGAAGATCTTCTCCCATCTGATTTGAATTAAGTGGTAAGCTCCCACCATGACTTACATAGAAAAGATACACCACCCTATTATGAAACAATTCATTTTGAATTTAGGAAAAAAAGTGTATTTAGTTTGAAGTATAAAGAGGTGGGAGGCCTAATAAATCCCCTTGCAAGATTGGCCTGAGAATATATCCACATGACTAGTTTTACACTCAGAAAGTGAGCACATTTTTCCACTAGAAGACATTGTGCCAAGGAACAGGCAGAGAGGGCAATAGTTCAATTCGCTAGGATTGTTCCAGCAGATGTTTTATACTAGCAAAATATAAGTATTTAGATGTAATAAACAGTGCAGTATTTTGAAAGGTACAGGAATATCTAACCGTACAGCGAATAATGCATCTAAAATAATGACTTGCTGCTCCTGAATCTAGCAAGGTGAATACAGACAAAACAAAATCTGTCTTCCAGAAGGGGTGTTCTGCACAATGTCCCACATTATTGCCTCCTAGAGGAGTCTCCCTTGTTCCGGTTCTACCAGCTACTTCACACAGTAGGTAGCACTTTATTTATTTATAAGACTTTCCCCAATATACAGAGCCCCAGTGTTTAGCAACCAAATTTCCTTTCTGTATCAGCCATCTTTACAGGAACTTCTGGAATGACCTTATACAGAAACACAGAGACAGATGGGCGACTCAAAGTGTAGCAACTGACTTCTGATGAGGAGACACACTTCTCACTTAATGACCAAATAGCATTATAGTGTACAATATAGTCCTCAATACATTCAGAAAATCTGTATCAGAATTGACAGGTCACCGATGGAAGTCAGCCCTATATACCTCAGCAGTCCCACAGTCTTGACTTTTGCAGAGAAGGACTGATTGGGGTCACCATAATGGACAGCTAAGGTCTCCTCCAAGGCTTCCATGGAAACCAAACAGTATCTGGGGAATTTAAAACATAAATATAATTGAAGCCATTCTCTGTTGTTCAGAACAATAAGATTTTAATAGACATCATAATTTACTGCAAACATCTGTCATAATATTTATAGACCCATAGGCAGAACAGATTACTACTTCATAGGGAAAATAGGTTTTTTTTAGTTTAGCTCCGATATAAGACTATTTAGCAGAGATATGCAAGGCTGGTAGTCTGTCAGAAGAAGATTGGTACATACCATATCTCAGCAGACATAAATCAGCTGTAATTGTTGTCAATCTAAAGTAAATGTTCTGCATAATGTACATACATCATTTATGTAACAAACAAAAGAGTGGGTAGTGTTTTCAACAATTCTTCAGTTTGGAAAAAAAATTCTCATATACAGTATATTTAAGTACTTTAGTAACTAATAAAAAGGCAAACATATACTTACTTTTTATGAAAGACTGACATACACTGAATGTTACTCTTCTACTTTTCTAACATTTAAGAACAGAAATTTTGACATATTGATGGGAATTTTCAATATCTACGTGTAGCCAAAATGTATTCCGCTGTGCATGAAGCTAAATCCTGACTAATTTTCTATTCTAATGGTTGTGGTGAGCAATATGTTCCCACTGAGCTCTCCCACTGGCCATAGATGAAACAATTTTTCATGGTTTTTTTTAACATTAATTTTTATTGAATATTTTGTTAGGTTTTTTTTTTCAAATAAAAAAAAGAAAAAAAGGGGTGCAGAAAAAAGAAAAGATAAAGGAATGGGGGGTACAGGCAATAAAATAACACTATACAATAGAAAAAAAAATACAGGTTAAACATTACATTATATTATACCAAATAAAGAATATCAATCAGAGGTAGTAGATAATGTATACTAATAAGAGAGACCACTCCACAACTGTAACAGGCAAATCAAAACACAGAACATATCAGAACCTTGGAGTATCAATCTGTGTTTACTGGGAGGCATGGACCCACCATATTGAACTCATGCCAACTGAACCATTTTATCATTGGTGAATTAGTAGAGGAAGAATATGGACAATTCAGCGTTTCCATAAAAAAACTATGATTTAATTTAGTCTTTATCAAAGAAAGGAGGGGTTTATCTTGCTTCCAGAATTGAGCGATGGCTGCCCTAGTGGCAATAAGTACATGTCCGATAAAATACCTGTGATTAACTGGAACGTCTTCCTGAAATATATGTAAAAGAGCAGTGGCTGGGGACAGAGACAGTCGCAAACCAGTAACCTGCAGATTCAAGACTTCTACCTCCAGCCAGAGGGCACGTATAGCAGGGCAACTCCAGAAAATATGGAGAATCTCACCAATTTGACCACAAGAACGCCAACATAAACTAGATTGGGAAGGCCAAATTTTGTGTAATCTGTCTGGGGTCAGATAAATACGATAGAATAATTTCATATACATTTCGATATGAGAGATACATCTAGACGTTTTGAATATAGAAATAAACAATTGGGACCATACACAGGGGTGTATCTAGGAATCCAAGCGCCCCTAGCAATGTAATGTACTGGCGCCCCCCTAGCCCCCTTATGCAGTGCCCCCAGTAGTAATCCCCCAGTAGTTATCCCCCCTATGCTGCATTGCCCCCAGTAGTAGCCTCCCCTATACAGTGCACACAGTAGTAATCCCCCCTATGCTGCATTGCCCCCAGTAGTAGCCCCCCCTATACAGTGCCCCCAGTAGTAATCCCCCCAATGCTGCATTGCCCCAAGTAGTAGTCCCCCCTATACAGTGCCAACAGTAGTAGACCCCAGTAGTAGGTCCCTATACTGTGCCCCCATTAGTAGTCCCCCCTATACATTGCCCCCAGTAGTAGCCCCCCTAAACAGTGCCCCCAGTTGTAGCCCCTCTATACAGTGCTCCCAGTAGTGGCCACCCCAATACAGTAGCGGGCACCCCCCATAAAGTGCCCCAGTAGCGGCCACCCCCTATTTCTGCGCCCCCCCCCTAGTGCCAGGCTTATCCACACACACACACACACACACACAGAACAAAAAAAAATTCTACTTACCTGGTCCCCGCTCCTGACACGACCGCCGCTGTCCGAGTCCCGGCCCGCTCTTCTCCTGCATGGGAGAGACGTCATGACGTATGACGTCTCTCCCGTCACATGTTGCGGGGGGAGCCGGAACATGGAGCTCATGGAGCTCCAGCCGGCTCCCTCCGCGGACAACACAGCAGCTAATGAGAGTCTGTCTGACTCAGTGGCGTAACTTCATCCCAGGTGCCCGGAGGCAAGAAAAATGTTGGTGTCCCCCAAACTAAAATGTACCACCCCCAGCACGTATGCCAGCACCAGCTGCTGCCGCCCCCCTTATGCAGTTCCTTTTATATAATGCCCCCAGTAGTGGTCTGCCTATGTAGTGCTCCCCTGTAATGGTCCCCCTATGCAGTACATCCAGTAGTGAGCCCCCGGTAGTTGCCCCCAGTAGTGAGGCCCCTTGTAGTTGCCCCAGTAGTGAGCCCCCTGTAGTTGCCCCCAGTAGTGAGGCCCCTGTAGTTGCCCCCAGTACCGAGCACCCTGCAGTTGCCCCCAGTAGTGAGGCCCCTGTAGTTACCCACAGTAGTGAGGCCCCTGTAGTTGCCCCCAGTAGTGAGGCCCCTGTAGTTACCCCCAGTAGTGAGGCCCCTGTAGTTACCGCCAGTAGTGAGCCCCTGTAGTTGCCCCCAGTAGTGAGCCCCTGTAGTTTCCCCCAGTAGTAGGCCCCTGTAGTTGCCCCCAGTAGTGAGCCCCTGTAGTTACCCCCAGTAGTGAGGCCCCTGTAGTTACTACCCCCAGTAGTGAGGCCCCTGTAGTTACCCCCAGTAGTGAGGTCCCTGTAGTTGCCCCCAGTAGTTGGTCCCTGTAGTGGTCCCCAGTAGTGAGCCCCTGTAGTTGCCCCCAGTAGTGAACCCCTGTAGTTGCCCCCAGTAGTGAGCCCCTGTAGTTGCCCCAGTAGTGAGGCCCCTGTAGTTACCCCCAGTAGTGAGGCCCCTGTAGTTGCCCCAGTAGTTAGCTCCTGTAGTTGCCCCCAGTAGTAGGCCCCTGTAGTTGCCCCCAGTAGTGAGCCCCTGTAGTTGCCCCCAGTAGTGAGCCCCTGTAGTGAGCCCATGTAGTTGCCCCCAGTAGTGAGGCCCCTGTAGTTACCCCCAGTAGTGAGGCCCCTGTAGTTACCCCCAGTAGTGAGGCCCCTGTAGTTGCCCCCAGTAGTGAGCCCCTGTAGTTTCCCCCAGTAGTAGGCCCCTGTAGTTGCCCCCAGTAGTGAGCCCCTGTAGTTGCCCCCAGTAGTGAGCCCTTGTAGTTGCCCCCTGTAGTTGCCCCCAGTAGTGAGCCCCTGTAGTGAGCCCCTGTAGTTGCCCCCAGTACTGAGCCCCTGTAGTGAGCCCCTGTAGTTGCCCCCAGTAGTGATGGCCCCCACCGCGCGCGCACACAAAAAAAACCAAACAAACACTTACCTTTATCCCCACTCCAGTGCTGCTGCCGTCCATCCCCGGTGTCCGCTCCTCGGCACTATGGGAGTGATGTCATTACGTCACTCTCATAGTGCACTGCGGGACCCGGAAGACGGAGCTCACTCCTGAGCTCCGTCCCCGGCGTCTGCTCCTCGGCACTATGGGAGTGACGTTATGACGTCACTCCCATAGTACACTGCGGGACCCGGAAGACGGAGGGAGCTCCGTCCTCCGGCTGCCACCGGGGGTTTGAATAGGAGCCGGGCGCCCGCTGGTAACACACTCAGCGGGCGCCCGGCAAATGGAGGGTGCAGGGGTGCGACCGCACCCCTTGCACCCTCCGTAGTTACGCCAATGGAGGTGGAGCGCCGATCAGCGGTGCTCCTTCTCCATGCAGCTCCCGGGGACGATGGAGCCAGGTGCCCCCTTCAGGGCTGACGCCCGGCGGCAAATGACTCTGGGAGTTCCGCCACTGGTCTGACTCTCATTAGCTGGCTGCTATTACAAATACACAGCCGCCGCTGGCGGCTGTCTGTTTGTAAACTGTGTAGGGCAGACCGCTCTCACTGCGGTCTGCCCTACACTTGTGGGGCCGAGGGACTTGTCCACCCCTTGGCTACTGGTGGCACTGACGGGCGGCGCCCCCACTTTGGTCGGCGCCCCTGGCGAGTGCCATCCTGGCCAATGGGTAGATACACCCCTGACCATACATGTGGGTCTAAACATATATTTAAATGATTTTCCCATTTAATAATAGCTGGTATCTTAACTGGTTCTTCCGCTGTTAGAATAATTTTTCATGTTTTAATCAATTACATTTATATACAGTTAGATATATTTTCAATCATTAACACACATAAGGTGATTGCATTTTGTGAAAAAACTAACTTTTTTTTTAAATGATCAAATTAAGAATAAATGTAAGTTTCACACATTATGATTAGAATTAAAGTGCTTAAAACACTTTAAGAGAACCACTTCAGATGAAAATTTTACAAATTCAGACATCTCCATCTGATTGTATTTAATGTTTGACTCACACATGGTTTGAAATTCTTATTATTTCAATAAAAACAATTGTATTTATTAAAAGGGGTTTTTGTGTTTACTGTGTATACTGTAGCATGCTTCACCACAGTGATCAATGTAACACAATACATTATAGCACTTATGTTCATAATTCATGGCACTATACATAATAACTTTCCAAAGTCTCTGACTTCTGTGCCACAGTAGCAAAGGTAATGATTAAATAATAAAGTCTGTGCCTATTAAAGTTTTTTCTTTTTAAATTGGGAATAATTTTTGACATTGAAAAGAATGGCAGATGATTACAAAAGCTGTTTACTGTTGGTGTTGATATGTCTTAATTACATATAACACACACACACACACACACACACACACACACAGGCCCGGCAACAGGGGGGGACTAATTGGACAAACGTACCGGGCCTTGAGGTCCAGACGGGCACAAAACAGGGCTGCGGATGGAGGACTGGACGCCGGGACCCATAGTTACCATCCAGCCCTAGCACCCCTGTAGCCTGGCTCGGGCAGCACTGGGCTCTTCCAGGTGGCTCAGCTGTGGCCCGGGCATAACCATTAAGTCTGCAATGTGGCAGCATGATGTCATAGGTCACGTAACCGCACGTCTTTCCTGCCCCTCAGGCAGGCTGCTCTGCTGCAGTGGTGAGGAGTTGAGGTTGCTGTTAGGAGAGAGAGGCAGTGGCGTAACTAGGGGGGGTTGAGCGGGGCTCGTGCCCTGGGCACCGTAGCAAGCCCTGCAGAGGGGGATGCCGCCACCAGGGCATCATACCTGCACGCCTGCTCTTCCACCCCCTTCCCCGCAACCATTGTGTCCTGTCTCTTCCATTAACAAGCAAGCAAGTGTGCCTGCTAACCTGGTGCTGCCTGTAGGGGGAGCTGTAGCGAAAGTGCGCAGCCCCTCCTAGGCAGTCTTCTTCTTGGACTAGAGCTGCCTGCTTGCCATCTGCGCCGGGTGAGGACTTGGAATGAATATGCCTTCCCCAGCACTCTCCCTCTCCCACAAGTGAGTTTTTTGGGTGGGTGGGTGGGTGGGCGGGGCGCGGTTCGGGTGGATGACTAAGCTGCCGAGGGGGGTGGTGTCGGTGGCTGGATGGTGTCAGTGTGTGTATATGTGTCAGTGTGTGTGTGTCAGTTTGTATATATGTGTCAGTGTGTGTAATATATGTGTCAGTGTGTGTGTCAGTGTGTGTGTGTATGTGTATCTGTGTCAGTTGTGTCTGTGTACTGAGAGTTGATGCAGGGTGAGAGGTGACGGTGTGCTAAGAAGTGATGCAGGGGGGTGATGGTGTGGCTGAGTTGATGCCGGGGGGAGATGGTGTGCTGAAAGTTGACACGGGGGGTGATGGTGTGCTGAGAGATGATGCAGGGGGGAGATGATGGTGTGCTGAGAGATGACGCAGGGGGAGGTGATTGTGTGGCCGAGAGACGACGCAGGGGGAGATGATGGCATGGCTGAGAGAAGATGCGGGGGGAGTTGATGGTGTGGCTAAGAGATGACGCAGGGAGGGAGATGATGGTGTGGCTAAGAGACGATGCAGTGAGATGATGGTGTGGCTGAAAGATGCAGGGGGAAAGATGTTACACAGGGGGAACAAGTCTGGTTGAACCGCTGTTGTATGATGATGACCTTATTAATATTCCTACATAAACAGGCATCTTCTGGATTATGTGACCTACATGAATATTGAATACCGACTGAAGACGTCGTCGTCCCAGGGAGGATGTATTTCTTCAGAGGTTACACATTGTAAGAAACCACCATATAGGTAAGGTGCATATGGAATGGAAAGGAATGTACCCAGAGCAAAAAGGAATGGGTGGCGTGTCATGTTGACACGTCCCATTTTCAGTAGCCACGCCCCTTCCGGTATATGCCACGCCCATTTCCTTTTGCCACGCGCCTTCGGCGTGCAATCTATACTTTCCTGTATATGTGTGTGTGCGTGTGGGGGGGGCGCTAATCTTAAACTTTCCCTGGGCTCTGAAGACCCTAATTATGCCACTGGATAGAGGACAAGGAATAGGGGCTGGGGCGGAGGAAGATAATGTGGTCTGGGGATGAAAGAAGGTGAAGGGGGCAGAGGAAGATGAAGGGGGCAGGGGGCAGACAGTGATGGGCTGGATGCAGAGGAAGGTGATGGTGTCTGGGGATGGAGGAAGATGAAGGGGGCTGGGGGCAGAGGAGGATGAAGGGGGCTGGGGGCAGAGGAAGATGAAGGGGGCTGGGGACAAAGGAAGGTGATGGGGGTTGGGGGATGGAGGAAGGTGAAGGGGGCAGAGGAAGGTGATGGGGCTTGGGGCAGAAGGTGATAGGGGCTGTGGGCAGAGGATGGCTGGTTGCAGGCACCATCTCTCCTACCCCTGAGGCATCCACAGCACTGTCATCAAGAAGACCTTGCAAGAGAGGGCAGACAAGAACTACAGCCTGCATCATCAGTGACAGAGAGACAGTGTGGTAAGGCATAGTGTTTTTTTACTTTGTTTAAAGGCTGGCATATCTTTCAGTTAACATTATCATGCTTCACATATCACACATGCAGAAGGAGGGATGTGCGGGATCGGGGTAGGTGGTGAGAAGGTAGGGCCCCCAGAGACATTGGTGTGCTGGGCCCCTGAGATTTCTGGTGCCAGCCCTGCACACACACACACTCTCTCTCTCTCTCTCTGGGGTATATTCAATTGGGCACGAGATTTAGCTCTCCCAGCGCCCATTCTGGGGGGGAGGGCACACACACCGCACCGGGGGTCACACACACACTCATGCACACACACACTCATACACCACACACACTGACATACTCACCGCTGCTGCAGAAGAGCTGACTCCCGACGCTGGATGCAGAAGAAGATGCAGAAGACAGCGCTGAGGAAGGTGAGTAATTAAGGACTAATTAAGCTAACTGGATACTTCCAAATGCTTAATTAATCCTCACGGGGGGTGTCAGAGCAAGTCCTGGTGATTTTTCCTTAAATCATCAATTTTAGGAAAAATCACGCTTGCTCAGGAGGTGCGTGAAAAAAACCTCCCGATGCATTTAAAAAAAAAAAAAACATGCACCTAATAGAATAGCAAAAAACCCGCACCTGCAGGAAAAACTTCACAGGTGCGGGTTTTTTACTATTCTCGCACACAATTGAATATGCCCCCTTCTCTCTCTCTCTATGAGCCTGATTCTGAGTGGGATGCATCAGCAGCCTTTTTTCCACCTGACCGTGGCAGCCTGTTTGCAACATTATGCTAATGTGAGTACTTAGATTGCTGGGTGCAAAAGATCCATCAGATGTCCCATCTCTGTCTGGATGTTACAAACGAGCATAAAAATGCCCACGACAATCTCATAACCCTTCCTCAGGATGGGTAAGTTCCATGTATCAGAATAGTCCTCACTTAGGGGCATATTCAATTGGGCGCGAGGTAAAAAACCTTGCGCCCCTCGTGCCCAGTTTTGGAATACCGCAGGTATGCGCGCTCCCAATACCCGCTGTATCCGATTTTTAAAAAGTGGTTGTGGGGTTTTCAGCTCTTTCAATGCCACTTTCCTTTTCCACAAATTGATTTACAGGATTTTCAGAACCTATCTGATATGAATGTGGAACCATGGCCCTTCTGTACATTGAAAAGACAACCTAAAAAGGGCAGAATATTGTTGGAAAAGTAAAAATAATCATGAGGATTGTTATTTTTTAATCTTTTACAGTATTGATATATTTCCATAGGATTTCCACGGCGATTAAAATGTCAGTTTTGACTTGTACATTATAAGTGAAAAGTTTTCTCTTTTCATAGTTAGTAACTTATGTTCTTATTCATATTTATGTTGTCATTGTACCAGACCATGCATTGTCTTTTTCTTCTAGGAATGAAGCATTCAAGAGCTTTCATTGTCCTGGCTACTGTATATTCATGTATCTAGTCAGGTTCCAGTTCTTTATGCTTCGGCAGCTGTCATGAGGTTCATATATATTAACATTTGAAAGGATACTATCATCAAAATGCTGTATGTTATAATCTACATTTATACATAACTCCTAGAAGCGTTTTGTCAAAAGCGGTTTTGTGTCTGTAGCATGTTGCTCTAATCTGTCTTTTTTATTTTACAGATTTATTGTTGCAACGGATGAGGGTTTTTTTATTTTTGCTTTTAGATTCTTCTTTCCATACAAGCGCTTAATTGGGTGATCAGCCTGCTTGACCAACCACCAAGAGACATGTTCATTGTCAGGTTTGGCTGAGGTGTTTGAGCCAAACATTCAGATTCTACAGAGAATCATAAGCATACTCAGGGGCTAATTCAGCATTGCACGGACGCAGTTTCCTGGCCTCACAAGCCGTCCAGCCTGAGTGATCTGAGGCTTACTCAGCTGGCTCAGTGGCAAACGCGGGATTTTGAAAGGGTGGTTTCCAAATAATTAGTTACCGAGCCAATGACAAAAAATTCTAACCAGAATCAGCTTGCAACATATATTTTACTGTGTACTGCAAGTGTTTTAATATAAATAACAATAAATAATATAAATAACAAGTCATCTGGGCATAAAACTTGCACAATGTGATTTTTAGCAACTGCACATGCGCGAGAACTTCAGATAGTCAGTACGGCAAATGTGTTACCCTGAGTGTACACACAATGATGCTGTTGCGATCGGATCAGATAGTATTGTTAGGTGACGTATGTTTCGCCTTAGGCAGGGCTTGTTCGCACAGCCCCGCCTAAGGCGA
This sequence comes from Taudactylus pleione, assembly GCA_031769625.1. Classification (NCBI taxonomy): domain Eukaryota; kingdom Metazoa; phylum Chordata; class Amphibia; order Anura; family Myobatrachidae; genus Taudactylus; species Taudactylus pleione. The sequence continues at coordinate 14,108,082 of JAUIMM010000085.1, read as the reverse complement.
AACGTACGTCACCTAACAAAGAGTCGGCGACAGCACCTTCCTGACAACAGCATGGATAAGAGATTCCCACTGTTCATAGCCGCACACTCCCTACTACAGCACACTCCTAACAGGGAAGCCGCTAAATGGTCAGGCATTCTCCTGACAGCAGCACAAGGAGAAGATCCCTGCAATCATTGCCGCGAGCTCCCGACACTATCTGCATACACCTACATGCAGAACTTGCAATTCACACACGGGTGATCAGACTTTCTCCGGATCCAGTGGGAGAAGAAGCCTGTTTCAACTTACAACATATCACCTGTAGTGGTATCACAGACACCAAATTACTATGGAGAACGAATACTGAGCTAGAGCCTATTCAACTGACAGCTAAGTATCACTGGTGAACTAATTACCCATTGGCAATTTTGCTAACATATGCTAAATACATTGCTAGTATCATAATAAACAGCATTCAAGTGTATGATTGACATGATGAATAACCAATTCCTTAACCTTTTCCTGTAACTCGCTGAGAGTGTTCTCTGTGCTAACTAGCAGCACTTAAATAGACTGTCAGTGCACTAACTGCCTATGCTCTTCGAGGAATAGACTATAGGGGGTAAATTTACTGAAGTGAGAGTTTTTAGAAGAGAGTTTTAAAAGTGATGTTGCCCATAGCAACCAATCAGATTCTAGCTATTATCTTCTAGAATGTGTATGTTAAATGTTAAGTAGAATCTGATTGGTTGCTATGGGCAACATCACTTTTAAAACTCACTTCTAAAAACTCTCACTTTAGTAAATGTACCCCTAGCAGTCTCTAGTTCCTAGTTTCTCCCATTTTAAACAAATTATCTTATAAATAACTTGTGTCACCACAATGCGTTTCAATTGATGTTATATTCTTTGTGCATGATACTGCTAGCTAATTTTAGATACTGTGACTAAAAATCTGTTACATGTTACAATTGGACTACTGTGTTGCAGAATTGTACCATTTTATACTAGGGGTGTGCACCGGCCACTTTTCGTGTTTTGTGTTTTGGTTTTGGATCTGGATCTTTCTTCGTGTTTTGGATCTGGATTGGTTTTGCCAAAACCACCCTTCCGTGTTTTGGGTTCTGGGTTTTGTGTTTTGGATCTGTATTTTTTTTAAAAAGCATAAAAACAGCTAAAATCACAGAATTTGTAGGTTTTTCTGCGCCTATGCTATTATTAACCTCAATAACCTTAATTTCCACTCATTTCCAGTCTATTCTGAACACCTCACACCTCACAATAGTGTTTTTATGTCCAAAAGGTTGCACCGAGGTAGCTGGATGACTATGCTAAGCGACACGAGTGGGCGGCACAAACACGTGACCCATCTAGGAGTGACACTGCAGTGGCAGACAGGATGGCAGTTAGAAAAACTAGGCCCCAAACTGTACATAATGCAAAGAAAAAAAAGAGGTGCAAGATGGAATTGTCCTTGGGCCCTCCCACCCACCCTTATGTTGTATAAACAGGACATGCACACTTTAACAAATCAATCATTTCAGCGCCAGGGTCTGCCACACGACTGTGGCTGAAATGATTGGTTCGTTTGGGCCCCCACAAAACAAGCTGGCAATTAATGTGTACCTACACAAACTGGCTCTACGGAGGCAAGATGTCATCCTCATCCTCCTCATCCACCGATTCCTCACCCTCTTCAGTGTGTACATCCTCATCCTCACAAAGTATTAACTCGTCCCCACTTGAATCCACCACCACAGGTCCCTCTGTACCTGCTGGAGGCTGGTCTCCCTGGAAGAGCTGATAATTCATTTTGATGAACATCATCTTCTCCACATTCTGTGGAAGCAACCTCCTACGCCTTTCGCTGACAAGGTTCCCGGCTGCTCTAAACACTCTTTCGGAGTACACACTGGAGGGGGGGCAACTCAGGTAAAATAGAGCCAGTTTGTACAGGGGCCTCCAAATTGCCTCTTTTTCCTGCCAGTACAGGTATGGACTGTCTGACATGCCTACTTGGATGCTGTCACCGATGTAATCCTCCACCATTCTGTCAATGGTGACAGTATCATATGCAGTGACAGTAGAGATGTCAGAAATTGTTGCCAGGTCCTTCAGTCTGGACCAGATGTCCAAACTTGGTCCTGCCTGCCCTGCATCACCACCAGCGGGTTGCTTAGGATACCTAAGTTTTTTCCTGGCAGCCCCAGTTGCGGGAGAAAATGAAGAAGGAGCCGTTGACGTGTCACGTTCCGCTTCAGCTGACAGTGTGTTCACCAGCAGGTCTTTGCACCTCTGCAGGCTTGTGTCGGCCGGAAAGAGAGACACCACATAGGCTTTAAACCTAGGATCAAGCACGGTGGCCAAAATGTAGTGGTCTGATTTCAACAGATTGACCACCCTGGAATCCTGGCAAAGCGAATGAAGGGCTTCATCCACAAGTCCCACATGCCGAGCGGAATCGCTCCGTCTTAGCTCCTCCTTCACTTTCTCCAGCTGCTTCTGCAAAAGCCTGATGAGGGGAATGACCTGACTCAAGCTGGCAGTGTCTGAACTGACTTCACGTGTGGCAAGTTCGAAGGGCTGGAGAACCTTGCACAACACGGAAATCATTCTCCACTGCGCTTGAGTCAGGTGCATACCCCCTCCTTTGCCTATGTCATAGGTGGATGTATAGGCTTGTATGGCCTTTTGCTGCTCCTCCATCCTCTGAAGCATATAGAGGGTTGAGTTCCACCGCGTCACAACCTCTTGCTTCAGGTGATGGTGGGGCAGGTTCAAGAGTGTTTGCTGGCGCTCCAGTCTTCGGCACGCAGTCGCTGAATGGCGAAAGTGGCCAGAAATTTTTCGGCCCACCCAAAGCGTCTCCTGCACACCCCTGTCGCTTTTCAGAAAATTCTGCACCACCAAGTTTATTGTGTGAGCAAAACATGGGACGTGCTGGAATTTGCCCAGATGTAATGCCCGCACAATATTGGTGGCGTTGTCAGATATCACAAATCCCCAGGAGAGTCTAAGTGGGGTAAGCCACTGGGCGATGATTTCCCTCAGTTTCTCTAAGAGGTTGTCGGCGATGTGCCTCTTACTGAAACTGGTGATACACAGCGTAGCCTGCCTTGTAACGAGCTGGCGTTTCTGAGATGCTGCTACTGGTGACGCTGCTGCTGTTGCTGCGTAAGGTGATACATCTACCCAGTGGGCTGTCACAGTCATATAGTCCTTAGTCTGCCCTGTTCCACTTGTCCACATGTCCATGGTTAAGTGGACATTGTGTACAACGGCATTTTTCAGGACACTGAGGACACTTTTTCTGACGTTTCTGTACAGTCTCGGTATCGCCTGCCTAGTGAAGTGGAATCTAGACAGGATTTGGAACCGGGGACACACTACCTCCATCAATTGTCTAAATCCCACTGCACTAATGGTGGATACCGGACGCACGTCTAACACCAACATAGCAGTCAAGGCCTCAGTTATACGTTTTGCTTCAGGATGACTGCTGTCGTACTTCATCCTCCTCGCTAAGGACTGTTGGAGGGTCAATTGTTTAGTAAAAGTAGTGGTGTTCCTACTTCCTCTCTGGGATGATGAACGACTCCCAGCAGCAGCAACAGCAGCAGCGGCAGCAGTAGGCGTAGCAATGCAGGATCCTCCGGAGGAATCCCGGATAGGAGAGTCAGTCATGCCAGTGACATGGCCTGCAGGACTACTTCCGATCCTGACTAAGGAGGAAATTGACGAGGAGGGAGTTGACGGTGTGGTTTGCAGGCGCTTGGATACAACAGGACAACGGGATTTAGGTGTCCCTGGACTGCTTACGGTCTTAGCCAAAGTTTCTGAACTTGACAGTAACTTTTTATGAACGCGCTGCAGGTGCCGTATAAGGGAGGATGTTCCTAGGTGGTTGACGTCCCTACCCCTACTTATTTCACCTTTACATATGGTACATATGGCAAGACAGTTGTTGTCCGGATTTGGATAGAAATATTGCCAGACCAAAGAGGTGGAATGTTTGGTCTTCTGCCCAGGCATGACCGTGATGGGCTTTTTCATCCCACAGACAACAACTGTCTCCCCTGGAGCCTGATTTAAACAAACCACATCACCATCAGAATCCTCCTCGCCAACTTCCTCCTCAGCGCCAGCTACACCAGTATCCTCATCCTGTTGTACTTCAACAGTGACATCTTCAATTTGCATATCAGCAAGTGGACTGTGGGTGCTCCTTTCAGCACTTGCAGGGGGCGTGCAAATGGTGGAAAGAGCCACCTCTTCCCGTCCAGTGCTGGGAAGGTCAGGCATCGCAACCACCACCACACTTGGACTCTCCTTGGGGATTTGTGATATCTTCTTAGAAAGCACAGTTCTTCACTGTGCTTTTGCCAGCTTAACTCTTTTGATTTTTTTAGTGGGAGGAGGGCTTCCATCGTCATGTGAAGCTGAACCACTAGTCATGAACATACTAGGGATCGACCTTAGCCGTTCCTTGCCACTCCGTGTCGTAAATGGCATATTGGCAAGTTTACGTTTCTCTTCAGCTGATTTAAATGTCTTTTTCAAGGTCATTTTCCTGAACTTTGCCATTTGGGATTATATGTGCCCTCTGCTATGACATTGGGCATCGGCCTTGGCAGACGACGTTGATGGCATGTTATCGTCTATGTCATGACTAGTGGCAGCAGCTTCAGCACTAGGAGGAAGTGGTTCTTGATCTTTCTCTATTTTATTTTTATCGGATAAAGTTTGGTCCTCCATTTATGTTATATCGATTTGATATATACGTGCGGCTAAACACAGAAAATTATTTTTTTTTTGGTTTGGACTGGAGTGTACTTTCGGGGGTTACAGCACCCTTAACGGTCAAGCCAGCCGGCCCTTTACTTATGACATAGGCGCACGCTTGGCACTACTTTGTTGATGCACGTGCGGCTACTGCGCACACAATTCACAAACACAGAAAATAATTTTTTTTTTGGTTTGGACTGGAGTGTACTTTCAGGGGTTACAGCACCCTTTAACGGTCAAGCCAGCCGGCCCTTTACTTATGACACAGGCGCACGCTTGGCACTACTTTGTTGATGCACGTGCGGCTACTGCGCACACAATTCACAAACACAGAAAATAATTTTTTTTTTGGTTTGGACTGGAGTGTACTTTGGGGGTTACAGCACCCTTTAACGGTCAAGCCAGCCGGCCCTTTACTTATGACACAGGCGCACGCTTGGCACTACTTTGTTGATGCACGTGCGGCTACTGCGCACACAATTCACAAACACAGAAAATTATTTTTTTTTTGGTTTGGACTGGAGTGTACTTTCGGGGGTTACAGCACCCTTAACGGTCAAGCCAGCCGGCCCTTTACTTATGACATAGGCGCACGCTTGGCACTACTTTGTTGATGCACGTGCGGCTACTGCGCACACAATTCACAAACACAGAAAATAATTTTTTTCATTGGTTTGGACTGGAGTGTACTTTTGGGGGTTACAGCACCCTTAACGGTCAAGCCAGCCGGCCCTTTACTTATGACATAGGCGCACGCTTGGCACTACTTTGTTGATGCACGTGCGGCTACTGCGCACACAATTCACAAACACAGAAAATAATTTTTTTTTTGGTTTGGACTGGAGTGTACTTTCGGGGGTTACAGCACCCTTTAACGGTCAAGCCAGCCGGCCCTTTACTTATGACACAGGCGCACGCTTGGCACTACTTTGTTGATGCACGTGCGGCTACTGCGCACACAATTCACAAACACAGAAAATAATTTTTTTTTTGGTTTGTACTGGAGTGTACTTTGGGGGTTACAGCACCCTTTAACGGTCAAGCCAGCCGGCCCTTTACTTATGACACAGGCGCACGCTTGGCACTACTTTGTTGATGCACGTGCGGCTACTGCGCACACAATTCACAAACACAGAAAATATATAATTTTTTTAGCACTTGGGGGGAGCACCCCTGATGGACAGAGCACCCCCTGGACAACACTACAGCACCCCTTTAGGACTGGGACACTGCACAGGACTTTGGAGTGGACACAGCCCCTATGGAGAACTGACTGCACAACACAGTCCAGCCAGCCCCTATGGACTTTGAAGTAGTGGACACAGCCCCTTTTAACAACAGCAGCACAGCACAACACAGCCAGCCCCTATGGACTTTGAAGTAGTGGACAACAGCAGCACTACACTACACTACACAGCCCTAACTCCCACCCTCCCTCTTCACTGTCCACAGCCGAGTGAGAAAATGGCGCCGACGCGGGTACCTTATATAGGATCCAAAACCCGCGAGACTCGGAAGGCGGGATGATGACGTTTTGCCTCGATTTCAGATCCGAGTCAGGCGGGAAAAGTCGAGCCTGACTCAGATCGGACTCGGATCGGGGGGGCTCGGGGGGGTTCGGATTTCAGAAATCCGAACCCGCTCACCCCTATTTTATACATGGTTATAGAATGTTCATGAATTTTTGGATGTGTGCTGTTTTGGCAACATTGAATCACTGCTAGGCTACATTGATTGTCAATAGCCTGTCAGAAAGAGATATAGAAGTAAAGTTTCTTTATTTTCGCAGCAGGGTATTATATAACATTTAGGGGGATCTTGATTCATGATTCACCCTGTAATGTATAAATATTTGTTACATGTTTAATGTTTGTCCGAACCTATTTTAAACAGTGATAATAAATGTTAAATTTTACTTATTTTCATATTACATCATAAGTAGTGCCCATAAACAAGTATCTTCTTTTTCTCTTTTGCTCTGTTTGATTGTACCTTTCTGACGGAGCACCGCCAACATTTATCAATTACCATCTGTGGTCTAAGCAAATTACTGTCACGTTGGTCTTATTCATATTTCAAGCTATTTGAAATCCTGTGCGGCTCTCACCCGCCCCCCCCCCCCCTCCTTTGTGGAGTTTCCAGGTACTCGGAAACCCCCGTTTGCGCGCCTGTGGCTGGTGACCTTGGCCGCAGTGCTGGGATCACAAATGCAGAAGGGGGTGTCATACACCTCCTGCTGCATTTACATGTTTGCAAAGATGGAATTGCAAAGCTGCTTACGTGCAACTTTGCAGTTCCGTCCCAAGCTGAATGTAACCCTCAGACAATAGCTGCTTATACTGGCAGATGCTGTCATCACCTTATTATACCTAAAATTAATCCTTATTGGCACATGATAGCTCCCCAAGTGTAGATGGCTTCAGCTGTCTTTTTAATGCCCAAGATTCTATTTGCAGCCAATTAGGCAAGAGCATCTTGACTTTGAAAAACGTAGCATACTGTATATTGCCAGGTGTGGTACAATATCTTGGCATGGCACCACCAGAATATAGACATGATCTGAAAGTAGACATTCAGAATGTTGATATGGACATTATGTCAACATGTCAAATATCGATATTTACATTACCATAATGTCAACATTGAGAATGTCCACAGTCGGCATGTCTACATAGCTTTTTCAGTTGATTATAGCCCTCACCCTTACATAACCCTAAACCTAATCCTAACCTTAACCGTAGATTAACCCTAACTTTAAAATCAAGTGTTGACATTCACATCATCGATATTATGACCATGACAACATTTTGTCCATGTTGACATTCCGAATCGGCATGAATTGTATCAGCAGCTTCATTCTTAATTACATGTAAATTTTTATTCAATATTTAGGGCCCCATTTATCAACGATACATAACCCCTTTAGCACGCACTCACCAAAGGGGTTATGTTATCTTTTCAATATTTAACACACAGCAGTAATGTAAGAACAATACAGTCCCTATTGCCGGCAATGGGGACCCAGCAGCAGATTTCTGGCTTAAGCTAAGCCTTCCAAGCACTGCCTTTTCCCAACCGGGTGAAATAGTCATGAGCAGATTGACCGTCGCTCATGTGCATGACATAGAAGCCTGTCGCTGGCAGCGTTAGGCTACCATCATCTAAGCGGAGGATGCCATCAATTAGGGGGACAATGCTGGACCTCGACAGTGAGGTAAGTAATGATGAATACTAATTTTATCACTGCTTTATTAAACAAAATATGCCGCTGGTATTTAGGTTCCTTAATAAATAGAGCCCTTGGTTTCTAGTATTATCACTAATTAACTAATTATGTTTTCTATATTGTAGATACATTTCCAGTCAATCCTGGCTAAAGCATGTCAACCTATAGTTGCGATACAAGGGATGCAAAGGCAATTTATTTTTCATGCAAGGAAATTACGGCCTGTTTTTTTTTCTACGCAAACACTGGGCAGTTTTACTTTAACACAGCAGAGCAACATGACTTTGCCGAAATATAAAATTACACCTACTAGCTGCATTTACTCCTAACTCCATATAAGGTCCACAGAGATTCTAAGTCAATAAGACATACGGAAAAGTGTTACATTTCAATGTTATGTTTGTAACATTGGTAAAAGACAATGCCCTATATTTAAAAGCATAACAGCATCCTCTGTTCAGCTCTCATAGTTCTCCCACAGCTGTCAAGCACTCACTGTTGTCCCTGGGCTCCATTCAGTCAATGTTTCTCTGGTAACAGTAATAGGCATTCTGCTTATTGGGAGATATGCACGACAGTCACATAAGCTCCGACTCTCTGCTGCCTCAGACTGATGCAAGTTAGACAAACCCCACTCTCCTAAGAAATGCCTGCTTTCTGTAAGTGACGGGATACACAGAACCCTGAATATCTACACTGTGCTACACATAAACATACCAGTTGTTTTAGCTAAGCGATAAGCAGTTGATAAATAATAATGACCCAAACTGATTTTATTTACTTAATGCTATTGTACTACAGTATCTAATTTTACAACTATTTTTTTAAAATCAAATCTATATAATATTCCTCTTGAAGTAAACACATACGTCATTGCATTATGGCATATAGGAGGAGTGTCCGTATTTTAGGACATATTGAAGGTGTGTCTGAATATTAAAACATTTAGATGGTGTCTCTGTATAATATGACATATGGAAGGTTTCTCTGTATATCAGGGACAGATGCTGCCGCAAAAGGGGCATTACCTCGCTTCAAAAGTGGCATGGTTATGTCTCACGGGGGCCTGGCCTCGCGGCATGCCTCCATCTGTCAGTATCTTGGCCGAACAGAGCTCCAGGAGGTGGAGCAGCTCGGCCAAGGTTTAATGCCGGCCTGGCCCATCGCCCATTTGCCAGCCAGACATACCAGATGGGCAGTCCGTCCCTGCTGTATATTATGACATAAGGAAGGTGTCACTGTATATTATAATATATGGAAGGTGTCTGTATATTATAATATATGGAAGATGCATTTGTATATTATGACATATGGAAGGGGTGTCTACATTAGGACATATGAAAGGTGCCACTGTATATTATGACATATGCAGTTCAATTGAGCACAATGGATGCAATTTGAAAACCCCCCAGATGGTAATATTATAATGCTTGAGTACAATAACGAACCTATTTGATTATTATGGATTTGCTATCAGGGGTGCTGAGACGGGGAGGGAGCGGGTACTAATTACCTAGGCCCCCACCGGGCCTCTCCATCTGTCAGGATGCAGCCTGGGATCGGCCGCTACTCACCTCTGCATCGGTGTCCTTGGGCTTAGGTGTTCAGTTGCTGGGAGTGGAGGTGAGTGGTGGCTGAGTATTCTGCCCGGGGTCTGCTAGGGCTTCCGTTTGTGCGTTCTGGTTTCCGTGATAGTGGGCATGGGCGCAGCCATGTTGGTCCATATCATCTGGCTAGTCTCCCCAATGGTAGCCCTGCAGTCACTCAGCTGATCCTCTGATCCAATGACCAGTTACATAGTGGTATATAGTCTCACTCCAGGAACAGGAAGTTGCTGTTCAACTTGACTGCAATACTCACCAGTGTTTCTCCATGTTAATTCCTCAGTGTGTTGCTTCAGCCTTCTTGCTGTTCTCTAGTGTTATTTGCATCAGCTCCCAGGCTGACTTCCAGTGTGTCATTTCAGTTCTCTCACTGAACTCCAGTACTTTTCATAACAGCTCTTGCATTATTATTGTGCTGTTTAGTTCCCCTGTGTTACTGCTGTCTGCTTTCATGCTAATTACTAGCTAGCTCTCAGCTGGATTCTTAACAATTCTCAGTGCATTCCTGTGTTACATTTCCCTGTGTTCTCAGTGCAAGTCAGCGACTGGTTTCTTTACTATTCTCAGTACATTCCTGTGTTACATTTCCCTGTGTTCAAGTATTCAGTTCACATGCTGATCTCTTGTGTTCAAGTATTCAGTTCATACGCTGATCTCCTGTGTTCAAGTATTTAGTTCTTGTGCTGGCCTCTAGTGTTATACCTTTATTGTCTCTGTGCTGGTTTCCTGTGAATTAACTTTTGTAAGTATAGTTACCAGTCTTCCTGCCACTCCCAGGTACCTGTGCAGAGGGTCGCGACCTGCTCACTTGGTGCAGCAAAACCCATATCCCATCTGGAGGGGTCCCTGGTGAAGACCACCAAGTGAGTTAGACTCCGCGCCTCTGGGCAGATCTAGCCAAACCTTGGTTTGGCTGCAATAGGGAGACCTAGTACTGTAACTCACCTGCTTCTTCCCTAGCCACCCTAACCCCCTGGTTTCTATCCTCACCTGAAGAACTTCCCATACGGTTCCTGACACCATCAACTTTGGGTCCACCATCCGCCCCCACCTCCACCCTCGCCTGTCAGCAGCAGCAGCCTGCATCTCCCCAGCCCAACACATACTGCTGTGTACTGCAGTGAGGCTGCTGCCACTGATAAGCAGTAGCAGTGGTCTCCTCTAACTGTGCAGAGTGTGTGAGTGTTGGTGATCACTGATCGCTACCCACGCCCCCAGAAATTACTCGGCTCTCTATGGCCTTGCATGCTACTATATAATTTTTTTAAATAATGAAACATCTATGTGCTCTTATTGAAATCACTTGCCTAATTTACACTACAAGCTATACTAGCCAATCACAAGTAACATGCAGTGCTTTCACTGTTAGCAGTGTGTATTTTTACTCTACAGCCAACAATAAACACAGAATGCACATATTTGTTTTTATTGCATATCTGTGCGAATTCTGCATATGTTTGTACTCAACCATAATGCTTGAGAAGAAACTGTTCAGCTGATTGCTTTTGTTTTAAATATATATTTATTTGGATTTCAGTACAATAACAGGGAGTAGGCAAGTGTCCAGAAAAACATCTTGCATTAACGACATACTATAATCTTACTTCACTCTAAATTGGAGGTGGAACTTAAAAATATGTGTACTGTAGCCTTGAGAAAGACCCACAAGGGTAGAAAAGCATTGGTATGGACGTGTGGGGCATGAGTACTTAAACGATCTGCTTACCAGTTTTCTAGCCATCACTAGTCTTTTCCTGTGCGTCTGGATGGATTTTTATCAAAAAGGGTTTATGAGTGATATGCTCATATAACCCCACAGGAATATCCCCAAGCCTGGGAATATTCCTCCTGTCTCTAGTGCATACCCCAAGACTGAAAAGGGGATAACACAGCCTTTTTACTCTCTCAGGAATACCAAAGGTTAATGTGGCTTCCAGGCAATACAATGTTGCCAGTTGCATTGCATGTTGCCTGCAGCTGATTGGGTGCCCTAAGGGTGGGAAGCCCAGATATATAGTGTTACCCTGGATCTGCAGAAGGGATATATACAGCTGCTGCATAGGCTGGGTGGTGTGCAGATCCAGCATGGAGTGTATCAGCGAGGAGTGCTGGGGAAGGAGAGTTTGTGTGAAGCATTGGCCAGTGTGTGCAGCCACGGCAGCAGCTCAGTGTGAAGCCTGTGCTTTCCTCATCAGCAGTGAGTGACGTGTACGCAGCCGAACCAAGGACTCGGGAGACAGAGTGTCAGCCTCTTACACCAGGAACAACAGCACAGCAGCACTATCCCTGCGGCAGGAGACCTGCGGAAGTGGCCGAAGCAGCCCTGAGACTTGCTGGTTAGCGGTGGCCTGGCCCATCGCCCATTTGCCAGCCAGACATACCAGATGGGCAGTCCGTCCCTGCTGTATATTATGACATAAGGAAGGTGTCACTGTATATTATAATATATGGAAGGTGTCTGTATATTATAATATATGGAAGATGCATTTGTATATTATGACATATGGACGGGGTGTCTACATTAGGACATATGAAAGGTGCCACTGTATATTATGACATATGCAGTTCAATTGAGCACAATAGATGCAATTTGAAAACCCCCCAGATGGTAATATTATAATGCTTGAGTACAATAACGAACCTATTTGATTATTATGGATTTGCTATCAGGGGTGCTGAGACGGGGAGGGAGCGGGTACTAATTACCTAGGCCCCCACCGGGCCTCTCCATCTGTCAGGATGCAGCCTGGGATCGGCCGCTACTCACCTCTGCATCGGTGTCCTTGGGCTTAGGTGTTCAGTTGCTGGGAGTGGAGGTGAGTGGTGGCTGAGTATTCTGCCCGGGGTCTGCTAGGGCTTCCGTTTGTGCGTTCTGGTTTCCGTGATAGTGGGCATGGGCGCAGCCATGTTGGTCCATATCATCTGGCTAGTCTCCCCAATGGTAGCCCTGCAGTCACTCAGCTGATCCTCTGATCCAATGACCAGTTACATAGTGGTATATAGTCTCACTCCAGGAACAGGAAGTTGCTGTTCAACTTGACTGCAATACTCACCAGTGTTTCTCCATGTTAATTCCTCAGTGTGTTGCTTCAGCCTTCTTGCTGTTCTCTAGTGTTATTTGCATCAGCTCCCAGGCTGACTTCCAGTGTGTCATTTCAGTTCTCTCACTGAACTCCAGTACTTTTCATAACAGCTCTTGCATTATTATTGTGCTGTTTAGTTCCCCTGTGTTACTGCTGTCTGCTTTCATGCTAATTACTAGCTAGCTCTCAGCTGGATTCTTAACAATTCTCAGTGCATTCCTGTGTTACATTTCCCTGTGTTCTCAGTGCAAGTCAGCGACTGGTTTCTTTACTATTCTCAGTACATTCCTGTGTTACATTTCCCTGTGTTCAAGTATTCAGTTCACATGCTGATCTCTTGTGTTCAAGTATTCAGTTCATACGCTGATCTCCTGTGTTCAAGTATTTAGTTCTTGTGCTGGCCTCTAGTGTTATACCTTTATTGTCTCTGTGCTGGTTTCCTGTGAATTAACTTTTGTAAGTATAGTTACCAGTCTTCCTGCCACTCCCAGGTACCTGTGCAGAGGGTCGCGACCTGCTCACTTGGTGCAGCAAAACCCATATCCCATCTGGAGGGGTCCCTGGTGAAGACCACCAAGTGAGTTAGACTCCGCGCCTCTGGGCAGATCTAGCCAAACCTTGGTTTGGCTGCAATAGGGAGACCTAGTACTGTAACTCACCTGCTTCTTCCCTAGCCACCCTAACCCCCTGGTTTCTATCCTCACCTGAAGAACTTCCCATACGGTTCCTGACACCATCAACTTTGGGTCCACCATCCGCCCCCACCTCCACCCTCGCCTGTCAGCAGCAGCAGCCTGCATCTCCCCAGCCCAACACATACTGCTGTGTACTGCAGTGAGGCTGCTGCCACTGATAAGCAGTAGCAGTGGTCTCCTCTAACTGTGCAGAGTGTGTGAGTGTTGGTGATCACTGATCGCTACCCACGCCCCCAGAAATTACTCGGCTCTCTATGGCCTTGCATGCTACTATATAATTTTTTTAAATAATGAAACATCTATGTGCTCTTATTGAAATCACTTGCCTAATTTACACTACAAGCTATACTAGCCAATCACAAGTAACATGCAGTGCTTTCACTGTTAGCAGTGTGTATTTTTACTCTACAGCCAACAATAAACACAGAATGCACATATTTGTTTTTATTGCATATCTGTGCGAATTCTGCATATGTTTGTACTCAACCATAATGCTTGAGAAGAAACTGTTCAGCTGATTGCTTTTGTTTTAAATATATATTTATTTGGATTTCAGTACAATAACAGGGAGTAGGCAAGTGTCCAGAAAAACATCTTGCATTAACGACATACTATAATCTTACTTCACTCTAAATTGGAGGTGGAACTTAAAAATATGTGTACTGTAGCCTTGAGAAAGACCCACAAGGGTAGAAAAGCATTGGTATGGACGTGTGGGGCATGAGTACTTAAACGATCTGCTTACCAGTTTTCTAGCCATCACTAGTCTTTTCCTGTGCGTCTGGATGGATTTTTATCAAAAAGGGTTTATGAGTGATATGCTCATATAACCCCACAGGAATATCCCCAAGCCTGGGAATATTCCTCCTGTCTCTAGTGCATACCCCAAGACTGAAAAGGGGATAACACAGCCTTTTTACTCTCTCAGGAATACCAAAGGTTAATGTGGCTTCCAGGCAATACAATGTTGCCAGTTGCATTGCATGTTGCCTGCAGCTGATTGGGTGCCCTAAGGGTGGGAAGCCCAGATATATAGTGTTACCCTGGATCTGCAGAAGGGATATATACAGCTGCTGCATAGGCTGGGTGGTGTGCAGATCCAGCATGGAGTGTATCAGCGAGGAGTGCTGGGGAAGGAGAGTTTGTGTGAAGCATTGGCCAGTGTGTGCAGCCACGGCAGCAGCTCAGTGTGAAGCCTGTGCTTTCCTCATCAGCAGTGAGTGACGTGTACGCAGCCGAACCAAGGACTCGGGAGACAGAGTGTCAGCCTCTTACACCAGGAACAACAGAACAGCAGCACTTTCCCTGCGGCAGGAGACCTGCGGAAGTGGCCGAAGCAGCCCTGAGACTTGCGGGTTAGCGGTGGCCTGGCCCATCGCCCATTTGCCAGCCAGACATACCAGATGGGCAGTCCGTCCCTGCTGTATATTATGACATAAGGAAGGTGTCACTGTATATTATAATATATGGAAGGTGTCTGTATATTATAATATATGGAAGATGCATTTGTATATTATGACATATGGAAGGGGTGTCTACATTAGGACATATGAAAGGTGCCACTGTATATTATGACATATGCAGTTCAATTGAGCACAATGGATGCAATTTGAAAACCCCCCAGATGGTAATATTATAATGCTTGAGTACAATAACGAACCTATTTGATTATTATGGATTTGCTATCAGGGGTGCTGAGACGGGGAGGGAGCGGGTACTAATTACCTAGGCCCCCACCGGGCCTCTCCATCTGTCAGGATGCAGCCTGGGATCGGCCGCTACTCACCTCTGCATCGGTGTCCTTGGGCTTAGGTGTTCAGTTGCTGGGAGTGGAGGTGAGTGGTGGCTGAGTATTCTGCCCGGGGTCTGCTAGGGCTTCCGTTTGTGCGTTCTGGTTTCCGTGATAGTGGGCATGGGCGCAGCCATGTTGGTCCATATCATCTGGCTAGTCTCCCCAATGGTAGCCCTGCAGTCACTCAGCTGATCCTCTGATCCAATGACCAGTTACATAGTGGTATATAGTCTCACTCCAGGAACAGGAAGTTGCTGTTCAACTTGACTGCAATACTCACCAGTGTTTCTCCATGTTAATTCCTCAGTGTGTTGCTTCAGCCTTCTTGCTGTTCTCTAGTGTTATTTGCATCAGCTCCCAGGCTGACTTCCAGTGTGTCATTTCAGTTCTCTCACTGAACTCCAATACTTTTCATAACAGCTCTTGCATTATTATTGTGCTGTTTAGTTCCCCTGTGTTACTGCTGTCTGCTTTCATGCTAATTACTAGCTAGCTCTCAGCTGGATTCTTAACAATTCTCAGTGCATTCCTGTGTTACATTTCCCTGTGTTCTCAGTGCAAGTCAGCGACTGGTTTCTTTACTATTCTCAGTACATTCCTGTGTTACATTTCCCTGTGTTCAAGTATTCAGTTCACATGCTGATCTCTTGTGTTCAAGTATTCAGTTCATACGCTGATCTCCTGTGTTCAAGTATTTAGTTCTTGTGCTGGCCTCTAGTGTTATACCTTTATTGTCTCTGTGCTGGTTTCCTGTGAATTAACTTTTGTAAGTATAGTTACCAGTCTTCCTGCCACTCCCAGGTACCTGTGCAGAGGGTCGCGACCTGCTCACTTGTTGCAGCAAAACCCATATCCCATCTGGAGGGGTCCCTGGTGAAGACCACCAAGTGAGTTAGACTCCGCGCCTCTGGGCAGATCTAGCCAAACCTTGGTTTGGCTGCAATAGGGAGACCTAGTACTGTAACTCACCTGCTTCTTCCCTAGCCACCCTAACCCCCTGGTTTCTATCCTCACCTGAAGAACTTCCCATACGGTTCCTGACACCATCAACTTTGGGTCCACCATCCGCCCCCACCTCCACCCTCGCCTGTCAGCGGCAGCAGCCTGCATCTCCCCAGCCCAACACATACTGCTGTGTACTGCAGTGAGGCTGCTGCCACTGATAAGCAGTAGCAGTGGTCTCCTCTAACTGTGCAGAGTGTGTGAGTGTTGGTGATCACTGATCGCTACCCACGCCCCCAGAAATTACCCAGCTCTCTATGGCCTTGCATGCTACTATATAATTTTTTTAAATAATGAAACATCTATGTGCTCTTATTGAAATCACTTGCCTAATTTACACTACAAGCTATACTAGCCAATCACAAGTAACATGCAGTGCTTTCACTGTTAGCAGTGTGTATTTTTACTCTACAGCCAACAATAAACACAGAATGCACATATTTGTTTTTATTGCATATCTGTGCAAATTCTGCATATGTTTGTACTCAACCATAATGCTTGAGAAGAAACTGTTCAGCTGATTGCTTTTGTTTTAAATATATATTTATTTGGATTTCAGTACAATAACAGGGAGTAGGCAAGTGTCCAGAAAAACATCTTGCATTAACGACATACTATAATCTTACTTCACTCTAAATTGGAGGTGGAACTTAAAAATATGTGTACTGTAGCCTTGAGAAAGACCCACAAGGGTAGAAAAGCATTGGTATGGACGTGTGGGGCATGAGTACTTAAACGATCTGCTTACCAGTTTTCTAGCCATCACTAGTCTTTTCCTGTGCGTCTGGATGGATTTTTATCAAAAAGGGTTTATGAGTGATATGCTCATATAACCCCACAGGAATATCCCCAAGCCTGGGAATATTCCTCCTGTCTCTAGTGCATACCCCAAGACTGAAAAGGGGATAACACAGCCTTTTTACTCTCTCAGGAATACCAAAGGTTAATGTGGCTTCCAGGCAATACAATGTTGCCAGTTGCATTGCATGTTGCCTGCAGCTGATTGGGTGCCCTAAGGGTGGGAAGCCCAGATATATAGTGTTACCCTGGATCTGCAGAAGGGATATATACAGCTGCTGCATAGGCTGGGTGGTGTGCAGATCCAGCATGGAGTGTATCAGCGAGGAGTGCTGGGGAAGGAGAGTTTGTGTGAAGCATTGGCCAGTGTGTGCAGCCACGGCAGCAGCTCAGTGTGAAGCCTGTGCTTTCCTCATCAGCAGTGAGTGACGTGTACGCAGCCGAACCAAGGACTCGGGAGACAGAGTGTCAGCCTCTTACACCAGGAACAACAGCACAGCAGCACTATCCCTGCGGCAGGAGACCTGCGGAAGTGGCCGAAGCAGCCCTGAGACTTGCTGGTTAGCGGTGGCCTGGCCCATCGCCCATTTGCCAGCCAGACATACCAGATGGGCAGTCCGTCCCTGCTGTATATTATGACATAAGGAAGGTGTCACTGTATATTATAATATATGGAAGGTGTCTGTATATTATAATATATGGAAGATGCATTTGTATATTATGACATATGGAAGGGGTGTCTACATTAGGACATATGAAAGGTGCCACTGTATATTATGACATATGCAGTTCAATTGAGCACAATGGATGCAATTTGAAAACCCCCCAGATGGTAATATTATAATGCTTGAGTACAATAACGAACCTATTTGATTATTATGGATTTGCTATCAGGGGTGCTGAGACGGGGAGGGAGCGGGTACTAATTACCTAGGCCCCCACCGGGCCTCTCCATCTGTCAGGATGCAGCCTGGGATCGGCCGCTACTCACCTCTGCATCGGTGTCCTTGGGCTTAGGTGTTCAGTTGCTGGGAGTGGAGGTGAGTGGTGGCTGAGTATTCTGCCCGGGGTCTGCTAGGGCTTCCGTTTGTGCGTTCTGGTTTCCGTGATAGTGGGCATGGGCGCAGCCATGTTGGTCCATATCATCTGGCTAGTCTCCCCAATGGTAGCCCTGCAGTCACTCAGCTGATCCTCTGATCCAATGACCAGTTACATAGTGGTATATAGTCTCACTCCAGGAACAGGAAGTTGCTGTTCAACTTGACTGCAATACTCACCAGTGTTTCTCCATGTTAATTCCTCAGTGTGTTGCTTCAGCCTTCTTGCTGTTCTCTAGTGTTATTTGCATCAGCTCCCAGGCTGACTTCCAGTGTGTCATTTCAGTTCTCTCACTGAACTCCAATACTTTTCATAACAGCTCTTGCATTATTATTGTGCTGTTTAGTTCCCCTGTGTTACTGCTGTCTGCTTTCATGCTAATTACTAGCTAGCTCTCAGCTGGATTCTTAACAATTCTCAGTGCATTCCTGTGTTACATTTCCCTGTGTTCTCAGTGCAAGTCAGCGACTGGTTTCTTTACTATTCTCAGTACATTCCTGTGTTACATTTCCCTGTGTTCAAGTATTCAGTTCACATGCTGATCTCTTGTGTTCAAGTATTCAGTTCATACGCTGATCTCCTGTGTTCAAGTATTTAGTTCTTGTGCTGGCCTCTAGTGTTATACCTTTATTGTCTCTGTGCTGGTTTCCTGTGAATTAACTTTTGTAAGTATAGTTACCAGTCTTCCTGCCACTCCCAGGTACCTGTGCAGAGGGTCGCGACCTGCTCACTTGTTGCAGCAAAACCCATATCCCATCTGGAGGGGTCCCTGGTGAAGACCACCAAGTGAGTTAGACTCCGCGCCTCTGGGCAGATCTAGCCAAACCTTGGTTTGGCTGCAATAGGGAGACCTAGTACTGTAACTCACCTGCTTCTTCCCTAGCCACCCTAACCCCCTGGTTTCTATCCTCACCTGAAGAACTTCCCATACGGTTCCTGACACCATCAACTTTGGGTCCACCATCCGCCCCCACCTCCACCCTCGCCTGTCAGCGGCAGCAGCCTGCATCTCCCCAGCCCAACACATACTGCTGTGTACTGCAGTGAGGCTGCTGCCACTGATAAGCAGTAGCAGTGGTCTCCTCTAACTGTGCAGAGTGTGTGAGTGTTGGTGATCACTGATCGCTACCCACGCCCCCAGAAATTACCCGGCTCTCTATGGCCTTGCATGCTACTATATAATTTTTTTAAATAATGAAACATCTATGTGCTCTTATTGAAATCACTTGCCTAATTTACACTACAAGCTATACTAGCCAATCACAAGTAACATGCAGTGCTTTCACTGTTAGCAGTGTGTATTTTTACTCTACAGCCAACAATAAACACAGAATGCACATATTTGTTTTTATTGCATATCTGTGCGAATTCTGCATATGTTTGTACTCAACCATAATGCTTGAGAAGAAACTGTTCAGCTGATTGCTTTTGTTTTAAATATATATTTATTTGGATTTCAGTACAATAACAGGGAGTAGGCAAGTGTCCAGAAAAACATCTTGCATTAACGACATACTATAATCTTACTTCACTCTAAATTGGAGGTGGAACTTAAAAATATGTGTACTGTAGCCTTGAGAAAGACCCACAAGGGTAGAAAAGCATTGGTATGGACGTGTGGGGCATGAGTACTTAAACGATCTGCTTACCAGTTTTCTAGCCATCACTAGTCTTTTCCTGTGCGTCTGGATGGATTTTTATCAAAAAGGGTTTATGAGTGATATGCTCATATAACCCCACAGGAATATCCCCAAGCCTGTGAATATTCCTCCTGTCTCTAGTGCATACCCCAAGACTGAAAAGGGGATAACACAGCCTTTTTACTCTCTCAGGAATACCAAAGGTTAATGTGGCTTCCAGGCAATACAATGTTGCCAGTTGCATTGCATGTTGCCTGCAGCTGATTGGGTGCCCTAAGGGTGGGAAGCCCAGATATATAGTGTTACCCTGGATCTGCAGAAGGGATATATACAGCTGCTGCATAGGCTGGGTGGTGTGCAGATCCAGCATGGAGTGTATCAGCGAGGAGTGCTGGGGAAGGAGAGTTTGTGTGAAGCATTGGCCAGTGTGTGCAGCCACGGCAGCAGCTCAGTGTGAAGCCTGTGCTTTCCTCATCAGCAGTGAGTGACGTGTACGCAGCCGAACCAAGGACTCGGGAGACAGAGTGTCAGCCTCTTACACCAGGAACAACAGCACAGCAGCACTATCCCTGCGGCAGGAGACCTGCGGAAGTGGCCGAAGCAGCCCTGAGACTTGCTGGTTAGCGGTGGCCTGGCCCATCGCCCATTTGCCAGCCAGACATACCAGATGGGCAGTCCGTCCCTGCTGTATATTATGACATAAGGAAGGTGTCACTGTATATTATAATATATGGAAGGTGTCTGTATATTATAATATATGGAAGATGCATTTGTATATTATGACATATGGAAGGGGTGTCTACATTAGGACATATGAAAGGTGCCACTGTATATTATGACATATGCAGTTCAATTGAGCACAATGGATGCAATTTGAAAACCCCCCAGATGGTAATATTATAATGCTTGAGTACAATAACGAACCTATTTGATTATTATGGATTTGCTATCAGGGGTGCTGAGACGGGGAGGGAGCAGGTACTAATTACCTAGGCCCCCACCGGGCCTCTCCATCTGTCAGGATGCAGCCTGGGATCGGCCGCTACTCACCTCTGCATCGGTGTCCTTGGGCTTAGGTGTTCAGTTGCTGGGAGTGGAGGTGAGTGGTGGCTGAGTATTCTGCCCGGGGTCTGCTAGGGCTTCCGTTTGTGCGTTCTGGTTTCCGTGATAGTGGGCATGGGCGCAGCCATGTTGGTCCATATCATCTGGCTAGTCTCCCCAATGGTAGCCCTGCAGTCACTCAGCTGATCCTCTGATCCAATGACCAGTTACATAGTGGTATATAGTCTCACTCCAGGAACAGGAAGTTGCTGTTCAACTTGACTGCAATACTCACCAGTGTTTCTCCATGTTAATTCCTCAGTGTGTTGCTTCAGCCTTCTTGCTGTTCTCTAGTGTTATTTGCATCAGCTCCCAGGCTGACTTCCAGTGTGTCATTTCAGTTCTCTCACTGAACTCCAGTACTTTTCATAACAGCTCTTGCATTATTATTGTGCTGTTTAGTTCCCCTGTGTTACTGCTGTCTGCTTTCATGCTAATTACTAGCTAGCTCTCAGCTGGATTCTTAACAATTCTCAGTGCATTCCTGTGTTACATTTCCCTGTGTTCTCAGTGCAAGTCAGCGACTGGTTTCTTTACTATTCTCAGTACATTCCTGTGTTACATTTCCCTGTGTTCAAGTATTCAGTTCACATGCTGATCTCTTGTGTTCAAGTATTCAGTTCATACGCTGATCTCCTGTGTTCAAGTATTTAGTTCTTGTGCTGGCCTCTAGTGTTATACCTTTATTGTCTCTGTGCTGGTTTCCTGTGAATTAACTTTTGTAAGTATAGTTACCAGTCTTCCTGCCACTCCCAGGTACCTGTGCAGAGGGTCGCGACCTGCTCACTTGTTGCAGCAAAACCCATATCCCATCTGGAGGGGTCCCTGGTGAAGACCACCAAGTGAGTTAGACTCCGCGCCTCTGGGCAGATCTAGCCAAACCTTGGTTTGGCTGCAATAGGGAGACCTAGTACTGTAACTCACCTGCTTCTTCCCTAGCCACCCTAACCCCCTGGTTTCTATCCTCACCTGAAGAACTTCCCATACGGTTCCTGACACCATCAACTTTGGGTCCACCATCCGCCCCCACCTCCACCCTCGCCTGTCAGCGGCAGCAGCCTGCATCTCCCCAGCCCAACACATACTGCTGTGTACTGCAGTGAGGCTGCTGCCACTGATAAGCAGTAGCAGTGGTCTCCTCTAACTGTGCAGAGTGTGTGAGTGTTGGTGATCACTGATCGCTACCCACGCCCCCAGAAATTACCCGGCTCTCTATGGCCTTGCATGCTACTATATAATTTTTTTAAATAATGAAACATCTATGTGCTCTTATTGAAATCACTTGCCTAATTTACACTACAAGCTATACTAGCCAATCACAAGTAACATGCAGTGCTTTCACTGTTAGCAGTGTGTATTTTTACTCTACAGCCAACAATAAACACAGAATGCACATATTTGTTTTTATTGCATATCTGTGCGAATTCTGCATATGTTTGTACTCAACCATAATGCTTGAGAAGAAACTGTTCAGCTGATTGCTTTTGTTTTAAATATATATTTATTTGGATTTCAGTACAATAACAGGGAGTAGGCAAGTGTCCAGAAAAACATCTTTCATTAACGACATACTATAATCTTACTTCACTCTAAATTGGAGGTGGAACTTAAAAATATGTGTACTGTAGCCTTGAGAAAGACCCACAAGGGTAGAAAAGCATTGGTATGGACGTGTGGGGCATGAGTACTTAAACGATCTGCTTACCAGTTTTCTAGCCATCACTAGTCTTTTCCTGTGCGTCTGGATGGATTTTTATCAAAAAGGGTTTATGAGTGATATGCTCATATAACCCCACAGGAATATCCCCAAGCCTGGGAATATTCCTCCTGTCTCTAGTGCATACCCCAAGACTGAAAAGGGGATAACACAGCCTTTTTACTCTCTCAGGAATACCAAAGGTTAATGTGGCTTCCAGGCAATACAATGTTGCCAGTTGCATTGCATGTTGCCTGCAGCTGATTGGGTGCCCTAAGGGTGGGAAGCCCAGATATATAGTGTTACCCTGGATCTGCAGAAGGGATATATACAGCTGCTGCATAGGCTGGGTGGTGTGCAGATCCAGCATGGAGTGTATCAGCGAGGAGTGCTGGGGAAGGAGAGTTTGTGTGAAGCATTGGCCAGTGTGTGCAGCCACGGCAGCAGCTCAGTGTGAAGCCTGTGCTTTCCTCATCAGCAGTGAGTGACGTGTACGCAGCCGAACCAAGGACTCGGGAGACAGAGTGTCAGCCTCTTACACCAGGAACAACAGCACAGCAGCACTATCCCTGCGGCAGGAGACCTGCGGAAGTGGCCGAAGCAGCCCTGAGACTTGCTGGTTAGCGGTGGCCTGGCCCATCGCCCATTTGCCAGCCAGACATACCAGATGGGCAGTCCGTCCCTGCTGTATATTATGACATAAGGAAGGTGTCACTGTATATTATAATATATGGGAGGTGTCTGTATATTATAATATATGGAAGATGCATTTGTATATTATGACATATGGAAGGGGTGTCTACATTAGGACATATGAAAGGTGCCACTGTATATTATGACATATGCAGTTCAATTGAGCACAATGGATGCAATTTGAAAACCCCCCAGATGGTAATATTATAATGCTTGAGTACAATAACGAACCTATTTGATTATTATGGATTTGCTATCAGGGGTGCTGAGACGGGGAGGGAGCGGGTACTAATTACCTAGGCCCCCACCGGGCCTCTCCATCTGTCAGGATGCAGCCTGGGATCGGCCGCTACTCACCTCTGCATCGGTGTCCTTGGGCTTAGGTGTTCAGTTGCTGGGAGTGGAGGTGAGTGGTGGCTGAGTATTCTGCCCGGGGTCTGCTAGGGCTTCCGTTTGTGCGTTCTGGTTTCCGTGATAGTGGGCATGGGCGCAGCCATGTTGGTCCATATCATCTGGCTAGTCTCCCCAATGGTAGCCCTGCAGTCACTCAGCTGATCCTCTGATCCAATGACCAGTTATATAGTGGTATATAGTCTCACTCCAGGAACAGGAAGTTGCTGTTCAACTTGACTGCAATACTCACCAGTGTTTCTCCATGTTAATTCCTCAGTGTGTTGCTTCAGCCTTCTTGCTGTTCTCTAGTGTTATTTGCATCAGCTCCCAGGCTGACTTCCAGTGTGTCATTTCAGTTCTCTCACTGAACTCCAGTACTTTTCATAACAGCTCTTGCATTATTATTGTGCTGTTTAGTTCCCCTGTGTTACTGCTGTCTGCTTTCATGCTAATTACTAGCTAGCTCTCAGCTGGATTCTTAACAATTCTCAGTGCATTCCTGTGTTACATTTCCCTGTGTTCTCAGTGCAAGTCAGCGACTGGTTTCTTTACTATTCTCAGTACATTCCTGTGTTACATTTCCCTGTGTTCAAGTATTCAGTTCACATGCTGATCTCTTGTGTTCAAGTATTCAGTTCATGCGCTGATCTCCTGTGTTCAAGTATTTAGTTCTTGTGCTGGCCTCTAGTGTTATACCTTTATTGTCTCTGTGCTGGTTTCCTGTGAATTAACTTTTGTAAGTATAGTTACCAGTCTTCCTGCCACTCCCAGGTACCTGTGTAGAGGGTCGCGACCTGCTCACTTGGTGCAGCAAAACCCATATCCCATCTGGAGGGGTCCCTGGTGAAGACCACCAAGTGAGTTAGACTCCGCGCCTCTGGGCAGATCTAGCCAAACCTTGGTTTGGCTGCAATAGGGAGACCTAGTACTGTAACTCACCTGCTTCTTCCCTAGCCACCCTAACCCCCTGGTTTCTATCCTCACCTGAAGAACTTCCCATACGGTTCCTGACACCATCAACTTTGGGTCCACCATCCGCCCCCACCTCCACCCTCGCCTGTCAGCGGCAGCAGCCTGCATCTCCCCAGCCCAACACATACTGCTGTGTACTGCAGTGAGGCTGCTGCCACTGATAAGCAGTAGCAGTGGTCTCCTCTAACTGTGCAGAGTGTGTGAGTGTTGGTGATCACTGATCGCTACCCATGCCCCCAGAAATTACCCGGCTCTCTATGGCCTTGCATGCTACTATATAATTTTTTTAAATAATGAAACATCTATGTGCTCTTATTGAAATCACTTGCCTAATTTACACTACAAGCTATACTAGCCAATCACAAGTAACATGCAGTGCTTTCACTGTTAGCAGTGTGTATTTTTACTCTACAGCCAACAATAAACACAGAATGCACATATTTGTTATTATTGCATATCTGTGCGAATTCTGCATATGTTTGTACTCAACCATAATGCTTGAGAAGAAACTGTTCAGCTGATTGCTTTTGTTTTAAATATATATTTATTTGGATTTCAGTACAATAACAGGGAGTAGGCAAGTGTCCAGAAAAACATCTTGCATTAACGACATACTATAATCTTACTTCACTCTAAATTGGAGGTGGAACTTAAAAATATGTGTACTGTAGCCTTGAGAAAGACCCACAAGGGTAGAAAAGCATTGGTATGGACGTGTGGGGCATGAGTACTTAAACGATCTGCTTACCAGTTTTCTAGCCATCACTAGTCTTTTCCTGTGCATCTGGATGGATTTTTATCAAAAAGGGTTTATGAGTGATATGCTCATATAACCCCACAGGAATATCCCCAAGCCTGGGAATATTCCTCCTGTCTCTAGTGCATACCCCAAGACTGAAAAGGGGATAACACAGCCTTTTTACTCTCTCAGGAATACCAAAGGTTAATGTGGCTTCCAGGCAATACAATGTTGCCAGTTGCATTGCATGTTGCCTGCAGCTGATTGGGTGCCCTAAGGGTGGGAAGCCCAGATATATAGTGTTACCCTGGATCTGCAGAAGGGATATATACAGCTGCTGCATAGGCTGGGTGGTGTGCAGATACAGCATGGAGTGTATCAGCGAGGAGTGCTGGGGAAGGAGAGTTTGTGTGAAGCATTGGCCAGTGTGTGCAGCCACGGCAGCAGCTCAGTGTGAAGCCTGTGCTTTCCGCATCAGCAGTGAGTGACGTGTACGCAGCCGAACCAAGGACTCGGGAGACAGAGTGTCAGCCGCTTACACCAGGAACAACAGCACAGCAGCACTATCCCTGCGGCAGGAGACCTGCGGAAGTGGCCGAAGCAGCCCTGAGACTTGCTGGTTAGCGGTGGTCCAGGCAACTGCTAGGAAGACCGGCATCCGCCCATCCCATGAAGCTGCAAACAGGAGCCATACAGTGACCGTCTGTGGACTCGGGTAATACAATCACTCCTATGCTTGTGATCGCCCTTGTTGCCAAGGGACATCCCCCATAGCTGTAAAACACTGGGCTGGGAGAAGCAGCTGTGACCTTACATTACAGCCTGATAATTACCAAGCAACCTTACACAGGATTAAAGGCTAGTATTTCATTACTGCAGTAGTGACTCTGATTAAATATTACAGCAATGTATCTAGTTCTATTTGTAATACAGGTTGAGTCTCCCATATCCAAAATGCTTTGGATATCGGAATATTCCGTATTTTGGAATAATTGCATATTATAATGAAATGTCTTGGAAATGGGACCCAAATATACACACAGAATGCATTTATGTGTTATATACACCTTATACACACAGCCTGCAGGTCATTTTAGACAATATTTTTTATAATTTTGTGCATCAAAAAAAGTTTGTGTACATACATGAAATTCATTTGTTTCATATACACCTTATACACACAGCCTGAAGGTTAGTTTATACAATCTTTTTTAATAATTTGTGCCTTAGACAAAGTTTATGTACATTAAACCATCAAAAATCAAAGGTTTCATTATCTCAGCCATGCTGAAAATATTCCGTATTTCGGAATATTCCGTATTTCGGAATATTTGGATATGGGAGACTCAACCTGTACTACAGTAGTGACTGGCTAAATACAAGAATAATCTATCTATATATATATATATATATATATATATATATATATATATATTATTCTTGTATTTAGCCAGTCACTACTGTAGTATTACAGTAGTGACTGTAATACTATATAAATATTGGGACATTGACAGTATTTTCATATTTTGGCCTATATTCACCACCACAATGGCTTTGCAATGAAACAAACAAGATGTGATGTTACTGCAGACTTTCAGATTTCATTTGAGGGTAATTACATCCAAATCAGGTGAATGGTGTAGGAATTACAATGGTTTCTATATGTGCCTCCCACTGTTTAAGGGGCCAAAAGTAATGGGACAAACTAAACAATCCTAAATCTAACTTTCACTTTTTAATACTTTGTTGCAAATCCTTTGCAGGCAACTACAGCCTGAAGTCTGGAATGCATAGACATCACCAGACGCTGGGTTTCATCCCTGTTGATGCTTTGCCAGGCCTCTACTGCAAATGTCTTCAGTTCCAGCTTGTTCTGGGGGCATTTTCCCTTCAGTTTTGTCTTCATCAAGTGAAATGCATGCTCAATCGGATTCAGGTCAGGGGATTGACTTGGCCATTGCATAACATTCCACTTTTTAGCCTTAAAAAACTCTTTGGTTGCTTTTGCAGTATGCTTCGGGTCATTGTCCATCTGCACTGTGAAGCGCCATCCAATGAGTTCTGAAGCATTTGACTGAATATGAGCATACAATATTGCCCGAAACACTTCAGAATTCATTCTGCTGCTTTGTCAGCAGTCACATCATCAATATATACAAGGGAACCAGTTCCATTGGCAGCCATACATGCCCACGCCATGACACTACCATCACCATGCTTCACTGATGGGGTGGTATGTTTTGGATCAAGAGCAGTTCCTTTCCTTCTCTTCTCTTCCCATCACTCAGGTACAAGTTGATCTTTGTCTCATCTGTCCATAGGATGTTGTTCCAGAACTGTAATGGCTTTTTTAGATGTTGTTTGGCAAACTCTATTCTGGTCTTCCTGTTTTTGTGGCTCACCAATGGTTTGCATCTTGTGGTGAACCCTCTATATTCACTCTTGTGAAGTCTTCTCTTGATTGTTGACTTTGACACATATACATCTACCTCCTGGAGAGTGTTCTTGATTTGGCCAACTGTTGTGAAGGGGTTTTTCTTCACCAGGGAAATAATTCTTCTGTCATCCACCACAGTTGTTTTCCGTGGTCTTCCGGGTCTTTTGGTGTTGCTGAGCTCTCCGGTGTGTTCTTTCTTTTTAAGAATGTTCCAAACAGTTGATTTGGCCACACCTAATGTTTTTGCTATCTCTCTGATGGGTTTGTTTTGATTTTTCAGCCTAATGATGGCTTGCTTCACTGATAGTGACAGCTCTTTGGATCTCATATTGAGAGTCGACAGCAACTGATTCCAAATGCAACTGTCACACCTAGAATCAACTCCAGACCTTTTACCTGCGTAATTGATAATGAAATAACGAGGGAATAGCCCACACCTGTCCATGAAATAGCTTTTGAGTTGATAGTCCCATTACTTTTGGCCCCTTAAAAAGTGGGAGGCACATATTGAAACTGTTGTAATTCCTGCACCGTTCACCCGATTTGGATGTAATTACCCTCAAATTAAATCTGAAAGTCTGCAGTTAAACCACATCTTGTTTGTTTCATTTCAAAACCATTGTGGTGGTGAATAGAGGCCAAAATCTGAAAATTCTGTCAATGTCCTAATATTTATGGACCTGACTGTATATATATATATATATATATATAGTGTTCTGGAAAGTCCAATTGACTTTCATTATAAATGCTTATTAATGGATCCTCAACTTCCTTTGTTTTTGTGTGCTGATCAGTGAAGATTCAAGATACATCTTATTACTACTGGACTCAATTTATGGGAACATTCAGCTTCTTGATAAATGTTTTCTTTGCGTTATGCAAAGTTGGTTATAAATGCACTTATACTATAAGGTATACTGTTATCATTTAATGTGTTGTGATGTTTGTAGGAAATATTTAACTGAGGTTATTTGCTTCACTTATTTGAAATCTTTTATGTACATTTTGTCTGAAAAGTGATTGTGACTGTGATTTACTGTGCCTTATTCTTGAATGAGAATATATTTGTTTACCCCTGAATCTGATTTGCACTACTGATCTTTGATGCACAGATGTATGTATATGTTTTTCACTAAAACTAACAGAGTGGAATTGAATAATGTTGAAATCTGCATAGTAACAAAATAGAGTATACTGTTGCTGATTCTTACAGAAAAACATCTTCTTCAAATAAACCAGCTTTCAATGAAGGCATCTGTTTAAAATACCTTTCGTGTAGTCCCATCTTCCTTACCTCTCTAAATTGCACTATAGAACCTGTGCCGGCTGGAGAAATTCAAATACTAGGTAAAGTGAGAACATTACTGTTTAAAATGACTCTGACACCGTTTACCTGGGTATCACACTCAGCGTACATATTACTCTGGTAGGAGCATTTTCTGTGAATTTATAAAGTTTTATCTTTTTGAGTGTTCATATCATTGTACCCCGAATACATTTTATATAAAGGTAATATGCACTGTGAATATTTGCTGCTATTTGTCTGAAGAGGACTATTTCTGGTTAAAGGTGCAGAGTGTATGTAGAAGAGAGGATATCGTGATATGCCCTATTTCCCTGAGTAAGGGCCTGATTCAGAGCCGGACGCTATTTGCGGACGCTCGTTCTGAAAAAGGGTCTGGCTATTTAAATTGAGCGCTCGCTCTTTGTGGTCTGTTGACGCCTCTATGTCTGAGCGAGCGAACGAAACATGCGCTCGCTATTTTGTAAAGACGCCCCTTGGCCGCTCGCATCATACGTCATCTCCGCTATTTATTAGATTAATCGAGTACATCGAAAGGCGTATGAACTGCTCGCTATTCTTGTGGTAGCATTTTCCTACCGCAATCATGCGAGCAGTTCAGACTAAAAGACAACCAAATGACGTGGTCGATGACGCTGCTTTGTTAATTATGCACACCCTTAAAACGCCCGTTTTGACCGTTTGGCACGCCTGCGTTCGGATCTCCACTCCCCGTTTTCAAGCACCTTCCCCTGTTACCACCCACAAATGCCTCATCCTGTCACTCAAATTAGCAGGCATTCGCTAATTTGCGAGCACACAATTTCCGACCGCACTGACTGGTTGGTGCATGCGCATTACAACCCATACGCATGCGCAGATGTGCGAACATCGCTCAGAGCGAACGAGCGGCCGCTTACGAGCGGCTGTGAATCAGGCCCTAAGTGTGCACCCATAAGCAACCAATCAGATTCTAACTACTATATTCTGGAAGGTGCTACATAAATGAGAAGTAGAATCTGATTGGTACTAAATATACCCCCTGGTGTGAATTACTCTGAAGTTGCATGTCTAAACAGAACCTCCCCTCACAGTGTAATGTGAATTTATTCGTTTGGAGGTGTTAGAATCATGTGATGTACCAATATTCTACACTATGAGGGAGATTCAATTAGCCCCAATAAATTATCAGTGGTGAAAAAGGGAGGTAGCCTCGGGCTTTATCACCAGAGGCTATTCAATCAGGCTCCTTTTTCCCCACAATACCTTTGTTAACTTCTGTTAAATTAACCTGTTAACGGGCATTTACACTGGTTATTGTGCGTTAACAACATGAAAAGTTCATGGATTTGAGTGTTAATTGGCTGTTATCACCTGCATAGTAGCACCTCTGATAATGTTGTAATTAGGTTGTGCAGCCCATCCCCCCCCCTTTTATCACCTGATAACAGCACAGTTATCGGGGATTTCTTTTCAGGTCTCATGAGAACCGAAAAGAAATCCCTGTTAAGTGGGGCTAATTGAATAGCCCACGCTGATCAATTAGCCCGCAGTAACTTACTGCGGCTGATTGGATCTCTCCCAATATATTTTCTCTGTTTTTCCTTGTTTTCCAACTTACATTACACGACACCATTTGAACAATTGAAGACCAGAAAGATGTCCTATTGCTTCTGATTTCTATACAAACATATGTGAGACTATTATCATATATTTTATTAATTATGTATTTATTGGAGCACCAGGGAAAGATATGTATCCACTTTTTTGTTATATGGACTTTGTTGTGTCCGATACTCAGGTCATGGCCCCCTGTACTGATTCCTAGAGTGATAGGCTGGTAAGGGATAAAAAAAAGTGTCTGTAAGCCAAAGACTGGTGCAAAGGGAGAACAGTATAGCCACAGGCGCATAGCTGATGAGAGTCACAGTCTAGCTTGTCGTACATTGGGTGAGCCACAGTGTTAAGTAGAGGATGGTCAATAAGAAGCCAAAAGGTCAAATACAGGAGATCTTGGAAGTCACATGGATAATGCAAAGAATAGTTAATGGAAAGCCAAGGGTCATACACAGGAGGTCTCAGGAGACAAAGAGATATTGCAGAGCTTCATCACAGACAAGCAAAAGGTCATATATGGAAACACAGTAACTGGAATATCATAGTAGGTGGAGCAAGGTCGTGAGCGTAATACTCTGGTGCCATATTGTTGCCAGAGTAATGTATCCCCATGTTGTCAGTAGTCACATGACTGCACAAATAAATATAGTGAAGACAGTGAAGTCCCTATAAGAAGGGAGACAAATAGTGACAACATACTTAGCATAGAGCACAAGGAAGCAGTGCAGAAACCAGCCGAGAACAGACCGGTGCCCACACTTCAGGTGCTGCGTACAGAGTTTTGTGACACCTGCTTTTTTCAGTTTTTAAATAACCCTTATAATGGGGGATCACATGTGTTTGATATTAATATGAGAAATGTTTTGGATTTTGAAGAACACAAGAAAATAAAAGTATAACTGCTCCATACATACACTTGTGGCCAGCAGGAGGAAATACAGAGCAACAGTGCTGCAGCAATGCTTCTTTTGATCAACAAACTTTATATGATTATAGAATATATACTTATGTTTTGAGTTAAAATGTACGTATGCTATCCTTTAGGGATATACAGAATCTACTTCTTTATGGTTCTGCCTAATCCAGAATCTTCAGGAATGGATTTGGCGGAATCCCAAACTGAATGTTAATCTTATTAAAAGCTTATAAAGTATAGTAAAAATGATTAGAAAAACCGTGGGAGTCAGCTAAAATGAAAGAATAAATGTGTAAAAGTCACTAGATGGGTGTATAAGCAGTGCGCACACAAAACAAGTTCTTTCTTGTAGAAGTTACAGTAGTAATACTGTGTCAGTGTAAACTTCCTTGAGACAAAGGAAATCTAAGCTGACGGAGAACAACGAACGTGTCTGTGGAGATACAGGAGGTTTTTTATCTTGCTAGCAGTTTTTTAAATTTCTGTTGCAATTCCATCCTTTGACAAGAAATCCAAATAATATCCTACACAGGACAAAAATGTAACTCAATTTATAGACCAGCAATTTGGTACATTCTAATAATTTGTTACCAAATTTTGTATAGCTGGAGGTGCTCCCTGGAATCGAATATCGAGTTCTCAGAAAAAAAACCTTCCATTGGCCTCGGCCAATGTGCAGCAAGTGATTCCTTTGTGGGGCACTCTTTTATAATAAATTAGTTAATCCTCTACCTGTTCCATGAGATAGTAGAGATGAGAACTGGATTAACTACAGGACAGCCGGGGCCCCAAACATAGCTACATCACCAGCACGGAGCACTGTGGTATAATGTAAACTGGGGTTTGTGTGTGGCACAAAGTGAACTTGGGTTACAACTTACTACAGTGTGCTCAACACAATATATCATATGGACAATTTCATTAGTAGGGGCCCCCACAAATTAGTTTCCCAGGGACCCAAACAAACCTTGATCTGGCCCTGGAAGAGATACAAATATATTCATACATCAGCTAGCCAGACAGAAGAGGAACCCATATAATGATTCACCAGCCAGTACAGATGCCCATATGTGTAAATACCAGACAGCAGTTCCCATATGATTATACCCAAGCCTAGCAGACTTCCCATAGTTTTATACACAAGTCCAAGACTAGACATTATGTACTATTAAATCAAAGCCCAGGAGATTATCCATATAATTATTACACAGTCCATTAGAGCACACATACTATTATATACTAATAACGCACAGTATTGCCTGTTGCTGGATGAAAGGAGACTCCCTGTACTACAGAAAAGAAGCAGCGCTGCAATTGTGACTCTGACACTGGCTGACGTGCCACCATAATGCTATGACCATACCGCCATCACCATCCAATGGCTCGGATACTAGAAGGAGGAAAGGACGCTGTCTTCAAGCTCAAATTAATGAAAAAGAAGACTTGGCATAGGTTCAGTGTTGACTGAAAAATATTTGGTCAGAATACTGGGCATAATGTAGAGTTTGGTACATACTATTCATACAGGAAGGATGTTTGTTAGTGTGAATTTGTTAAAGTGAAATCCCTTCTGATTTTTCCTGTGCCCACATATTGATCACTGGAGATGTATCGATCATAACTCACTTTGGAGATACATAACCAATTCCTTGATCATTTCTAATATTCATAAGATGAGCAGTAGAAGGTATATTATACAATGTATGCTTTATTGAACTACACTTGTGAAACCTGATTATAATATTATGATTACTATAAAAATGATCACCATATTGTACATCTTGTACCTTAAAAAGTACAGTATTTAATAAATGTATACATTAAAATCAGAGTACAGTAGTTAGCAGTCTAACTCCAAGCCTAATGTATTAGCAGTCATCTTTTACTCCTACATGATACACTTTTTAAGAGAAGATCAGGCTTTCACAGTACAGAGTGACAGCTGTATTTGCAGAATTATGCACTGGTAAGTCTAAGGAGCGTGGTTGCCTAGTAACCAAAATCTAGGTTGACTCAACAGGTGCTAACTTTATATTCCTTTCTTATAATTATCCCACAATGAAAATATCAGCAACCTCAAGGAATATCTGATTAAGTTAAACTATTAACTGGACAAATACACTAAAGGAACACTTGTGCGTTTATTCCATATGATTATAGTACATATTGTGCTGTCAAATAAAGCATGAATCATTAATTTATTCCTGACGTCTGCTGCTCCAGTTTCTGCTGAAGGATTATAATTCAGTCCTTAGCAAATAACACAACAATTCTCCTCCTGAGTGAGTGTCTTGTAAATGTTTGCAGCGTGATAGATAAAAGAAAGACATGTTTGTTTTGAATTCAGAGAGGCTTTTTCAAACCTGTAAAGGTATGCTACAGTACTGGGGTAAGACAGTATATGGATAAATGGAACTAATGTAATAAATCTGTAGTTGTTTTTTTTTTTATTAAACTGAACCTACAGTAGGCCATAGTTAATTTTGACCCATTAAGTAAACATGTAGTTCACTTGAAAAGCATCACATAAATTGTCTTTTATATTATGCAGGCTTGGTCAGGCTCATCCACTAATGGTTATGTACGATGCTGAAAAAACTAATTAAAATGTTTGAAAGATGGTTTATCTTTTATGGGGAAAAAAAGCAACATGTATCCTATTTGGCTGATATTACAGAGATTCACTGCCAGCAAACTAGGCCTATCACAATGCAAGGAACATAAAGAAGCCAATTAGCAAGCATCACCATTGTCAAGTCTATAGCCTTATAAAAGGAACTTACAGACCCTTATACACTCATGGTCCCTAGACTGTAGTATGGGAACATACATGTTGTTGCACTCTGTGATTGTGACTATTATGCTGGTTACACACTGACAGATATATCGGCCATTTCATTGAACAGGCGATATATCTATAGTGCATCAGTGGGTGTGTACAGACAATATGTCTGTGAATTACATATCTGCCCTGCAGCACAGCCGATGCCCATATATCTTGCAGATATATCAGCACATCTGGCTGTGTGTGTGAGCGCTCGTGCACATACTGCAGAGACCGTTGGTGACTGACATCTCGGGTGGGGATATTTAAATGCCCGCCCAGTAGTGATTTCAGAGCAGAGACATCGAGCAGCAGATTGGTAAGTGTGTATTGGATTACCAGTCGGCCACTCGGTTTGCAGATCCCTGGGTCAGCGGACAAGTCGTCCAGGTGGGTGTAGTAGGTAATACCGCCGGCCAAGCGGTTCAGATCCCGACAGCGGAAGCCCGGCAGAGGTGAAGATCCCGATCGCTAATAAGTATAAGTATAACTAACCCTATTTTCCCCCCTAACCCTCCCCTAGGGGTGCTAATGATACTGCCTTTGAACCTCTATATACCCCTGCCTATACCTTCTAATATCCTTCCTATAAACCTCTAAGGATGACGCTAATTTGCATACGCAGTCATCCAGTAAATAAAGACTCCAGACTTAGAACATGTGGTTCCAAAGCACAAAGTATTTTTCAAGTAAAAGTACAGCAGTTACACGCTATGATCCTCATATAATCTTAGCGCAAAGAGATTGTACAGACCCAAGTACAATTATACATATGCAGCGCTCTCTGGTCCAGATGTTAGGCATCAGCAAGAAACCCCTCATCAATCAGCACGAAGACTAGGAACCCAGGGTCAGAGCACATATATTTATACCCCCCAGAAATAAACAACACAATAGAGAAGTTTGTTGCTAATACCATTGGTCCTAAAGGAGAGGGCATATGTTACAAGGCATTTAACAGGTTGGTTCAAATAGACACAGCCCAGCCTCTAACAACTGGTGGTCTCTGGTTTCCCGCATCATGCAAATCCTAACAGTTGTTCATATAATGTACATTTTGTTGATTGAAGTCTCTGCGGTCCATAAGTTGAGAATGCATGTTGCGATCTCTCCATCGATATTACCGGAATACTGTTGAGAGAGTACGCATCAGTACAATACCAAACATGGCTTACTTATCACGTATAAAACCTTAGTTACGAAATAACCTTTATTTCCTAGCAATGATAATAAATGTGCACACTCGAATCTTATCTTAAAGCTTATGGAACCTTGTATGTGAATATGTAATGTGTGAGTATGTGGGGTTTGATGTAAAGACACTAGTTAACTTGGGGCAGATGCGTGTGCATGGAGCTAATATTCAGCGTTTTCATAAAGGGTCTTATGCATTCGCTAATATGCGACTAGTTAACAGCGCAATTGTGCGTATTAATGTGTGTATGAGAAATGGTGAAAGATGCAATCGCATGATGCTAATAGTAATATCGCCACATGTACTAAAGTGTGAGTTTATCTAAACTGGCGCTTAGGTGGCCATTTGCAAAATGGCATCTTGAGATCTCATTTCCAAGATGGCATCTTGCGGCCAGTCGCAAGATGGCGTCGCTGCGATCCAATTTTAAACTGATCTTGTCTCAGCCAATTATCCAGCTTCGACAGTGCCTAACCATAACCTCCCCCCCAAGTGCCTAACCCCCCTCTAAGTGCCTAAATCTAACCCCCCCATCCCCGCAGCCTAAACCTAAGTCTCCCGGGGGGGAGTGCCTAACCCTAACCTCCCCTCAGGGGTTCCTAACCCTCACCCCCCCTTCCCCTAGCCTGACCCTAACCCTCCTGGGGGGGTGCCTAATCCTAAGTCCCCCCAGGAGCCCTGACTCCTAACCCTTTCCCCCCGCTTCGTTTGGTATGCCAGGCATCGGGCTCCCGGTGTAGGATTAATGGCAGGCGTCAGGTTTTCCACGCCTGTCATTAGTACTTTGCCAGGATTAGACAGTCGGGAAGCCGGTGGTCGGCATTTAGACCGTTGGTTTCCTGACTACATCCCGTCCAGGTGTGTAGCCAGCATTAGTCTCCAGACCTCATCCATGCTGACACTGCATTTGCTACATAGTTGTGCAAACAGTCTTGTACCATTGCCTGACAAACTTATATGTTCCCTTTTGTTTCTCACACATTTAATGAATTCACTGCAGTGCACTTAGTGCCGCAAAACACAATTGTTTTCTGCACTTCACATCGGCATCAGTAATAATCTAGGTCTAAAAACACATAGGCAATTCATTGCGATCTCAAGAGGTGTATTTTTCCCAGCACAGTAACTGCTGCAAAATGCATATGTTTTCTGTACTTATGAAGAACATCAGTACATCACTACATAGAAATATTGTAGGCACTCAAGTATTTCATTTTGTATATTTGTTAAAACTCACTCACTGGTTCAAAGCACCATTTTTATTTGTAGTTGCCAACAGCTCCTCTACCAATTTAGGCATACAAATAAATATACGTACATAGGTCCTCTACCATCATTTTCTACAGCACTTGGGCAGAACAATATGCTTTGACTATAGTCACTAATTGCATAACCTACTTAGGCACATTACACAGGTTTTTATTGCAAAACCCATGAGTGCATTTTTTCCATACTTGTTATCACAACCTATTCATGTGAATAAATACTCATGCACTACATTTTACCTGCAACCTATATATAGTTTACAACACACAAAAAATATGTAGAGCGCAGTTTTTTTTTTGCGGTCTACAGTTGAAGCAGAGAGTGTACCTGTAGCAGTATTTGGATTCACCGCAGTGAAAGAAACTATCTAATCCAGGCGGCTCCTGATTAGAGAAAGTTACGGGGGGGACACCATATCCCTTTTTAAATATGAGCATGGGAATCAGGGCCTGATTCAGAGCCGGACGCTCTGAACGAGCGCCCGCTCTGAATCAGGGCGTGTTTTTTTTTTACGTCTGGCCTTTTGGACGCTCGCATAGTTGTGGGTTACCACCCACAGCTTATGCGAGCGTCCATGATGATGGTCGCGATGGTCAAGACCATCGCAACCATCAGTCACTAGTGATGTCAGTGGGGCCGGACCCAGACGGTAGGCGTTCCCATGGGAACACCTCCGTCTGGCAGCCACGCCCCCGGCACGCCCACCAAAGGGGGCATGCTGTCACTCACCATCGGCAGCACGCCCCCTTTGGTGCGAGACCCAGAGCGACGGCTTCCCCGTCGCTAGCCGGTTCTCGCGCATGCGCACGACGGAGCAGCCTCCGTCGTGCGCATGCGCACTAGGGCACCATTGACCCGCTTGCGAGCGCGTCTGAATCCGGCCCTCAGTCACTAATTGATTTCAAGGGAGCTATAAACATATTATTTTTTTGCATTTTATGTTCTCCAAATTACTGGTTGCATTTCTGCAGGTCCATTATTCATTACAGGATTTATTTTCATGAGCTGTACACAATAACTGCTTTCTAATTTTTTATGTATATCTTAGCAATATTTCATTAAAAGAAAGCTGCTACATTAAATTAAATTTGTAAGAGCTGAATAATAATTATATTATTTTATTCAAATTGAATACAGTTTGATCAGTTATAAAACTATACATTGAATAAAATCATAATACAACCAGATGACATACAGTGACACTGACATGAATTAGAAAGTTAAGATGGACCTGCCCAAATTAGCTTACAATCTAAGAGGTGTGAGGTACAGTTTATCCAAAAAGGAATAACAATTGTAACTGTACATGTTCATGGATGCAGGCCTTGTGCTAGCTGCTGGCTCTGTGCAGTTGATGACCACAGGCATTGTGCTATTTCCTGGCTCTGGGCAGTTGATGACCACAGGCATTGTGCTATTTCCTGGCTCTGAGAAGTGGTGGTTACAAGTAATTGTAGTTAGTTCCTTGCTTTGGACATTTACTGATGACAGGCATGTGCTAGTTCCTGGCTTGATGCTTTTGATCATTACAGGTACAGAGCTAGTTCCTGGCTATGGACAGTTGGTGATTACAGTTAATGTGCTGGTACCAGGCAGTTGCAGTTGTTACAGAGCCAAGGATAGTTATTGGCTCTTGGAAATTACTGATACAGGCATTTTACCAATTTCTGGCTCTAGCCACTTGATGACCACAGGGATAGTGCTAGTCCCAGCTATGGGCAGCTGACAACCACAGAATGTGTTTGGAAAGCAAGCTGTAAATGGCCATCTTAAATTGAGGAGATGAATTACTGACATCAGTAGTATTGTTCAGTTTTCTGTATACTACAAAACATTATATGACACCAAATTAAATAGATTAGTCCTACAGCATATTTGAGATTCCACCCACCTTTATTTTCTGGATTTAATTAAGTGGGAGAAATAAATCAAGGCTGGAATGTCCAATATCCAGAAAATATTATCACAAATTATTTGCTAAAGGTCTAGTACAAAATCTGTGTAGCAAATGTGCTACTTCCATAGTACATTAAGGTCTCATACACATGGACGTTAAACTCAATCTCTGAAACATTAATGAAAGTGTGTCAGTACAGGACAGTAATTGCTCTCTGACTACTTTGCTGCAAATAATAATGTAAACAAATAGACCAGTACACATACTGTCTGACATGTGTGTGTTTTGCTTTGTATCAAACATGATTGTCATCGCTTGGTACAATATCATGGAGGCCTGTGGAAGCGCTCATTAGTACATAGGAAGCTATGTATGAACATGCTTCAGAATGCTATAAGCAAGTGATAAATGAAAGCAAAGTAAGTTTTACTATGCCTTCAACATTGTTGTTTCTCATCAACAGTGTGTACCAAGTGTAACCCTATACATCCGTGGGTTACTATGGTATTAGTGCCTCCATCCAAGCTACAGTTATTGAATTGTTATCACTGGGATTAGCTTGGGACAACCCCTGATGTTTTGCTGGTACTACTACTACTATACTCCTAGCACAACTCTGACCTTATCTCTCTACATGCTCCCATCTGCTATTCATTTCTATTTGGAGATTTTGCAACTGGTGCTGTGCATTCAACAGACATCTCTCCAGGTTTTCATTCTGTTTTTGCAATTTCACAACCCTGCCATGGGCAAGGTTAAACTCTCTCTCCAAAGCTTCACTGTGCTCTACAGTGTCATGCAGTTTTTCCTACAGAAATAAATTTCTTTCCATCAGATCCTCTGAAACTGCTCTAGCTGCAGTTAAATTGGATTGTAGAGTTTGAACTTGCTCCTTACAGCTGGCTTCAAGAAGAACAATCTCTATGGCTTTTTCCTCATAGTCTTTCTCCCACTGAATGTGAGTCTGCAGCATCTGGAGATATTTCTCTTTACGCCACAAAACTTTTCAGCTAGAAAATTTTTCTCTAATTCACAATTTTTGAGCTTTACTTGTGTGGGCACAATTAAAAAGTCTTTTTCTTTTACCCCCAGAGTTAAAGCCACTTTTTTGCTTTGTGCGCATGCTGCGTCACTCTGGTGTCCTTTTATGTCCTTTTATTGCTCCAATTCCTGCTGAAGGACTACACACTTTTGATGCAATTTGATAACATCCACATTATTCTTTGCTAGCAGCACATTATTCTCACACTTTATAATAGACTCCAATGCCTCAGCCTCCTCAAAGCATTTAGACATAAACCGCTAATTTGAGGTCTGTCACTTTAAGAGCTTTACTTTTTTATTTCTTCCTGTTTAAATGCCATTTTCAATTCACTCCTTAATTTCTTTTCAGCTTGCTCATGCAAATGTCTCTCATCATCCAACTGTTCCATTAAGTCATCAATCTGCCCAGCATAATATGTATTACTTTTATTCTAAACTTTACACATACTGTCAAATTCTTCCAGGTTTACATAATCTTTAAGTGGTACACCATGCACCTTATACTGGCCACACCCTTTGTCAATTTTATTTTGCTTTGCCAAAGTAAATGTCTCTTTCTGTTCATCATCACTTTGAAAAGAGTTGCACCAGAGGTACAGCTTAATACAATCTTCAGTCACCTTCCCTGACTGTTCACTATAGTCTGGGCTTTGCATTTTTTCAACTTGAAATGGGACCCTCAGTACACAGGAATAACTTGTCATTCTCCCAAACAAATTTGGTGTCTGTCACTTTAAGGTTTAAACTCATTTTTTTTTCTTAGTACAGTTCTTTCACTTGTAACAACACTTGAATTTCAATTGTA